>OX382185.1:7519793-8719793 GCA_947507545.1 Clistopyga incitator | reverse complement strand
CGCTCAGTGTTACTGCCATTCTTTGCGGCACAGGATCCATTATGTTGGTTCGACGCCATGCAGCGAGCATCACGAAAGTGTCATCAATACCGATACCTGTAAAAAGAAGAAAGAACAATGTTAGAATTCCAAATAATTTGTTGATAGAATTGTAATATGCAATTGAATGACGCGAAATACTTTTGCCATGGACAAAGTCTCGTTATCGGTTGTAACAGTTGCTATTAATTATTGATTTAGGAATAAGGTCAACCGCAAATGAATTGTGCAATTGAAATCGTCACCTGCGTGACTTTGATAATATTATAACCGCGTCACGTTGACCCAGCGATTATAATTTGTCGGAGGGATCCATTCATTTGGTTCCTAAACGATTCGTCATAACGATTCCATTGTAAGAGGAACCGGCAGTGAATCGGCCGATTTATCGCACCGCAACCGCAGCAACGAGATTCCACGAAGACTTCAATTACACGTAATTCCTCGGTGATTCACCGTCATGGAAAATTGAGCCACTCTCAATGAATCTGTTTTTCTTCTCCCCCTCTCGAAACGTAATTAATTTGATTTTTCATTCATGTATGGCGCAGCGCGAAATCGGCTAAATCCAATCGGCCCCGCGATTATATAGTAGCGCTGCAGAATCACACGAGCGTTGACGCGAGTCCGGAGATTTGATTCGCTCAAAACTTTCACCGCGACTTATGTATAACGAAACGTGATCGAGAGGTTCCGATCTTTCTTCGCCTCGGCGAGTGACTCGACGATTTTATGGGGGGAAAAAAATGAATCGGAACCGTAGGCACTCGTAAATCATCCAAAGGACATTTCCGGTCCGTCAGAATATTTAGAAAATTTTGTCGAAAAAAAAAAATTCTCGTAAAGAGAATTGCCGATTTCCGCTTCCTGTGTATCGGTCCACGATCGATTCCCTCGAAAATTGTCGAATTTATGGCACTGCGAAATTGCAACTGTACAAAATTGCGAACTTTATGCGCGGTCTGTTAAATTCCATGGAATTTTGTGGCTCCGGAGGCAAATTGAGCATGGGGCACGTTGTAATATTTCGCGAGAGTAAAGTGGACGAGGAAAGTCGTTTACTCGCTCTGCATTCGCTTGTACTAACCGGAGCTTGCGTAATAACGAGCGACGGAATCGTAATAAACAGCGGCAAGTTTTGGCTGCTGTGCGTTAAATTTTACACTCGTAATAATATCTCTCTCTCTCTCTCTCTCTCGAGAAAATAATGGACAATCGTAACGTCAGCGATAAAATGAGTTTTAAAAAAATTGCTAGTGTTATTAATTTTTTTAAAAATAATTTATGTACAATATTCGCTAATAATTGCGTATTTTACTTGCCGATTCTTCACATTATTTTCTCACTATTCCTCCTTGTGTCTCAAAAAAAAAAAAAAAATCTAACGTTCATACTAAATGCACAACGCTGTACGATTATTCCATTCCTAATCGAGTGCATGTGACGGCACACGTTCGACTGCAAGTGGGAAACCCATGATTTACGTGAAAAGCGGAAGTCATCGGGTTTTTCCTCGTAGTCGTTCTTCGTCGTCGCGGTCGTTGGCTTGGATTGCAAACAAAGTCGAACAACACCCTCGAGCGTAATGAAAATTACGGTGCGTTGAGGTTTCTGATCGTCCGAGACGATGAAGAGAGTGGCAATGTGCATTTACGTATGAACCTTCTATTTATTATATTCCTGGACACGCGCAATAATCTACTCGATTATAATCGGCTGGTTATTTCGAAGGCATCGCGCGCACCTCATTTCACATAGAATTCGATCACTACGATTACACGTATAGATTATACGGCCGGTAAATATTGACGCAAGTTTTCTCGTTCCATTTCACAATCTCTTTTTTTCATCTCAAACTACGATCGAGTGTGAGAAATCCACATTAACGATGTTTAATGGATCGGCAATTATGACATAATATCAGAAGTTTTAAAAAACGTGATTCGAATAAATGAGATTCATTTCCGGCTATCAGTTCTACGTGATCTTTATAATAAAAATGTAAAAAAAAAAAACACGTGTCTTTAAATTTGAATCAATTCAAATTTTTTTCAAGTATGAAACGTCGAATTGCAGTGGAAAAAAAAGAGTCCCTCGCTGGAATCCTCTTGAAATCCTTTTCTAGTTTCGTTGGATAACGTTCCAGGCCACAGGAAGGTCGTCACATTGTTCCTGTACAGCGCACAATATTAATGAAGCTTTGTGAAGGCCAAAGTGTCCACTCAAAGTGGACTGAGGTCAATCGTTGTTCAACTGGCCATAAGTCGTCGAGAATTTGATGAAAGACGTCGTAACTTGCTGTGGGGTTTGGGTCGACGATAACGAAGCTGTTGTATCAGTGAAATGTCGTAGCCCCGTGAACCTTGAGATGAGATCCGGTGGAAAGTGGCCACTGGACGATCCATCGAGTCTTCTACTGTTGCACGCGTTTCTCGCTATCGGTTAGCTCCTTGCACGCGCACGAAAATGGCACCTATTGCTATTCCCATCCCGTCAGCATTGGGCCACGTCACGAATACGTTTAACCCGTATAAGGCTCATCGCCATGCAAGACATACGCGCAATTCTGCACCCGTAAGGAGCTCTTCGCCTCCCCGCGGCTTTCCATTTTATTCAACAAACTTCTGACGTCCATATTCCTTGAAATAATTCCTAACGTTCCCTTGAGTACACCAAGAAAAAAAAAATGGACATACCAATCCATTACTTGCAAAAATGTGTTGGTATTTGAACCATTCATATATTTTATGGATTTAATGTAAATTCTAATCAACGATACCGTTTAGTTCATGAAATTAAATCGGATATTTGTCTTAGGTATATCGGGGAAATTTCCCATTGCACGAATGCAGCAAAAGTGAGAAAAGGCAGGGAATAAAAGAATCTGTCGAAAGATGAAAAAAAAACCTGTTGCCTGTTTTGCATTCAGCGAGGACTTCATCTGGATCTTTGAGTTTTGTATTCAATGAGAGATTGTTCGTTCCGGCTACTTCTATTACGTTTCACTGCAACGACTGACCATCGTTCCATTGCGCAATGGTCGCACGGTTCTCGTGTTTTGTGCAATCGGTATAAAAATTTACCGGCTTGCAGTCCGCGAAGCGTTCAGCCGAGTTGTTCTTGGAGAGTTTAGCGCGTTTCCGATACGTGGCCACTGGAATTGCACAATTGTGGGGATGGCTTGTGTCCCTTTTTGCGGGGAAATGTGGCTTACCGATCATGAGAAAAGGCGCGGCGAGGTTGATACCGATGAAGTCGATTCCCAAGTACATGCACAGTCCGAAGGCGGAAATCGTCGCGAGAGCCGCCGAGAGATTTCCCAACAGGCCCAACCACGGCTTGCTACGGACCCAATCGGCCATCATACACGTCACCACCGAAAAAAGCCCCATTATCGCGAATGTACTCGAGAAATAAGGCACCACTGTCTTTGTGTTCGCCTCCAGCTCGAGCTCCAAAGTTCTCGAGGCGAATCGGGCTGTGCTTATGTGCTTGAAGAGTCCGCCGTCCTCAGCCTTGCCCACGGCATCCAGAAACGCTTCTTCCCATGCTGCACCGCTGAAGAAAATGAAACAATTGATTCGTCAGTAAAAAAAAAAATTAAAACAACTCGCGTAGAATCGCGTATTTTGTTGCTCGATTGAAAAAAAAAATAATAATATTAACGTCTGTCCAACGATTTATAAAAATCGTAGAACAAACATTGAACCATCGGACCCCGATCACCTGCTTATGGATCATTAAAATTGCAAAAGCGTCAGCCCGGGGCCCTATTCTTCTCATTGGAACGTTCAATCTTTTTCTCCGAAGGGTACTGAAGGCACGTACCGGTACATGGATCGTACAGTACGTTGCGTATGTATGATCTATGGATCGGATCGATGAATTTCGATTCGAAGCACGTTTCTTGACTTACAACCGCGTTGCAATGATCATCGACGAATATCAGCGTGTCTAGTGGTTAGCTTGGAGCGATACGTGTGCTTGTGCGACTCGTTACTGCCTCTGTAGATCTTTTTGCAATGTTCATGGCTCGACTCGTCGCTTCGACGCTGCGAGGGGCACTAGGAAGTGGCGTGCGGGAAAAATTTCACCGCATCGACGTATGTCGACGATGCTACATTCTTACATTGTGGTAACGGAAGAACCAAATAGCATCACGTACCGCAAAAAAAAAAAAAAAAAAAAAAAAATTTCAACTCACATCGCATCCTGACGTTTGTTGTCCGCAGAGATGAAGTACCCAAGCTGAACCGATGGAGCTGATTCGACGATGAGATCTTCGGATACCACGCTACCACCGAAATACACCGGAAGAAGGTGCACGTCGAGGGTCACGGGATTAAACGAAAATGGGAACGTCAAGTTTAAGTCTCTGCTCTCGACCTCACTAAAAAAAAAAAAAACAAATTAAAAAATATGTATCAAGTGCAACAAGTCCTCAGCTCTTTGCCTATGAATTATGGTGGGAGTTTTTTTTTTAATGGTACACACTCAATGTTTATCCAAGCGTAAGGTTTATCTTTCTTTATTAAATCTTCTACGTAAAAAGAAATGATTAATACTAAAAGTCGACAAGAAAATTACTGATTTTTTTTTTCCCGGCTCGTTAGAAAGTTGTATTCAGTTTGCCCAGCGATATTTTTCAATAAATCGATGACCAGAAGTATGAAAAATAATATAAAAATCAAGTGGAATAATTTTCTGTACTTGTTGCAGTGGATTGCGTGCTGTTTAGCGGAATTAAACGAAGCTTTGATTGGCGTCGTACACGGCGATTTAAATACCGGATGGAATTTTACAACCGAGTCCTCGTTTCCCTCAGCAAAATGACTTTTACGTACCCAATGACGTGGTGAAGCTCGAGGATGTCATTGGCGAAGCACTGGTCGAGCCATCGAGCGCACACTTTCTCGTATGTGAAGCTTTCGCCCTCGTAAACTGCAGTCGTGTTTCTGATTATCTCGTCGAGAAGCCTCAGCTCATCCCAGACGGCAGTCCTCAGCATGTTCGTGTCGCCGTCCTTCGGGATGACGATTACGTGACCGAATCGACCTGCGGAACGAAGAATCGATGAACTCACTGTGCAAAAAGTCCCAACGAGCTGAACGAAATTTTCCAGCGAGTGTCTCCGAACATTGTTTTCGCTTTTTTTTTATTTACATTCGTAATTTCAGGACTCGGCAAGCAATTTTTTCAAGCTAACCAGACAAATTACACTTTTACGTAATACGTAATTTTATTCTAAACCACTTTTCTCAATGTTCTCGGCCATTTTTTTATAATCTCGCATAAATACATTGAAAACTTCCTGTGTGAGGAAAAAATAAATAAATAAATAAATGAAATTTCGCCTACCCGGCCTCGTGATCCTGGCCACGCTGAAGTGATAACTGTAATTGACTTTGAAGTGCTCCTCGACGACCGCCCTTTCCAATTTTCCTGGTCCATTGATAGGCGAGAAGAGATACTCCGGATCGATCTCGTAGTGAATCCGCTGATATCCGGTGATGCAGATGCAAGAGAGGAGCACCGGAACTATGACGAAATAGCCCGGATGTCGACCTACTATGAGACCGACCTTGTGGAAGGTCCGGTTGAGGAAGTCGTCGACGAATGTGAGTCTGCACCACATCTAAAAAAAAACACAAAAAAAATGCAAGCTTAGAATAAGTCATAAACGTAAAATTAAATCATCAGAAAATTTAATAAAACAAAATAAAAATCAACCAGAAAAAAAAATGTTTCATTTTTATGCTATAAATTTATGTAATAAAATTGTGGCAAAAAAAATGTAACAATAAATTCTCTGCCGTCAGCTTATCTCTTTATTTTTTTTTCGCCCAGGTGAAAGGATAAAAGTGTAACGATAAATCGAGAGCTTATTTAGAAGACGAGTACGTAAACCGCTCGAGGCGTGAATAGGAGCTAGCGGAACGAATGCGTGTGTGTGCTTCTCGAGACGAGTGAAATCTCTGGAATCGTTGCCTTTTAATTTTCCTCTGTTTACTGGAAAGGTGCGTTGGATACTAAAATCACGAGCGTCTCGAAGCGACGTTGGAAAAATACCAGCACTAATGATAATCCCAACTCAAATATATGCTTTAAAAAAAAAAAAAAAAAGGCGTGTGATTAAATCGAGTATCGATAATATTCGACGAATTAAAATAGTCATTTTCATCTTGACACCTGAGGAACGATGCTGAAGATTGAACCTTGCCACTTCTCCAATGAAGAGCCAAGCATTTTTATCCCTCGGTAAAATTAACAACTCGAAATATCCCGGATCTACAATTTTTTACCAATCACGTCGATAAAAAAATATCTGACAGACATCGACTGGCGGGCGTGAATTATTATGAATAATCGACTGGATTATTCGGTCGAGAGCCTCACTCAAGGTCATCACTGTGCCTTGATATTGAAAAGATCCGGAAATGGTTGAGTCCAACGTACTTTTTTTATGAAAAAAAAAAAAATATATATATATATATATTCCGACAATATAGCTTAACGAACATATTTTATTTCGTCTTTATTATATTTTATAAATGATTATTGCAGAAGTACTTGAGCAATGAACGCCTTGAGAGTATCTTCTTAAATCAAAGTACTTATGACATAAAAAAAAAAAGTAACGAGAAGATAAGAAACAAATTGCCGCATAAATAATATTCAGCGTTTGTCATCATTTCATGAAATTAACTGAAATGACCTATTTTACAGTATCTCTTGAATTTCCATTAGAATTAATCTTGAGAGCGCGTACGCGTAAGAAGTAATAACTTTATTGGCGCGCGTGTAACTCGCCGTGTGTTGTCTATTATTTTTCACGTTTTTTATGATAATGGCCTGTATTTGAGGGGAGGGGGGGGGGGGGGGGGGATCGAGGGGTCGAATCATGCGAGAAATCCGCACGAGTCAATCACACCATCAGGCAGACGACTTGTCGTAGACTTGAATTTCTATTAGAATGAATCTTGAGAGCGCGTACGCGTAAGAAGTAATAACTTTATTGGCGCGCGTGTAACTCGCCGTGTGTTGTCTATTATTTTTCACGTTTTTTATGATAATGGCCTGTATTTGACGGGGGGGGGGGGGGGGGGGGGATCTCAAGGTCTGCGAGGATCAAGGGGTCGAACTCCGCACGAGTCAATCACACCATCAGGCAGACGACTTGTCGCAGACTTGACCCACATTACCTGCTCGTTTCGCAATTACATGCGACTTGTTTATCCTGCGCGCAAGTCCCGAGACTGCGATTACATATTCATCGACATGCGTTACAATTTCTGCGCGATTTGAACTTTCGGAATACAAAATTAATTGCACACTCAGTGTCAGCCTCAGGATTAAAAAAAAATCCATTGTATGCTTGTTGTTTTTTTTTTTTTAACGCGAGTTCAGGACGAAACCGAGACAAAGCAATTTCTCTTTTAAATTTGCATTTTGAAACTGTAATGAAACGAATAACTGGTAGCGTGTGAAATAATCTGCGACATCAGTTTGAGCCTCGACTTGAAATCCCTGCTGTGAATAATTGCGCTATTAGTACAATCGTTTTATCATAACACTTCACAAAACGCGGCTGAAATTCATTGCAACATAAAACCGTAACATTCGCTATGCAGTTATTTTTGTAATTGCGCTTCTCATGTTTATCACAATTCATTTGAGCCGTAACAAATTATAAACCCGCAAAATATCCATTTTTAATTACCCCTTTTTTTTCAAGCACTTTGAATTATGTACAATATTTTCATTATTTTTGTTTACGTTTTGCTTGTTTTATTTTGGGAATAAGCGATTTTATATTCGAGATTAAAATAAATTCGTAATTTTTTTTTTCCTTGAGCCAAAATTATCAAAATAGTCAACTGGGCCTTAAAAACGCGTGCATTAAACCGCAACAATCGTTTGTTTTGTCCACCGCCAAAATGACTTCAATCGTCCAACCATATTTCTCAATTTGGTTGACACAATGGCAATTACAGAAACAATTACCCGGAGGCAGAGTGTGAAAGCACGAGTCACCGGGTGATTATATCGCTTGGAGTCCCTTGGCAAATTAACATTAATCGGAAGCGATTTACCGACGGCAGTTCCGGCAATTTCGTCTTATTATATTGCTTCCTCTCGTCTGCGCGGAGTCTCTGTATAAACAAGAGAGCGTTTAACGCTGCAGCTCCTCGCTACTTAGTCTCTCTCTCTCTCTCTCATCTCCACTGTACTTAAGTCCGTGCATAACCACCAACCAAGTAGCGGCTTCGAGAGGCCAAGTCTCCGAGGTTATTGGTTGTACACCGCATCAGCTACGTTCTCCGCCCGATCGCAAATACTTGACACGCTGTATTAGTACCTTCGAGCAATTAACCCAACTTAATAGCGAAGCAATTAGTTTCCTGTTGACATCGGCGCTCGCGGAGAGAAATCTAAGCGCTGAATATCTGCATACTCTCGTGTTAACTCTTTTTACACGCCAAAATGAGAGCGAATTATTAACGTATGTGCATAAGAAAATTAATTGACCAAGAGTGAATCGCGAATTTATTAATGGGAAGAACTAAATATACACATACTCTAAAGATAACTACTCACATTCGCGCATAAGAAAATTCATTATGAACAACATCGAGACGATAATGAATCATGGATCAGATTTATTTGTCCTCTTCAATTAAGTGCCACGAGGTACTTTCGATTTGTGAGAAATAAAAGCGACCATCAGCTGCTGTTGCTGGGATTAACGTTTGTAAAGAAATTTCTAAAGCGCCCATATGGACGTGCATTTTTTTGGCCCATGGGCAGCTCGGATAACCGGGATGACGAGGAGGAAGCTTCCTCTCAAATTTCCTAATGGGAAGAGAGGAGAGAAGAACGATGAACAAGTGATCCTCAAATTCGATCGCGCTCATTGGTCCCGGGTAAGAATCGTGTAACCGATATTCCTAAGCGATCGGCTGACCACACACACACACACGCACGCTATAAATTGCGCGGGAAGCGCAATGAATCGGGTGTTGAACCCAATGAAATTGCTGTCTCCGTTTCCGCCGACATTAGACACGCGCTCGGCGTGCAAAACTTTTGTCAGCTTCGGAGATCTCGCTGCTCTTCGTCAGCGGACGCCACTTGGATGGGTGACCGGGTGGGTGTTTTGTGGGTCGGGTACACTCAACCGGAAGTTCGTTTTCCTGGGAATCTTTTAGTCTTTACACTCGAGATCGACTAAACTCACCAAACTATTTTTTTTTGCATCAAATTATTCAGTAAACAATATTTTTTACACATTATTTGAATATTTATAATTTAAAACAAAAGAAAAAAAAATATGTGTTTGAAAAAAAAAGAGAAAGAACGATTAAAAAATATGAACGTTGCGTTGAAACGAGGAAATAAATACTACTTCCGATTTCGGAACCAAATTTACCGATCACGTGTCTGATGGTCTCCCATGGATTCTCACAGCGAATTCGGACGCAACTGTTTTTTTTTTTTTTTTTTTTTTTTTTTACACGCGTATGAGTGTTTAAGGTCAAAGGCCGGGGATTCAAATGAGTCCGGTAAAAGTATAGACACCGACGCGAGCGGAGAAAGTTATTTAACGTCATTGGGTAACCCACGCGACACGTTATTCGACGCGCTCGTGATTGAATAACATTCTCCTGCTGTCAGCCCTAATCCCGTGGCTCTTCAGGTACTCAGATTGCCTCCGCGATGAAAGTTTTGCTAATAACATTGTTTTTAGGCCCGCGATTAATTTTCTTTTTCTCGTTGCAATTTTTTTTAAAACGATTAACAAACACGTATTCCCATTTTCTACGAAGAAGAAAGTCCGTATTGACGATTCACAATTTAATCTTTCTTTTTTTTCATTAAAAAAAAATTCTATCAAATTCCATATATTTATAACAATAAGAGAAATCGATTAAATAATTCCAGGAGTCTGAGGTCAATCAGCAGCTCGATCTCCCGGAGTTATTAAAAAATCGTTAAGCCAATGAAATCACAGTGATCGTTAGCTGCAGCTATGCACATTCATTACACACTTAATTTGATTACGGATCGAATTGGAAGTAATTATGGTTACGGTAATCTTTGGAAACGAACTGATTCCAGGAGTCGTTAAAAAAAAAAAAACTTGCAATTGCGTCTTACTATGTCATAAAATGATTTTTTTCAGGTATTTTTTTTTTTTTTTTTTTTTTCGTGTTTTGTTTTTGTTTTCCGAGTGAAAGTCGGAAGAAAGCAACAAATGTGCAGTGCACAAGAGACCCGCGAGACGAGCGATTGCGCGCGCGCTCGGAACTAATCTCGTGTGTCGCACGTTTTCCTGATGCACTTGTTCGTGTCGTCGATCTCTGCGAGAGTCGGCGCTCGAGTTTTACTCCCACGATCGATCGCAGATCCTTCCGCGAGTCTCCTGACCCTGTCCTCCAAACTCGTGACTCACTGAGCGCTCATCCGCTCGCCTATACGTACCAAATATATCTATACAACACGCGACTGTATGTACCTAAGAGAGAGTCGTTGATCTCCGGAGATCCTAGCTCTAAGTCACGTAATTGTACTCCACGCACGAGCATCCCTGCTGCATTATATCTCTCATTCTCTTTCTCCTTCTCTCGTGTCGCGGTGACTGTGACGATTGACGTGACTATTATCTCAATAGAGCTTGACAACGCTGCGACGTATTACCTACAGCATAAATGTAACGTGCGCTATGAAAGTGTCGAAATAATTTATAATAAAGGGTTGAAGAAATAAGAGGCAAATAAAATAATTTTCTATCTGCTGGTTTTTAATTTTTTTTTTAGTCGATTAATGAATTTCGGTTGAATATATACTTCGAAAAGTGCAGCGAATTTTTTTTTTTTTTTTTTTTTCTTTCTCTTACCACAAAAAAGCATTTGCGACAACCGGTTTCTTGGTGAACTAGGTTCAGACTATTTTTAACCCTGCGATTCCGATACGTGAGATTAAGAGGAAAATACATGAGTTTAAGGAAGGAAAATGACTAAACTGTGTCAGCGCTGGCGGTGAATTTAACGCTCGCGTGTAAAACGCTCTCCGATCGGCCTTCCGCACCTGTTGACCCGTGAAACGCGTCCCTGACTCCTGCACGCGTTTACCGTGATTACAGTCGCGAAGTTCGTGTCTCTAATATTCTGGAAAATTTTCTCACGTAGTTCCCGAAGTAAAACACGCGGCGAATATCGGATCGGTATCGCGAAACTATCGATCGCGAGGATAAATCGGCAATTATTTGATTAATTGTCGGCGCACGCTATCCCGCGATTTGCCGGCGGGCAATTGTCGTCGTGGTCGTTGTCGTCGTCGCTAAACCGACACGAAATTCGACACGTAAACAGGAAATTATGCGGGCTCCTCTCGATTGAACGACGATTCAGGAAGCGATACCAACACGATCGTGCCCTCGCCGCCTCGACGTACATGCACTCGATCACAATCGCACGATCTGATCTATATGCACGCGCGACACGTGCACACCTCACGCTTCGGGGATGTCGTTCTCGGGTGTGTTAAGCTTTCCCACGTCGGAACTCATAGATACATGCAATTTTTTATTGTAGTCTTGTTTATGTAATTGCATAATAAAAATTTTAAAAAATTCTCCAATCTACGAGAATTTATATGAATAAAAAAAATGGAAAAATACATTGACATTAAAAATTATTATTATTATGATTTTATTGATTTATTGTTAATGTTTTACTTGTCGGTGGACTGAAATAACTGGAATACAAACGAAAAAAATTGCAGTTGCTTTATGCGTTTTGCGGATTCCCCGAAGAAAATATCGCCTTTTTTTTTTCAAACACACGCTATTCGTGCGCATGTAAACACTCGCCGAGTGTACACAAAAGGCGCAGAGGACAAGTGTGAACGCTCGTGTTCGCGCATGCATAATAACAAAGTGGGAGAATCCTTTCTCGGTTCTCGGAATGCTTTCACATCTGCACACATTTCTACCGAGGCTTAACACACCAGCCGATGATCATGACGACCACTGGCTCGTTATGCGTCCAACAAGAAAGTAACAGCCACGTGGGCTTATCGGGATCCGACGGAAAAATATTTTATGTGTCACAACGTCGTCGAGATTGAGGCTCCGCGAGAAATCGAGCGCAAACTCGTCACACAAGAAAGACAATTATTACAGATTTCAAAGATTTATGCAACTTTCTTCAAACATAATTGAACCAACTTTTTAAATTTTTTTTAAATTGTACCGCAAAATTTTAAATACTTTCGCATTTCTGTGAAAGTTGCTATCATTATTATTGACAAAACCATACGAAATAAACAAAATAACGAGGTTATTTAGTTATATTCCTGTGATAACGATTCTTAGATATATAGCAATACTATTGAAACATATTTTTATGTGTAGTACTTTGACCCGTTGTTTAATAAAAAATATCCATCTAGTCAGTTGCTTGTACTCGTTATCTCGGTAAGTTCCTTCTGGACTTGCAACAAGCGTAACGAAAGTGAGAGCGCGTGCCAGCGGTTCTAAGGTGAAAATTTATTCCGTGTCTGCGGCACTGTCGGCGCGCGAGTACATGTAGCCACGAAGAAATAGCCTCCGCGGTATAGATTGCGTGCGCGAGTCTCGCCGATTCGAGCGAGCGTTGTGCTTCTTTCGTTCGCGGGACGGTGCCGAACCGAAACCACTTGTTGATCGAGCACACGAACCCGCAATGGAACACATAGGAGCAATCAGAGGGAAAAAGAAACCTTGGCATTGACGATGTTTACGATGACGATGCGCAGCGCAATCGAAATAAGCGATTAAAAAATGATATCGTAGCATGAGTAAAAAAAAAATTTGTACGCCTGAGGATTTTTTTTTAATTGTCGGACTTGAAAAAAAATTTTTTTTTATTAATTGTACAACGATTCATCATGCGAACAAAAGAAAAATGAATTAATTTTTCGTCGACTTTTCTGGCACTGGAAATAGCGGAAAAAAATGTTGGAACGTTGAAATTTCAGGTAAATGGTACAAAAGGACTGAATGGACCCGAAAGGTCGAGCAGATTAAGGTCAGAGGGGAAAAAAAAAAATGGTGTTGCAGGAATTCGTGGAATTTTCACTGATGCCGATCAGTGGAAAAGCGGGTTTTCCATTTTCACGATACGAAAATGCGGCGCCGCGAGGATTTTGACCTGCGGATGCTGCGACGATCTTGAATGATGAGCCAAGGTGCGCAGCAACTCGGGGCTACCTGCTCGTCCCAACCCCTGCGGCGACTTCCAGGCGTCGAGCCTCGAATGTGGTAGAAATTGGAAGAAGGAAAAAAAAAGGGACGAAAAAAGTCATTCGCATCGTCGGCTTTAAAGATCAGGTCGATCGATAGTCACGTGGACCAAAGTTTGCGATGCTGCGGCAGGAGATAACGAAAGAAAAAAAAATACTCAAGGCAATAACAAATTTTTATAGCTCTCCAGGTAAATCCCTCAATTAAAAAAAATATATATTTAAGCGCAAATAAATAATTACCCTCGTGAAAAAAAATGTATATGGCGGGAAAATATTATTAACGAAAAAAAAAAATTCTCAAGGCAATAACAAATTTTTATAACTCTCCAGGCAAATCCCTTAATAAAAAAATATATATATATTTAAGTGCGATTAAATAATTACCCTCGAGAAAAAAAATTGTAAAATAAAAAATGTATACCACGGAAAAATATTATTTGTAGAAGTTTTAAAAAATATCGTCTTTACGCAACGAAACTCGTGGAGGAGTGGGAACAAAATGCCAAAGTATGCGCAAAACCGGAAGACGAGCGCGTCGGAAATCGTCGAACTATATGCCATTCTCAGAATATAATAAAAACATGGAGATCGTGTAGAGCATTATAAGCTTTACGTAACCGGGCAATCCGCTCTGTCGAGAGAAATGTTTTTCTCCGCAACCGGTGCCACTGTAAATACGATGTGTTTTCTTCCAATTCACTGCACGTGCGAGTGAGACACTGATGGGCCCCATAATAATTTAACCCGCGATTTTTTACTTATTTTTTCCATTTTGTGCTACTTTCACGAGTTTAAATATAGCCAATCATAAAATTGGTATCAAGGAAAAGGCAGTGTCTCAACGTTAAACAATAAAAAAAAAATTATTTATATATATATATATATATAGCAAACCAAATATTATGAGCAGTGTCATTACTACTTAATTTCAGAAACCATGTCAGCCTTGCTTCGATTTTGCAACAGCTCGAATATTCCTTTATTTCGATAAAGCCAGAAAATGATCAAATTTACTTACTATTTATTACTCTTTTAAAAACGCATATAAAATTAAATTTTACGCCACCGATTTTATAGCCTGTAACATTTTTTTTGTCAATTTGTGAAATTAAACTGAAAATTAATTATCTTACAAAATATTTTGCGCTATTTTTCGAAACAGTTTATCATTACGGAAATAATAAAGCAATTAATTTTTAATCCGATGAACAAAGTGGAGAATTCCCCGGGGAAAAAAGCGAGTGGGTTCTTCGGGTTCTTCGGGTTCCAGAAGATACCGATCAACCGGCGGCAATATGATTTTGCAACATTATGTCCAGCGAGTCACGTGACCCGCCGCTGGAATATACGCGAGAGATAAACGCACGGGCCATTAAATGCGTAAGTGCATTTGCAGTCCGGTTGCAGTTTACTATAACGCGCCGATCGAAAAACCGGTAATTGAGAAATGAGAGAGTTCTTGCGAGCCGTGGAAATCCCGGTCCTGCTTACTCAATCCCCTCGATTGATTAATACTGTTCGTTTATGATTATCCAGTTGGGAAACGACGATGCGTCGCGCAGGAGTAACTGGAACACCGCTAGAAAAATATCGTCGTTCGTTATTTTTCATTTACCGCTGCAGAGCTCAACAGACGTTCGTCAAATGACCTGCCGATTTTCGAGGTCGTCGGCCTTTTGTACAATCACATACAATGACAAACGCACCAAAACAATGACCTACGTTTAGAAACAAAAGGACACACGACCTCCGTCGTTCCTGAAGAGACACTCGGTCATCGTGTTTTTGGGTCATCAATATTTTCCAAATAAATTCGATAATCCAATTTTTTTTTTTTAATGGACCACTTATTTCGATTATCGCCAGAGCTCGGCAGACGCTCGGCAGTATTTCAAGGTCATCGGCCTTTTGTACAATCACAAACGCACCAAAACAATGACCTACGTTTAGAAACAAAAGAACACACGACCTCCGTCGTTCCTGAAGAGACACTCGGTCATCGTGTTTTCGGATCATCAATATTTTCCAAATAAATTCGATAATCAATTTTTTTTTAACTGGACCACTTATTTCGATTATCGCCCGAGCTCGACAGACGCTCGGCAGTATTTCAAGGTCATCGGCCTCGATTTCAGCGACATTTTATCGACAAGTGTATTGCAGATGCATCCCAAAGATTTTTTTTTTTTTTAGAATCAATAATAATATTGACTTTTTGTAAATAAACCCTTCGAGCGTTGGTTCTCCTTCCAAATTGAATGGGATACGAAAAGCGGAGGATTAATGTAAAGGGAACGATGTGAACGAAGGGTTTTTATGTTTTATGTGCCGCTGACCCGATTGCGAGAGTCTCGTCGATCGCGTTGCGACGATGCGCAAGGTAGTGTCGGTTATGCCGATGAATTATGGTGTCGGACAGCGGCGGTTCGCTCGCCTTCGGGACTGGGTCATAACGGAACGATCGTCCAAATATTTCGAGCCCCCTTGAAAAAAAAAAAAATGTTTCGCGCGACTCGCGGCGTCCTTTGCGTCACGTTAATCATTGCGCATGCAGGACGATTAAAATGTTATTGCGAAATTCTTCATGGTCGTCACTTACCGACTAAGCATATCAACTAAAAAAAAAATAAAAAAAAATTGGTACTCGTAATCACTAATAATAATAATAATTTAAAAAATGGTACTTATGTTACTACGTTAAATTGACATTAGATAAAATATTTTTTAAAAAATCGCATAGATAAATGTGGCATTGATTTAAGTGCCCCAACCTCGTTGAATTACTTCGCATTCAAATGGTGCTCATCCCTGATCCCAATTCATCGATCGACATGAATCAATAGTTTCGACAATGCTCTTTAAAATTCCACCCGCGTAATCCAAAGGTATACACAAATGTCTTACGGATAAATGACGACGAGCTACGATCTACGAGTCTCATTTTAAATCCTGAGAAGGAGAAGGATAACAAGCGAGGTCAACGAAGGGTTGAAAAAAAAAGTCGTAGCTGCGGAATGCTTCGGCTCGATTGTAAAATGCGTCGAGAGAAGCGAAAGGACAAGCGTTGATTATTAATTTATTCACCTGCCGTGCCAATGCACCTGCTACTTGCCGTGTATCCTTCGATATATTTATTCATGCGAAAGAAAAATTTTGTTCGTCACTAACGCAATTTTTTATTCGAGTTATAAGTGAACAATAAAAATTTTTTTTTTAGGTAATTGTATGGAATGTATGTATGTATGTTATGCGAATTTATTGCAACTGTTTTGTATTATATTCATGCGTATCTGATATTTTATGGGGTCACTCGGCCCATGAGTTACGTCACATATGCGAGGAACAACGTATCATTTGAATTTAAATTAGAGAAACGCTCGATATCCCGAGGCGGGACCGGCCAGGACACAATTTCACAGCATCGGGCCGCGCTCGGAACGCGCAATCCGTCAAAGCGGCCGAGTTACGTCCTCGCGGCGACGACCGCGTGCGCTCCGACGTAACGGATAAATTGTTAGCAATATCTCTTCCGGCTTGAAAGCGCTGGCGAGTCGATCGCATGAACGGCGGAGATGCTCCGATCCGATTCAATGCGATCCGCCGTCCGATCGAAAGTTTCTACGTGGTACACCATAGAAATGGCATTTTTTAAAAATTTTCAATTAGTTTCTTATTTTTCCACGGTAACAGGTTACATTTTTCTAACTTTTTAGATAAAGTGTTCATTTTCACCCAAATATCGTCTGCGAAATTTGTATATTCATGTGTTGCGCATCAATTTTTATAGCTATCACAATCGCAGTAGCAAAAAACCATTTTTTTTTCGGTGCCGAAGATCAAGACACGAGACGCGAATGAAATGCACCCGGAAGTGACCGGAGAGGTAAAAAAAGGCGGAAGCGACGAAGGAAAAAGACGCTTGCCCGTTTGTCAATAATACGCGGTAATTAGTAACGAATATTGGCCCCGAAATTTGCATATTAATATGTTACGTATCAATTTTTATATCCATTACAGCCACAATAACAAATTACATTTTTCTAACATTTAATAACCAAATAAAGTGTTCATTTTCATTCAAATATTGTCTCGGAAATTTGTATATTAATGTGTTGCGTAATTTGAATATCTATTACAATCGCAATAAAAAAAATTTTTTAAATCGGTGCCAAAGATCAAGAAACGAAACGCGAATGAAATGCACCCGGAAGTGACCGGAGGGGTAAAAAAAGGCGGAAGCGACGAAAGGAAAAGACGCTTGGTCGTTTGTCAACAATGCGCGGTAACTCCACACAAATTCGGTCACCTTGACACCGTCGCTGCGATCTCGAAACTAAACCAAGATCACTGTTTTCGTAAACGCGGGTACACGCGCGTCTCCGTGTGCATTTACGAGCTCGTCGTGGACGAAGGAACGTCACGAGTAAATACAAATCGCGGCACGACGAAGAACGAGAATCGATACATGGCGCAACAATAACGACCACCGGAACGAGCTCGGTTACATCGGTATGAAGCAATCGGTTCACTTCGTTTACTTTTTTACCTCAATTTACCTTCGCCAAATTTAAAGAATCATCTTTGGATTAAAAATCACAATTTCTCCACGTCTGGAAATAAAAAAAAAACTGGCAAAAACGAAAGTGAATCCGCGTATTATTAATATTAAAAAAAAAGCTTCGTAATTTTTTCCATTTATAAACACACAACGATATTTTTTATACATAAAATTACGTTTTTGATCTGAAGCTAATCAATTCACTTCGATGCAGGGTCGTTATATTTTCCGCGACTCCCCTAAGACATTTTTTTTTATCAAGGCCAGTTTTCATTGACAAACGTGCTCGATTTTTTTAATTTTTTATAATTTTTCATTCTACTAATCACTGTAATTATTTGCAGTGTAATTGCAATAATTGCAGTCATGAAAACCTTCGGTAAAATTGCAAGATTCAACGCTGATTCACAATGTTATAGAAAAAAAAAAAAAAAAAATCGGTTGGTTCGCCGTCTCGGTCACGATCGAGATCGTCGCGCAGCGACTAATCAACGCTCCCCTCGCGATCCGACAGATTGACATAGGCATATTAATAACAGCGCTCGCATCGTTCCCCCTTCGTGAAGCCAATCAGTTATTGAACCATTGGTCATAAACGGGGAACGCACCAACGACTCAGGGGCTCGCCGTTGTCCATCTCGATCGCTATAGTTGAGTGACCCGCTGAACGTCACTCGAGTTATTGCCCAAATCCCGAAATAGTCTACACATTTTCCACTCCCAAAAATCTCCAAATTGTGCCTTTTAATATTTCCACCATTCACAAAATTCACAAAATAATCATCCTAAAATCGAATTTCCCAACCGATCTAAACGCTAAAAATGTTTAACAAATAATATAATACATGTTCACGAAAGCTTATTAAAAAAAATAATGAACAAAACCATTTTTACCTTGATAATTAGCGGAAAATCGGTAATCAATAATCTGCCCCGTTCCTTGGGTCCAAAATCTTCAACAGTCGTCCAAAAATTGGGCCAGTACCGAAAAAAGTATCACCGCTAATTTCACGAACTTGCTTCTCAATCACCTGCACGTCTTTGCACGACACGTCATGATTCACTCGCGAACTTCGGTATAAATGAATATTTGAAGAACTGCAATAAGAATGTGAATTATCGAAGGGCCCGCGGGTGGAATTGGCCGCCTTTTCCGCTTGCGTTTAGCGGAGGAATCACAATATTGGAGAAAAATCCTCGGACTGAAGCGTTTCGATTATCTTGCAATTTCCGAGTGATGCGCTGGTGGAAAAAGACACCGAGCACCGAAAACCGATGCCGGTTAACGAAAGCTGCTCTGGTCGTGCCGTCGAAGAGACCGAACTCGATGGAGTGTGGATTGGCACTGAGCTCGTGCCAACACGGGCTTCTCCTGACTTTCAAGTAGCCGCGCGCTCTTGCTTCCCGCCCATACCGTCTCCGCTCGTTCGCCGATGAAGCTCTTGGCTCTGCAGCACCGCCATCGGCACCACGGTGCCCATGCCGACCACGTTCCATCACCTCCTGGACTTGTGGTGGGGTCGTTCACGACTGCGAGCAAAAAAAAGAGACGGCGATTATTATTTTCTTTGCTGCATTAAAAAAATTATTTTCTCCTGCCTATTCACAAATATATCTGTGAATTAAATAATTGAACTTCCTAAAATGAAATTCATGATTCCGCCTTATAAAAAAATTATTTTCTTCTGCCTATTCACAAATATGTCTATGAATAATATAATTAAACTTCCCAAAATTCAATTCATATTTTTTTTATTTAATGTTTTTTTATTTAATTTGAAAAAAAAAATTTAATTAATTTAGTTAGTTTAATTAAAAACCGATAGGAGCTGAGAATTTTTGGGAATTTGCTGGCGGCTGTATAAAGGTGTATATGTATGTATATATTTAAATGTGTACGTATGTATATCGTGCACATATGTATACGTTGGAGAGCATTATCTCTACGTTCTTGTTGTACTGCGATATTAGCGAAGGGGACACTCTTTATTGCTGGCACACCATGGCTAATGCGACCCAACCGCGTACACTTATCCAGTTTGTGACATCCTTCCTAGTTTACGCTTCTATATTTAAGCCCAGCGGGATAAAAGATCGTTCGGATCAAAGTGAGATGAATTTTTGTAATCGGTACTTTATCAATTAGATTTTTTTTTTTTTTTTCAAAACGCCATGTAACTAAATAAGACATAAAAATTTTTTTTAACATGGATTGGATACACAAAAGAGATCCTTTTTTTTTTTTTTAATAGGGAAATGTGTGCGGAGTGGCCACTGGAAATTCGAGGCTGTGAAAAATAAAAACCCTAAATGTTTATGTATAAATTTGTATCATATTCTGTGCGCCGAGTCACTACGATGAACACCAATGCAGGCTCTTGTATGCATCGCTTAAACAAACTCCGCTGCCGGTTATTTGATCATCAAATAAAGTTTGAGCACGTGTAACGAGAAGTGAGAGCGATTGATCGCACATACGTAGCGCATGTATGAGATATGCACACATCAAATCCACCGATAATCTCGACATTGGACTGAAAACTCGTGTTACTTCATCTCCTTCTTCAGGTATACGCGAGTCGCTGCAGTTGGGCATTCCTCGCCGAGGAATCTCCGCTTGCGCTCTTATCTTCCTCTAAAAACCGCACCAAAGTCACATTACGATTATTGGCACACGTTTTATCCGAAAATAACCTTGTAATTAGTAATAATATTTGGATAATTAATGAGCGTGAATGGCACGGATTATTAACGCGATATATTCCGCGAAGGAAAATCAGATGTTGTTTTTAAATTATCACGAAAAGCACGAATTACTGCGTAATTAACGAGTGTAATTAGTCCCAATAAAAATTGTCCACAAAAAAAAAAATAAAAAAATAAACTTTTTGAATAAATAAAGTAACAATAATGAATATTGTAATGTCATTTTTCCAGGTTTATGGGTAAATGAATAATAATTAAATTTCGCAAAATTAATTTGACAGTCGAACGTCGAGTCGTCGTCCACGCGAGTGAACCTGTTGCTGCGGCTTGGAATTCGCTTCGCGGTGTGGAAACAGTTTTTCCAGCGGTGCTCCAGCTGTTGATCCGGGGTTCTGCAATTTGCAACGGACCACAGATCTCTCGGGTTTGCGTCCAGCCTCTGTGATCTGAAAGCATGTAAGCCCGGTCTATAATTGGAAGGGAAAAAGGGGCGGAGGGTGTGTGGCACAGGGGATGCTTGAAAAAAAAAAAAATAGAAGAGAGAGAGAGAGAGAGCGGGAAGCACCCGAGCCACAGCCACTCCCGAGAGGGTTTGCAAAAAAGATTTTGTCCAACAAAAGCGTCTGAGCGGCAGCAGTCTCATGAGAACAGGTATGTATAGTATATATATATAGCATATGTAGTACCTATGCATCCCTCGATCACAGCGTTCGCTTCGCTCGAGGTATTTTTCCAACCGAACTCTATTCGACATAATTCTCTACCTGGCAGCGCTCGCATCTACAGATGCTGAAGAGCGATTCCTGGAAAAGAGACTCGCAAGTTTCCCTTCCCGGGAAATTCACGTGAAAAAAATGTTTTTCTTCCTCATTTTTTTTTTGTCATCCCTTCCCCAGTGAAACTAATAAAAATGAAGAAAGAAGTGATCCGACGAAATGACGTATCACGGGGTATTTACGTGGAATTGTCAACGAAGGACGAACCTTCAGAGGGATTCGCGAGATTTAATTTAATGCGTTACGCAGATATATATATAGTTCACGTGCGCAATGTGCGCTGGTTCGTCTTCAATGCGAAACTGGATCAATGCCACTTTCATTTTCGTCAAGGTCGTCGCGTCGAATTTCTCGAATTTCCAGAAGGCTTCGGCACTTCTGAGGCAATGTTGTGATCCAATTAGCCCCGGTCGCCCCACGTACCGACCAAATTCCCTATTACATTCGACCTTGCGAAAACGCGCAGCAATGCACCAAGAATGCAGAAAAAAGGGCTTTATCACTGATAATGGTAATTCCGAAATAATAGCGAGAATAACCCCGACATTTAATCGTGAATTTATTTCGTCACTAATCTCAACTCCAACGAGGAGCTTCGTAATGCATCGTAAGTCCAGTGAAATTGAGGTTTCTCATTGCACTTAACAACAAAACGTAAGATCAACGAAAATTACCACCAGAATTCACTTATATTATCCGTTAGCAAGTGCAGAGACGCGCGAAGGGCGAAGCCTTGACTTTCACCTCATGCACCTCAGCACTGCCTTAACACACATTGTTATTCTCGTGGAATAACACGATACACTTTCACGGGAGATTCCTAACTGTACGTGAATACTTGCTAGTTTGGCTTTTCTTACAAAATCCTAATATTCAACGAATTAAAAAAAAAACAAAAGTGTGTGTTGCTTATCTTCATTTCCGAAAAGCTCTGAGCAGATAATCGCGGCAACGCTCCTGTTATTTCAAGAGCACTTGGACGACGACTAAGTGATTTATTACCGAGTGTTACGTGCCACCGCGACGCTGTGTGTGTTATCAAACGACTCGGTCGAGATTCCGACTAATTATTAAGCTCGACAATGACCTCAGCGGGGATTGAACGAGGCGCGACATTGCCCAGCGATATGCAGAGGTCATCTCGCTTCGACACACGTAAGATCCTTGGGATATCTGGCTCAGAGGGTCTGCCCATATCCCCGACACTCGCGCGACCTTACATAATCTATATGCGCTCGAGCGCAAAAATATTATTAGGTTTCGTTGAAGTGATCTCTCCGGACGATGATTGAGACTGCCCCATTGACATTCACGTGGACAACTTGTCCAAACACCGATACTTTTATCCATTTATCGATGACTCTGCAAATACTCGGAAAATCTACAAGAAAAAAAAAAGAAACAAATCGCACGATTAGGAAATAATCGGTTTGGACACGTTCCTTCGATTTTGAGTCCTTGAGAGTGCAAAACCAAATTGGCAGAGGACAATGATTTTTTTTTTAAACGGAAGATTGATGTATTATGAAGGTAAGTACCAAGGTCATCTGAAAGGTACGAAAATTTAGTGGAAAAATAGTAAAGGGGGGCTTGATGTTTTTTTTTTTTTTCTATAATTCGATAATAAATGTACTTAGTTTATAAAATAATAATATAATTTCTTGACGATTAGTGTGTGGTTATTAAAACTCTCTCCGGAGTTCCATATTGCCCCACTTTCTCCTCGTGTACTTATATCCTTCATATCAAAAATGATCCTCGAATTGGCGGCGAACGCGACGAATTTCCCGAGAACAAAACGATTCCTCTGCGCCTCGACGCATAGAAACTGAGCGGCGAAAATGTGAAATTGATCGGCGAGCAATGGCTCATGGATTTCCTCTTCGCCTGCTTCTTATTTCTACGCTTTTTATCGTTCGCATTGGCGAACGATGTCGCGCGGAGCGTTACAGACTCTCGGAAATCAAGGCTGTGCGTTACGAAGAAGGGTCACCTCGAAAGTAGTACACACAAGAGCGACGCTCGGAAGTGTATCATTAGTCGCTGAGAGGCTAAGCAAAATTTCTATATTTCTCATCTCTTTTATTTAACGATCCATCGTAATACGAGGAAGAAAGCCAAAGCGAAGGAAGCTTACGTGAGGGCGGATGCTGACGTTATTTTTAAGATGTAGGAGGGGCAGAGGGGGGGGTAGCCGCAATCCGTCACAAAGAACCTGCTCGACAGTACATCCACCCGTAAATATTCCATTTAAGGTTGATGGTTAGATTGTTCGTACAGTTAATGGTCAGTCTCGGCTCGCATATCAGACTCAGTTAGTCGGCGACACGAATGTACATACGAATTTATATATAGCGGGTTATATATATATATATATATGTATGTATGAGGCATTCCAAATGAGTTCAGACAAATAAAAAAAAGGATTTTCTCCAAAGAATATTTACACGAATGTACATACGAATTTATATATGGCGGGTTATATATATATATATGTATGTATGAGGCATTCCAAATCAGTTCAGAAAAATAAAAAAAAAGGATTTTCTCCAAAGAATATTTAGAGAGTTATTATTGATTTGTAATTTTAATTCAAGTATTCACATAAATATTGGGTTGACATTTTTTTTTTTTTAGTTCTTGAAGTGATGTGGAAAGCCTCGTATATTTATACAATTGGTATATATATATATATATGCACTAACGACTACGAAGTCATTCTGTCTCGCACTGCCTACGACCACTCTCGTTGATAAATCCAACGCCCCCTCATTTCACTCCACACTCTCGACTGATGTGAGAGCTCTGGACAGTAAGACCGCTCATCGGATCGCACACCCACGGTCACGCACGTGCTGCAACGTAAAATACGCAACTATATGCGTTTCTTGTGGTTTGTGATTAACAATCGATTGATTGACAGACGATCGATTTGAGGATGCCGCGAGCCCCATGGAAATTTATGGGATTTCAATACACCCAAAGAATGTATAGCAGTTGCAGAAAATATATGTTTTATTTACTGCAATTAAAAAAACCAAAAATTTTAACACCTTTTGAATGATCCTTTTCGTAATTTCTATCGCAAAAACCATAGAATTCCTATATAATAATAATAATGAAGTGGATATGGATGGTATTAATTGTAATTTCAATGCACAATTGCATTGTCCATTAGAAATTTTCGTAATATCAGCTTAAGTCGAGTATTCGAAAGAGGTACTCTCAAGAAGTTTCCGTAGTGTAGTGGTTATCACGTGTGCTTCACACGCACAAGGTCCCCGGTTCGATCCCGGGCGGAAACATTTTTCGTCTCGAAGACTTTTTTTTTCTCCCGTTTTTCGTTCTATTTTATTTTCTGTGATAAAACTCGCGGAGCGATGAGGATGGATTATTTTTTTTTTGGACTTAATCCGGGTTATTGTATTTTTATCTTTACAATGCGCGGTGCTGCTGGCTATTACGGTCATAGCCTGAGGCTTAGCTCGTCTATATATTATAACCCAGAGAGAGGAAGGAGAGAGAGAGAGAGAGAGTGATACGCTCTAGAGAATTTTACGCGTATTCTGCGAGCCGCGCTATATTTAAGTCGATGCTATATTATCCACGGTAATTAACCATAGAAAAACCGAGAGCAGCGCATACACAAACACGCGCGCCGTTCATTAACGGCAAGCGAACCTCCGCGTCAGCGCTGCGAGTTTAGATCGATTTTTATAAGCTTTCAACTCTGTGTATAGAAAAAAAAAAAAAAACAGTTTATCGGCCCGGCGAAAATGTGCACGCGCTTCAAAGGCTCTCAGCCTCTGCATCTATTTGCTTTTTTTCTCTCTTTTTATTTCGATAACGCCGAAAATAAAACAAAATAAAAATGAAAGAGCGCTCGAGAAGAGTTGACACGAACGAGGAAAAACGGGTAAACACGTTAGCAACGAGGAAAAGGGGTAAACACGTTAGTAACGAGGAAAAAAAGTGTAAACACGTTAGTAATAAGGAAAAACGGTAAACACGTTAGTAACGAGAAAAAAAAAGTGTAAACACATTAGTACGTTACATTTTCGGGAGGCTTGCGTTGCGCGTAGACGTAACTCGCTACGCGGTTCGCGACGCGTCCTTTCTTTTCGATCCTCTTCGTCGCTGACCGTCGAAGAAAGGACGTCGACGCCGCGTTAATTATAATGCGATTATCGTGACCACACGAGTGCCTTAGTTCCTGCTGCTGCTCCGTCCCACTAAAACCAGATCGGCCTCATCGTATCGCGCCTCTCACTCGCTTACACTCGGAACAGGATGGCCGATTACATAACCAGGATCTCGCTTTAGGAGGGCCTTCACCCTCCCCGGTAAGAGGTAAACGGCGAGCAAAACTTTCTTCCGGGCTATCGCAGCGCGCGTTAAGCCGGAATAACTACCTCCGGCATATTTTTCTTTGTTTCCAACCGCGATGTCGATAAACGATCACTTCTTTACCGTGCAATTGGAAAAATCGATAATCCAAAAAAAAAAAAAAAAAGAACTAACAAAAGTATCGAAAGGATTTGGTAAGTATTGTTTTCACCGGTGGGCGCACGTCGCGTGCTTTGAAATATTTATCGCGGCTCCTCGCGAGTCGGCGATATAATAAAAAAAAAGCGCTTAGGCTTCTCTATAAGTTCGAGCTTCCTGGTTGAATAATTAGCGAATAAGTACATTAATTTCTCGTGGAGCCGGCCAATCCCGAGTTTTCACTTGTTACGTACCGATACATCGTATCTAGTGATACATTCGGTGCGTGTGTACCGTTGAAGTTGTAAAGCGCGTTTGCTTTGGAACGAAGCGCGCCTATATACCTATATATGTATGTGAATATGGTAAGCATTGCAATACTCGGCGTCCCGCGCTTTGCCACCCAACGCAGCGAGCAACACGTTCACTGATGTTACCGCATATCCACGCCGTGTACTATATCGACGTTGCAGTAATAATCGCGCGTAAATGAATGGAAGTCAAACTCGTAAGGTAAAAAAATACGTGTTATGCGCTTTTATCTCGAGATGCAATCGCCGCGGAGCGAGACTGTCACGAATCGTCGCGATAACGCGCCGCAGAAGCGGACGATGCATAAAGCACTGCACGTACGGTTTTCATCGCATTTTCCAGGAACCCTTTGTAATGGAATTTCAAAAAGCGCGTAACGCAATTGAGACCTTAGTCGAGTCGAAATTCACGAGCCGAGAAAAGTTCATTACACAATTATAGAGGAGTTATCGATTTTAACCCTTTTAAATAGGAATAATATAAAAATGCACTTTTGCAATTATCACGTAAAAATAAATTGAAAAAAATGACTGTTTTTTTTTAATATAGCAAATTTTTATGTAACGTCCTCTAAAAATGGAAAAAAAAGATAAGGAGAAAAGAGAGTGAGATGAAATGAAATTGTGAGTTTAATATGATAAATTATGAATTAATGAGTGCTGCACCTTTTTTTAGGTGAAAGAAAAATGAGAGGAGAAGTAAATGTGAAAAATTGGGCCGTTTGCACACGTGGATTGCGAGGTGTTACAGCATTTCTCGGTAGCACTGCACTTAGCGGGATTCCCGAGGACCCGAAGACGTCAGAGGAGAGTTCCTCTCGGACTTTCACTGGGGCCGAGTCCGGGAGGCAGTGTGCAGACTATAGACCAGTGCACAGGAGAAAGGAGAAAGAAGAGAATGACGTCGGCGCAAAGTTCTCGCTATCGGCGATCGCGATTGAAAGTACAAACTATTCGGGTCTTCGACTTTAGCGGTCGTTCACACACACACAAGACGTAATACATTCTTTTTTCTCTTTCCTCCAGCTAGTAAATGTCAGTACTCGCGTTCAAACTCACGGATGTTTATCGCTATTATGAAAATCTTTCCCCGAAACAGTCACAAAACGTGCGCACGTCCGTTTCGAAATTCAACTCCTGAGAATTTATGCGCGGACGTAATTCACTATTTCTAAATATGAATTCCGTGTTCGCGCGTTTAATTTACGTCGCTTAAACTATTTTGTAAAAAAAAAATTATGAAAACGGTAAATTCACAGAGCAATAAGGATAAAATGTTCAACTTAGATGCAAAAAGGTTCTCATAAGTGGATTATGATTAATTACATTTAATTAGAAAAATTTCTCTGTTCCTGAGGACATAAAAAAAATTCCAATGGTAATAAAAAATGCGCGCAAGTATATTATAGTAATAATAAAGTTGCATGAGGGCCAGACATTTTAGTAATTAGTTAGCCAGTTCGGAATTTCTCAAGGTAGTACGAAGCAATCAATATCACCGAAAGAATCGTGAACAGCGTAACTAATCTTCGTTAATAGAGCTGCTAATTAAAACACTACGATCCGCAAAAGCGACGACGCAATTAAGCATTCATCGCAGCGCGCATCCTTATAATGTTCAGGTCGATAAGTCTATTTTTATAACCACCCGCCACGAAAGTTCGTGGATCTCAAGCTTTTCGTGAAAAGTTTTCGAAGAAATATTTTGATATACGCTGCGCGGTTTACCGATAATTATTTATTTTCTCTCTAACGATCGCTGAATAATCGTAGTTGAGTGTCCGTTAGACTTTTACTCGGGAAGACAACACGTTCGAGCATAATAATACAAACTCGACGACGGCGATTGTAATTAAGTGTATAATGTGTGAAATCGCAGACGTACGAAGTGCTTTAACACTTTCACGTCGTAACGGTGTCCAAAATTTCTCATTAAATCTGTGGAAACCGTCTAATCACCCTTCGCGTTTCACTGCGTTTCCTCGGTCTTCAGGGTCGTTGAAATATTTTTCGAGCCAGTTTCACGGTTTCTCGGCGAGGAAAGCGAGCGTTAAACGGGAAGTGATCGAAGCGATGGCTCAGGAGGATCCAGTCACCTAAAAAAGTCACAAGGAAAAATAATTTTGTAGATGATGAGCTTGTTTTGAAAAAAAAAATCTTAGGTTTAAACCGTGTTAAGTACATAACAAGCATTACAATTCTACAATTTTGTAAATTACATTAAGTGCACCGAAATGATGTGAGATAAAAAGTGCAAATTTCAAATGGTCGTAACTTTCAGAATAATAAATTGGAGTGTTCGAGGTCTTATTTTATGTATCGAGGAGTATATTCTTACTTGACTTGACGATATCGAGCTCGTTATTTTTTTTTTTTCGACCGAAAAATCCCAATGAGCCAACTCAGGTGTGTTTTGCTTGAAGGAATCGCAAATTTAAACCCGGAACACGTTCCGAGTGACGAAACCTCGAAAAGGCAAGGGTTGCCGTGGATTCCACGGGCCACGGCTCGTTGCGCGACTCTCGGTAGTCCGATACGTCACAAATCGTGTCGCAAACTGCTCAAGATCGTAGCAAGCCGACTAGAAAGATTTTCTAGCGACTCTAGGACATTCCTTTTTTGTATTCCGCAACGTGAGGCAATACAGACATCGTGGTACAGATTTTGAAGCTACGATAATATTGTTCTATCCCACAAAATGCTGAAACATCTAAAAAAATATTATAAAAACGGTCCCTAAAGCTACGACGATATTATCAAAATATTGTCTTGCACTTATTACCAATATTCCATAAATCAGGTAATTAAGCGAGGCAACAAGATTCTTACGTATAAAATATTAATTTTCTTTATTATATAGATCATAAATGCACTTACAGTAACAACGTGTTCATTCGATCTAGCGTGTCAGTTTATTTCGCTATTTATGACCGGCGTGATTTTGTTTTTGTGCGTTAGGAAACGAAATTGTCAAAAAGCATAATTGCTTTTTTTTCATATGGCAAGTGAATTAAGTACTGGATATATACAACTGAAAGTACTTATTGAAATGAATGGCCTGCGTAATATGATTTCGGCACGAGTGCATGAAAAATACTTGGATTATCGGCTGAGATTCAAACACTAGTCCGAATGTGTCGACTGACACACAGTCTTATGATTATTTAAAAAAAAAAAAAAAACGTTTATTTACAGTGTCAGTTGTCGGTGGGTTTTTAACGTAGTCGTTAATAATCGAAAAACCTCACGTTTATTATTATACGCTGAGCGATATAAATAATATAAAAAATTTTCGCGCAATTTTCATCCTCCGATTGATTATTGAGGATAAACGAAAAAAAAAAAAAATCTCATTGCTCGCAGAGGATATCAAATGTTAAATAAATTATTTCATTGTTCAATATCCGGCGCAAGTTCAAATGCCCGATTATTGACCAATATACCCGATGTGCATTTGCGTTCGCCTCTACGCTTTAAAACACACGATACAAATAAATGTCGCGTCATTACCCTAAATTTTTCTTCAATTTCTCTTTCATCGCCTCGTGATAAGCGTCCAAAAGTTCTTCCGGACTGAGTTTAGCACAAATTTCTTTGTGTACGCTCAATATAGTGTCCTTTGTCATCGTAGTATTTTTTATGTGAGACGTTATAAATTCCGGCGTGACTTTTTTATCGACTATTTTTTGCGCTATTTCCGGATATTGCGATTCTATCTCGTTGGTTACGAAATCTGCTTCGTTGTTCTGCAACGCGATGTCCAACACTACGGAGGACGGAATCAGCTCTTTGTTCCCGACCGTGTGACTGATTATTACGTCCAATGGCATCTTCTTCAGCAATGCCTTTAAACCGGTGACTTCTGCGCTCGTATTAACATTCCGATTGTCCTCCTCTTTCAACGCCTTCGACAGCATCTCAATCAGTTCCGAGGAAGAACATTTCTTGCAGATTACGTCCTTAATTTCCTCGAAATTAAGGGCTTCCAGGCAGTCACTGATTTTTATTTTTTTGCGGTAGGCGTTTAGCACCTTGGCATAGAATTGCTTGTCCGTGTTGAAAATATCCGGCAATCGAGCCAAAACTTTGTTCAGGCCGCATTCCCGACATATTTTCTTCAATGTGACCTCGCCGCAAGGGACTTTACAGTCCACCGCCAACATTCTCATGGTTTCTTTGCCCAATTCCGATTCCGGCATGTGTCCCATTTTAAGCTGGAAAAGAGAAATTCGTTAGCGAGCTGCAATTGATCGTTTGACAAATTTTTATTTTAAACTGAAAATCCTTCGGCTCGAAATAAAATACATTTTTCGTTGGAAAATCGTTCTTTGTATCGGAAAATGTACCTTGTATTGAGCCAGAAGAGTTTCGGCACTGCATCTTCTGACCGCACTCTGGAGAACCAATTTCACGTCGATTTCGTCCAGAAGATCTTCCAATTTCATTTGCGAGCCAACAGACTTTGTCTGTGGTTTCGGAAGCGTTTCTGTGGAGGTACCAACAGAGACCATAGTGCCAGGAAGAGTATCGGAAGATAAATTAATGGTGCTGATCTGTGAGACGGTGGGCGTATCTTCGAGCACAGTGCAAATCGAAGGCTCGATCGTGACGACACTGGCAATGGTGGTAGAAGTGCGTCTCATAGATTGCGGCAAATGCGGATCCAGATGTTCGATAGAGACTGAATTATTTTGCGAGTCTTGACTGGGCAGGGAAACAGCGGAAACATCGAGTGTCGGCAATTCGTCAACGTCCATATGTTCGCCATCGATAATCGTCGAATTATCTTTATCCGGGACCAACGCCAAATAATCCACGCTCTTGTCGTCATTATTCGTATTCTGCGTTTTCGCCGAATAACCGGGAAGCTTTTGTTCGAATCTACGAAGTACTTTTCGTACAAATTCGATTTTTGGACTTCCCTTAACCGGGATACGAACGATTTCTCGTTCGGAAAGTCGGGCCAAGTCCCCGACGGTGTTGATACCTCGCGTCGTTAAATGCTTGGACAAATTTTTAATCCACAACGGATTCGTCAGGCAGTCAACGATCGTTTCGATTGGTTTTTCGCAATTAACGAGCGACGGATAAATCGCATCTGTGGAATTTAAAAGCTGAGGCTGCGCGAGTTCCATATGCGCTTGTGTGGAATCTTGGCTGTCCTGAGTTATCGGCAAGCTCGCGAAAATCGAATCCGTGACCGGAAGCGTGTCCATTTGGCTGAGACCGTCAGGTGCTTGAGTGCTACTCGCCGCTGGTTTTTCGCAGAACATTTCCTCCGAATTTCCGGTGCTATTCAAGCCCGTCAGGTTCTTGACATCCACAGTGTCTTCGAGACATTCGGACTTGTTGTTTTCGTCACATTGCAGACTGTTTAGGCTATTGAGATTATCGATAACGGAGTCATTGGTAACGTTCAATTTAAGCGATTCGATATCGCTGTTTTGGGTGGAGGTGGAAAATTCCTCCTTGGAAATATCGACGGAACGATTCGCGCAGTGTCTCGGGCTTTCGTTCTTCTCGTCGCTGCTGTTAAACAGATCTTCTTGCGTTTCCACGTCGTCGATAGTTGCGATTTTCGCTTTCGAAGTCATTTTTGAAGCAACCGCTTCGCCACCTTGCGAGGCAATGTTTTTGGGTTCCTGTTTCTCTTCGGGCTTCTCGCGGACGCCGATTTCAATTTCCTCGCGACTGTTCATCTTCAATATCGTGGGGAAATTTCGTTCGGGGCTTATTTCCGTTGCTTTAAATTCGGCGGCTTCTTCAAGATCCTCGGCTATTTTAACCAGCAGAGCGTTTTCTCTTTCGCATTCCATGTCGATATCGCTTGAGCTGAGAGCTCGCGGTGGCTCGTCATCTTTGCCCGTCCTTTCCGGGTCTACTTGTATCATCTTGAATCTCGATTGCTTCAATCTGAACGGCGAATTTTTCCGCTCGAACAAGCTCCGACTCGTGAATTTGCTGGTTTTAAATGGCGAACCACCGGACACGATTTCGTAGCCCATTTCCTTGGAAACCGGAGGATCGGCGAAGCTCACGCGCTTTCTCAAGCTCCTGTTCGGCGTGGTTTCCGCTTCCGTGTCCGAGGTTATTTGACGAATACGCTTGAGGATGCTGGCGCTTGGCGAAGCCGTTAAAGACGGAGGATTCGCGCTGGACCATTCGAGCATCGGAAGCTCGTCTTTTTCGTTCGGCTGCGAAATATCAGCGTCGTCTTCGTCCCTCGCACCGGAAGCTTCGCTTTCCAGACTCGATTCCGTGTGAGCTTTGCTCATATTCGGCGAGACTTTCTCGCCGTTGTTCTTCAAATTGCCGAATAATTTGCCGGGAGGAGATGCCGCATAATCAGCGGATTTCATATTGTTGAATATTTTCTCCTGTCTACTGCCTCCGGGACTTCCCATTCTCTCATTATCTTTCATCATCAACCGTTCCTTCTTCGGCGCTGGCTGCTCGTGCTCGTTTTCCTTAGCTTTATTTTTCTTCGAGAAGAATATCTCTTCGTCGGCGTAGCACTTTTCGACCTCGCAATCCTTCTCCAGGGCCGCGAGTTTCGTAACGAGGCCAAGCATGTGCGCGGCTCTTCCGTGAACCGCGAAGCCTTTCGGTTTCATAAAACGTTTCGAGGGATTTTTCGGCGAGGAAAAGTTGAAGAAAGCCTCCGGTTTTGAGGGAACTGAAGTTCCGTTAGTTTTGTTATCCTCGAGGGCTTTCTTTTCCACGTCTTCGGGAGGAATTTCGTCGGGGGCTTGCGCACGGATAGCGCTTATGTCTAGGAAAGTCTCGTCGGAATCGTCATGGGTTTTCTCTCCTGCCGCCGTTGCGTCTTTTCCCAAATCGTCGGATTCCATGAGCAGTTCTCCGGTGTTAAGAGGCGAAGAGGCTCTGGGAAGCGCGTCGTCAATCACAGGCTCTTCAGGGTCCATTAGCGCTTCGATCTCGCCTGCGGCATTCGTTTTAACGAACTTTAGCGCGGAAATAATGGATTTTCGATAACTTTCAGCCACTGAAGGATTTTCCTGGGAGCTCTCGACGACGTCATCGTCGTTTGCTACTGGCTCTTCAAGAACAGCTACATTTTCCGAGATATTTGACTCCGGATTCGTCTCATCAATGACGATATCCGTAGAATTTTCCGCTGATTTAGCGATTTCCACATTCGCGTCGGCTGTTTTATCCTCCGGTGTCTCTTCGTCATCGACGATCGTCTGGGATACCGAATTACTATTTCGGTGGTTCAGTGTTTTGGTGGTTGCTCCTACTGTTCGTCGTCGTTTTCTCGTTACATCGGCACTTCCGGTGCCTTCTCTTTCCGAGCCTCTCAAGCTTCTTCGCATGTTTTTGTCGGTCCCGCGAATTTCCGCGCTCTTCGCTCGCGTGGATTTGCCCGCTTCCGGTGAATGCGAACGCTTTCCGTGGGCGTCGTTGCTGACAAATTCGTCATTGGCTTTGGATCTGCGCCGCGAGGGCAAGGGACCGTCGAAAACCATGTCTATTCGCAGACGCGACATTTCGCTCTCGGTTCGTTTGTCGAGAGGCGCGGAAGCAACGGCTTCGTTATCGCTCGGAGTTCCGGAAGGCGATCGTGAAGATTTCCTGCGCAATCGTTTGCCCCTCTCGCTTCCGTCTGATTCGCTGTCCGACGCCGCTTTTCTTTTGACTCCTCTTTCATTAGCGTTTTGCGATTTCCTCGTAGCATTTCCTCGCTGCGGTTTAGCCGCGCCTCTCGTTTGAATACCAACATTTTGATCTTGAGCCTCGGAATTAAGATTTCTTGATTCCCGATTGGCAGCTGTGACTTTGCTGCGATTTTGGGAACGCGATTTTTTCACATTCCGCGCAACAGTCGCCTCAGTGGCTGCGTTTGCTTTGGTACTTCGCAGAGCTCGATTTGCCTTGCCGTTGTTGGAATTCGCGTCGGATGAAGAAGCCGATTCTTCCAGTTCTCGGTCCTTGTCCTCGGGATATTCGTCGCGCGATTCAAAGTTCAATTTCTTTGGAACGATCTCTTCGGTTTCGTCCTTGTTCGAGAATTCGAATGCTCGAGCACTCAGACGCCCGACGTAGGAATGATCGGCTAGAGGACTGTGAACAGGGCTGAGATTAACCACAGCTCTTTGCAACTCTTTTTTCTCCCTGTTAATTGGTTTTTCGAGCTCTTTGGTTGGTTCTGCGATGCTGACAAAGTCAGAGGGAAATTCTTGTCCGCTGGGGAGTAAAGAAGAGGTAGTGGAGTTGTCGGAAGAGGATTTTTCTTCCGGTTTATTGGGTACTTCGACATCCGTTGGAGCAATCGGCTCCTCGACGGTTTTGTCTTCTTTGGTAGCGGTGATTTTGTCAATTTTGTTCTCCTTGTTGTGATCGTCTTCGGTGACAACTGTTGCGGTGACTTTTTCAATCGGAGCTGCTTCAGGCTCGTCACTTTGCTTTCCTTTTCCCTCAAACCACTGCTGCAAGTCTTGAGTGTTTTGCGACGAGGATTGTGACAAATCGTTGTACATTGCTGGTATGTCGTCTCGTCGCCTTTTGAAAGATTCTTTCTGATGTTCGGTGAGTCGAGTGACGTCGAGTTTAACGGCGGATTTAATGACTACGTAATCTTGGGAATCAGGCTCCGGCGGAAGAGGAGCCAATTTTTTTTCCTCCCTCTCTTTTTGCTTACCGACACTCGGTCGCGGACTCGGGATTTTTCGGTTCATGAAACTGCCGGCCATTCGAACCTGCTTAATTCCACGATCGGCTTTGTCGATTTTTATTTTTAACGACGACTTTTTCAACTCTTGCTCCAACTCCACGAGCACGGCTCTCGCATCGTCTTTGACATTTTCTCTCATGGCTATCACGGATTCCGCATGAGATACGATCTCGGTATTTACGTGGCGTGCAGCCATTTGAATGATCTCTTTGTAGGACCTCAAGAAATTTTCATCCAAAAGATTGCTCAGGCCTCGCAGGATACTCACGATCGTTTCCCATGTACTCATTACCTGAAAGAAATGTTTCAAAATAATTTATTTAATTTTTTTATTGGAAATCTTGAATTTTTTCTGAGACTCTATTCTTACCTCCTTTACAAGAGTGTCTTCGACATCCGTTTTCAGCATCAATTCAATTGTTTGACTGGTTTCCTTTAAATACAATAGCGCCTTTTCCGGACTGTGTCCGAAAACCGTGATGAGTAACGCGGAAAGCGCTTTCAGAGCGCAATCGGCTTCCGCAGGTTGACCTTCGTGGAGCGCAATCGTAGTTACGTTTGCGACGAGGCGTACAATAATTGGAATTTTGTTTTGAGCTGTAATTTTTCAAATAATATCGATGAATTGCGAAATTATACAATAGATGTGTGTTTTCTTGAGACGCAAAATGTGCTTACCTAGTAAATCTTCGTAATTAATTGTGCTTAAGAGAGCATCCAAGCAATAAACCGCGATGCGGTAACATTTCTCGTTTTTGGCGAGGCAGTTTTGAATCATTTGTGATATTTTGCTAAAAATTTCGTTGGATTTAACTCCAGATATCGCATCGGCTCTGCTCTCGAATTGTTTGTAGAGATCTTTCCAATTGACCGCGATTGTTTGTGCCTTTGATAGATGGAAACATTAGTCACGTATTTGAATTTCAGTGCGCTGCTTTTTATTTTTTTATTCAGATACGAACCAGTATTGAATTTGTCGAGTACATGTGAGCAAACGGAAACCGTACGATGGCCTCGATAGTTTTGAACGATGGTTCAGTGCCGGTTCCTTCATTAATGTCTTGGCTCGATGCGAACTTGTGGGCGATTTCTGCGCACGCAAACCACAACTCGAAGCAACAGGCGCTGCAAAAATGAGAGTCAAAAATGTTCCACGACGATATTTCGACAAAAGTGCGTAAATTTTCTTTACTCACAATCCAGTTTCATCCGTAGAAACGGACTCCAGTTCATTAATCGTATTCCCAAGAAACTTCAATGTTTCCGGATGAAACTGAGTCTGCCCTTTCGGTTTTAGCAACTGCCAAAGTAGACATTTTATAGAACTGCAGTGTTTTTTCTGTATGTTGTTGAGAAACGATTTCGTCATTATTTTCGTCATCAACTCCATGAATATTTCGTCGTGGTATGTCAAATCCGGTGCGACTATCGAAAGCTCCGGCAAGAAAATGTCGCGAACAAAATCATTGACGCAGGGTATTTCCAAAGCGCGATTTTCCAGCTCCGTAACGACCAGAATTAATTCATTGTACACGGGATTCTGAAAGTTTCAATGATAGCGATTATCGAGCCAATTGCGCGAGAAAAATGTGCGCTTCATGTGCGTACCTTTAATTCGGCGTTTGTGGATTGGACGTAACGCATAAGATTCGTGAACAGTACTTTCATTATTGCCTCCCTATTTCTCATTTCGCTCTCGTGCAGTTGGCTGACAATAACAATTGCCTCGCCAATGCTGTGAAGAAATGTTTTGTAGCATTGTTTGAAAAGGTCATCGCTAATCGAGTTGGCGACCCGTTGTTCCAAAATCGGTGCCAGAACGCTTCTCTCTTCTTGATTATGAACAATGAGCTGAAGCAACGCGTCAATCGCCGCAGCTTTTGTCTTGTAGAACCTTTTTCCTGGAGAGGCGATTACGTCTACTTTCGCCGAAAGAAGCGGCGTGTCGCCCAACGGACCGAAGCAAAAGTTTAAAAATTGCGTCACCACCGGGTCCGCGAATTTTGTGATATTAGGGTACAGAGTCGCTATGAGATACCACCAGACCTCCAATTTTGTTAGCGCTATTAGTTCGCTTTTGCTGTTCTTCGCGGTCAAAGGGACACACAGCAATTTGATACGCCTCGCGGTTGCAAGCTCTTTTGGGTCTAGGGCGAAATTGTCGACCAACAATTTCCACGACACGAATGCTTGTCTAAATTGAAAACAAAGTTATCAAGTTATCATTATTGCTGTTATCGTTGAAAAGCGAGATTCTTTTTACCTGCGAACGTTCGTGTCCGTTGATTTGAACGCCCTTTCTTCAACGCTCAGCAAATTGTTGATGAGCGTTGCTCCCCGATGCAAATCCGTTCCGAGTAATCGAATACTGATCGACCACTGGCTCGACCAATCCGATTCGCAAGCTTTCACCAAGAGAGCCATTCGCGTGCAGTACGGACCTTGCAAATCGTTTTTGTATTTCGCCCAAATTTCCGTGTACTTTGTTTTTATGTGCGTCCCTAGATTACAATTAATGGCTTCGCACAGCAGTTTTATGGCCGGAGGACGTTGCCTCTTGTGGCCCATGTACGCGAGGGTCACCACTTTGTCCATTACAAGCGTGTCAAACTATTAAAAAAATATAATGGTAAGAAAATTAGGAAACTTCGAGCTGTTGATTAACGACAGAGTTAAGCTTTTTACAATAAATATTTGAACTGAAGATCTATGACATTGATAAATATTCAGGGAATAACATTTTTTCATTAAATTCCAAAACCGAACTCTAGAAGTTTATAAAAATAAAGTTTGTACCCTTTGAGTAGTTTGAGGGTCGCCACTGACTGATGCCATTTTGTACAATCTCTGAAGCAGATTGAGAGCGCAAATGATCGTCTGTTCTTCGAATTCCTGATCATCGGAGAGCGATCGACTTTCCGCCTGTGCGAGCATTTGGAGATTGTCGGCGCAAGAGGACGGCAAGAGCCACTCCATTGTGTTAGTCTGAATCGTTTGCACGCAGTCGTTCAAGAAGTTCAAAGTCATAGGATCTTTGGCTGCATTCCAGACCATAACGTCGTCGGCGGATTCCAAAAATTGAAAGATCTTCAGTCTGAAATATCGAAGCAAAACAAAAAGTGACAATGACGATGAATGATCTTCTCTCTTTTTTGGCTCCACGAATGACGGACCTCTTTTTCTTGTTGACCTGCAAAGCGGACTCGAAGAACTTCAAATTGTGACTGTTTAAGTGTTTGAGAACAGCGTGCAGAGCCTTTGTCGCCTCGTTTCTCGTGTTTTGATCGGCGCTGGCGATCGCGTCAATAACTAGTTTACATATTTCGCTGTACTCCTCTTCTTTCAGCGAAGAAGTCGTCTCCAGTTTCTCTGCATTGCTGGAAATAATAAATGTAAATAAAAAAAAATTCAAACAAACGATATTTCTTAACCCGAAACTCGACGACGTTAAACAGTCTCCCGAACAATTTCCTCCCCTCGAACGAGTCGCAAAGTTGACAAACGTAATCGAACGACTCCTCTTTACCGAAAAAATGAAAAACCAATCAATTATTTCGTTAACAACACAACAATTTACCTGCGAATGTAGGTTAAGGCTCCGCATTGCAAGGAAGCCTTGCTGTTATCCTTAAGATTCCGCATAAGTTTGGGTACCGTTTGCGGGATATTAGCCATGGTTGAGCCACTGACCTGGGCCCTCAAATCCCGAAGAAGTTCCAGAGAATCGTCGCGAAAATCGCAGAGAACTCGAAGACGTGAATTTCGGCATTCAGCGGAACGCGTGACGAGGACGCGAGACGTGATCGTCGAGCGGCTTTGTTCCGCTGCAGAGCAAGTGCATTTTTTCGAGAATAACACAGGTACGATTGATTGTTGATTACCTGGCGAGTGATAAGGCGAAATTGCGTTAGCGCATTGACTGAGAACAAAGCGTTTTTTTTTCGATGTCCCGATATCCTTTATATCGGGAGTCCTTTTCGCGAAGGGCTAACCGAGGAAGGTCACAGGGTCGCGGCCCTTTTCACCTCCGCTGTTTACGTTCAACTCTTCGTGCGCGTTGCCTCCTTTTTCTATCTCCAGTCGCTCGCTCTTCGCTTCGAAATACACGCTCTTATCTATACGCGCCGATACATCGATGATTGCGAACTGATGCTCCCTCGCGCTCGCTCTCCGCCTCGAGCAATAAGCCCGCCAATCCGTTTCCACCAGTCCCGTCCAACTGCGTAATGTTTCGCGCCTTTTATTGCAACGCTCCTCGCGTTTTGTTACCGCGTTACTTCTTACGTGCCGGCGGACACCCGAGATCAGCTGCTCCCACGTGAAAAACTACTCGGTGTTCAATAAAAAACGCCGATAAGTGCATCATTTCGCAACGTCGGCCGCGTCGTTACGATTCAGCGTTGCGTCTCTCCGTTCGTCGCGTTTGTTAACAATCGAGGTAAGCAGTGCCATCGATAATCCTGGAACAACAATCAACGTTTTTGCAATCATTCGAACGAAAAGCGCTTATTACAATGTCAATAAATACGATTGGCCGATCGGGGAAGCAGAACATTTACGCAAATACGAGCGGAGCTGCCCTCTGGCGGCGATATTTCCAACGAGTTGAGCTCCAATTTTCAAACTCGGATTTCCCTACGGGAATAAACAATTCGTTTTTCATCGGTTCTCTTCAAATTACACGGGTTTTCTGCTGGAATTTTTGTAAAAGAGAATCTTGGACGTGCTTTAGACTCGTGATGATTTTTCTTAAATAAACGAGCTTTCGATTGCAGGGAATAACGGAAAAACATAACAACTGTTTTGGAACCATTAAATCGACTATTTAAGGGCGCATTGGTAAATAAACAATTGCGCTAACAAAAATCCTGTTGTTTAGTGACCGGAAGTGAAAGAGAAAATAGCGTGAACGCGCGTCGCGGGTTTTATTGTGGGCAAATTCGTGTAAATACGTATATAGATATAGCGATGGAATGGAACGTAGAAATGGAGACACACCGGGAATTCACCAATTTTCGGAAGCTATGTATGTTAGATGCTGCTGCCGCCATCGGCACATTTTCTAGCCGCATTCGGCCCAAGGTCGTCAATTTTATTATAGAGTTATCTCGGTTTAACCGTCCAGGAACATACGCGACGATAATTCGCCCATTAGTGTTGCCTCGCTCCCAGTTAATTGTTGATAACAATCGCGGTAAGTAATAAAAACGCGGCGACGATTGTGACAATGAGTTTTTTTTAATTCGGGATTGGCGAGTTCCAAGAGAGTGAGGAAGAGGATTCCGAGCTCGGCTTTCGTCTAACGAGCTTCGTGCGTTCAAGTTCCCGCATGATTAGTGATTCGATTACATAAATATTCCTGGAAGAGACGAACCGGTCTGTAATCGCTTCAATTGAAGATACCCTCTCGTTTCACGAGCTGTCACGTCGTAGTTCGCAGTCAGTATTTCGACGCTTTTCCGCCGGATGTCATCGGTTTTTCCAAATTTTCTATTGTTTACGAGGCTCGTTAATTAATCGCAATTTTCGGCGACTGATTAATCGTTTTTTTAGAACGATTCTTTTAGAATTCTCTTTATTATTATTATTGCGTTCATATTTTTTTGAAAAAAATATATGAGGATTACGTACAAAGTTGCGTGGACATTGAAAAAATGAACGTGATGTAAAATATGAAGAGCGTGCGAGAAAATATAAGCATATTCTCACTTGGACGACGTTCGTATCGGGTAACGAAGTAATCGACGACTAACGGCAAGTTCGCCTAATTGCAGATAAAAAATGGTGGCTCACACGGTTCTCCTGGACTTCACAGTCTCGGCTAACGTAATTGCCGACCTGGACGAGCGCTCCAACCTGAAATCGACCATAGCCAACGTTCTGGGCGATCATTTCAACGGATTGAAGACGCTAACGGAATTGAACATCGACGGGAGTTTAGTAATTTTGTACACGGGTCCGAGAGGGAATCTGATAACGGTCAGAGGATATCCGGAAGGGCTAGTGACGGTCAATGTCGAGTATTACAAGCGCGACGACGAAGAAGCTCTGCTGACGTTCGAGGTATGACTTTTTTTTGCCGTGGACGCCGACTCAAATTGTAGCTGTCTTTTTCTTTTACGATGTGTCTCGTCCCCCTCAAGATATTTTGACTGAGCGTCCACTGATGTGGAGAACAGCTAAACGAAATTTCGTTACACACATTAAATTTGTGACTATCCGTAGAACTAATGATGTTAAAAGAAAAAAAGAAAATTGACTGTGGTTTGCAAGGAAAGCCTGCGGAATCTCTGCTTAGTTGATTCCTATAGCTGTTCTAGATTTACTGACTTAAGTTGAGTATATAAAATAGAGTAAGATACAGAATAAATGTGGGAAAAGAGTATGTTTGTTGAAATAATTCGGGAATTAGAAATTAGATATAAATTTGAGATAAGAGGAGAGGCAACATTGCTTAACTGACAGGATATTGTAGCAGTGGCGATACTTGGAAGCAGACATTGCCATGGCTTTGAACAGCCAACGCAGCAAACGCTTGCCACCTGTAAGACGAGGAACCGTATATGATCTCTATTTAACACTATCAGGTAGAGACACTGTTTTCCCGCAATCATTTTTTTTTCTTCTTTTTTTTTTTTTCGTATTTTGTTCTACTTTTTTTTAAATCCTTGATTATTACACAGCCCATAGTTTTTTATGGAACATATTGTTTCCATTTATATATATATAATTTATATATATATATATATATATATATATATATATACATTTATATACTTATTATCGTTTATTGATTGTTGAATTTAGAATTCTAGGATAGGTCGCTTGCCAGGAATGCTGAATGAGACACATCCCCGAGCACTCTTGTATTTCATTGAAACAATTCTCTTCTTGTCTTATAATATTCGATCCTTGCACCGATTTTATTAATGAGAACAATGTTTTCTCAAAGCACTCAGGCCTGATACTCAAAACATTGGATAGATTCTCCAGAATAACATGTGAAAAATCCTCATTCTTGAATTTCCACATAAAACTCACGGCCTCTTCACGAATTTCAACAAAAAAAACGTGTTATACCAGTTTGGAAAATTATAGTCCATCGATGAATAGAGAAATACGTTTTTATTGTCTCAAATGAGTGAAGCTGTGGGTCGAATAAATTGGAAAAGCTTCTGTTCGCTTGGTATTTATCATTTTCTCCAGTGTGAGAAAACTCTTAGTTATCGATACAGTTTCTCCGATTGAGAGAGACTCTCAGTATAATCCAGTGAGTAGAAGTTTATTGAACTAGATAGGACGTTTGTTCTGTTTATTCGTTGGTTCGCTTGGCGGCTATGGTAGTCGGCCAGAGACTTGGAGACGGCATTGCAGGCAGCAGCGACCGCCACAAGATCACACACGCTTACTCCGATAAAACGCGGTGGCCCGTTTGAGCGATTCTTTCCGACCGCCGGTGAGTTTATTTATAATTGTGTTTACGGTCGAAACGAAGTACAAAAAAAGAAGAATTATTATTATTTTTTAAATAAACAAAACAAAAATAAAAGTAAGACGCTGCGAAGAGCTATAGTTTGAGAGGGCTGCCTGCAAATTGTAAGATCGATAGCAAGTACCTGATATAATAATGTCGAATATCTATATAATTTTGCTGCAAATGCTTTGCGTCGCTTTGTCGATTATTTTTTATAACATCATTTAACAATTATCATTTAAGCCTATTCGCAGGCGCATTCTTCGTCCTTCGGAATAGCGAAAAATGCGATTATCATTTGTGTATGTACTGTTATCCAATCGTTAATCTTGTTTTCATTGCGATATCGAAATTGTCAAATATTTGGATAATATCGCGTTGCAATCATTTTCATTAGCATGCTTGGCCAAGGCATGCAATGCAGTGTTTCTCTAATGATTACAATTCTACCGTAGAAAATTTTTTCGTAAATCCCTCTTTGATGCATCTTCGTTGCACGTTTCCTATGATTCTTGTTATGAGCAAAAACTTTTTTGCCAATATCATTGAGACTTTCATGTATCATTATTTAAAGCATCGATCACTCAGTTCACGCGTTACTTTTCAAGATGAGAGACTCCTTGAATACGATATCGACAAGTTGGTGTTCGAGGCGAGATCGCCGTACCAAAAAGTACAAATCGTGCACTCCAAATCACTCGGGAATCTGCTGGTGCTAGACGAGTTGCAGAGTGAGTACCAATTTACAATCTAAATAACACACAAGGATATGGAAAAAAATATTGAAAGAAATATAACGTTAATGAACAATTATTGCAGACATGTCCGAGGCTGATCTGATTTACACGGAGACTCTAATGCAACGCGGCAAAGAAAATTACGCCGGAAAAGAAATAGTTATTCTCGGAGGCGGCGATGGTGGTCTACTTTGGGAGTTGCTTAAGGAGAAACCAAAGCATGTCACGATGCTGGAAGTCTGTATTAAATCATACGCCTTCTCAGTCAATAAATCACAATGAAAATACTGGAATAATAATTTATTCTTTGCAGATCGATGACGTAGTAATAAAAGCGTGCAGTCAGCACATGAGAAGCATTTGCGGAGACTGTTTGGATAAAAGGAAGGGAGAGAATTACGAGGTAAGAAAGGTTCACAACTGAATTATCGAATCGAGACGTTTCCGAAGGATTATTTCGGGACAACGAAACGCGCTTAATTTTTCAGATCATCGTCGGAGATTGCGTGAAAGCTCTCGCTCATATGATCGACGAGGGTCGTCAGTTCGATTACGTATTTGGCGATTTGACCGACATTCCTATAAGCACAACGCCGCACGGCGATGCCTGGGATTTCATAAGATTGATTCTCAATTCTTCGGTCAAGGTTCTCAAGCCAAATGGAAAATACATGACCCACGTAAGTATAGTTTCAAATCGGGCGGTAATACTGAAAAAATCGTAATTCTCAATCACTGGATTCAATTTTATTGTGACTTACAAATTTTCCAGGGCAACGGTGCTTCCTGTCCAGAATCCTTAAGCATGTTCGAGGACGTGTTGTCTCAGTTATCGGCGCCGGTGGTGTTCACAAAGGATCGCGCGTTCGTGCCGTCTTTCTTCGAGGATTGGGTGTTCTATCAAGTATCGCGCAAATGATTGATTAAAAATCGGCAGTACGACGTATTCAGAAACTTAGTGAGTCGAACTCACAACCTATTACCATTATTATGACCCGCGCTCTCGCTATAGTCGTAGAATGTCAATTTACAAGAAACCAACAGCATTTCTCTTTAAGCTCGTTCAAACCTTAAGTCCAAATCAATCAAAAAAAAAAGAAAGAAAACGAAGAAAAGCATAGGAAAAAATAGGAAAGTCTCGTAGCGTGTGTATATATAGATATTGTTAAGAATTTTATAAATGCGGTCAAAACTGATTTAGAAATTCTCTTAGGCATTTCGTTCTAAGTTTAAGTTTCGACAATCAACATTCAAGCACGCGTTGAGTTATCATTTGTACCGTTTTTTTTTTAGTTGCGCGGTAAATCCTGATTTTTTTTGTCCCAAAGAGAAATCTAGATAGCTATTCACCAATGAAACACTCTGCAATAATCAGTATATTATTCATTAACGCTTACGGATTTGAGAGGTTTGTCGTGTCGAGCCTTTTCGGTTTGTCGGCTAACTTTGCAGTATTTCCTATAGCTGCATTAAGCGCATTATAAAAGTAATTGATAAGCGTTCTCCGCCACAATCAGCAGCTATAAACATACACACACACACGCTGTTACTTTTCCAAACGTGGCTATAATGGAATTGTGCTTGAGAATTCCTAATTTAAAATGAAAACGGTATATCGTCTCTGAGCACCCTGATATTTCCGTTAGAATGTTCAAGTTAGTTCGTAATGCCCTTAGATAGACAGCCGTCGATAGCCTGGCGGCAAAAAAATAAGTATTTCAAGTGAATTGAGCTTTTTTTTTTATTAATACTAAACGCTGTATATTATTACGCCGTATTACAAAAAAAAAAGAAAAAAAAAACGAATGAAAGTCATTGCGAAATGACGAAAATCTGCATATTGACAGTACAAACTGTGCGAAACATATTTTTCTCTTCCCACGCTACAAACAAAAAATTTACGGTTAGTATTGTAGAGAATCTCGTAGCGAATAAAGAAAATTTTTCACCTGTATCCATTCGTATGGATACATACGATATAAACGTTTGTTTTTTAACTTGGTAATATTAGGAATAAAAATGTCCAATTAGGACTTTCGCTTTATCGGTACGACTACCGGTGGTCTTGTCTCGAATTGACATCGAATATCGATACCAAAGCCGAAGGAATAGAGAGAGAAAGAAAAAGAGAAAGAGAGAGAGAGCATTGTTTTTTTGTTAATTTTTCCCAATATTATTGATTGCGCTCTCGTTTATCGGCATTAGGAATAAGTATGTACCAATCCAACTATGTATGATGCGTCTTTCTTATGGTTAGATGCCGAATACCTATACAATGAAGAATACTACGAACACGAAATCTTATTTCCATTATTTCCACCTTAAATTAAATTTTTCAATGGCTTCTTAGATTAATGCGCTCGATGATTGGGCGAGGACTTTAAATAAAACACGACGATAAGATCTATGATTCCAAATTTAATCAGACAGCAATGTCCATCATACACGTGTGTACATATTTAAAAATGGAAAAACATACGACGAAGTATATAAATATTAAGTACTGCGGAAATTGAAAAAGCGGGAAGTGGATAAGGTCGAGGGATTTTTATCGCGGATAAAAGTAATTTACAGAATTCTTATGAGAAGTAGTGCTGAAAAATCAGACTTTGGTTTCTTTTCCACTCCCATGGAAACTTTGGCCCCAATCAGGACGTGGCTGAGCTCACCAATTCAAGCGTTATACAATAACATCTAATGCAAAAATGCGGACAATTCCATGATAACGTATCGATACATCGTCGAGCTTGATTAACGGTGTTAAATTTTCACGTTTCCAGCGGAAATTAGAATTCTTTGAAGCGAAATATCTCAGCGAATTGCTCGACCTCGTGTATCGTTGGCTCAGTCTCTGTTTCCACCAAAATTTGTTGGAGCCATTGTTGAATCTGTTTCGGATGCTGATCGCAATCCTGAGTTTTTTTGTTTACCAAACAATCGCCGTTTTTCTCGAATTTTTCGGTAGGAGATCCGGAGTTCGATAATCGGCACCCGCCCTTATTTTCATTGGTCGATAAATTTCGATTGTTTTCTTTGGTTAAAGAATTTGATTTCTCAACAATCAGATCCTCTTTTTTTTCAGGTACAATGCAGTCTCCGTTAACTCTGTTAGAGCGATCAGAGATTTCAAATTCTCTTTCATTCGAATGCTCCAGTGAATTATCCGATATTTTTATAGAATCCTCTGTGGATTCGCATTTTGATTCTTTTGTGCAGTCATTTGCGTCTTTTGATTTTGGTGCAAGTAATTCCGGTGAATTAGGATTTTCGGTAAGTCCATCGGACGAAGAGGAGTAATTGTGGTTCATCAATACAGTTATTTCATTTTCCAAGGTAATATCCGCCTCGGAACTGGTGTTGAAAATCAATTCGCAAAGTCTTTCCGCGCCGACGATATTTTTTTCTTCTCTGTCGATTAAGATGGATTTGTCGAAGCTGATGTGCTCTTTGTCGGCCTCCGCGTATTCCACGGAACTGTTGTTGAGAATCAATTCGCAAAGACCGTCCAGTCTTTCCGCGCCGACGATATTTTCTTGTTCTCTGTCGATTACGATGGATTTGTCGAAGCTGATGTGCTCTTTGTCGGCCTCCGCGTACTCCGCGGAACCGGTGTCGAAAATCAATTCGCAAAGACCGTCCAGTCTTTGCGCGCCGACGATATTTTCTTGTTCTCTGTCGATTATGATGGATTTGTCGAAGCTGATGTGGTCCTTGTCGGCCTCCACGTACTCTTCGATCTTGTACGGCTCCGCATCGCTGGCGATAATACTGTTTCTGTCCGATAATACCAACTCTCCGAACTTAAGTATAGAATCCTGGAGATCCTGTTGGCGGCTTAAATTCACTTTGATCACAGGTACGGAGGGCGGAAGTTCGGCGTTTGACTGGACGATTGTCAATTGTTGATTATGCACCGCTTGAACTTGACGCAGAAGCTGCTTCTCTCGGGCTTGCAATACTTTGGCCAATTGTTCGAAGCAAAGTTTCACCTCTTCTTGCACCTGTAAAAGGAGAGTAATTCGAACGGTACAATTTTTTAAACAATCATTCTTTATATTCGTAGTCACTTAAGAAGAGTCTTCGACACGATTGCATTTAAGTATCCCAAATTCCACAGGCACCAAAAAGTGAGAATTAAAAAAAATATATATTAACAATAGCGGAACCATTCTTGAAAAGTCAGCTGTCGAAAATCCTACCTTCGCAGACGTGTCCTGCAGCAATTTTCTTTTCTCGTTGACATTTACGTTGACAGATGTGGCATTTGTGTTGTCATTCCCGACTTTCTCATTTTTTCCTATCATATTAACAACAATTGACAATGTTACGTTCGTGGAGTAGAACGAGGACTTGTCAGTGCACGATGCTCTTTGTATTGTGTACTACGATAGCCTAACGTACACGAATGAGCATAATTAATGAGGCATTCACCTCCGAGCCCTCGAGAGATTCGAACAGGTGTTTCACGCCTAATGCGTTTCTTTCCAAATAACAACTCGCGTATTATTCGCTCGCGATTGGAAGAGTTAAAAGTCTCGAGCGTGTTGTTTTTTTTTTTCGCGTTTTCCTCTGATCCTTTTGCCCACGGAGCCTGCAGTGAAGGAGGCCGAACGCTTACGAGCAAAGTGCGAAATTCTGGTCGATGGAACGTCCGGAGAACTTAATGTTTTTCAAATTCGCCGAAAGCGGCGCTGCAATCGGACTGCATTGCCCTTGGAGCACGATATTCTCGTAATAACAACTGATTTCCCAAAGGAAAAGTAGCCGCAAGGTTGTTTTTGTGATCAGTCGATTCAAAAAATCGCGCCAAATGTAACAGCCAATGGCGTGGCGTACATCGCTATTGGCCAATGGCGACGCGTTTCGCAACGACTGCCGCGCCGCCTGTGGCGAATTTTACAAACATTTCCCGGACTCGATGATTTTCCCGCGAATTTAGTTTGAAAAGTTAGGTTATGTGTAACTGACGTGTTGTTTACACCAGTGCAACGTGTTAGTTTGAGCGGAAAACGAGTGAATGGAATGACAATTTATCGTCGACACTGTTTTTTATTACGAAGTAGCGGGAAAAAAGAGTAAAAATGTCAGAACGCATATCCGCTGAACTCGCGGCGACGTGTGGAGCTCTCGGATTTTACGACGGCGTTTCCTATCACCTTGATAAACATTGTATTGGTAATGTAACGACTTTACGAATTTTTTGTTTATTTGGAAAATTTTTGCAAAATTATGTGTGTTTTTATCATTTTTTTGATACAGATGTTATCAAGGATCTTATTAAGTACCTGAAGCGAGATGACGACTGTCACACTGTCAGACAATATCTCGGCCAGGCGAAGCTGCTGGAGACTGATCTCAAAAAAATATTTGTACAACATTACGATAAGAGCGAATTGTGGGATGTCCTCTTGCGGTGAGCTTGTATTTTTTTTTTTTTGAATCGTTGTCTAATCATTGTATTTTATGGGTTTACCATTGGTCCATAGGCTGCTGATAAATCTCACGAGTCCTGCATTGTTGGTTTACAATGAAGAATTACCTTCGGAGAAGACAACGCGTAATATGTACGAACAACTGGTCGGTCATTTGCAAAGATACAAATTCGCATTGGCCGATGATCGTGTATGGTCCGTAGTTGGAAAAAGACTCCAAACAATACTCAATATGGTAATAATTGGCTTTTTTTTTTTTTTCAAATAGCTATCGGATAATTACACAAGCTTATACTCAATTGTTTGCATCAATGTTACGGAATTTTTAGGATCACACGGAAAGAGGCGAGGATAATGAATTGATTATCGAAAGAATCTTGACACTGATCAGAAATGTTTTGCAAGTGCCGGCAAACGATAATGAGATAAGAGCGGATAGTGATGCTAGTTTGCACGATGAGGTATTTGTTGATTTAATTCGTGAATAATTAATAAGTAGTTACAATTAATTCATTATTTTATTTCACCAATATCTAAGGTACTTTTCGCTCTCCATACATCCGGTCTCGTTGATATGCTTCTGTTTATTGCGAGTAACGATGCCGAGCAGCAATATCACATGCAAGTCTTAGAGGTAATTTAAAATTTCGTTAATTATAAGCGGATTTTGAGTATCTTTGCATCATTTTATCATTTTACTGTGAAAATTGATCGAATTATTTACAGATTATAGCACTCATGTTGAGCGAACAGTGTCCCAAAATTCTAGCGAGCGCTGGATTAGAAAAAAGTGCTCTAGAAAAAGAGAAAGATGTCGCCAAGTTGTTGGCTATACGAGAGAAAGAAAGCCGCGAGAAAATGGAGAAAATGAAGAAATACGCGGGTTCAAGGTATTATTACTGACATCATACATAGAGTAACGAGTAGTTGCGATGAAACGCACTTTGGATTTTTAAATAGCCGCCGATTTAATTATTTATTTACTGTATTTTTCAACTTTGAGACATTCGCGATTTGGAGGTACTTTTGTGGTGCAAAATATGAAAGCCATTGGCGATAACCAGCTTATATGCCACAAGCCATATCAGAAAATTGAGGCTTTGGAGTTTGGTCAAGATAAGGTACGTGTACATTTTCTCAATATTTACTTTGTTCAATTAGATGTCGCAATTTACCATAAACACGGCGAAAATTCTTAAAAATTGTCATGAATGCATACTTCTCAGGTGAAAGTGAAGAAATCAAAGAAGAAAACTCCGATCACTACTTCGGAAAAGGCACGAACATCAGCTTTGAGCGTGCGTCTATTTCTGAAAGAATTTTGCGTTGAATTTTTGAACGGTGCTTATAATCCGGTTATGAGTCACGCGAGGTCTTGCATCAACGGCAGAAATCATGGTGTCGCGTCCGACGCGAGCTACTATCTCTGGACTCTTCGTTTTTTCATGGAATTTAATCGTCACTATAAATTTCAGGTGAAATACGTGAGGTATGTGGCTGCAGCGATCGAACTCTTTCGTTTCTGTTTTTTAGTGACGATTTTTTATTTCTTAGCGAGACTATATCAACCGAGATATTCTATCTCGTGCAAAGACAGTTGGAGCAATATTACGAGATGATGATGATGAATAAAAAGCAGACTCTACTCTGGTCCAAGAGACTTCATTTGGCGGTGAAAGCTTATCAGGAATTATTGTATACTCTCATTGCTATGGACACTTCGAGTGACAAGGGTGTTAGAGAATCAAGTAAAATCATAAAGAGTAACATTTTCTACGTACCCGAATATCGGGACACGATCCTGTCTCAGTTGATTTATTACGATGCTATGAAAATGTCACGGTTAGTATCAGCAATTGCAACGCGTTGTGGAGGATACTTAAATTTTCCATAAGCCCTTATATATTTTTGTAGAACTTATTTGGCCGACCTCATCACGACTGCTCACTTGTTTCTCAAAATGCTTCACCATTTTTCCGCAAATCGTACGTTGATTGTTGGAAAAAAATCGAAAAAACGATCGCGAGTTGGGTCGAAAAAGAGCAAAGGAAAGGAAGTAGTATCGTCGGAGGTGGCACCGCAGTTGGACGATTTGTGGAACGATGTAGCGCCGGAAATATCAGCCGTAATGAGAGAGGGCACTATACCGGAAGTAGTGCCTTTCGACGCGACTCTCGAAACGCCGATCGACGAGCAAAAGTTTGTTAACATATCCTCAGCTTTTATGTTTTCTTTCATCGAATTTTTCGTTTTTATTGAAAAAAATTCATAATTAAATAATTTAAGGACCGACGCCATGAAGAGAATTCAGAAACTGCTCCGGAAGAAGAATTTCGAGGAGGCAGTCGGACTTTTACGCGCTGCTAGGTAAGTAATTCGCTTCGTTTGCCTTTCAAATTTGTCATTCATTTAGTTTGAATTTTCAGACAAGTATGGCCGGAAAATGATTATTTCGGCAAACCGGATATACCGGCGGAAGAAGAATTTCTTGCTCTCAGGGACATTTTTTTTGCCGACCTCGGTGCAGGTAATGTAAACGATTGTGAAAAAAAAATTTTTTTGAGGCTTAGTTCGTATCGATTTTTAGTCGTCGTTCATCTAGTTGTGGAATATAGAAATCGATGGATCTGGAAAATATTTGGGCAGTGTGTGACTGGGTTGATGGATGAGTGGAGACAATGTATGCGAAATCATGTTTCTATCAATAAAAATCAATGGCAAAGATGATGATGTATCTTTGTACAACGTTTTATTAACTCGTAGTGGTATTTTGTTGACACTGGTTAATTTACGAAAGATAATATATCTAGTCTCTTTATTGTTGTGATAAAAAGTATGATTGGTATTCTTCTGCTTCTCTTTCCTCTTTTGTCTGTATTTTCTTGTTCGTTTTTTTTCCTTCATTTTTCGATGGCATGCAAGAATTAAAAGCACCTTGCGGAAACTTGGTGCGCTGTCACTTGGTATCCGAAAAATTCGCACTCTTTTCAACTCGTTTCTCGATCTATGCATACAAATTTTATATAATTGTATGCCTCAAAAATACATCACGAAAATTAAAGTGCTGCTCACTAGCTAAATCAGTTTTAAATATGTTTTGTGGTTTATTTTGGTTTTTGAAAGATACTCTGAGAATAATTATTATCTTTCCATGTAAAATAATAAATTGCCAAAAGTTGAAAAGTATTAATTAAAATAATCCAACGATTTTTTTCTTTAATGCATAAAACCTTGGTAAAACGACGAAAAAAATGTATGACCGTTTTTACCGATGTGACGTATTTCAAGCTCGTTGAGCCCCTCCAATAAAGGCGTCACCGTGTCTCCGCGAGGTGTTTAATTAATATTGTGGAATCTGCGCACTCGCCTGACTGTTAATTGGCCCGTGCACATTTTAAACTCTCAGTCTCTCGTCGCTATCGCTGCCTCGTGTGGATAATCAGAGACAGGAATAGTCGGAATTAACGCGTACATTATTGTCACACAGGGTTGTTCAATCGGTATCTTGTGTCCTCTTGATAACAGCATCAACCTCCAGTATCAACGCAGTTTTCAAATACAAATGCAGAATACTTGCTGATCGGGGGCGTAAAGAGCCGATGATAAGTGCGTGAGTTGTTTCTGTTGCAGTTTTTCTTCGTCTTCCTTGTCCTCTTCATAGGAAATTGTCGATGGGGATGTTTCGTATGGACTAATTAATCGTTACTTCGAGAGAAATTCGATCCATCCTGTCGTGTCTCGATCGTCCCTCAACTTCCTCGAAAAAATTCTCGCCGATAATTTTCTTCCAACTCGACAAATTTATCATTTTAATGTCAAAGTTTTAAATGTTAAAAGTTAAAATTGTGTGTGTGTGTGTGTTGTTTTCTTATTTTTATTTTACGTTTTCCAGTTGTTATCGCATCACCAAAGATCGGTGATAATCGGTTGATGCTGATGAGCAAGAGAATGAACTTCGATGTTTTCCTGACGATGATAATTCTCACGATTTAGTAAAACGATGCTCTGCCTTCTTGATCCCGTGGCGAGGGTGCCTCGTCGAGAAAGAACAACACTGAGGGCAACAACAGCACCGAGAAATGCACCGGCGATGACGAACATGCCTGGATGTGCTCCGATTGCCGATGAATTTATTTCCGAGGTACGAGACAAGCTTTGCGCCGATTCTTCCCGGCCGATCAATTCTTCCGCTACAGTGTTGTTGATGAGCTCGACGTTCGTCTCAAACGCAGTGGCTGGGCTCGTTGACCTAATATCTTCACTGGTATTCAATGAATAATCATTCTTACCATCGAGGTTGACATTTTCAAGAGCTGTCGAATTTATCGGGTCTTTGATTGAGACGTCCGACGTCTCTGTCGGATGTTTCGTCTCTGAAACGTGGATCGAATAGTTATTGGCTGTAGTTGAAGTCTCCGGAGTGGTGCCGTTGTCGATATCAAAGACGTCGCTTCCGCTGGTCGGAATAATACTACTTTCAGTGGTATTGATTATATTCGATTCGTTATAAGTCAAAGTATTTGGCATTAATGTCGACAATACGTCTTGATCGTCGTTTTTATTATTTTTATCGATAACCAGGCTTCCTGGTTCTATCGTATTTCTTGTCTCTTTCTCAGTTAAATCAATGTTTATGGAAGAATGTTTAAGTTCGTAGGGAGAAGCAGTGGAAGAAGAAGAAGAAGATCGGGTAATCGGTTCGGTAGCTGCCGAATCGCTCTCTATTCCCAGAGAGAAGCTCGTCAGTTGGCTGAGCAATATCTCATTCTGGCTGGGGGATATTAAATCTCGTTGCAAATCATCCGTGGCACATTTGCCCGGTGGTTCCGTCTCCTCGTGTTGCTTTATCCACTCGGCGAGCCAGAGAATTTCCTCGGAGTTGTCGCTCGTGCAGTTCCACTGATTATCCGAGAGACCGAGTGTGTGCAACTGCGGAAGTAGATAAGCGAGATCGGATCTGAGAGTGGTGAGGTTCGTTTGCGAGAGATTGAGACGCCGGAGGCTCTTGCACGCGGAGAGGGCCGCCTCGTCGGCGAGAAGTTGGGCGGCGAGTGCGGGACTTCGGGATAAATCGAGTGTGACGAGTCCCTCGGGTGCGGGAACGGGAAACGCCATATCAGCGCGTTTCTCTCGATCCCACTCGAGAGACTCGAGGCCAGACATACGCACCGACACGAGACTTCTTGGCCCGCCGAAAGTGTTTGCCGGCAGTTGTTTTATCGGATTGTCGGAAATGTCGAGCTCGGCGAGAAGCCCGAGCTGACTCATCGAGCCAACCTCGATCTCCTTTATCGCATTGTTCTTGATAACGAGCTTCTTCAACTTCGAGACTCCTTGAAGATCCTTAATAGTCAGTCTCTCGATGGAGTTGTGACTTAGGAGAAGATGAAGAAGGCTGCTCGGTAGACTCTGAGGGATCTCGGTTAGGAGATTGTTCGATAAATCGAGTTTCTCCAGATTCTCCAGACGTCCGAACGCATCCTCCTCAACGTTATTAACGATATTGTGCGAGAGATCGACGAGACGCAGGAGCGGATAACTGTCCAAGTCACCGCTGCGAATGACGCTTATTTTGTTGCCGGATAAAGTGAGAGCACGCACGGAACGCGTTAGAGCGGATGGCACGCGATCGAGACCAATCCGAGATGCGTCCACGGTTTCCAAGCGTCTTCCGCTTCCTAAAACGAGGGAGAGCTCGACGTCGGTGAGGGGATTTTCGGCTAGACGGAGGACCTTGAGTCCAATCGGCAGGGCTTCCAGAGCCACGAGGCTCTTTCCTCTTGTCTCCTCTTCTTCCGTTTCATTCCCACCCGCCAATGTATCGTTACTCGTGCTATTAATGCTGTTTTTAATGTTTGCATCAGCCTCGTGGCCGTTCCGGGATACATCCAACTCTTTCAAACGTCCAAGAGCATCGAACCACTGATGGCCTCCACCCAAAACTCCCACGAGTTTATTGCCACTGAGATTCAACTTCTGCAAGAGACAAAGCGGCACGAAAGCCCCGTCGTCCAGGGTGGCCAAGCGATTGTCGGATAAATCGAGACTCTCGAGGCTTCCGAGTCCCGCGAAACCTCTCTCCTCCACCACTTCGATGGCGTTTCTTTGCAAATTCAACACCAACAAACGAGAATACTTGGCGAAAGCCTCGTTCTTCACTCTGGACAATCGGTTGTTGGAAAGATCGAGTTTTGCCAAACGATCGGCTTCTCTTACGCTCAAAGCGTCGGTATCCGCGAAATCGTTGCTCGAAAGGTTCAGAGCCTTTCCGAAAAAGTCTGTCGACACTCCTTGTAAACTAATGTTCAAATTCCGGAGCGAACAATTGATAAACACGAACTCCTGGAGAACAAGACTGTCGTTGTAGTGCGACTGGTGTGCCTCACTATTTTCGGAAGCGCCACGAGTACCGTTGCCACTTGTTCGACCTTCCACCTCCAGCAACATACTAATTATCTCCTGCGGTTTCGTCCCCTCGACGATAATCCGCCGAGTGTCGCTTGGAAATAATTCTACACCCGGTAATTTGCCCTTGCAGTGCAACTCTGTTGATTTTTTTCTATTACTAATGTTATTGTTATCATTATTATTTACAGACTCAATAGGCTGAATTTGAGTGCATCGACAACTCTCTGGACAGGTCGAGCCGTTGTTGCTCCGGGTGCTCTTGTTTTTGTTGCCGTTGCCGCTGCTGCTGCTGCTGCTGCTGCTGCTGCTCGCGATGGAAGCGAGTAGAAGCGTCAGGGTCAGCCTCCGCCACATTACACCCTGCCAGTGCACCATCCGACTACGCTATTCACGTATAGCCACTAAAGATTCACGCGACTGGTTTGTTCCGCACTGAAGAAAGTCTTGATCCTTTCGCTGACGAGATATCCTCATGATTGTCGACCGAACTACGCGAGGACTCGGACTCCGAAATTCGTATAATTGGCGACAAACGGAGGTTCCTAGGATCGAATGTCAAATGGGAAATTGCACGATTGGTCGTAGCCGAGTTGCGAGAGGGAAGCCTGCGCGGACTGCCTCACGCACCCCCACGCACATATATACACACGCACTGTTTTTTTCGGCCTCTCTCTCTCTCGTTCCCTTTCATGGGTTGAACATCTATCTACTTATACAGTAGCGTACAATTGACTGTACTGCAAGGACGTGGAAGATTAGAGAACGGCGCCGCCGCAGCCCTTGCGAATGCTGAAAGCACAAACGCGAGGCTATCGCGCATCCCTCTCCGCCCTCCCTTCCCTCATTTCCAGCCGCTTGCTTTTCCTCTCGAATTCGATAAGGGACTGCGCGCACGCGTATCAACATTCTCCATTCAGCATCCCCCAAGCTGAAGCTCCGCTAGATTTACCGTAGGGTGGGAACTTGGTATAGGTATATATACGAGCCAATACAAATTGGTGGAAGACGAAAATTCAAATTTTTATGACTCGCGTGTAAAAAGTTTGATGCCCGGGATTGATGGGTTTTCAGAAAATCACGCACCTAAACTACAATTCAAGGGCCTTCGTATAGCAATGTACTTTGGCGATTCCGCTTCTCCAAGTTTCACTCGTAGCGAATAGCACTAAATATTTGGGGTCGTAAGTGTTTTGCTGCGGCAACCCCTCGGAATAGCTTAAATAAGGGCTTAAGGTGAGGCTCGATACCGACGGAAATTGCATCGGTCCTTGAGACCCATAAGGGCCGTGGGAGCTTTAAAGACCTAGCTATTTGAGCCGCCCCTCAAAATTCTCTTGCTCCAATAATTTTAAGTCGCCAATTTGGGGAATATCTTAGCCGAGTATCGCTGCTGTCAATAAAGGGGATTCACTTACTTTTTATTAGGCTTATTTATTTCGGCAGGCAAATCTTCCTCATCAAAGTTCAAGGAATGCTCTGCCAATTTCAATTTCACCACCAGATTCCATCGCTCAGACACTTTGCCATTTGCATTTTATTACAAATAGTATGAGAAGTTTGTTCATTATTGAAAAGGGGAGACTGAGATAAAAATATAATTGAATACGATAATATATTTTTCAAACGGATTAATGTACGCGGTTAAATCCCTTTTTTTTTGTAGATGATGATGCCCCGGGGAAAAGCAACCGCGAGGCCGAAAACTATGACAATGAAGAGGAGATGGACGATGAAGAAGAGGAAGAAGGCGGTGGCGAAATCGCGTTTGAAGAAACGAATTTCAACTATGAAGAATTTCTTCGGAGGTACTAATGCTATTCGCGCTATATTTTTATTTCCACGTTTCCCGCATTTAAATCTGATACTGATTTTATTTGTCTTCAATATGAAAAGATTCGCAAACGTTAAAATCGTCAAAGCTACGAGCATACTGCTCGACCATTTCGAGGAGAACTCCGATCAAGTTAATCACTACGTAGTGAAAATGTTGCATCGGATAGCATGGGATTGCAAAATGCCCGGCATGATATTTCAAGCCTCGATATTCAGGATATTTCAACGAATACTCGAGTCCAAATCTTCGCGGCACAAAGTAAGCAATTGAGACCCTCTAATGCCACTGGAATTTTTATTAATTTTTTATTATTCAAGGAGCTACAGAAATTTGCGATTTTCATTATTCGACGATTCGCCCAAGTGGCCGAAAAAAATCCAAAAGCGTACATGGAGCTCTTGTTTTGGAAATCAACGCGTGAAGCTACGGAAATGGTTGATGGCTATGATGCCGTGGCGAGCAGTGGAAAAGTATCGCGTGCTCTTTGGACCGAAGCCGAGGAAGACGAATTGCGCACTTTATTTATGGAACATCAAACTAAGAAATATACTCAGGGTAACGAGAAGCCCCTAATTAGTCAGAGGTATTTTTATTATTCTCCTCTGGACGATCACTAAACTCTATTACGTGTATTTAAGATTTGATCGACTGGATTTTGGAGAACATAATCAGCGATGATCGAACGCGACGAGGGGTGATTAAAAAACTGAAAGAGATGTGTCTAATAGTGAATTCGAAGGTAGATGATTACTTAAAAATTATGTCTGCTGGAACTCTTGTAGTTCTCTTCATTTCTCCATTAATCAATACCAAATTTGCTTATCAGACCATCAGGAACGAGGTGCAAAAGCGACTGCCAAAGGAATGGTCAGAGGAAGAAATGGCCGAGCTCACAGAAATTTGGAACAGAGTCAGAGAGGACCGAGGTAATTGCAAGGTAGCAAATTCGTCCTCAAATTTCCCACTTTTTAATTTCCATTTCACTTTCCTCTGACAGACCCTGTCGATGCAATTCTCGGGGCACTCACGATAAAGAGATCGAAGAATAAGATCAAGGAGAAACTCTTGGAAATGGGATTGGCGAAGGATCGAAAAGAACTTCGGAAGAAACGAGGCAAAAATGTGGGCGAGGGTGGTGCGTTTTTTTTAAATCCCATACACGTTTTACGCATTTGTACCACCACGCAAATTGTGCTAATTATTTGTCCTGTAACAGTGAAAGCATCTTGGGAAAATCCGTCTGAAAGCGAAGAGTCTGAAAATACGGAAGACTCTGACGACGAGCTTGCGAGAAAAAGCGATAAGCCCATTAGCAAAGTGGCTAAAAAATCGGAGAAGGCTAAAAAAGGAAAAAAATCCAGGAAGCAACCAATCGTAGTCTATTCGGATGCGCAATTACTCGGGCTCTTGAAGGACGTAATAGACCGAGGTGATTATTAGCGAAAGTAAATATCAAGGAAATCGGAAAAATTCTGAACTCGTAATAACAGTAGAAATTTCGGGCAACTGCAGATATGAAAGGTGCATTAGAGTGGATAAAGGAATCACTCGAGGATGTAATTGAAGATCGCGACGAAGAAAGTACCGAGGGTATTCCGTTGGTGCCATTGTCCGAGGAATCGGAAAACGCAATGGATTCGCCGAATTTTCAAAGATTCTTGCGGGCGATTGGAATCGAACCTCCGGCGGATGAACAGGAAACTTATTGGCGAGTTCCGGCTTCCATGCTGGTCGCTACCATTCGCAAACGTTGTCATCTTATCGAAAACGCTTTGTCCGGAAATTTCGTTTCGGAAGACACTGCACGTGAGCATTGAATTCTGCGAATTCTCGTCGGGAATCCTGAGAAGATAACTTCGAAGGACTTTTTTTATCTATTCGATGATATTGATTTCCATTTACAGTGAAAACGGTGGAAGGATCTCGGGAGAATAGTAGCGAGGACAACGACGAAGATGATACCGATGACGAAGTTAATAATGATCTGGGTAGCGTCATTAAATTATTCAATCCAAACAGTTTGGATTCGAATGGTTCGTTCAATTGATACATTGTCAATTCTGGATAAATCTATCATTATAATGCAAAATAAAACAAGAAAATACCGCGTTCGGCGTCTCATAATGAGAGTATTATAAATAAACATATTTTTTTCACAGGTGCAGTGTCAAAATCAGGTACAACAATGATTGATGAAGACAGTCTGGATGAAAAAAAATCTAACAGCCCAAAAAACGTCATGGAAGGTGCTCAATTATATTGAGAAACGATAATTCCTCATCGCAATTTCGTTGAGGTCCTTCGCAATTCTCTGAATAATCATTTAATATTATCCTTACAGATTCCCTTGACGAATTCAAACGAAGTCGCTCGCAGGATTCCGAGTCGGAGTTGCCAATGACGAAAAAACGTCGAGTTATCGCGAGTGATGAGGACGATGATTCGCCAGTAGAGGATGAAAGCCTTGGAAGAGTTCCAAGAAAGATCGTACAAAGAATAGTGAGCGATGACGACGACGATGATGTCTGATAGGTTGCTCAAATACATACTCTTCTCAAAATTTATGCATGTTCTGTAATTCTCCAACAACAACAAAATAGTAATTTAATTATTGATAATTCTTATACGACCACATCGGTTCCGAATAAATTTGTTTTTTATTATTTATTTGGATAATTATTGAAAGCTATTTCCTAGCACAGAATAATTCAACTCGGATATGATAGGAATTCACAAACGTTTCCTTTACTTTATTATGTATAAACGATTATAATACACATCATTCTCGTCATCCGCGCAGCTCGACACATATTCATGAACATAAGCCGCGGTCGTTCGCTTCACAATGAAGATTACCCAAATATCATATATATATTTACATATCCTATCGTCGAAACAATCATAAATACGACACAGCCGTTAATAACGATTGATCTGTAAACATGGATGTACTGCGTGCACCCTCTTAATTCTAGTAATAATATATATATATATATATTTATAGTAAATACTTTGCTCGTAGGTCAATAAACTTGTTCGTTAAAAAAATGCAACGTTTCGAGAGTCGCGACAATCAAGGCGATACACTAAATTCGTTTACCGTTCGCTATATGCAGAATTACCACAGTCTTAATTGCATTCTAAGGTTTGAGGCTGTGTAAGTGCTGCAAATAGGGAACACGTCGCGTAAGAGTTCAGTCATTCAATTCCCCTTCAGGGAGTTCGATTTTTTTTTTTTTCTCGAAGGGTTAACAGAAATATTGAATTTACTATCATTTTTTTTGCGAGATATTGTCGGGTACTTCGCGCGTCTCATGAAGATTTTATCTGAAACGAATTGAGCGCGAACGATCAATAAATAATGGACTGCAGGTTGCGAATATCTTGTCTAATTATAACGTTTGATATTTCAGTCGCTATCGTCGGTGTTTCGCTGCGGTCGAGTCAAGGGCCTCCGGCTGTCCTCGTCCGAACCGTAAATCACTTCCTCGTCCGAGTCATTGATCATCGAGAAAGCCGGATTGTCCTTCGTTATAGAAGAATCTGCGATTTATAGTAAGGCAATAATTAATGAGCTTAATTGGATGAGAAAGTTATAATTACAGTGGACTCTGCGATATGTTTATCCATCGGAAACGAGTAGTGCGATCTGATAAATAGGGCTAATGAGTTTATTTTAATAAGCTATCATTTCTATCGGGGGGGGTAATGAGATTACTTTGAAAAATATATATATAATTTCGCCTAATACTCACGTTGACCGTAGACCTGCTGAAGAGCCGGCGAATAAACGTAAGCCATCGTGTATAGATAAAAATTCAAAAGCCCGTAAAGGGCCATGAATTGGGCAGAGGTTTTGTAGTACGTGGAGAGACGAGAGGCAAAACTGTCCTCGAGAACTCCTGCACCGAATTGTCTAGTAGTTACAATCGCGCAAACGGCTGCGACGATTCCAGCGAGCAGCGTGAGAAATCGAAGCCGAAGATCTGCGAGCAAGATAAATGATTGATCTAGTTGAAAATTGACCGATCGTGAAAAATCGCGAGGTGCTCATCACTCATCAAATTTTATATATTTTTTGTTGTAGAAAATAATTACTCACCGAAATAGGGCATAGATCGTAGTTCACTGTAAGCCCTTAGAATCAGCAGAAGAAGATAAGCGATGTAAATTCCTCCGACCGTAAAGAAGAATACCTTGAATCCCTGAAACGAGAAAATCACAAGGTATGTTATAATTATATAATTACCTGTAATTACATATTTTACAGACGTTCTTTCGCCTCGGCGATTCCCACGTGTGCCAATGATTAGTGGCGCGCCGTTTATGTTACGATGACCGCGTATAAATTGACGGTCAGGATCAATGGACCCGAGATCTGCGGTCGCGGCACGAGTCTTTTATCTTTTCCCGCGGTGCGATTCGATTTCTGTACAACTTTCGACTATTCACCGCCTAATATAGATCTAATAAACCGGAAAGCGGTCGTGGCTTTCCGAGATACGCGATACCCTCCTCTGTGTGCTGCTGCCGAACCTTTTTATTTTCACCTCTTCACTTGTGGTGATCTTGGCGGGTATATACAGCCGCGAACGCAGGTGCAACGCACCCGAGCGATCGCCAGTCCCGCAAGTTGCAACGCTACTGCAATTTCTTCACGTACTTCGCTCTGTGCGCTATAATTAATTACGTATCGATAGTGAGAACAGTGATAATCGTGCTACTAAGTTATTTCAATCAACTTTGTGAAAAATGCAACGCTTTCGTGAGTATTTCTCATACATTTTATACAGAGTTGCAAACGTAACATTTTTTTTATCATTTTTTTTACCATTATTACCGAAGAACAATTCTATTAATCATTTTTCTTCAGCAATAAAATCAAGAGCTTGAATTTGATAAAACCGATAAATCGTCATACTAAAATAGCGTGTAATCAGTTGAAATTCATTCCAGTTGCGCTTCTACTGATACTCCAGCTTCTCCAAGACACCGAAGGATTTTTCACCACCGTCGAGTGTCCCCCTTACTCACAAACGGAGGTCCATCATTTTCACGAATTTAATCTCCACCCGTTGGACTGCACTCTGGTGATTTCCTGTACAGATCCCTTCGGAATCTCCAGCGGTGGAGCTGTAAAATCCCCGCTTTGTCCAGGAGAACAATTTCACGATGACAATTACTTATTCGATTGTTTCCCGGAGAAGAGCGCGACGTGCAAAATGAAGTTCAAAGTCACTATGATTAAAAATTGGGATTTTCAATCGCCGGAGGAAAGTCCCTGTCCGAACATTCACGATTCGTCGGTAGCGCGTCTTCTTCCCTTTCCCGGCAATTGTTCCTCGGTAAATCGTCCAGGTATTTTATGGAAAAATTCTGCAGAGTTTGTACTAATCGAAGGACCTTTTTTCCCTTCTTTTCCAGTTTTATAAATGCGACTGGGGCTCGGCCGTGTTATTCGAGTGTCCACCGAATTTGCATTTCAATCCGCAGCTCCAAGTTTGCGATTGGCCTTGGCAGGCGCAATGCGATTCCTCGTGGAGCGGATGTCCACGACCGTATCCTCAGTGCCCAGAAAATTATCCGCGGCCGCTGTACTTGCCTCATCCCAATCTCTGCGATCACTTTTATCAGTGCGAATGGGGAATCCCGAGGCTTCAGACGTGTCCAACGGGACTTCACTTCAATCCTACTCTCAAAATTTGCGACTGGCCTTACAAAGCCAATTGCCAAGTTTGCTGAACGCTAGATTTTTCCTAAGTACTCTACGCTACGTTTCTTCACTCTTATCGTTAACTGTGTAAATATTTGTACTTACGTAGTAATTCGAAGTGTCGAGAACATAGTTGTAAGTTGGATCCTCGAGTTCTGTGCAGCGCAGCCAAGTTGCAAGCGTTAATGCTGCACCCCAAAGTGAACCGACGACGAGAATTTTTGGCAGATAAAATGTCAGCAAACGTCTCTCGTTCTAAAAGAATAGATTTCATTTTTAACGCCGATATTATTGTAATATTTATCTGATACTTTGTTGCTGCAAATGAAAATCGTACCTGCCGAAGACCGTGATAGACGCACAACCAGAACATGAGAATGGCACAGAGGAAGGTCGTCTGGAGAATCGCATCGAGCATCCCCGGTACCCAGGAGTTCATGAGGAACGTCATTGGGAACATAGGATCTTAAAAAAAGCAAAAAAAGGTTTATCAATCGAACGCTCTGATTAAATTTCGGCAATTATGTGAAATTCCTTACTGTTATAAAAAATCAGCAGCGGCAGAAGCAAAGAGACCCACTTCTGTTCGATGGACCAGTCCTGCATGGGATATTTTCTCAACGAGTGACCGAACCAGCACTGCGAGTGAAAGATAATACGATGGACCGTTTATTTTCTCACTCAAAAAATACCCCGAGCGAAAGTCGAGTCATGGAGGAATAAATGAGTAATTTTACCGTAACGACGAATGTCGCGAGGAGGAAAATCAGTCTGAACCATATCTCGATTTGTGTGAAAGCTGGATTGTAATTCTTAAACTGTAAATAAAATGACAACAATTAATAGGCCAATAAGGCTCGAAGGTTTTTGTCAATTGTCACTCTATCGACGTGCTTACTGACGTAGAATGTGAGATCTCTGATTGAATAACGCTGGTGGAAGCTCTCGAGACCGTGAAAACGGACGGTTATTATGTAATGAGTGAAATCGAGGGATCCTAAATGAGCGACGACGAGCTCCTCGCAAGATTGTCTCTCGCATTTCAAATGCCTCGTTCTGAAATTTTTATTTTTGTTAATTAATCGTAGGAAGGAAGCTCCTGAAATTCCAGGCAAAAGTAGCGCGTTTTTGAATATAAATTCATTTTTTAAATAAACATACGTTTGGCCAGAAATATTTGGAGCTTCTACCCGGTAATTTAATTTAAAAAAATTTTTTTTATTTACCTATTGTGTCCAGACTCCGACGATAAGACCGACGAGAGTCTATCTTCGGGTGTGATACCGTCGATTGAAACGCTTACTTGAAATGTTTTATCATACCTTTCATCTAAAAAAAAAAAAAAATGTATGTATAAAAACCTTGTTAAACAAAAAATGTATTTACAGAACGTTCTGTGGATTTTACCGTCGCTATTCGCCGTGGAAAATTTGGCGATCACCCACAACTGTTGACTGTAAGTCGAAAGTGCAGGGGTTTTCATAATAAATGGACCAGTTGCCATTTCGCTGCCGTTTAGATGTGCCGTTTGTTCGCTGGTCGAGGTGATCGGCGGTCCTGGAGAAGAAGGTAACATAAACTTAATTAATTTTTTTTTACATTTAACCACATTAACGGTACAATATTAATTAACAATAATTATCGTTCGATTACCTGCTAATCCGATGAAAACCGCTAATCCAAAGCACGCGAAAAACGCAACGAAAACCATGACGAATTCTCGTTTGTGCATCGAATACAAACGCATTTGAACAGATCTAAAAATATTAATTAATGCGTGTAATATTCATCTTAATTCGCTATATATATATATTCATTTTTTCAAATAACTTGCCTTTCACATCTGTCATGATGATAAGCCGGTGCAATGTATTTATTGAATTCGCTGAAGAGGTCACTGAACTGCGACAGGGCATTTCTAACCTTGAGGTTCCATCCCGCGGAGGGAAGGTGGTAGGAATAGCCCAGACCGGAACCTTCCATTCTCGTCCTTCGAATTACGCGTTATCCTGATCATAATACCAAAGGGTTTTACTTTCCGAATTATAATTAACGCTCGTGACACTCTGCAGCTACACAGAATTGCCTCAAATTTGAGTAATCATTTAATATTCGTTTAATTATCTGTTTCTTTTGTTTTTCTTTTCCACTGGGTGTGAAACACAAAAAGAATGAGTTCGAAAATTGAAAGGGAAGCATACAAAAAAATGTATTTACCTTATTTAATCAATAGTAGCTCCTCTACGTCTGTCAGCATGGATTATTTAAATTTTCCACACGATTGATAAATTTAAATTGATCGAGAGCCACATTTCGGGTCAGTGGTTGCGACGCCCGTGTTTTTCCTTTGCTATTTCGATATCGAGCACGCGTTCGTTGAACGTCAGTCGTGCACTGAGGGCGAGCATCGCATTGGAGCCGGGGGAGTCATCGTTACCCACATAGTTATTGATTTTTGGTGCACGACCTTCGCTCCGATGTCGACAACCCGCTCAACATCCCCACCTCCGATTCAAATCGTAGGGACTTTTAACTTGACGTTCCTTTAAACGATTTTAATAACCATATGCGCAAAGTTATGGAATTTGCCCATGGTTTGATTATAGGAAATTATGAATATGGGCAATATCCGGGCAAAAAAAAGTATTTCTGTATTCACGAGAGCGGGAAAATGTTTAATCTTCAAATGAAGAAAAGGAAAGACAATGAATTCCCGAAGGCAGCGACGCTGGAAGATATAGACATATCTGAAAAAAAAGTCTGTAGAAATGGTCAAAAGATTATTGAAAAAAAATTGTTATTCACAATCTCTACATTATCGTAAATTAAAAAACATTTTTCTCGAGGTGCACAAATGAGTTGTCGTATATACACGTGATTACGTAGTTGCTGTATATACATAGTATAATTATCAACCGGATGTATCAGTCCCAGTATTTTATTTTTCCGTCCCAACCGGCGGTCGCGAGTCGCGACGGTTCGTGGGGATGCCAAAGAGTCGAGACGCACACGCCGTCGTGCGCCTTCCATTTTTTGTACAGTTTCGTCGTCTTCCAGTCCCAAATGTAACATTTTCCATCGGCATCTCCAGATACGAGGTAACTACGATGAAAAAGAAAAAAAAAAACCATGAATAAATGCACTATTAAGGGCGTGAGTTGGTCAAAACATTTTTTTTAAATGATAAATGACGAACGAATTTACGTTACCTCATGTCCGGCGAGAAATCCAAGCCGCACGCGTAACCGGCAACCATGTGCCCTGTGAAAGTCTTCTTGCGATTCATTTTGAAGCGATTCAAAGCGGAGAAAATAACGATTTTGTTGTCCATGCTCTGGCAAGCGAGCCACTTTTGATTGGGCGATGGGGTAACCGCGGGCATCGAGTGCATTGTCGGATCAGCGATGTATTTCATATCCACCGGAATATCCCTGTTAAAAAACGATAAATTCAGATTCTCGAGCCGAGCGATTGAATTTTACTGGTATGATTTTACTCGTGCATCTATAGAGTTCAGTGAAATTCGATTTAAAAAACTGTACCATTCCCAAACTCGAAGACTCTTGTCGTCGGACGTAGTGACGAATCTTCGGTTTTCATCGACGAATGTTATCGTATTAACGGCGCCCAAATGACGATCGTACTCTTGAGTTATTTCTCCAGATCTTATATCCCACTACGAAAATAACAATAACAAATTACATATCCAAATTTCCAAAATCTTTAAAGCAGGTGTCGTAAGGATTATTCGCGAAACTTACGCAAATAATTTTCTTGTCACTCGTTCCAGCGACGAACAAATGTTGCTTGTCGGGATCGGGATTGAATTTCGCGCAGTACGGAATTTTCCTGCTGGTGAAGCGACTTATGCACGCGCCCGTTTCCGTATCCCACAATTTTACGTAGCGATCGTATGCCGCCGAGAGGAATCTCTTGCCGTCGTTGTCGAAACTTATGTCGCGAACCGCTTGTCGATGTCCGTAGTACGTCCTTACGCATCTTCGCTCGTTATATACTTCCCACAACTGAAGAGACAAAAAATGTTTAGTATGAATTACACTTTTCGGTTTACAATGCCAATTTTCCCGAAGGAAAATCATTCCTCGATACTTACTTTTACACGACAATCCATACTGCAAGACAACAGTAAATGTGCGGTACGCGGAAACCATTTGATCTGTGAAATTCCCTTCGTGTGTCCTTCCCACGTGTGTATTTGTGATTTTGGGAGAAAGCAACGTTCGGGCGGCGATTCGGACCGTAAATTCACGCCAACATCCTGAGGAGCGTGTAAGAACGATCGGCCTTGATAATCCACGCTGTCTTTAACTGTAAAAACACGTAGATTAAAATTCTCGTTAAAGCTGCTTCGACTAATTATCAAGAGCTGCGAGATGATCTTACTGTGTAGGACGGTTTTTTCTTCCAGCGGTTTCTCCTCCGTTTGTTTCCCTCTCTTGTTTCTCTTGGCCAATATCTCCTCGAGTTCGGCGGCTTCCTCGTCGCTCGGCTTCATGACTCTCTTCTCGTCAACGAAACCGCCCCACGGGCCTAAGAAGCCTTCGATGTCGGCGGCGTCGTCGTTCCTCTTTCTCTTGCGTTTGTCCGCTTCGCGCAATGCCGCGCTTTCGAATACCGTCTTTGCTCCAGTTTCCACTGCTGCGTCCTTCGCGCCGATCAGTGTTTTTCCCTCCTCCGCGCTACCATCCACCGTCGGATCCAGTGCGTATCCTGACGCAAGATAACAATTTCAATAACGGAGACTTTGCACGGAGCCGAATAAAAATTTCATCGTGATAACTGGATAATGTTCTTACCGTAGCTCGCAAACGTTCGCCTCTGATTCTCAAATTGGAATTCGCTTATGTTGGCTTTCTCCACGTAACCGGAGAGCATATTTTTAGCCGCCTTCTGCTGTTGCGTTCTGAACGGGTTCTCCGGTCCCACGTCGGGAGCAAAAAGCTCCTCGTACTTTGGATTGTACATGACTTCCTGGCAAGTGGAGTCTATGTGACGTTTGCATAGTTCCGAGCCCTGCGTAACAAATATCGTTGGTGTAAGGAATAAACGCAAAGTACACATTCCCGCAGTGATAATAACGTTATTTTTTTTTTTACTTACAGTAGGTACGACATCGGGAGCCGCGCATATTTGTAAAGCCAGTGAACTGAGGGGTTTCCCGAGTGGTTCAACGATTTCGCTTTTCTCCTTGAAAACATTAGTTCTCTCGTTGCTCCTAACCTCACTCGAGCTTTTTTCACTTCCGGATTCTCCCTCGGAGCCGCTATTCTCGTCGCTGCTGCCGTAATCCCTCAGAGCGAGCATCCTCGCAGTCGTATGCTGAAGAGATCTTATTAATCACTGCACTTTCAATCGCCAGTGCCAATTTTTGTATTCCAAATAAACAAATATTCAGGAAACTCGTCCTGGAACGTGCCAGTTGCGAATGCGTGTAAACACGAGCGCAGCGCCCTCTTCAGTCCCTCACCGGAAATCATTCGACGACTCTATCGACGATGACGTTTATCGACTGTCGGTAAGGTAGAAACGCAAGTTTCAAGGTTTATGAAATAATTTATTTATTTACCTCGCAACTGGAGAATAATGCGGAAAGATTGTTAAAAGGAAAGGCTACGCAAATAGCTTACAGTTTTGTCGAATTTTCTGTACTAAATTCCTATCCGCGTGAGAAAATTTCGCGTGCGTGTATTACCGGCTTCCGTAAAGTGCGCTTTTTCTCGCGCATCATCAGTGCGAAAATAGCTTGGGTTTCGCGCAGTTGATGATTAGGTTAGAATACCGAGAGACAAACGAATTGACAGGAGCGTTAAAGTAAGAAACGCGAAACGTCAAGGGACAAAAGAGGATGACGGACAAACAGGATCCGAACGAGGAGATTCGCTTGGTGTCGCAGAAATTTCAGTCAATAACGACTGAGGACGCGAATCTCAATCAGAACGAGCACTCGTCGAACGATCAGGCGATGCCGAAGGTTAAGAACAGTGAGACGTCGAACGCGACGCAGGAGCGCAGGAAGAAGGTGACGTGCACGGTGGACGACAGTTGGATGAGCGACGATTTGCCAGGAGCGAATTTACCCGAGAGAATCGTATTCGTCGTGGACACGGCGCGGGAAGCTGACTGCACGCAGTTCGAGACGCGCACGGGTGGCAAGTATTCGCCGCTGAGTATGATAAAACGCGTTATCGAAATATTCGTAAACGTCAAACTGGGCATACAGAACAAACACGAATTCGCTATAATGCAACTGAACGCCGATCGGGTTTCCTGGGTCTGCGACTACACCAACAATCGCAAGAGCTTCCTGTCGTACCTGGACAAGCTCGAGGAGGACGTCCTCAAGGAGGACCAGAATTTATTCGACTTGGGTCCGTGCTTCGAGAAAATCTACGGCAACACGGACTGCGAGCGCATCAACAGCATACCGACGCACGTAACGCGCGTCATTCTCATCTACGCTCGCTCTCACTCCATTCCGCAATTCAAAACTGGTCGCGAGTGTTTCGAGTTTCTGTCCAGGGATTCCTACTTCTTCGTCGACTCGCTTTACGTTCACGAGCCGCTCAGCGAGCAGAACGAGTGCCAGGAGGTCTACGCCAAGCTCGGCGCTCTCGACGCCAAACAGACCTCGTTCATCCTGGAAACGGGCAGGAATCTTGCTACGCTTCACACTAACATGGCCAAATTAACTGCGCATCCTCTGCAAAGGGCCAGGCAGGATAATTCCGCTTATTCGGTGTGCAACAATCCTGGCAGCCCGCAGGAGGTCCAGACCAACGTCTGATGTGTAGATAGTTTCTTCGTTTAAGTTTGAGACTCTCTCGTACGTTCGGAGCCAATGTTGCGATTCGGTCTTTCTTCCGTCTTAGACTTAGTCCATATCTGCGTCTCTCTGTTTCTTTATTGGTATGTATATAAGCGTGTGAAGGAAGAAAAAAAACCAAACGACGTTGTTCAAAAGTATTATTAATGGTTTTATTTGCTCACAATCGGAAGATACAACGGACTCGTGACTTCTAAAACAAGCTTATGTATTATATTTTGTATACTGTTATGTACAATGTGTGGATGCAGGTAACGAGTGTGGGAAGCTGCGGTTTTAAGCACTTCTTTGAGTGTGTGAGCGTGTGGAGGAAGGAAGAAGCAACGGCGGCTCTGTAATCACTGTTAAATACAGATTAGCTATAAATAATATATGTTCTTACTCGTTGAAAATGTGTTTTCTTCTGAATAACGACGAGAAATGCGATACTTTTTCAACGCAAGTACATCAACCACTTGATTGTTTCAGTGGCAAAAAATTTCGGATAGAAAACGCGATTACCAGGGACGCAATTTTTAGTTTATTCCTTATTTCGTTAGCGAAAAGCGTGCAGAAAGTCGCCGTTTTCTTCTGCAGAGTTGACGACCAATGTGATTAGCTAGTCGCCCTTTCCTGCTGTAACTTTGACCGCATTCAGCGCATGCAAAAGGACGTTCACCGGAATGAACCAGCCGATGTCTCGTCAAGTTTGAGAGTTGCGAGAACATTTTGTGGCACTCGGGACATTCGTAAGGTTTTTCCCCGGTGTGCTTCCTCTTGTGCCTCTTCAGGTCTCCGCTGTGAGTGAATTTCTTCGAGCAGAATTCGCAGCACAAGTGGAACTCCACTTTCCGCTTGGCTCGAATATTCGATTCTGTTTTTCTCCTGATAAGCGGATGGAATTCGTTAGATATCTCAAGCGTTAAAATTAAAACCACGATTACGTTGCTTAGAATAACTCACGGATTATTTCCGACCGTCAATGACCGCATTTCTGTAGCACCGCTAATTTGTTGTTTGCGCTTACGTTGCTCAATATTTTCCGGAACATCATCGGAATCCTCTCGGGGTTTTAATCTCTCGTTTTCGCAGGGTTCTTGAATTTTTCCCGTAAATTCCTTTTCAGTATCGACGTAAAATTGCACAGTTGGCCTTGTTTTGATATCGGCATGTTGTGAAGTTGAAGTCGTTTCGTTGTAAGGCTGATAATAGTCGTTTTCTTCATTCTGCGACGTTGAGTTTTTGAGGGTCCTAGTCGAAGCGCTTTTCTTCACGTATTGCTCCAACTTTCCGATACAATCTATGCAAACTGTATTCAGTACCTGTTGACATTATCATCGAAAGGTTTATAGATAAGATAAGACTTTTAACTTGCCGATTACGATTTTAACTTACGATTAGCTGGAGGTGGACTCTTTCCATTAGAGCGTGTTGATTCTCCTCGCTGCCAAATATTGGCAGCTTGTGCTTCTTCGCACAAATCCGGCAACGACCCAGAGCATGACAAACCATTTTTTTTCTTCTTCCCTTTTCTTATCAAGCGTTACAATTTAAAAACGTATTTTTCGTAATTACCGCGCAACCAATGAAACCAACGCACACTTGATGCACGACGAAGGTTCGGAGTCTGACCGTAGATCAGTTGAAAGTGAGAAACGGAATGACTGTTCTGGTCGGTGATGGGAATCTTGGGCAACGTGGGGGGCTCCCGGTGAATACCCGGAGGGAATTCCCTGATGCGTATGCGAGTGACGTAACGATAAGCCGAGTCAGTTCCACCACTTTTTAACGGAGCCGTTGATAAAACAGAAACAAAAGGACAAAAACAATCACCGATTCACACAACAATCGTTTTTATCAAATGTCCAGATTTTATTATGACTTCTAATGATTTTTAAAGATATAATTATCTACATTATTATTTTTAATAAAAGTATTGTTTAATCTAATACTCGATAAAATTGGGCATTCACACAATTATAAACGTAACTTCAAACACCCAATATCCATATCACAGTATACACGTTAAATTATTAACAGTTACTCACGATTACATCCAAATTCACAATCGATAAAAATGGAAGATTAAAATACGCACTACGTAACTATTCTGTCAGTCGTTATTCGATCACCTAACCATCGGTGAGTTAATTCCGATCGAACGGATTGGAGGATACGGAAACCGGGATTTAAGGAAAACGCGAGAAATAAATAAATGAGAAAATCGACAAGTACAGTGGGCCGGAATTAATTGCGGGCACCTGAATGAAGAAATATTCAGGTGCTCATAGTCCCTGAAGAGTTGATACGCGGTTTACCGAAGAATCGCACAATGACTTTGCAAACTACTGATCACTAATTTCGTTTCAAAATACGTGAAACTATTCTTAATGATAATCTTATAATACTGGCAGCCTATTGACAATAATCAGTAAACAAATTGTCAATAAAACCAGTTGATCGGGAGAACTCTTCGCTGACGACGACTCCAGGCGCTCGAATTCCTGAAGAAGCGACGGAAACCACTCCGCGACCGATTTCCGAACGGTTCTCTTGCTGCTAATCTCATTTTCCTTGGGGTCGGGGGTCGTCGTCTCCTCCATTACCTTGGCATCTTCGCTCGTGGTTTCTTCAGCGACTTCGGACGCGATCGAGGGTTTCCAGTCTCCGCATTGGGGAAATCCTCGCGGCACTGGCTTGAACTCCTCGTGCTCGCCGACCTTGAAGACCAGGCCCATTCCGACCTCCACGTGGAATTCGATGTGGCAATGGAAGAGCCAATATCCTGGAAAATCAATTGGTTTCTCTCTTCAGCTCCTGATTATTTTTTGGGGAGCGCTCGGTTCGAAACTTTTTTGAAAATAGGATCGCGGAAAATCGGCAGTACTTACCAGGATTATTGGCGTGGAATCTGACGATGGTATAGCCACCATCGGGCACGGTAACCGTGTCCTTAATCGGAGGTCGATCGAGGTTCCTCTGGACGAGACCTTCAGCATCCAATCTCTTCACTTCCTCCACCGTAACGTTCCGTCCCACTCGATTCATGGCCACCACCCGGAACTCGTGTCCGTGAAGATGGAACGGATGATTTGCGTCGTAAGTAAAGCCTATTAACGAGAAACCGCATAAATTATTTAATATTATTTTTTACATGAATTCGGTTGTTGAAGATGGAGAAAAAAAAATGTGATGCCTGACCTTTGTCAATGAGTACAAGTTCAACGACGCTGCCAAGCTTGACCTGAAGCACGTGAGTGCACGCGCAATATTCGTCCTCGCAGCCGCTGACCGTGCTGGAATTGCAGAATTGATTTGGCGGAATGGAGTCGCGCTGGGACAAAAGCGGAAAGGGCGGCAGTTTCATCGAGATGTGATTCAACTGCGGCGTGAAGAGTCTCTTGTTTCTCACGGGCACTGAAAAATAAATAGTCATTCAGGTATGCTTGAAATTACAATCGTTGGTATCGCTTCTGTCCTCCTGTGCAATTTTTTTCTCACCTTGTTTAAAACCGTACAGATTCTTTCGGTGGAAATGGGGATTGTCTTTGTCGTAAAAATCGTAAGCCAAATATAATTGATAATCAGGATCGCGAGTGACAGCTTCGTCGGAGGGATCCAAAGATTCGAGCAGTGGCATACTGATCGTTCCGTTGTCTTCCATTCCTCGATTCAATGCATTTACTTGCTGAAATTCAATCATATATACGTGTTATAATAATATCAATTGAAAAAATTGCAGAATTTCACCGGGAGGCTACAGTTTTTTGGGCAAATTGGCAAATATCTTTACCAGGAAAAAAGGAAAAAATTTCCGTTTATCAAATTAAAGAGAAAAAGGAAGTCATCGTACCAAAGCAGTCGTATTCATGGGAGCTCTTTCGTACGAAACCGCGGCAATTGGATCCGTTTCCTCGGCTCCTCGGTACCTGAGAATCGCGACTTGATGAGCGCTGCGGAATCGCTCGTCGCAGTCCATTAATCCACGAAACCGGATCCAATAGTTGTCCACCTCCTGATTCATCTCCACAATGAAATCGAATCTCTCGCCGGCGTAGCTCACCAACGATTCAGCTGAAGGAAATGAATAAAGATCGTTTTTTTTTTTTTTTAGGAGATCCGGAATTTCCGGTAGATCATTATGTCGATCATTAGGCGAAAATACCTTCAATGGGTTCAATGTCATTGCCGTCGGTGCTCACGACGTACATCGTGTGATTGTCGACCGACACTTCGATCGGACAATTCAAGAACTCAGCGTTAATAAGCCGAAACCTGTACCTTGAGCCCTGGGGGAAAAAAACAAAAGCCACCTTGTAATTATCTCCCGCTCCTAGCGTCTCAAGGTCGCAATTGAAAGATCCATTTGTGGCAGGCGATTTTTATTTCCCATTACCTGTTCGACGGAAAAAGTAGCAACGGGCATGTCCTTGGTAGTGGCATTCTCGCCTTCGAAGCTCCTGTACCGTCCAAGGCCGTTCACCAACAGGTTCGGCGCTTTGTTGTCGCCGTCCGAGTGATGATGGGCGAGAAATTTTTCGGAACCGATCTCGTGGTCCCAGTCGAGTACGATCATGTTGTGCTCGTCGTAATCGTAGAGATCGCGATGAGGATCTTTGCTCTCCGGTGGCCTGACTATCAGTGCACCGAAAACACCGTCGCCTCGTTGAAATCCTGGAGAAATTATCATTTTTTTTTTAATCAATTTTAATTCATCGGCTGAAATCGATGAGAATATATCTTTCATTTTTTCATGTAAGTTCACTCATTTTTAGTTAAATTTTGGTGACAGATATTGAGTAACTATTTTTTTTTTTTTTTTTCAGTCTTACCTGAATGCGAATGCCAGAAGTGAGTACCAGCGGTGGCTGCGACGAATTCGTACCTAAACGTCGCTCCTGGTTGTATGGGACACTGAGTCACATATGGTACCCCGTCCATGTAAGGAGTATCTAGCATATGCTGTCCGTGCCAGTGCATGGTGGTGCTTTCCGCGAGCATGAGGTTCGTCACGTCCACTATCAACCTGTCGCCTTGGCACACCTGCAATCACGCGACACACGAGTGCATCTCTCGTTTAGCTGGCGTTAAAATCGCTTTCACTCTTTGCGGATTTTCTAAAAGAGTATAATAAAGGGGTTGAAATGTATGATTATAACGCCACTTTTAAAAGTGATTTAAAAAAAAAGATATATTGCCTCGCTTTTCCATTGAAACAGCATCCATTCATGGGTTCATTAAGATTTTAAATCGTTTCGTTTAATAAATTCTAACAAACGTGATGAATAATTTGTTTTTTTTTTGCCGCTCCATTCGAGCGTGTGATAAATCTCGAGACAAAGGTATACAATGAAGAAAATTGCAATATTCATCGATTTTAATAGCCACGCGGAAGACACTATATAATAAACTGCATCGATTTATAGCCGCTACTTCGGAATGTCGGATTTACGTTGCAAACTTGATCTACATATTCCTATTACGCATTTTTAACGACCAGGATCTAGATGTAACGATCACTCGGTTGTGTAACTGAAGTAACTGTCGGGAAACCACTCCTCCTCGTGGATTTTTCACCCGCAATGTCGTGAACTTCGTTCCGAGTGCAATTATGTCTTTGGATTGCATTGGTTTCTCGATAATCATCAAACTACTTAACGTCACCTGATCTCTTACACGGATCTATGGCTTTTTCAGGGAAACCGGAACTTGACAACCGGAGATCGAGTCGCGTGCTATTAATATGCACGCCTTGTGCATAATCGTGTACCGGAAAAAGAGGAATAAATCTCGAGGTTCCCGCAACGAGCGATAAATCGTCGTAACGAGTGAGAAGAAAAATCAACCGTTCGACGATCATTATGACGTATCAACAGGAATGCATCATTCGCATCGATTATTGGAGCGATCGATCGACGAGCCTGTCTTCAGCGTTTAATAATAATTTTCTTTAAGGCGGTATTTTCATTTAGGATATTTTTTTTTTTTTTTTCATGTCATAGTTTTATGGTTTTGTAAAATGCGACTTACTTCTATGGCCGGTCCCGGCATCTGACGATTTACCACTTGAACCGAACGCTTTATTCCGTCCACAGGCACGCAATGAGGACGAAAGCAATCGGTGACGTTGAAGGGACAATTGTAACAAGCCTTGCTCATCGCGTAGTAAGATTCTACTTTGAAAATGTAGTGACAATCCATCGGGGCTGATCCGTCGAGGCAAGGACGCCTGCAAGGATGATTCCGCCAATCAATCTCGTCGGGTTCGCTGAACTCGTCTTTCCAATTGATGTCATTATCCGCGTTTATTACGGATGCTGGAAAAAAAAAACAAATTTTGTTGAAAATTTCGCGACGAAACGGGCAGGAATTTTAACTCTAAAACATAAATGCTTTAAAACTTACCCGACAAGCAAATCTGAATGGTCGAAAGAACCTGAGCGATGATTATTGCCGTTTTCCAGAAAAACATCGTCGTTCTAAAAATGAAAAAAAAAAAATTATGAGGAAATTAGGAAATACAAAGAGACGCTTGAAAAAAGAGGTACTATTTAAAAATAAAAGGCATACTTTTCTCTGTGAGAAAGCAAAAAAAAAAAAATAACGTAGCTGGTTATCTTAAGAACAGAGTCAACGACTTTCCTATGAATACAGATTGAGAAATAACACACACATCACTCGACCGCACGGAGTTAATGCTAATTTCGCTATGCCTATGTAAACCGCATGCCGCAAGGAATTTAAAAAGACGGATAGAGTAATGGATTGTGAAAATCCTGACGCATCGAAAGTCGTCTAATTTTTTACGGTGAGTATTTATTGTCCCGCTAGCCAATGACTTGTATTCGAACGTATCTAATCGTCGAAATAATTGCCTTCGCTTGGCGTTAATAAAATCATGGCAAGTTTAAACAATTTCGTTGTCAGTTTTCAATATCCGGTATTGTTGTAATACGTAAGCTGTGGAAACTATTTAACTGCGCTTCTCCGCGTTCACTTCGAAATTACATCGTTCCTTCTCATTACCCTCAACCTTCAGTCTCGAGGCCGCTAATTTCAAACCCTTACTTACATAACACCAATAGAAATTTAAATTAAGAAGTGGCTCTTGAATAAATCTAAAATTTATCACTGTTTTTTTTTTTTTTTTTTTTTTTCGTTAAAAAAATCCACTATTTTTCTTCTTTTTAAATAATCACCGCAGTAGCTGTTAAAAAGATATACAAAATCACCACACACCTAATAAATTCACAGTGAATCACTGTTGAAATATCCACGAAAAAAATAAAAATTCGATGTATCCTTGGCACTGAATATTATTTTTTGTCAATTTTTTTTCTTCCAGATGAAACTTGGAGAGGATTTCATCGGCGACGTGTAATCGACTCTCTTCCGGCAAGAGCTCGAATACACCGAAATACCGGAAGCCGCGAGAAGGGTAACTTGAACTTTTAACAATGAGGAGCCTAAAGGTGGAAGAAAATCGAGGATATTTAATGTCTGAGTGGATTGCGACGAACTGGACCGCTGCAAGTCAAGCCGGCACTCTATACGAGATTCTCCCGGAGGTCGAGTTTGCCCCCCACAGGAGAACCCTCGCGCGTCCTCTCACTTTGGCCCCAAGCTGCCGCTCCGTCATCACCACGTGCCCCGCTTGGAGCCTCAAGAACTGTGCGCGAAGGGGCCTCCCATTGACCACGTCGGGCGCCAACCCTCATTTCGACACGTGCGTCAAGACGCATCACCGGATTTTCCGACAATCCTTCCAGTCGTGAGACATCACCGCTTCTTACTTTACTGGCGCGAACAATATTTTCGAAATAATTCCGCAATATTTCAAAACAATTTAACGAAGCTTAGAAATAATTTGAGTAATTCTGAAAAGAATTTGTTAAAATGATTTTTTAAACCCGGAACATCATGAAAACGTTATCTACGACTCAAGTCGTAACTTAAGTCATAAATGGCTCAAACAGATTGAGGCACAATCCTCATTTTTGCACGTGCGTTAAGACGCATCACCGGATTTTCCGACAATTTTTTCGAGTCGTGAAACATCGTCGCTTCTTATTTAAATGACATAATTAATGGTTGTGATCAAGAGAGTCAATTAGTAGTCGATAAGTCGTCACTTATATTCGGAAAATTCTCGTTTCTTAAGTATCACGAATAGTGAAACAGGGATTTAGTACAGGACGTTTAAGTTGTCATTAGAAAACCGCGTCACCGGTAAATTCCCCTGACCGAGTTAAGAGCGAAGAAAATTATGAAATCTAGCGTACCTGCTGAGACAGTGGATTAAGATTAAGTCGGGTCACGTAGGGTCACTCGTTTATCGTTACGTCACGAGACAACAAGTTTTACTACATTGTTGAACTGATGGAAGCAGAAATTCTGGGGCAAAACGCAATAAACAATGACGACTGAAGAAATAAATATATTCTTCGGCACGTGAACGAACGATGAATCCACTGTATCGTACATTTTTACAAAAATCTTTTACAAAATTCCACAGACATTTTGAATAAATATTCACCGCGGATTTTGTTAGTACACGTGATAACGAAAACGTGAAAAAATTTTTACGAGACGTTCGATCGACTCGAGTAAAGTAATTTATCGACGTGCTCACGATGATTGATCGATGATCTTCGCGTTGAAGTTTTATAGGCGATCTTCGAGTGTTTAAGAATACCCAAAGAAGATTCGAAGATTTCTCTCGTGTAAATAAGATAAATGACGATTCATCGAGTCTAGCGGCATGTCTTCTCGCTAAACTCTCAGTTTTTAATCCTTTCCTTCATTCACAATGCGCTTCGAGGAAGTGAAGCCGTCGTACGAGGCTAATTACACGTCACAATTAACCGAGTCTATCGGATTCTATAAATACAATAGCAAAATGAGTATTTAACTCCAATTTGCAAATGGAATGAACATTGAATAGACGTTTACGATATACTCGCTCGCAGTTGTGACTTCTCACTGAAGACTCGAGCTATTCATGCGCAAACGAATCGTAGCTTAGTCTCTTCTGCAATTAGGTAGCTTAATGATCGTGTATTTGCTCGGAAGAGATAAGACTCGTGATCGATAAGAATTTATGTGACACTCCGGTGGCTCTTCTCGCGCATTTTCTCAAAGGCACATTTACTTCGTTGAAAAATTCAGTCGCACTGCCCGAATTTTGCACGCCAATGCATGCCAATTAATATTATCGCGTTGAGCGAGATTCGAAGAACGTATTGTGTCGATACAGCACGTATAAAAGAGAAACTTCTACGTCAGAAAAATGTTGCACCATGTGCGTTGTCTAGAGGAAGACATTAGACTGTGAAAAACGATCACTTTTGGCTCTTATCAGGCAAAGCGTAATTTGCATTAATGCACTTGGATATTATGCATTCCTGCGTCAGTTTTACAAACTCGATAACATTCTCGTATATCGATATACATTTTTCTTTGCGACGAAATAAGTGAACGTGGTGAAAAAAAAAATTGTAATTACCCGATGATCTCGAGTCGATGAAGATGCGAAGCGTCGGTCATCGACACTAATTAATTCTACTCGTCTGACTGTAAAACACCTTGTCTACTGAATCGCAGTGTCTTAAGTCAGATTATAAGTACGAAAATTCGAAAGGAATACGAAAGTCATGCTGTGGTAGTTTTAATGGTTCGGTGGCGAACCATTTGTTCAAATATTTCTATAGTCTGTATCTTAAGACATTTCACTTAATTAGAAATTTGAAGCAATGAACTAAGTTCCAATCCAAATAGCGTGTGTTTATTTTATATGTCATTTAAGCGCCCGATTAATGAGAATGCAAATTTTCGTAGATTTTTCGCTCATTTTAATCACTGGATAATAATTGGGCTTGTATAATTAAAATGTTATACACTGGACGCTGGAAATTATAATTGGCACATGCTTCGACGAACTGAAGTTTGCGACTGCGTGTCTTCTCCCCGAAAAATCGTCGCATCCTCTCATTTCTCTCTCTTTCTCCAGAGTTTTTATATCAAGCGAACGTGGCGGAGGCATTTTTCGACGAGCTATATCATTATCAATCAATTTTACGACAGCGACTCGCGCTGGCTCGACAAATTGGTGTGACGTCACGAAATCTTTATACGTGAAGATCGAAACTTCATTTTTTTCGCGATAACTTTACAAGGAAATGAGGAAGAGACAGTAGGAAAAATACTTGTGACAGATGATTCAGGGAAGTGCAACTTCTATAAGTAGATATTGTAATTTTCTTTATGTATCATCAACAATAAATTTTTCCTCTGTGCGTTTAAAAATATATCACTTGCAACGTTGTGGTCCTCTTATAAATATTAACTGTGGATTTTCCAGTAAACTCGATGACCAAAATGTAGGAAAACGAGTCGCCTGGATTTTCCCGACCAAAAGAGGTCCCATTAAAATTATTGGAGCAGTGAACCAAAGTCAAATTGGTTCACTCTTTAAATTATGAAATTTAAATGAAGATCCCTCTAATTTTTCGGCTCATCTTACCAAAAATTTCCTCGAATATACGAAGCAATTTTAATATCTTGGCCGGAAAAAAAAAAAAAAAACGCCTGCGTTAAAAATAGAATGAACCGCTATAAAAACTTCCTGAAATCCAGACTCCAGGGATTCCCCGTCGAGTCCTCGTAGTCTTGTTTCCCAACACAAGTACCTATCCTCCTTTCCTCTTACTTGCGTCATTCCGTGCGTCAAATTCGAACAGCAACATCGCTCTCGGACACTCGACTAAAAATTAACCGCGCGGAACTCGAGGAATGCAAACATAAGTCCAAATATGTTTGCTTTCCTATGAAAAAAAAAAAATTGTTTATACACCATCGAAAACCGAACTGAGGACCCGAAGAGTAAAATCGTGTCATCCTGGATTTTTCTCCGTTGCAACCATTCATATAATTATTTCGATAATTATGATTATTGATAACTACCATACATAAAACATTCGTAGGAATATCGCGTAGGAATATCTCGAACCTGTTGATATATTCGCACGTGGTTAACGAAATTGCGGTTATTGAGATGCGAAGAGCGAACGCGAAGCCCTCGGAGATGTAATCTCGTGACTCGGTCGTGCGTACCATTATACTTTGAAGAGTGCAGAGTCGCACGTAAGAGCGAATCCTTGTACCCGTTGCAGCGTAATCGTTTCGTCCATCCATGCATCACGACGTACTTTGTTCTCTCCCTCGTACCGCCTAGTTATGCTCCTCCACATAATCGTGACGAAATGTAATTCCACTGCAAAAAAACAAAAACATACACTCATTACATGAAGTACTTCTGGAAAAAAAAAAAAAAAAAAAAAAAATTTAAGGTACCGGAATTACTTACACGACCAAAATACAGTCAGAATGGATCTGAAGGTCAACGCGTTGTTTCTACTGGCACGTAAACCGAATCTCGATGAATCCATTGCGTCTTCGTGACGAAAGATTTCCATCCGTAATTCGGGACTGGCGCCTGAAGGAAAAACGTACACAAGGATACTGCAGGATTTTCTCGTTGCTGGAATGTATAAGTCAATTCCCACAAATTCGACCTGGATCTGACCTTCGCCCTCTCTGATCCAATGATTTTTAACGCCGTTGTTCCAACTCTAAATAAAAAAAGCGGATTATTTCAGAAATTCTGTAATATAGTATCGATAAATTTGAGAATATCGCAATAAAAAGTTCAAATTCTTTGGGTAAAAGTAAAAAAGTCGCTCTATGATGAAGCGATAAGCGAATATTGATATCTGGTAGACTCATTAATCACAAAATTATCGGCGGTAAATGCCTCTCGTGAAAACACAAAGGAATTATGCTGATTTACAATATTTTCGTAACATTGGCCTTGAGAAATATGCGAAGGTCGTTGTTATTTTCGAAGCGAACGGGTCCGGCTGGTAATTAGCGTGTGCCGGTGTTAATTATGCGGTGGCATTATTTCGATGACGTCGAGTTACCGGGACTCGACGACAACGTTTGTGTCATCGTCAAGGTTTGTACGGTACGCGCTGAAGAACTCGTTTCGGCGGAGATAGACGCAGCGAAAGTGAAAGAAGCGCTCCGATCCGCTCGCGCAATAACAACATCGTTATTGAGCTACCGGCGCCGCCACTTACTCTACGACGAATCGAGGAGCCACGCAATAACGCAATACCCACGATTCTCGCGCAAGGACGCGAAGGACATTCCCCGGCAGGAGTACGCCGATCGATTGCGTTATGCCTTTAATAACGATCCGTTAATACATTTTAACGAATTTTTCGCCTTTTGACACTTTACTTCTGATTTAAGGCCACGTGTGAGCTGTCAGATTTTCTGTAAAAACTACTGTCTTTTTTTTTTTTTTTTTTCAGAAATTAACATTGCAATATGAAATACATTTTTTAGAACAAATTACATGATTAATTAGAAATTACACAATTTCTTTGAATAAACAAGAAATTGTAACTGTAAAATACGCTGTCCAAAAAAACGCACGTGGTTACAGTTTCCTGCATTACCGTCTGAACCAAATGAGGTTCGAGCGCTCAGATTTGCTCGATGACAGCGTGAATTGTTTACGATATCGTTGCCGGTGTTAATTAGCGTTGAATTTGATGTATAAATAGTATTCGCGATTTAATTAAGTAGAATATACGATGGCAACGAACAGAAGCACGCGAGAAGTGCTCCTGTCGCTGGTGGACGACATAGAACTGATAGCGAAGTGAGTCGGTGACTATAACCTTGAATTTTTGAAAATGGCCCACAAATTAATTGAAAAGATTGTACGGATTGTCGTGATTTTGTTGTACGAAGGGAACTCATAGAGAACACGACTGCTCCGAAGCAACTCAAGATCTCGAGTGTCGAACATGCTCAATTGACGGAACTGCTGGTCGTCAAGGATCAGGAGCTCAAGGCGACCCTGAAGAAAGCTGCGGACCAAGCCAAAATAGACCTTAAGATGGAGGCTCTGAAGGCCGAGGTCGAGAAGCAGGATCAGGATATACAACAGCTGCAGCGGCAGTTGAAGGAGGCCGAACAAATATTGGCCACCGCCATTTATCAGGCCAAGCAGAAACTCCAATCTATCGCCAAGGCGAACAAGAGGCCAGTTCCTTCGGAGGAACTCATCAAATTCGCGCACAGGATCAGTGCTTCTAACGCGGTGTGCGCTCCGCTCACTTGGCAGCAGGGCGACCCTCGCAGACCTTATCCCACAGGTACAGTCGTCAACGACGATGTTCAGGTCGTGAAGTTGATATTCGTAGATACGTAAATGGATGGAAACATTTTTATCGCAGATATCGAGATGAGACTGGGATACTTAGGACGCCTCAGCGATTTGCCTCTCAACGGACAAATGCTGGGATCCCATCCAGGAATTACAGCGGATTTGCACAGGGCCGGGCATCCAACAGGCGGTAAATTAACGAAAATCCACGAAATCTACGCGTTACCGTGAAGTGGGAGTTTAATTGAGATTTTTTTGGGCCTATATTTCGCAGAGCCACCGGTAAATCAAACGACCAATCAATTCGCGTGGCATCCTTCCGGAGAAATTCACATGTCCGTCGGCGGACAAGGAAGCGTCGCGATGAACACCCACAAACAGGAAAACGAGGACGTGGAAGTTATGTCTACGGATTCCTCGAGCAGTTCCTCCAGCGATTCTCAATAATGAACTCATCGTTTCGACAAATTAATTGTAATCTTCTATTGTAAGGACTTAGGTCATTATTATCACTGTTTCATCAGGATATTTTTGTAAAAAAATACAATTTTTTAAAATCGTACGTTAAACCACTTAATCACAATCGTTCTCTCACGCCTCACTCGTGGCTTAAGACTCTTATCGATTAACGATAAATAAAAGCGACGAGAATGCTTATCTGCACTTGTTCCCTTTTTTCTTAAACATAGACATTTATTCGAGCAATATCTTTGGCAGTAATTCGTGCAAAGCGGCGTCTTTGAAATGCTGTTCCGGAAGAGCCTGCGGTAAAGAAAAATATCGTAAATATTATCTTCTCGAACTCGCAGTGATCCAGCTTACCGTCAATTGGCTGTTGTTGAATTTGCTTTTTTGAAATTGCACATTTTCGTTGGCGAAAGTCAACCCGAAGAGCTCACAATCTTTGCGGATTTTGTTGATATCAGTGTACAACAAAATCTCCTGCAATTTCAGTCCTGGATACGTCAACGATTGGCTGTTGTAGCCTGAACTCATGATTTTCAGTGCATCCCTGAATACAAATTGATTACCGCGAATTGCAGGCTCTTTGTGCCATTTTTTCGATAAAAATGTACCTCTTTATGCTCGGCATGTTGCTGAGCGCCGCGCAAGCTAGCAAAGGCGATAATTCTCCGATTAAATGACATACTTGTACGTAATTCCTCAAGTACCAAGCGAGAGAGATTTTCGTGGCCAATTTTACGTCTTTCGATTCCCTGTTGAAAAATTGCATGGTAAACGCCCGATAAAAATGAGTCCGAACATTTTTATCTTCTCTCTTCATTTACCTGTACTTTGGTGGAAGGGACAACGCTCTTTTGAGTGCCACAGCATCCCCAAGATACAGTAACACATAAAGAGCTTCTATTTGAGATCTGTTATCACCCAGCGTGAGGCTATTCATGCCCCGACACAAACCGTCCATTCCCACCGAACTTTCCTCTTGTTCGTCGTAAAGTACCAGCAGAATTTTGATGCACTCGAGCAAATGTTGATTGTTGAACTTGGGCACGTACTCCCGGAGACTCTTCTCACACATTCTGAAAAAATGTGTTATCAATAAAGGACTCAGCAGCCCGAGATCTTTGGATTACCTTTCCCCAGCGTAAATATGGAATCTAACGATGGGCTCGTAGAGTTGTATACTCATCGGTACATTGATTCTTTGTATGACAATGTCCTGCCTGATTGCCCGCAGTCTATCGAAGATAAACTCGTAAACCATGACCCAATCAGTGTCCGCGCGCAGCGCTACGCTAAAAAACGATTACCCGGTAAAACGAAACTACCAAAAAATTACAATCTCTCGTTACAGAAATACACCTATTAAGTAGATATCTCAGAGTCGTTAAGAGGACGGGTCCTGGCCTCAGTTCGCTGAGATCGGTCATAGTTTTAGCAGCTGCGGGTCTGCCGAAGCGTTTCACGGTCTTCGTAGGATCGGCTTTTGGTCTCTTGAGATGCAAAGTGCTCGAGTCCATCTCCAAAACATGCAGTAAGCCTTCCCTCTCGCGTCTGCAAAAAAATCGACAGGTCATCGACACATAGCTAAAAAAATGATTTTTATTTTATTTTTTCAAAACATACAACCAAAGTTCTTTTTCGGGGCACATTGAGTAGCAGGTTCCCTGCAGAGAATCCGTCATCTTTCAAAATTTCAGTGTCCCCGAGGCGTCATTCGATGAAAAAGACAATCCTGTCTCTGTGAAATTTCGAAAATATCGACAATAACAAATACAATATGATAACAGAGATGACATCTCTGGTGATAATAAAAAGTTGCAAGTGTCGCCTCGAGCGGCGGGCTTCGGAAGCGCCTAAAATCAGCCTCGCCAATCTGCACACATATCTCTTCTTTCTCTTGATTAGGAGCTTCCATTCTAATTTTTTTAAACGTCTGTGTGACTTTTCAGTTGTTCGGCAAAGCCGTAAGGAAGAGCGCATACCGAGACCGTTTGTCACGTGATTAAATTGGTAGTTGGAACAACAATGAGCAAATAAGTAAATAAATAAATTCGGTAATTGGCTTTCGAGCTCCAGAAGAAATAAACTAGTGGACGAAGTTTCGGACAAAAATCCCGATCGGTAAAAGTGTGTCTCTCTCTCTCTCTCTCGAGATTGGGAGCTTCCATTGTAATTTTTTAAACGTCTCTCTGACTTTTCAGTTGTTGGGCAAAGCCAAAAGGACGGGCGCTTACCGATACCGTTTGTCACGTGATTAAATTGGTAGTTGGAACAAAAATGAGCAAATAAGTAAAAATAAATAAATTTTCTAACTGGCCGTCGAGCTCCAGAAGAAATAAACTAGTGGACGAAGTTTCGGACAAAAATCCCGATCGGTAAAAGTGTTTCTCTCTCTCTTTCTCTCTCTCTCTCTCTCTCTCTCTCGATGCATATTCGAGTACGTAGTGCTGTCCGGCACTGATGGCTGTCGCTCAAAGTAGTATCTCTCCCTTCGTAACATATTATTATACTGGCCTCTTGTGTGGAGTTGCATGTGTATCCCCGAGAGTTCGAGGAGCGAGAAACATCGACAGATGGCAAAGATCATGTTATGATTGATATTTCCAATAAACTAAATGCACCGAGTAGCCGCGTACGGTTGTATATTGCGAGTGGAGCTCACGAATATCGTGGATAAAATGTATATATCAGCGGGAGTTCATAATCGTAACATCGAAATCGTTTCATGTTGATCAGTGCATCGACGGAGAGAGAGCGAATCGAAACATGGCGTTTGTTTCTTTCGTATGCTCCGAAAGATCTATTTGTTAATTAGCCATCGTCGAGGGACGTGTTTAAGGCGAGTTGTTGTTGCGTTGTATATTAATAAGGTAACGGAGTAAGAGGCGCGAGGGCCCGAGACGCGAATCGCGTTACCACAGCCCAACTTCCAACTGCAATAAGTGTTTATGTGTGTAACACTCGCGTGCCTGATAACGAGTTCAAAAGTATGAGGAGATATATCGTTGGTTGTGACTTTTGGAATGCCGAATCCTCGTGAGATTATTAAGTAGAGAGAGAGAGAGAGAGAGAGAAAAGGGATAAAATGACGTCGCGTAGCTGCACCAAGTCGTACAGTCGCAAGGTGAACAGCGTCACGCCGGGGAGCATTCAATTCGACAAGCTATTCAGGGAGAACAGCAACAGACCGTCCGCTGCCAAATCGGCGGGCACTGTCGGAAAATGGGGCATTACTTCCTTCACTTCCATCCGCAGCACCAGTATCAATGGTATTATTTATTTCTTATCTAAAACGCGATACAACGAGAGTTCCCAAAGCGGAGGACTTGCTTTTTTCACGAGCTCAGCTGCAATTGAATTCTGTACAGCTTGGAATTGAATTTCTGTAACGGGGAACGTAAAACGTGAAATTTGGGAATGAATATTGTGGAGTCGCGCGCTCATGCATTTGGGTAACTGTGTAAAGTCAATGCTGGAGATTGCGGAGGAAAGCTTTCAGTCAATTTCACATACCAATGTCAATATTATTCGTTCTTTATCTGGAGTTTAAGATGCTCGAGCACTGAACACGCGAGATACTTTTTTTTCAAGCTTATCTGGAACTCGATTCAGCGATGCTTGGGTCGTAAATTATCTACTAATGCCTGTCTCTAGAAACGTTTATGAGGTTTTTTTAGGCTTTCAAATATTGTAAAATACATTTGGATTGAACTATCTTCCTTTGAACATTTTTAAATTTCACTGTATAGGGTCAGTATTTTATAGATAATTCCTGATAAAAAATTGTGTATTTTTAGTGCAAGCATTTATCTCTTGTGAGCAGAGAGACTCATTAGTCATACGTTCATAATTTGTTGAGATATTAATAGTCTCATTGAAACATTTAACTGATCTCAGGTAATTATTTCTTTGAAGTTCTTTGAACGTATTTTTTTAAAAAGGCACAAACAGCTCTGAAAACATAAAATCAAAAGTGGTTTAATTGCTTAAAGGTTTGCATAGAAAATACCAAACACCAGGTGAAAACCCGTACAGCAAAAAGTGTTTATTTCAGGTCGAAGAGATGACATAGTCAAGACTTTCGGTCCGAAGCGAGCAAAATTGGATTACGCGAACCAAAACGCTCGCGTTACGAGCGTCAAAGATCCATTTTCGTTTGACGCCGATCCCGAGAGCAAGCCGGAAGCAGCAGCAGCAGCAGCAGCAGCAGCAGCGCCGGTACCGAAGCCCAAGAAATTCTTCAAGAGTAGGAACGCTCCGGTCGCGGCAACAGCGGCAGAACCGCCGTCTCAGGATGCAGCGGTTTACAAACAAGTACCTGATTCGCAGTATGTGCGGGCTCGAGCTCATAAACCGCAGTCTCAGCAGACGACACCAAAGCAGCAACAGCAGCAGCAGCAGCAGCAACAACAGCAGCCGCAGCAAACGCCGCCCGTTTCCAAGGGTTCATCTCACGCGCCTGCAAAGAGAAGCATGAGCGAGAGCTTCGACAGTAGCTCAAGCGAAACGTCGAATCGCGACGACGGTAAGCCTCCGATAGTATTGAGAATATGCAAGGGAACAGCGAGATTGGTTTCGGGCGATGCCCAGGAAAGTCCGGACTCCGAACCGGAAACCTACAGAATAACAACCCCGCAATCGAGCCCAACGAAAAACGAGCTCGATCGCAAGAGTTTCAGTCCCGAGGTATCGTTGAAACAAGATCTCAAGATTAGCGTCTCGCGAGGCTCTCATCATCATCAACAGCAGCAATCACAGCAGCAGCAACAGCAGCCGCAACAACAGCAACAGCAGCAGCAACAACAGCAACAGCAGCAACAGCCAATCGTCACAACAGTATCGATACCACTAGACAATTCCGACATGCGAAGAACAACTCGCAGCAGAGCGAAGAATCTTCACATCGATCTAACGCCCGCTACTTCAATGGTAACATCGCCACCACCGACCACTCCGAATTCTCACAGTTCCGGGCTCTCGCTTACTCTACGCAAGTCCGTAACCGACTCGAATAACACCCTCATATCGCACTACGATATCGTTAAGACTGATTGTAACACGAGCTACACTAGCAAACCGACGATAGAACCGCTAATCGGTCGCGACCAACCACTGCCAACGACGACACAGGAGTTGATAGATATACTGTCGAGCGACGCGGATAATATGATGATTAGATCGGAGGCTGCATCCGCGGAACCGGCTTCACGATCGCCCGAAGAATCCTCGGACAATACGATTGACGATGCGGTGCAGCATTGCTCGATCGATCTTTCGCCGAGGGTCGAACCAACGGTGACCCTTACCGAGCCTGAATTCCAGCCGGAACCGGAAGTACCACCGGAAACCGATACTAAACAGCCCGCGCCGATGGACGTCGAGATCGAGGCTCCGGCTCCGGTCGTGGAAACGGAAAATCCAGGGGCAAAGGCTCTCGTCGATCAGGACTGGTATTCCGGAAGCGAAGACAGCGAGGGCACCAGCGGAAACGCCGAAAACGAAATCCCCATGAGCGCTCCGAGTCCCGTGTCCGAAATGCAACCGATTCCATCCGCCGCTATGAATCTCGTCGCTAAACCCGTCACGAAAAAAGGCAGCATATTCAAGAGCCGCTCCACCGGCGCCACCAACAGCAACAAGAGACGGGCTCTCTACAAACACAAGTGGTGCGACAGCGACAAGGAATCGAGCACTCCCGAGAGCACGAGCGCCGGCAACGCTACGCCAAACGCCGCCTCGGGATCCCACAGCAACGCCGGATCCGTTGCCTTCGAGGAAGAATTCGAAACCGAGCAACTCACGAGAGTCGTGACTTATCCGGAAACCGATATGGACTTCACCGACGAGACCGAAGCCATAACGAGCATTCGATGCGGCAAAAAAGTCAAGGGCGTACGTACGACTTAGCATTTTTCTTTTGCAATTAAAGCACACGTTTTACAGCGCAAAATAATTGTAGCCGATTAAACGGAGCCTCACGTCGTGAAATTGTTTGCCTTTCAGTTCTACACTGTCGTGAAGAATGTGAAGAAAGCACATCAGATACAGGAGAGCGGAGAATTCCAGGAGTTCAACGACGATGTAGAATATATTCTCGACACATTGCGAGAGAACAATCCAAACGCCACGCGTTGCCTTTCAGCCATAAGACTGGCCAGTAAATGCATGGCTCCGGCTTTTCGTATGCACGTGCGAGCGCATGGCACGGTCGCGAAATTTTTCAAGGCTCTTCACGACGCGACCAAGGATCAGGTGGGCACTCGAGTGGACGCTCGAGCGTTTTTTTTTTTTTTGTATGTGTCACGGGGATCTCCTGTTGTTTCAGAGTCTCGGATTATGTACAGCAACGGTAATGTTCGTTTTGAGCCAGGATCGTTTAGCCATGGATCTCGATCGCGATTGTCTGGAACTCATGCTTAGCTTGTTGGAATCCGACGCGAGTCACAAAGACGCGCTCGACGATTGCGGCCTCAGTCGCGCGGAGCTTCTGAAGAACAAGGAAAAAGTTCGGCAGTTGTGCGCGGACATTCAGGCTCAGGGTCACGCGAAGCATCTCAACCTCGACAATATCACCGTCGGTCAACTCGCCATGGAGACTCTTCTGAGTCTCACGTCGAGACGAGCCGGCGAATGGTTCAAGGAAGAACTCCGAGAACTCGGAGGTCTCGAACACATTGTCAAAACGATCAAGGATTGTCATCGCCATATTAACGCCAGCGAAGTTACCAGGTCCGGTTGGTCGGAGCCGTTGCTCGATAAACTTCGTAAAGTAGACAGGTGTTTGCGTGTTCTCGAGAACGTAAGTATACGAATCACGATTTTCCAGTAATCTTTTTTTTTTTTTTCTTCTTGAACGTTTACCGATTTTTTAAATAAATAATTGGACCCAAGGTGACCCACATGAACGAGGAAAATCAAGTTTACCTGCTCAAGTATGGAGACGGCGTTTTGGTCAGTACTCTAGCCAGTCTGTACGATTTGTGCGGTCAAGAAATACCGATTTATCCGACTTTCGATCCCGGTGACAAAAGCTCGACCGGCGCCGTTGTCAGGGAATGCCTTTTCGCGATTATCAAAGTTCTCATTAATCTTACGCATCGTTTTAATCGACAATGTAAGTAGTCTTCACCATAAAGCGATTATGTTACAGGAGAGACATTGATAAACAGGATAACATAATGAATTTTGTGTGTGTGTGTGTGTTGTGCAGCTTTCGGTAGCAAATCAGTGGGCGCGCAAAGTGGCGTCGTTGATTGCAGTTTGAATTTGTTGCTGCGACTGCCCGATTCACTTCCCGACGAGAAGCGATTCGACTTGATGATGTTGGCGTTGATACTTCTGATCAATTTGGTCGAGCAGTGCGAAGACAACAAAAAACTTCTCATAGACTCGAAATCACCGCCGTATCCGGAAAATTTATTCGACAGTACGTACCAAGATAATTATCAAGAAGACAACCAAAATTCGTCGCTCGCGCTATTTAATTCATGGATTTTTGCTTATTTCAGCCGACGAGAGCGGCGTCGAAGCCCTCATAGAACTCTTTTACAAACAGGAAGAGCTCGCGCGTCTGGAGGAACAAAAAACCGATGCCATTCTCGATGGGAAAAAAGATTCGGAACAGACGGAGACTGTTTCAACGACTACGAAGACGCAGGAAGAGTTTATCGAAGAAACAGTTACGAAACGTAGGAAACTACACGTTTTTTTACTTTCATCTTTAGCGAAACTATCGATCCCACGATTTTAATATTCGTCGTGTTTTCAGTTTTGCAGAAAGCTGGTCGTCATATGGAACACACGTTAATCGGTGCATACGTTGTACTTCTTCTCGGATACTTAGTTATGGATAACAAGGTAATTTTCCCGACAATACCGATCATATTTATCAATTACCATTTTCTTATCACTTCTCGTTGATTCAACGAATCCGCGTATTTCAGGAATACGAAACCGTGGTTCGCAGCAAACTCCCCGAAAACAAATTCGCGACAATGGTGACGGTCCTACAGAAATTCTTCAATTTCATGAATCTAACGGCATCGGTAAGTGTAAAATCACACTTAGGAGACGTTGCAATGTTGCTGTTGAAATGTGCATTAATAATTCCTCTTTCCGTGGTGGTTTTGTTGCAGAATGAAGCGAGTAGCTGCGGAATTGCCGCCACGGACAAGGTGATCAAGTTCCTAAAGTTATCCGATGCCAGAGCCGAGGAGGAGAAGAACGAGCTGCCGTTGCCGGCGCTGGAGGAGTCTAGCATAATGCTCGACATGTCCTCGTCCTTATGAGAACGCGAGAGCAACATCTGGAGTGCAGATTAGCGATAAGACAGGCACGCCGACAGAGCCAAAGCTACACGTGTCCAACAAGAGGTATTCCTTTCATCACAGTGTGGACGGACCTGTTTCATAATGACCACATATTTTGATATATATTTATTCATTTACATAATTTATTGCTGTATTTTTCATTATTATTACCGACTCGATGTATTCTCTCGATTGCAGCAGAACGTTTACTTTCAACATTAAGATCTTAGTTGTTACTTAAGTATGAAGTACCCGTAGGATTCAAATGGACGGAAAGATAGTTTTTATTTCGTAGGTATGAATGCAGCCGATTTATTGGAGAGTTCGATCAATAGTCTCAGTTTAACGAGGAAAAATGCTCCGCGATCGTCGAGATAATTGGACGAATGCTCGAGACGCGGACTTTGGATCGCGAAAGATTAACGTTTTTATTTTATTCACTTTTTATTGAAAGTCTTGCCAAAAATGCAATGCTCCTCCCCCCGCCCTCCTTTTGTGTTCTGTCGTGACAATTAATTCGAATGTTCACAAGTTAGAATAAGTAAATCGAAGGTGTTTTTTTTTTTTTTTTCATAATCCGCGGCAACACTCTGCGAGAGGTCCTACCCACGAATTATATATATATATATCATAAATTGGAAATGCAAGGATCGAGTGTAGGCCACTGGTTAATTCGAGAATAGTGTTACGCTGTGCAAGTTTATTTTAATATTAAATTTAAAGACTACACTGTAAGCCTTGTAAATGTAAATTTATAAATTATAATTGTACCTTACATATGAAAATTTTCATTGTTCAATTACCTTTTCCTGTGAAACGATGTTGGACGAAGTAACGAGAGATTGCGTTTCGAGCTTCTCGAAACGAACAACGGCTGAGTTTAACGGAAGTCGGATTAATTAGCGAATGATTGACAATTCGATTAATTAATGAGGAATTTAGAATGGGAAAATCGCAAAATAAAACGCTCTTCGCGATAAAAATAATGTAGATTTATTTTCTGAAAATGTTTTAAACATTATTCATACATAGAAACTCGAATATCGACAGAACTTATAAACATTACCTCGGCGAGGGAATCGCTAACGGCAATTTTGGAGTCCGAATGAGGACTTTTTCAAAATTGCCAAATCTTTTTCGATGATTCTGTTTAATATCATGGTAATCATCTTCGGAGCCGACCATCCAGGACTGTAGGGAAAATTCTTCACGGCTATTTCCCTCAGGTCATCCTTTTGAGTCATGTGATATATCGACTGCAGATTTACGGTCGGTGTTTCCTTGGGGAATCCGGGAGAGAGATGAAAGTGTACGAGAAAGTAAAAGTCCTGATGCTCCAGGAGAATAGTTATGCGACTGAAGTTGATGGAGTCGTATTCGATGATGTTGCGACGTCGCATGAGCAATAAAGCTGCTACGAATTGATTCCTCATCTCAAAGTTATTCGCCACTTCGTTGATCTGCAATACAAAATACAAATTCTCAACGGGAAATCATTTCAATTGTGTCTGGAGCAAAGCCTTGTTAAAAATGCGATCGATCACCTTTCCATCAATGATTTTCTTGATCTCGTTGAGATATTCCTTGATACTCTTGCCCATGGAGAACGCTGGAATGTTCAGATTGCCGGACCCATTGAAAGTAGCTTCCAACGGAAGCGATAGATAAAGCTGAGGAACGATGCGGCACCAATTGGGAGGCCGGGAGGTCAGCACGAGCATAGCTTGGTCCTCCGTGGCTTTGTTGCTTCGCCCGGGCAGCCGAGAGAAGTCGATATTCATCCTAATGTAGAATTTCACCTCGTTCGGTGACGATTCGTTAGGCGACAGAACGACTTCCACGTCTTCCGGTCGTACGTCCGGTTCGTTGATGATCGTTAGATATTCTTCGTGCAGGACGTTGACTTTGTTGCTGAGTAATTCTAGCTGGTCAACGGAAACCGCCGATTAATTACCAGGCCTCGTTAGCCCAAAGCGAACGCCTCCCGCACTATCGCGTTAGGTCGACTCTGTGAGAAAAGTACGTTACCGATATTTTGCACACTTACCTGATGCTCCTTGTACAATCCCGTAAGTTCAGTGAGAACGTTGAGCAGACACGCTGGATCCATCGGTTGCCAATTAGCGAGACTGGGAATGTGATTGTCGATGGTATCGATGTTGGGATCGGAGAGAAACGAGTCGTCGTTGAACTCAAAGTCGGGCCCCAAATCTGGACAGCTGGAGTTGAACATTACGGTCCATTCCAGTTTCTGTCCGGCGTAAGGTACCGACAAGTTGAAGCGATCTGCTTTTTTCTTCCCCGAGCTCGTGATATAGTTCAACTCTATGTTCCCTCGACTGACGCCTGACGTGAATCATGAAAAACGCGTTTTTTTAAGGAATCAGGGCCAAAAAGTATTTTTGTGAAATGACAAGTGCTTTTTGAACTCACCGAAAGAATGAGTCTCCAGGACACGTTTGATGTAAGGTTCGAAGGATTCGTCGATCATCAAACCATTGCCGTGATTTTGATTCAACATTTTTCTCTTTGTGCTCTTCAACTAGTCACCGGAATTTTACCGTGCGCACAACGACCGCTCGACAATGCGTTTATCATCAGTGATCGAGAGCTTGCGTTTTGCGGCTTTTGTTTTCACCCGAGCCGATAATCAGCTGTCAAAAAAGCGACCGCAGCGACAACGTGCACTCGCTCGACGGCGTATCGTTGAACCTGCAGATTATTCGCTGCGACCAATCGCAAGCCCGCAATCTCAACGCAAAAAAAAACAGATATGCGAAGCGTTCCAATTGTTTGGGGCTAACCGGAAATGGAAACGATTCGCGCGGGAATTTTCTACTTTGAATTTTCACTCAGTCTGAATTGAATATAAACGTTTTCCTTCAGACATACTTAATTATGGAGATAATTCCTTATTAAAAATGCATTAAATAACTGATTAACTAAAATCCAGTTCTCATTGCATTGAGAAGACATCCTCTTTTTATTGATTCAAATAGTTGCTTGAAACGTCATTTCGAAATTGCTGTTTCCGGTTAGCCCCGAAGTAACTGCACCAATCAAATGACGTTTCCACGTTCCCCGTTCCCGAATAGAGATGCAATTATTATAATAACGATAGCAATGCGCGCGCATCTGAGCGATTATGTTTCTCGCGCTTTCAGCGGCCAGTTGTTGCATTGGTGAATCCTCGATTGGTCAGCGGAGGAACACTCGATCGTGTGTTCATTGTTGTGGGTCACTCGACGCGCAGTACACTCGCAATTTATCTTATCATCGTGCGCACAGTTCTGCGGGAGGTGATACAGGTTTTTTCGCCCTTGCGTTCACCTTTCGATAGTCGGAAATCTGAGATCACGGAGATAGGGTACGGAGATATATATTTGTTGCGTCAGTGAAGCTCCGACACTGTACACCCGAAAAGCCCGTTTTTCTTACAACGATTGTAATTCTAGGTTAACGAGCGACAATGAGCGTCAATCAGGTTGATAACTCTGCGGAAAATGGAAGCGCGGGCGATCGCGACATCGGAGATGCCTTCGGATACGGAAGGTCAGTCCATTTTTTGTTTTTTTTAATTAGGTCAATGACGTCTGCTCGACTCGAGACACTCGAATTTTATTAATCGATCGATAAGAGCGACACAAAGACGCGGCCCTTAAGGTCCTTGAATTTATCGCATTTTCCGAAGGTCCTCGGTGTATGGAATTATGGGATATTAATATTTGCATCGCTCATTATCAATTTTGGAAGACTCGACGCGTTTTTGTGATAAGACGAGATAAGGGCGCAAATCGCGAGGAATGCAACAGATTGAAACACGTTCGAGCAGACGAAGATACTACGAGATTTTTTTTTTTTTTCTATCGTGCTTTTGAGTAAAAATGATGCAATCGTTTTGTAAATTGCGAATAAAAGCGAAATGCTCGAGTAACCTGAGATTTTTAAATGCCCCTACAGAAACAGCGTCAGCCCTTATTTGGGCCCACTGCAAACCGCGCCGACGGAGCGTTACGCCACGCATTACAAAATGGACCACCCAAAACGTGGCCTCGCCCTCATCTTCAACCACGAATTTTTCACCGTTAGTCACCTGAAGCCGCGCAGCGGCACCAACGTCGATTGCGAGAATCTAGTCAATACCCTGAAGAATCTTGGATTCGAAGTAAACGATTTTCACAACGCCATTCACAAGGACATAACGAAACATTTGGAAAGAGGTATTCCACGATCTTTCTTTATCTTCCATTTAAAGAAACAAATAATGTCCTCGACGTAATGTAACTGAATTTGTTCTGAATCGTTGTGATTCCACGTAACCGGAAATCGTGGCCTTTTTCAGTTGCCGAAATGGACCATTCGCAACACGACTGTTTGGTTGTCGCGGTTCTGAGTCACGGGGAATTGGGCCTTCTGTACGCTCACGACACCCCGTACAAAGCGGACACCATTTGGTCGTACTTCACCTCCGACAAATGTCCGACTCTCGCGGGTAAACCCAAGCTCTTTTTTATTCAGGCTTGTCAGGGCGACAAGTTGGACGGCGGTAGTTCTCTCAAAGAACGCACGGAGACCGACGGCACGCCAACCACGACATTCCGCATTCCGACTCACGCGGATTTCCTAATCGCTTACTCGACAATTCCCGGCTATTATTCCTGGCGGAACACGACCCGCGGCTCGTGGTTCATGCAAGCCTTGTGCATGGAGCTCCGCGAGAACGGCACGCGTTACGATATGCTCACTCTCCTCACTTTCGTCTCGCAGCGCGTCGCTCTCGATTTCGAGTCAAACACCCCCGACAATTCGACCATGCATCAGCAGAAGCAGATTCCGTGCATAACTTCGATGCTCACGCGTTTGATTAAGTTCACACCGCGCTCGAACGGTCAAACAATAGGCGGCGTGTAAAGTTGCGTTTTTTCTTTGTACACGACTTTACGATCGTAATAATCGCGAACCATGAGAAAAGAGCGATATTCGAACGTGGATTTATCGAAAAACAGGCTTCAAATTATTCGTATTTTCTTGGATGAAGAAAAAATGATTTACAAAAATTTCAAAAACTCCTTTGCCTGTTTATTTTCAACAGCTTGAAAGTTCGAATATTGTTTATGCCTGGACGAGAGCGAAGAACGGGTGCCTGAAACACGAGATAACGAGAAACGCTGCATTTATCACTGCATTTATATCTGGTGCCTATTTTACTTGCCACGGCGGTGAGAGCACCGTTTCCTTATTACTGCATTTATTTCCTACGAAGATTTGGTGTGACTCGCGTCTCGCGGTAGGGCATCGATACTTATTTATTAATTATACACGTACGTATTATTAATATTAAAAAAAAAAAAAACAAAAAAGTTTATTCGAACATGAGTGTGCAGTCGTGATTTTTTGACGGTGCCTTTAATCACTCGGTATAAGCCATTTGTATTGCGCGTAAGGTCCAATATCCACTCGCAAATTCTAAACTTTCTCCGGGTACTCCCTGCGCGTTCGATTTGCGTCGATCGATTTTGGTCTTGCCACTATTTGTATAAGTTTCGTTCAGTCACAGTATTAAGTTGTATATTGGTACCGCAATTTGGCGATACCGAACTCACTGCAGTTAATCAACGCGACACTCTGTGATTTAGCACTGTCGAAGTGATCGATTAGCGTCACTTACATATTTCGTAGTAAGCGTTGCTCAAGAAGGAAGCGAGTTGTACGTCCGTATGCCTTAAGAAAATGTCTTTCACAGTCGAAATTGTGATAACGTGATGGCCACCGGGGCCTAACAACGATTATTGTACGTTCCAGTCGTCGGGGAAGTATATCGACCTCTGAATACTATATTACATCGAAAATACAACGTGGAACTCACATTTTACGCATAAATTATGAAATTTATATTCCATGTCACGTATTGTAATTTATGATAATATTCAGCGAACTAGTGTCGCGCAATGTCACAAAAACAAAAAGAATATTTGCGTATCGATATACATCTTTTTCGTATCGTCGAAGTTTCAATATAAACGATTTATACCTGCCACTATTTCAACGCAATTTGTATCCGATTTTATATACAGTAATAAAGATTGATATAAATCATCAGTGAGAATTAATTGATTGAAATCCTCAACGATCTGACTTTAAGCGAGCGGAAAACGAGGGTTTTTACATAACGAGAGCCAGAAATCGAGAATACGGTTTTTCTTTCATCGTCGTTAATGTTAGTACAAAATAAATACAACACTTACTTATAGGTACGTAAAAATAGTCACTGAGGCACTTGTCCTGGAATGTTGAACAATATCAACGGATCCTGTCTGTGAGAGACTTGCGGGGCAGTGAAAGGCCGACGCTGCTGGTCCGCAAGCCGCTTTGGTCGATCCTCGCTTTCCAGAGTCGCCAGATTTAGAGGATCGAGCGTCACGAGGCTCGTTTGATTCTGATTGTCGGATGCGTTGATCGACAAGATGTCGTTTTCGATCGGATGCAACGAACTTTGGGATTTACTCATGCGTTCACCCAATGCGAGTGGCGCTGTTTTGTTTTTGTAGGACGTGAGAAACTTTTTCAGCGAAGATCTCTTTCTCTTGTTATCGAGAACTGCAAAGAGAATTACAAGATTTACAAAAAAAGAACAAAAAAAGGAGAAGGATTTCCAGCGATTTCAACTTACGATTTTCGTTGCTCGAACCTGGAGCAGCTCGACCCTGAAAAAATCGTGCAGTATTAGATTCGAATTTTTTTTCCAATCGTATTTCACGGAATTCAATATATGTAATTACGTGGTCGGCGATTAGATCTCTTATGGGTTTGAAAGGATTGGAGCGTATGGAGGATCTCGAAAAGGTGTTCGATGTCGTAGAAGGTTTTCGGAGAATGCGAGTATTGCTCACGCCGTTCTGAGTTTCTTTTATTCGATTATCTATCGTGGCAAAATTCTTGGATATTGTGTCCAACAGCCATCTGCAAAAATTTCGTTAAAACAGACATGAAGTTACTCTGTCGTGTTATCGTTTGCAAATAAATTAGTGAAAATTCTAGCGGAATACAGGATTTTCATTTGAATATTCGAAACCTGTGTTCAGGATGAAGTTGGGATTGTTCCGCAAGACTTACTTATAGCCGTTGATTATGCCCATTGTATTGTGTTTAGATTGTTCAGCGGAAAACATACAGGAACAGGTTTCCACTCTCGTAGGGCAGCGCATCGTGTTGGCAACGCGCTCGACTTCCAAATTTTCGACGAGGTCCAACTCGTCGACGGCTCCTCTTACATCCTGCTTATTTGCTAATCTGCGGAGGGGGCGATTTGGTTGATTAAAAAAATGATTAGCGCGCTTGTATTTTGTGAAATATATTGGAGTATCTATTTGTATTTTTTTCTCAGTGCAGAATGGCTGAAAGGGCTTTGCTTGCATGTGCCGGATAACGCAAAAATTACGTGCAGTGATAAGGAAGCCGTTGCTTCTCGACAAATGTGCGGGTCTAAATACGTGTGCGTGGGTGTTTTCGGTGACGTAACACGTTAATACTAGATATGTATACTTTGATCTTCTCACAATAATATAGGCTTTCCGGTAATATGTTCGTGCGCTATTAATTCGCCAAATACGATTTTATTTTCGGTAAGACGGGAAATGTCGCTAGCGTCCACCACATAAATGAGACCGTGTACCTAGAAGTCATGAAATTCAACCGTTATAGATAGGATTTTAGAGACGCCGTGAGAGAAATTAACGGACGCTCGCTAAGATTTAAAAAAATTATTTTCAAACACGATCGACGATCGTTATACCAATATCGCACCGATATCCAAACGCTATTGGTACTTTAATGAAAATACTGACAGGAATGTTATTCGATTGCGAACGGCGTCGCAGCGTCACTCGACAAAAATTCTTTTTAAGCGACAATGCGATACTCACGTCGTTGTAATACTTGGACCATATCGACCTGATCTGCTGAGCACCGCCGATATCGTAAACCTTAACAAAATACGATTTGTACCTCAGAGAAACTATCCGAAACCCCATAGTGGGTAAAACGTCTTGGCTCGGATCTGAAAACCAAAATATCCAATTTGAGCTTGCGGAACAATTTGTACTGTGAGAAAAAGTGGGCGCACACTTGCCATTTGAAATGCGATTTAGAACCGACGTTTTTCCAGCGTTGTCTAGGCCCGCGACGAGCAAAACGACAGTCCTGTCACAAAAAACCAAAATAATCAGGATTTTTTCGAATCGAATTTACGAAAAATCAATCGATTACCTGTCGGAGCTTCTTTTTCTTCGCAATTTTTTGAATAAACTCCTCATGCAGTTACCCATTCCGGTAACGCCGATATTCCATTAGGAAACACACTCTCTTATCCCGATATTACGGTTTTCTCGTAAACAACACCGTGATCCGCCATGTTGTACACAAAAGCGGCTAACTTATTCCTCATGGCGAGTACGGCTCGATAAAAATGAATGAATACGACGCGTACCTTCGATATATGAATGGTTGACGGTGGTATAGGTTATCACGCGTCAAGGTTACATGTTTATTTCATGCGATAAGCCAGCCTAGTGCTATATTATATGATTTCCGAAGCCCAATTTCAATGGAAAAGTGAACCTATTTGTGACTGCGGTGCTTGACCAATCAGGTAGCAGGATTTTTCACCTCACTCCTCGAGCAGCCAATGGCGAAGCTTTCTCGCCGTTGGTCACTAACAGGAGCAAATTCATTTGCTCGCTTCGATCTTTTTTTTCCATAGAAATGACAAAGTTTTGAGATGAACAATAACATTTGCCTGGTAAAATGAACAATTTTTTGGCAGGACGCGATATTTGGTATTTTTACGTTCCTTTTTTTCTTCGTTTCCGTTTAAATGAAGTGCACAAAGTTGTTTAGGTGGTCAGTAATCGGTACATTCGTTTTACCCACACGTCGCGGTGGTCCAAAAGCGGCGAATCACGAGCAGACGACAAGTTAATTCGGCGGCTCTGATTGGTCCAGGTTCTCGCGGGACGTTCCACGTTTTTTCTCTCGTCTGTGGTGTGAGAGACAGTATTGAATTGATTGATTATATATGAGGAGACAGATTTTGAGCTTTGATGGACTAAACAAAACAACGAATCAGCGAAGCTTAGCGTAAATAGTTCGCCACGGGAATATTTGTTGAATATCGATTACGTAAGTTATGAGGATAAGTCGTTCTCTGTAGCAGATAAAGGTTAGTTACAGAATTGGTTCCTGTTAATATCGCGTGTCGAAATCTATTCGCACTCAGGAAAAAACCGGCACGCACTTCGAAGGACTTATTGTTTTTAAGACATGAATCTAAAAACGACGAAAGTTGGATTTTTGGGGGGTGGTAATATGGCTCGTGCCATTGGCGCTGGTTTGATTGAAAAAGGTAAGAAATCATAGACATTGCCATTCGATAGCGTATTAAATACATCTGCGCAATTGTTCGCTGTCACAACGCTGTCACTTTGACAGGTGCGTTGGAACCCAAGAATATTTGGGTATCGGCAAGAACGGAGGCCACGCTGGACGAGTGGAAGAAATTGGGCACTTCTACGAGTCTCAATAATTTGGATATCGTGGAAAATTGCGACTTGATATTCCTGGCGGTGAAACCGCAAATGCTGGACGAAGCGCTAAAGTTTTCGAGAACGGAAAAGTTGACCCCTAAACGAAGAGTATTTGTGTCGGTTTTGGTTGGAGTTACGCTGAAAACGCTGAGAAATGTGAGTAACGTCGCCGACCGTTGCTACTACAATTATCGCAATGTTTCGAGCTGAACTTTCGGAACATATAATGGCACTCGTTCGGTTGCAGAAATTGAAGGCATTCGACGAGTATGCCGTTATCAGAACAATGCCGAACACTCCGTTGATGGTTGGCTCAGGAATAACAGGTAAATTGAAAGACGCGTAGACGATTCGCTCGCCTATGTTTTTCTACGGGTTTATCGATATTTCAGTCTACTGCGGTGATAATTTTGTGAGGGCCGAGGAATTCGCAGTGGGCCACGAGTTGTTCTCTCATATCGGACTGGTCGAAAAAGTTCCCGAGTCCCAAATGAATGCCATAAGTGCTTTGTCGGGATGTGGACCTGCTTTCGTGAGTTTAATATCTTTACAAGCTTATGGAAGAATTAATTTAACAAAAAAAGATTTTACACAGAAGTAGGTGACACGATAGCGATTTAAATAAATTTTTATCGTTGCAAACTTTCAGGCTTATCAGATAATCGAAGCTCTCGCGGACGGTGCCGTTCTCGTTGGTGTTCCTCGTGCAATGGCGACAAAATTCGCGGCTCAGGTACTCGTGGGATCGGGAAAAATGGTGTTGGAGACTGGCAAGCATCCGGGACAGTTAAAAGACGAAGTATGCTCGCCCGGCGGAACTACCATAGCCGGAGTACACGAGATGGAGGATGGAGGTGTTAGGTAGCCTAATTCTCCCGACATATATGATCAACTGCGCCAAAAACATGCACAATAAGCTGCTCAAATTAGTCTCACAACGTTAATTGATAAACTGTTCTAATTCTAGAGGATCCATGATGAACGCGATCAAAGCTGCGGTCGAGCGATCGGAAGAATTAGCCGAGATGATGTAGAACAATCGGCAAAGTTTCCGACGGTGAAATCTATGCGTTCATTCCAAAATTTTGGCCGGTACGCAAAACTCGACATAAGAATAATTTCCTACGTGTTATTAAAGTAAATCGGTATGAATATGCGGTTTTAATTCGTTTAGTCTCCTTCCTCAGGTCCAAGCTGAATTTTCTTTACATGTACAAAAGTCAAGATGTTTTTTATTAATAAATATCGTCGTTTCGATTATGAGCTAAGTGTAGAAACTAAATTTTGGAATATTCCACGCAACGGGAAGGATCGGTTGGGTAATATTCCTGGCATTTCGTCATCAATCTCTTGAGCGCCTGGATGTACTTCCGTTGGGTCTCGTCGTTCATCACGTGGGCCACGTTTTTCGAGAAAATCTTTTCTCTTCCGGTACGAGCGTGAATACCGACCATGGTCACGCCGATGGGCCACGGAGAGTTGCCGATTGCCATTTGCAGGTACGCGTCGCTTGCCTAAAAATTTTGTTGTAAATTAATTGACAAAAATGTGTAATCTCGCGATGGATCGTTAAAATTTCGCTGGATCCTCAAACATTACCAGTATATAGTTTCTCTCGAGAAGATGCTTTACTATTTCCGTTAAACTGTCGGTTATGTCCTCCGGAAGTGATTTGTTTTTCAGCTTTCTCAGCAGGGGCTTGAGGTACTCTCGCGTTTGAGCGTACGTCGCGCTGGCCATTTTTCCTCTCGTGCTCATTTTCTCCGCGGTACCGCGGCTGTTCAATTTCTCGCCCCATATTTGGACCAAAAACTGAAGAAATTTCGTTATCACCGTCATATCGTATTCTCTCTCCCCTTTGTTCAGTTTTGCCGACATTTTTTGGATATCGTCGTAAGTGACTCCTTCGTCAGGGACATTCACGTCGCCTTGTCGATCACGATCGTTCGGTTTAGAAGAATCCAACAGTTCGTTGAGATAAGCTTGATCAACTTGGTCCATAGCTTCTTGGAAATCGTTGCGAAAACCCTTTTGAAAAAAGATCGATAGGTGAAGCCCAGTTTAAACGAGACCTTGAGGGACTTTATAAAAAAAATTTGTCTCACTCACCTTGTTAACTTCCGGTTCCAGAATCTCGCGTTTACGTAATCTCTGAAAAGAATCGACTTCCGATTCCCCGAATAAAGTGATCGGTTCGCATCTCTCGCGAAGCCTTCGGATAACTTCCGGCCTGGACAAGGTCAAGTGCTCCGAAGTGTTTGTGCTCGACTCCGTAACTTGTCCGAAATTTGTCTTCACCGCGTCGCTGTTGCTTCCGGTATTCACGGACGCGCCTGTTTCTTTCGAAAATAATTCGCCGCGTTTGAAGTATTTTCGATTTTCCTTCTGGGAAACATGAATTTTGTTGAATATTTAAGGTTAGGTCAATTAATGTTTACCTATTTATCAATGAACTCACCATAACATTGCTCTCTTCGAGCTGCTTCCGCTTCTTCATGATCTCCGCCTTCAAAATATCCATTTTCGAATTATCCGATTAACGGAAGACCGGATGTTGTTGTTGTTTTCAGTGTCTTTGAGGTTACGTCTCGAATTGTCAGACTAGAGGTCACGAACAGCTGTGCGAGACACGATATCGAACCGGAAGTGGGGGAAAATTCCCCCTCTTTGCGCTTGAACTTTTCCCTCTCCTCGCTGAAGATGACCCAGTGATCGATCCTATATTTTTACATGTAATTACTGCTTCAAGAAGTGAAATCATTTATTTATGATTCATTCTAATCGATTAGCTGTGATTTTTCAAAAAATTTCCCCTCTATGCGCTTGAACTTTTCCCTCTCCTCGCTGAAGATGACCCAGTGATCGATCCTATATTTTTACATGTAATTACTGCTTTAATACGTGTAATCATTTATTTATCATTCATTCTAATCGATTTGCTGTGATTTTTCAAAAAATTTCCCCTCTATGCTCTTAAACTTTTCCCTCTCTTTCATGAAGATGACCCAGTGATCGATCCTATATTTTAACATGTAATTATTGCTTTAAGACTGGTAATTATTTATTTATCATTCATTCTAATTGATTGGTTGTGATTTTTTTTAGATAATCCAGATTTGTGAGAGTATCAGGCATTCGGATCGACGATATTCTTCAATTTCTTCATCTTCGTGGAGCCCCAATCAGCGGCCTTCTGCTTTTCCCATTCTTCTCTCTTCTTGCGCGCGATAGCAGCTCGACGCTTCCGTTTCTTCAGGTTCGCCCAGAGATTGTTGTACTGACCCAGTTGATGTCTCACCATGTATCCTCTCCACAGAGCTTGAATGACAATGGCAGCCCCGTGCACAGCATCCCAGTATTCGGCTTCTTTTTTGATCCTCTCTTTCTCCGCGAAACATTCGTCAATAAAAGCTTGACGTTCGTCGCGCAGTTTGTACAGATTCTCCAGCTCAAATCTTTGAAGTTCAATGTTTTCCTGAAAGCAAGATTGCCCGATTGATTTCTGCTTTTGAATGGAAGCGTTAATTGATAGAGCCTTCATTGATTAATCGTGACCTTCGTGTCATTAATCTCCTGCCCGAATCGTTCGACTTCCTCGTTCCAACGCCTCGACCAATCGACTGTTTCGTTCTCCAGATCCTTGACATTCCCCTGCAGAAAAGTTCGCACCTCTCCCGAGACAATCTGATCGGCTGTTTCCATTTTTTCGCACTCACCCAGGGCGTCATTCAATTTCTGCTCCTTGATCTCAAGAAGAAGCTTCTGTTGCTCCAGTCTAACTTCTTCCCATCGCTCAACGTAGGCTGGAATTTTTTAAAATGTAGTTAGTCGTTTAATTGGTACTCAGGCCTTTAAGTATAATCCTTTTTTGTTCTGTTGGTCGGAGCAGATATGGAATTTTACCCAATTTAGCGCTGTTCAAAAAGGTGGCATTGTCGATTGCAGCGTTCATCTCTTGAGTCGAAGCGAGCAATTGTCTAGCTTCTTTTTCGTTTTCCAATCTGTTGGACTCGATGAGCTCTCGCAGCTGCTTCACCTGACCCAACCATATATCGTTATTGATCTCCAGACTGTGTTCGCCTTCCAGAATCCGCACGATGTCGTCGACCTCCACCTCCAGGTGATCGTATCTTCGTGAACATGCTATTTCTTTGAGCGTACCTTTCAGAACATTGTATATGTAAGTCCTGATGAGAAAGAAACGTTCATTTCTTCTTCTTTTATTTTACAGAATTTTTGGAAGTCTCTCATGTGCAAAAAGGACGAACCTGTCGCGCTGAATCTTCTGAGAAACTGTGGGAATCAAGGAAATCAAGTCCTCGTCTTTTCTCAGCGTTATTCCAGACTCTCCCTGTCTTCCGTATCTCTCGTCGATTGTTTTGTAGCTTTCGTCCCATCGTTCGTCCACTGGAGCCGGTATTATGTGCTCCAGGATGTCTAGATAATCAAGAGCTTCCTGGATAATGACTGCAAATGCTGTGGCCTCGAGATCCGGCAGTTGGTCCATCGGCGGAGGATCGATGACCAAACTCTGCACTCCAATGTTCTCGGAGAAACGCTGAGGAGCTCCGGAAGTTCCTGCTGAGGCTTCGGTTGTCGTGCGCAATGGGGATTCACCTTCATCTCGATTTACCTGGAGGAAAATTGAAGAAGACTATTTTTATTCGCTTCATATAATTTTTGAATATATATATATCTTACGATATTGATATAAAAATAAAAAAATTGCTAAAAGTTTCGTACTCTTGAGCGAGAGGAATGAAACTGCGTCAGCATTCCTTCAATCGTATATCCGAGAAATCCGGTGCTTCGTCTTGTATTTTGCCGGTCATTGTAAATTAATTGGTCGTCGCCCTTTAAGGGTCCACTGGGTGGTCTGGCAAGTTCAGCTTGTGAAGCTATTTGCTTTCTGGTCCTTGTTTCGATTAATTTGAGGGCATCGTGGCTATCAGCAGCCTGAAAAAGCACCCTTAATGATTCTAGTATCTGAATTTCGATCGAAATGGATTTTCATATTTGTACTACTTTTAGAATAACCGGGAGCTCACAGAAGTTCGTTTCAATGCATTGTCAGCGGAATCGGTTTTGAGGGAAACGCTGGAAACGTCTTCCACTTTATTTCGAAGCTGCTGATCGATAGCAGACGGTATTTCCACCGATTTCTCATCCGGTTTGTGTCTCTGGTCTGTTTGAGACTTCGATGGCTCTTGGAACATGACTCTCGCGCCATTGGTTATTCTTCTTTGGAATTTTTTTGATTCAGCCGGGCTATTTGTGAGGGAATCGTTGTCCGATACTTTTGACGCCGATCTCGCGATTTTATTCTCTGATGACTGCATTTCAGAGCTTTTTTAATATGCCGAGGTGGATGTTAGTCTGCAATTTTTCAACTTTTCATCTGGCAATGACAGACCAGACAAATGCTTCGTGATATTCACCAGTTTTCTTTCTGGAGTCGTATGAAGCTAACTGAAGGCTGCGATTTTTGTTAAGGTTACAAATAATCGGAGACGTTGCGTTTAATTGACAAAAAATATTTTTACTTAGACATTCAGCAACATGCTATGTAATTTGCAACATCAATTGTTCCACTGTCGCTTGAATTTAGAAGCGAAAAAAAATGTATATATATATATATAGATATCTATAGCATTGATGCTGAAATATGAACACGATATTTTTCGAGGGTAATGCCATAAATCCGAGTTCCTCTACGATGGCACTTAAGGCTTACGTTATATCCTACAATCTAGTCTCACACTGAAACTCGGATTTTGCATATCTTTACGAAGATTCACGTTTTTAAAAACGTCATTTCGGCTATTATCAACAATTGTAGACATTTGTACTTGGCGACTATTCTTAACTCGGTTCATCCACTCGTGTCTCGTTCGTTCAGACATTAAATACTTCATGCGCACTTTTTGATACGAATGTGGGCCTCTTTCTGTGGCCTAAACGCCGACTGAATTTATCCCTGAATTTAAAGATATCTTCAAACAGTGGATCGCATTACAGATGCTCTTCACGATTTTTCTCTTCTTCAGCGACCATTTTCCTAGAGAATATTTATCTATTTACAACATTCATCGTCGCTGGCTCGCAGTTCAATGATATATTCGCGATTTACTGATATATTCATCAAAAATAACTATTCCTATAATCTCATATCTTGCTCAACGTGAAGTACTTTCGTTGTACTCTTCATGAACGTCATTCATCGAGATGAATCTCTACTCTGATGAAAATATTCCTCTGACGGTGTCTGAAAATTCCTGTGATAATCTTTGAGTGTTTCGGAAAACGTCTCCCATTTTATTTGATAAATTGTGACGGAATTTTTAGAGAAATACTTTAACCAGGCAATAATCCTACGGTAGTTCGAAAAAAATAGATGTAACTTCGGTTCTCAACGTTGATTTACATAAAGTAACTTATGTATTCGTGGGGCATTACGCCTCGTCTAGGATAGAACGTGTGGGTGGTCGAATACCCGAGTAGATTTGTTATCGAGCTCATGTATATGTCAGCGAATCGGAAGAGGCGCCTCGAAAAGTACGTTGGATTGTGATAGGTCCGGAATACGGAGCCAAATTGCTGATTGAAGACTCGTTTTATCGCGTTTCGGATCTCGTCGCGTTCTTGCATCCATTCGTCGAGTTGCGCTTGCACCTCCGGGCCTTCGTAATCCTGGTGATCCTCTATCAACGTCGTCAACATTTGCAGCCAATTCGCGTTTTCTTTGAACTTCGGATCGTTCAAATTTTCAATTTCGTGCTGCAATTTATAATTATCTTTGAGTATACATGTACATTGTACACGTTATGGCATAATATGTTATTTTTTACTAACTGTAAGTTCTTTTATGATTGCTCCAGTTCTCCAGCCGTGTTCCAGAGTCACGTCCGCCAAATCGCTGTAAGGATGGTCTCCGAAGTACAGAACTTGATGACCTCGCCAGCCGGTCATGTCTTGCAGCTGTTTTACGGTACCCTTTTTGAAAAAAGTGCAAGTCAATTTTAATCAGTTCACAGTTGCTTTGTATTTTTGTGCTTTGTATGTAAACGGAAATTGTTTGAACAGCTACCTCCTGATATATCACTCCTTTTTCAATTTTAGTAACGCGATCCCAGAGTTGGGTCTGTCTAATTTCATCGTAGATCCTCAATGGCCTGGTTTCGTCAGTGAAAAACCTCGGTTTTCTGGCCTGCACAACGACCACGTCGAAGTAATCTTTCCAATTGTCACCGACAAGGAATTTCATGCCCTTGTCCCTGGAAACGACGTTAACGTTAGTATCGATAAGTAAACTGATAGCGAGAGAAAGATTTTGAGACGAGAGGAGAGCGAAGCTCACACGAAATGGAAAGGACTGTTCGTAACGAGGAACAATTTTTTGTTCATCGACTTTAAGCGATCGAAAAATTTGGTGAGATCTTTGTTCTGTTCCAGATATTCCGACACGTTGTTCACCACCATCTGGTGCATTATGGGATGGCAGCTCTGCACTGAATTCTGTAAAAATGACCCAATATTGAGAGTAAATTATGGGCGATCGTTTCACTGGATTGTCAATTATTTTGGAGCTCGCTCGAACCTTGACGTCCCTGAAGAGGATCTCGGGATGATAATCGATGTGGTTGCGCAAAAAGTACTCCGTCACGTTGCACAACAGTCCCATTTCCGGTACGGAGAACAAATCTGCGAGCTGGACCATCTTCGTGCGATGTGGTCCATCCTTCGATGGAAAAACTGTGTTAATCTCGTGTTCGTCGACGTGCTTCATAAAAGACATTCTTCCGGACAAAACCACTCACCTTCTGCGGTGGCGAATCCACAGGGTACATTGCAGGGACAACAGGCAAAAAAACAATTGGGTCAGACATGCAGAGATATGCAATTTCACAGAGAAAAAGAGGTTCGGTAAAATTTATTCAAAAACTGCGGAGAGAATTTTGTTTTCCTAAACTCAATATTCATTTGCTGTACTTGAAGTTTTTATCAATTGGGGATTATTTTCAGATCTATAAGTGAAGACGTGACATTTTGGAGGGCAATTTGATCCAAGGGAAATTTCCCACCACGAAAAAATGTACCTGCGAGTGCTTGTGCTGAGCTTCCACGTAGGCGATCGGTATGATCCTGTTCTTGTAGATCCTGAGGACCTCCTCGTCCGGAACCGGATGCAGACCTCGATAAACAGCGCCCAATTGAATCTGGAGGAAGCTGTCGAGCTTGAGGAGGAGTCCCTTCTCGATGTCGTAGTGAAGTCCACGAACGGCAAAGTCCTCCCTGTACTCGAGGTTTGCTATTCCCTCGGGATACTGGAGTGCAGGAGATTCGGAGGATGAGATCGTTGCCCGAGAGTTAAAGTACGCGCAGGTCGGTCTGTGAAAGAGATTTCTCGGTGCCTCGCAACGTTAAATCGAACAGACTCGTGCGGACGAAATTCTTTTCCCTTCTCTATGATCCGCCTTTGTTACTTTTTATCTCTTATTTTTTTTATTTTTCTGGAATTCTAGGACGTTCGCAATGCGCGATACTGTCGCGCGTATCGAACGTTCCCAATGATTTCTCTCGTTCGTTAAAATATCATTTTTACCTTGTACTTCTTGATGAGCATGTCCCGGCCGAGATTGTAGAGAAGGTAATCGAGCGACGGCTTGTAACAGGCCAACGTGTAATCGTAATCGAAACCGTAAACTTGAACCTCCTTAAGATCCAATTCGTTGCAGGCGAACACGCCCTTCGGATTCACATCCTGAGGCAGTTTTTTCGCTGTATATATAACAGAATAATTCATTTACATTAATAAGTGCATATATTTTTTGCAATACTGCATTTAAAAAAAATTTTTCTGATTGTAATGAAAGGCGAGGAAAATTAATATTCAATGTACGTCACTGTTCGACACTTTCTCTGTGAGTCACTGACGAAGAATAACGTTACATATTGATTACGTGCCTTCCGAAGAGGCAAAGCCGGATGTTAGAAAGTGAAAAAAAGCGACCGGCGCGTGAGTCGAACATTTTTCGTGCCCCCTAATCGAGTGACAAAGGACTGTCGAAATTTCGATTATTGTGACGCACGAAACTTTCGCTATGACCAAATTTTTAAATGCGCGTTTTACTTTTCTTTTTTTTAAACGTACGAGGCCTCGTTCCGTTAAAATTCCTGCAAACGAATTATCAATATCATTTTTCGTTCATCCAATTAAAGGTTGTACCACGAGTGTACAATACGACCTTGACATTAAATCGCGTGCCAAGTACAAATATTTAACACGTCCCAATGCGCGACTGCCGCTTAAACATTTATAAATAGACGAGAGTCCGTCAAGAACGTCTCTATTATTACCGAAGAGACCTTCCGGCCTGCCAAACGACGAGTTTTTCGAAAAAAATATCCAACAAATTATTTTACGAGCCCAAAATAGTTCTTTTCAAGTTCCGAATTCGAGTTGCCTTAACATTTTTTTTAAAATCGATTTTCTCGAATTTTTGGATCATTCTTAATATTCTGGCATGAAAAGGTCTGTTTTTTTTTAATTTTTATTAAAAAAAATTACCATTGATTGCATCCAATACTTTAAATATTTTATCGGCATGGATTTTAAATATTATTGATACACTGAAAAATTCTCTATCGATTGTGCACTGATTTTTGCCGCTCAGAAAGAGCCACAAATGTGCCGTGTCGTCTGCCGGGCGTTCCAATAATTGTATCGCTCGCCGAATCTCGGCGAGAAATTTTCCGAGCCATAAACGCGAAGCCCCGTGTAAAGACAAACGTGGCCGAGTGGCTGGGATTTAATCTATCGTGTGCGATCAGCAATACGAGAGAAGCGGACTAGTTTCGCGTCGGCTTAAAGCCGGAATGGAAAGAGGAGATTTTCACCGTTCCAGATATTTTTCTCTTTCTCTCGCGTTTCGCTCACGTAGTAAATAAGTAATACGGATCGAGATCTCGGCGCTTGTGCGTTACATTGAGCCGCAATTCTCATAAGTATCTCTTCGTTGAATTAATTCGAGTGCGAGGGAGTCGATGATACGTGACCGTCGACTATTTTTATACTATCTATTACATCTACTCATATAGTTATTTTATCGTCAGGAACATCTTCAGCATTTCCATTGATTGCCTGATTTCGATTAATCGCTCCTATAGAATTTCATGAGATTAGGGACTTTGTATATATATATATATATATATATATATATTGGTTAGCAATTATAGATGTGCTACTCAACATGATCCATTGCCATAATTAATGGTGTAACTAAATCTGCCGGTGCAATAAATTGGAACACTGGAATATCCAGCTTAATCCTCGGTGTTATATATATTAACGGTACTTTTATTAATAGAAAGTTACGGACGACGCGTGGAGATGTGATACGGTGTATCATAAGCGTGAGTATCATTATTATGGGGAGAGCGAGAGAGAGGGAGAGTCCGAGTGAACCCCTCGCTTCAGGGTCGCAATTAATTTCCGGCTCAATAAGGCTCAATTGAACATCGACCTCGTGAGGCCACGACGTGTCATTGCAACAGCTCTTCAGGGGCTTCGACGGAGCAACGAGCCGCGTACACAAATCTATAAAGCCCACCAAGTGTTTATGTGCTCCGTCGGACGATAGCAAAAAGGTCTGGCCGATGATTGGCTCGTTGAGTGAGCTCTCAAGGCTCGAATCACAGAGGAACTGTAACTACGTATTTCAAGGTCATTCTATTCAACACAGCACATTTTTCAAAGATAAATACAATTCCATTCCATTCCTTGAATAATTTGATGCGAATAAATAAATAGTTAAAGCTACAAATTCACTGTATCGATATTTATGTTGTGGAATTTTGACACGGGAAATTCTTCGAGGATTATTCACCGGATGATAACGCGCGTTATCAGATACCAGATTTTTTTATTAAGATTGTCGGAAAATCCAATGGTTATCATATAATTTGCATGTCACGTGCGTTTCGCGCGTAAAAAGTCATTGCGCAAGGATCACTGTCACGAGGGACATGCGCACGCGTGCTGCGCACGTGGCGTGCGCGTAGCGATCGCGAGTGCGATCCATGCTACAAATATATAGATATACAGGTGCGCGTGGCGCAGGAGAGGCCGAAGAGCGAGAAGGAAGGCGTAACGTCGGTGGAACGTGCGAAAAACTCGTGTCTAAGGGAGAAAGATGCAAACACCTAGAATTCCCAGGGCCGTAATTGGGCCCCGCGGGAGCCCCTCGAGTACCCGAAACACCAAAAAACACCAAAAAACGCGAACTAAATTTCGCTTCCGCAATCGTGTATTAAAAATCTCATCCCCGGTTAATCCGAGCGCAAAAATCGTGAAGCTACGTAACCAAACGACGAATAATCTCGCGTTTGGCCATATTTTCGTGCGTAAGCTCTTCAGCACGTGAGCGTGGGGACTGCGAAGTCGAGCCTCCGCACCACGAATACCTCGTGTTTTACACCCGGACTACTCACATTTACATTTCTCCATCATTCTAGCGTAATTCTCGCGCATTCTCTCGCGCGATATTCGCCGTCCGTTCACGTGAACGTTGGCTCCATGACGGGAATAGAGTTTGTTGACGGTCGTGCTGAGCAGACGTGCACTTCCGGATGGCGGAGCGGCGAGTGACGCGAAGCATTGTCGCAGCATACCGGAAGCGGATACGCGAGCGGTTTTGAGGGGCGCGAGACGACACGCGGTCATCGTTTGTCGTGCTGCTTACGCCGAACGTGCGGAATTTCGATGCTCCACTCCTCGTCGCCGTTCGCGCGACTGTCTTACGATCCACCAGTGGCTTCCCACTCCTTTACCGCTCGTCGGTGTCTAGCGGCGCGTTTCCGGTTTGCCTTGCACTCTTCGCACTGCGATGAGGAGCTACGCACGCGGGGGATTATCGTCGGTGGCTGCGCGGCACTGCCTCTCATTAACCACTGACTCTGCAGCCGAGCGGACCTCACCGCTTCGCTCCCAACACAACCACCTACTTGTATATATATATAACGCACTGAGAGACTGTTATACGCCGACGCGAGGCCCGCGGTTCAAGTACCGGCGCGATATTCGGTCGCTGCGGCCGAAGCACTTGCTGCGGACACTTTGTACAATGACGAAGAGCGCGCGTTTCGAGTACCGACGCGATATTCGGTCGCTGCGGACGAAGCAGTCGCTGCGGACACTTTGTACAACGACGAAGAGCGCGTCACGATTACGAGATCGGCGATGAGACCGGTTGCTGTTGTTGCATGCTGACGCAGAGCGTGAGCGTACAGAAGATATACATTATTGCATGCGGATTCGTGCGTATTGAATTACCGGAGAGCGGAGGGGGGCTTTGAGGTATCGATAGCGGTGAGACGTTTGTCCTTCGAGTCTGAGGGACGGGTTATCGGATATACTTCGTAAGGTGGACGGGGGGGATTCGATTAATTAAAGGCTGCGAGATTTTAGATTTAGTTTATGAGTTTATTGAGGATTTTATTTGTTCAGAGTGAAGAGAGAAAAGAAAAATGAGAAAGTATCGGTCGGGCTTTCTCCTGGAATTGTGAGACAATACTTTTTTCATTCGTTTCATCTAGCAGAACGAGGGTAACGACCTCGAAGACAAAGAAGAGATGAGGAGGGGGGGGGGGGGGTGGAGGAAAAATTGGATTGCGGGGAGAGAGTGGTATGGGAAGTGGAGCGATTATCTGCTTCTGTAACCGGGAACTCACGGAGTTCCTAATTCTTAACTTTCTGTAAGGCACAATCTTCTATACCCACGAACTGCTGAAGAGCTTCTCAGGCGCGCTCCGCGCCGGGCATTGGCCTAACGCATACCGGCTACCGATAGAGGTCGCAAATGTCCTCGTCGTCGTCGTCGGGCAACCAAAATAGAAAAAAAAAAAAACAGCGCCCTATGGTATGTGGCACGGCGCGCGCTTTGCCAAAAGCGCAGCGATCGGAAAAAAGGAGATCCGTCGATTTCCACGTCGTGAATTTTTTTGTGGATAAAAAAATTAACCGGGCGAATTAAAAAAAATTGTAGATTTCTAAATTTTTATTCTAATGCCCATTAATTCCAATTAAATCCTAGGATAAATTCTTTTTTTTTTTTTAATTAAGAATCACTATACGTGTCTTTTAATTATTGGTATTAATAATTATGGGGTAAATTTGAGATGTTCAAAAAAAAAAAATGTAATTCATGTACTGACTGTAACGATTTTCTATCGCCTGGGGCTAATAAATCTTGATTGCAGTGATCACCCTTAATGATCACGCAGAAAAATGTGATCCCCATGCGGTAAATGGACAGTTGGCAGGTGAATTTTCCGGGGAAGACGCACGAGGTGTGCTACCGGGCGGCAGGTGACCCCGTTGCCTTAATCTAGTCGTCTCACTCGGGTGTCAACGTCTGCACGGCGTGTAATCACTTGGTTGGAGCCAGAAAATGATTTCCTGGGGGGAAAAAAAAAAAAGTTAAACATCCAGAAATAATTGCTTACGAAATGTGGTCATTTATTCGCCTTTTTTCAGCTTGGGTAATTTGTACACAAGCAATTCATCCAAGGTGAAAGAGTTACGCACTTTTTTTTTTTTTTTTCGAATTGTGTAATAACAATTCTTTGCTCTATCGATATTTATAATCGATGCTCTTAAGGCTGTGTCCGTTGGAAATTAATCGTTGCATATTTATGTGCAGGCTCAACTCTTCATCTATGACAATGGGCAGGATATTCAACGATGACTGTATCGACATGGACTTAAGGGCGAAGCGAAAACCGAAACACCTACGAGGCGCTCGGAGACCCGGAGGAATTCGATTAATTCGGCTTAAGGTGGGACGCGCCTCGGGAGGACCGAACTGGGTCGCCATATTGCGCGGCTCGGGACACCAGTCACACCGGCGGACAAGCACCTGAAGAGTGCGGACTCTTAAGTCGAGCGTTTGCTCGGGATGCGCGCTTTTTCTTGCGGGAAAGCTATATAAACGTATAAGGAAGTGATGTCTTCTGTCTTATTCATCACAATTTCTCTCTCTCTCTTTTTTATTTATTTCTAATTCTATGGGGTCCCCTATACTAACGTATATATATATTTATTGTCAATGAAGTCATAAAATTGATAAAGAATTTTTTTTTTTTCAAGTAGGAATAATTTGTTGATTTTTGGATTGGATTTAAATTAGCCAATCGAGAAGAGTGGAATTTCAAATGACTGAAATTAAGGAAAATGATTTACGGGCTATTTTATCGAGGGTTATTAAAATGTGGGATTGCGGTTAAAATATTAAGCGCGTTTAATGATTAATTCCTGGGTTAGCGCATTTTAAATGCACGTGACTGTGACACTTTGTCGTGGTGCTGATGACATCGGAGCGAAAAGTAGATCCTGTCGCGCAATCATTATGTCCGTACGTGCTCCACTCCCTGTACATACTCACGTGCAGTGGCACTTTACTCTGCACGCGCTGCACATACGCAATATATATATATATATATATATATATATATATATATATATATAAGCGTATGTGCAGCATTTCCTGTAAATTCAGTCATTTTTTATTTCGACATTTCAGATGTGTCCTGAAAAAATAAGCCACTTTATGTGATTTTTTTTCGATTTCTTCATCCAATATTTAAAAAAATGTATATATATATGTAGCATTCTGATACTGTCTCTTTTTCCAATTCAACGGAAGACACGCCGTACAATCCGCACTTAGCTATCTCACTCCAGATCACTATATACCGATCGCCTTATTTGTTAGCAGTTTTTTCCCGGAAAGCAACGAAGACGACGAAGACGAAGACGACTTGGAACTGAGACGTGGTTGAATGGTGCATCGCAGGGTTCGTTGCACCTTCGATCAGCTTCGTGCTGCGGATACTTCTAGAAAACTCCAACGTAAACGATTTCTTAATCCTGATTGCGTGACCGACTGGTGAAGGATTATAAATTTATGGGGTATCCGACGCCCGGATATCTTCACAACCCTGAAGAGATACGTGCAACGAGGTTTCATCAAAAATTTCTAATTTTGAGAGTCGGCATTATTTTCCCGACGTTCATTGAGGCATTCCAAAATAGTAGATCAAGGTCAAAATACTAAAAAAACGACACGAGATAAATTTCAATTCTTGTTTTTTATTTTCGATTAAACTCGAATCTCTCGACGAATACATGCATAATTCCAATCACTAACCGGTTTTGGTAATTTTTTGATAAGGAAAAAGTCTAAGCAACTGAAAAGATAGTCACGCTGCATTAAAATTCAATAAACGTCACTTGTTAATTGCACCATAATTTCTCTTTATGGGGTTATCAAATTGCATTATCAATTTACAAGTATATCAGCGATTTCGCGATAAGGAAAATGTCCAGGCTATTCAAAAGATAGTCACTGCATTAAAATTCAATAAACTGTCAGTCACTGTCAAGAGTATCTCAATTTCTCTTCACGTGCTTATCAAATTGCATTATCAATTTATAGCTATTATTATACCGAAGAAGTGCTAGATTCATAGGAGTAAATTTCTGCGGGCAACCACACATGACGACACGCTCTTAATCCACAGGAACCTCTTGGAAAATGCCTGGAATCAATTTGCCGACTGATGCATGCACTCTTAACGATCAGTCGGAGGACCAGCGGAGGTATAAGCATCAGCGCCGAGTATTTATCATCGCGGAGCTCTCTCGCGCGCTAGGACGTTCATTACAACCACTGTCTGGCTACCGTCTGACCATACGACCAAACCGTATCCACTGTTGGCGAGCGGTTCTCGAGCTCGTTACGCGGTAGGCGCGTTAAAAGCTCCCGCAGCAAATACCATCAGCGCGTACACACAATTTATCTCAAGCCGGAGGAGCAGTACCCGCTATCTTAACACCTCCGCTACAATCGCACTTCTCCGAGCTATAAATTAAAAGCGCGAGAAGAAACAATAACCAGCTGCTGGGTAATGACAATTGCCAATTTTCCTCAAGTCTCCCATTGCATTTTTTGCGCATTCAGCCTTTTTGTCTTCCATTCTTCAAATTTAATATCATATTCACAATTTTTCACAAATTTATCCACACAACATTAGAAAATTGCTATAAATTAAAAAGTAAATCGCTATATTCGGGGTGAAATTATTGGCGTGGTAAATATAAATATTTCTATAGTTTCTTAAATATTAATTTTGTTCCAGATTTAAGGTCTTTAAAAAAAAAAAAAAAGAAAAAGAAAGCCACGGTTCAGATCTCCACGTTTTTAATCGTCTCCATCGCTCGCTTCGAGTCTCATTTTCCAATCCACGATTTTCTTTCCGTTCCAGACTGCGTGAATTGGATCTCCGTACGCAACATTGTTACTGCGCGTATACAGGAGAGATAAGAGTGCGTTTCCTGAGGAAGCCGCGACTAGCGAAGCAGAGGCGGACGATCGTGTAAATATACGTTGAGGCGGTTCTCCATCCGCACGCGTTCACCTGCCGCTGCGGACTCCTGGAAACTTGGGGTACTCGCATGAGAGTGTGCGCACATATGTGTCAGTGAAGGAGGAGGAACCGGAGAGTCGCGGTGTGGACTCGAAGAGAGGAGAGACGAAGAGCGAAGACGAAGAACGAAGATTGCTAGAGGCGCTGTTCCGGTGACCTACTCTACGATTATCACTCACTGGAGTTAGTAGACGTGTACGAGGAAGCAGATACGAGCGTATCGCCCGCTCGGCGAGCGTTAATACGCGCTTATGCCTCGTCGAAGACGATACACCCGAGCCCGAGTGTGTTCGGTACCTGTACGGATAAGTCGGCAGCGCTGAAGTCAGGATAGCCGATCGAGGGAGTCGCGGAAAAATCGGCGACGACGATCGCTCCTCTTCAGCGAATCGCGGGCAGCTTCTTCCGATTGCAATTAACGAGCGATAAAAGGAGGCGCCCGCGCGCCGATTTAATCGTCGCGTGTGAGTAAATACGTGCGTGCACGAGTCGACGATCGGCAGGAGCATTCGCGAGCTCCACGCACTTCCAAGAAATATCGTATCTCGGATATTCCTACCGTTTTTTTTCCAGATTTTTTTAGCGCTCTTTTTTTTTCTTCCTCCTCTTGTTCGTCGTTTCTCTTGAACGCAACGCGCAGTACTTAAATCATTATTAAAAGGGGCCTGGAAAATGTACGCTCGTTAAGTACACCGGCCTGTTTTATTGGAGCACGATATTATCGGTAATTGACCGATTAATCAGCGGTCTGATTGTCCGACGAAAAAGAGATTCGCTCGAAAGGATTTTTAAACGCTTCTGGGAGTAAATGCGTTTTTTTTTTTCTGTAATTTTCAATTTGAATTTTTCGAAATGTGAAATCTTGAGAATAATTTTCTCATCTGTTTATTGATTTTTTAGGTTGAAAATTAAAAATTCCATGCCAAAATCTGATAACGTTTTTTAAAACTTTACGGAAAGTAAAAATAATGGGAAATGAGTGAAAATTGTTGGGTTGAGAATGTCTCTCTATTATTTCGACCTAATCTGAAAGACCTAATCTCATGTTATAGATAATTTCTCTCGCTTCTCTCGCTTCTCTCGCGGTCCTCGTGGTAAATTCCTCACCGGAGCTTCACGAAATTCCTTCCAGTAGAAATTTCCTTCGCGCCTCGTTACACTGTACACTTCTCAGTCGCTCGGAGTGTGTTCCCAGCGAGGCGGAGGACGAGAGGTGAGGCGCGGGGCCCATTCGAGGACAGCCTTGACCCAGTGAGAGGCGCTGGTACTTCGAGTGGGGCCCGAACATGTGGGCCCCCTGGCGGGGGGCTCAAACGTTCGGGGCCCACTCGCCTCGCCTATCAGGAAATAATATTTCAAGGCCTTTCCGTGCGTTAACCCACGACGTCTTTGCTCTCGAGTCACAATAGCCACGAGGATCTGTGCCTCTTTTTCCCTCCGATTTTATAGGTCTTCTTCTTGTCCTCCTCTTTCCACGTAATAGAGAAAGCGGTGACGCAATCCGAGCTCTATGACTCGTTTTATTCACTGACGATGTCACAGTTTTTTCGTCAACGAGATTCATAAGGAAAGCAACAGCCTCCGCTTCTTCAGCCTCGAAGAAATCGATTTATCAAAAATTCGAGCAAGGTGTTTTTGTCAGAGCTGTTGCTTCGTTGGATTGTCGAAGACGTTGAGAACTGATTGCTGAAGAGATCGTCAGAAATTGGAGGATCAATTTTTTGCCTTGTAGAAATTATTTATTATTTTGTATTTGGGTGGGAATGCAAATTTTTGAGGATTTTCAAAAATGATAATCCCATAGGATCGATGATTATCGTCCCTATTGATTGATTCGTTCGGTGATCTCTTGTTTTAGTCAAAAGTCTCACCTAGATTCGCGGGCTGGATTGAAATGCAAATGACGAAAGTGTATCGGCGTTCGCACCCAAAAACTCTCTCACCGAGCTCTCAATTTTAAATGAAATTCAAACGGCCCGAGTGATTAATCGTCGCTGTGATGCTGATAGGAAATCGAGATTTAAGACGCGCAGGTAACATCGGATTCCGGGCAGTATTACTTTGTAATACTCAATCGATTTGGCAATGACAAGTCTTTATTCCATTCATCATAAGCTCGGAGTACGTCGGGCTGATTGAGCACCAACTTCACAGGGCACCGACGGCCTTTAATCAAAATTTGCTGGCATATTTTTGGCAGGAAATTCATTGGCTCATTTTGCGAAGGGGGTTTAAAAAAAAATCCAAATAAATTATCGCGTATATTCTGCCAAATATCGACTCAATCGATTCAACTGTTCTTCAGGTATTATAGTTCAATTAATTTTTAAAGTCCTGCAGCCATTCTCTCAATTTTTTGGACCATTAATTTCTCAGACAAAAATCGGAAAACAATATTTTTTATCCTCGTTGATAAAAAATGGTTTATTAATCAACAATTTCCCATGTAATTGTGAAAATTTGGCATTGATTAGAGGGTCCATTAAATCAATGAGCCCTTTCGAGATTTTTAGCGGAAAATTGTAGAGAGGGAGGAGAGAGAAAAAAAGGAGAAAAAATGAAGAAAAGGATGCAGGGAGAAAAATAATCGTGGCTCCGTCGATTTCGCGCACGAGGAGCCGCGCGGTGTGTGGTTTTGGTTTGGGCACTTCTCGCGGCACCGACAATTCTCTCCGAGCAGCAAACTCAATTAACCGGGTGTACTGACTTAACGGAACGCGAAGAGGCTCGCCGCGATGCCGAAGAAACAAGGCGGAGTGAAAATAAAAAATACATTCACCGACAGCACCTTCGAGTTTCGGCTGGCGGTGCTTGCCCGCTGTGGGATTCGAGTGTATTTTTAATTCCCGTCGATATTTCCCCAGAGCGAAAGGCGAAAAGAGTGTAAAATCTCAATCCATGACGCACGGAGTACATCCGAGTCACCGGCCAACGACCAAGACTCTTCTCTCACGTCCGCGAATATTTATCACAATTCCATTTAATTTCTATGTATCGAGGTAAACGAGCCTCTTTCTAACAGCACATTAATCCGCTCCTAAAAAATCGCTAAAATAATACCAATTTTTCTCACCTCATCCACTACCTTAATCTCATAATCAGTATCATAAATAATTACATTTCCACAGATTTTATCTGCACAAATTAAATTTCAATAAAAAATCAATCCAATTAAATAAAAAAAAAAAAATCAAGTTCCATTTTAGTGAAAATAATTCTCAATAAAATAAATCAAATATATTGAATTTAATTCCTCAGATCCAAATAAATAAATAAATATATAAATCGTGAACTAATAATGCATTTAAATCTGCGTACACAATTTTTTATATACTTCATATAAAAAAAAATAAAAAATAAAAAAATTGTCTGTAACTCGCTGGATAATTGCGTTATTAATGTTTTAATTACAACTTACAGTACATCGGAGCAGAGTACGTATATCATTCGAAGGAGCGTTCGCGCAACTTAATACTCGGTAAACCGTGAATGTGTATCACGTGTCTCCGGGGACACGAGGCGATTGTAATGACATGCGTTTATAGCCGAACTGATACATACCCGAGCCTTCATCTTGGTATGTTTTATGGGCCGGTATTTATTAACAAATACACGGATAAGCGCGTGCGAACCGAGGAGGAAGCATCGAGAGTCTGATGCGTATTTACCACTACCACTTATCGCCGCTATCATAATAACCATGAGTCGGTGTAGCGCACGACTCCTCCACGGGTACTAATACCATTGCGCTATCGTGACTACACGATCGGAGTCCCGAGGCCACGGGCATTTTAAAGCCGTGTAGTATGGACCTTGCGAACGGTCAAAGTCGTGGCCTACTTCACTTCCTGCCTTCGGAAACTTTCTCCTCAGCTGAGCGCGGCACACACACACACACATACACACACACACACACGCGTATAAATGGTGTGTACAGCGGGAGAGAGGAAGTCTCGTAGTTGATCGAGGCTCTCGCTCCGAGATTCCGAGAGTAGAAGAAGGAACTGTAGGACAGCTATTCCGTACCCCGCATTCTCCAGCAATTTAGTCACGTTTTTCACGAGATATTTTTATAATTAGATTCCCCTAAGCGCACGGATGTTTTCTGGAACCAAAATTGTGTAGAAAAAAATTGGGAATTCGGGTGAAAGAAATATTGTTTTATTTGCGTTGATTTGGAATTAATATTGTACGAGTTGTTGAAGGAATAGAATGATTATTATAATATTGGGATTTGGGATAAACTGGATTTTTTTGGAGTGAGATTAGGTTTAGATTGAGTTTCGGAGGGTAGTTGAAAAAATGACAAATTCGAATTTATTTAATGGTTTGGAATAACAGACTTCCGGTAAGGTTGAGTATGAAAAAAAAAGTGAGAATCGACAGCTGCGCGGCTCGATTGAAATTCACGATGAATTCGTGGGACGGTAATTTTCAGTCTCTCTTTATAATGTTATCTATCTTATTCTCCTGTCCGAGCGCCGGAATGGCCTACTTTACATATACTAGAACACATTCGAGAGTGGAAGATATATTGTTGTGGGTATTATTATGATTACGAAGGAATGTAAAAGTGCACTTTGCGCACGGTAAATTGTACGAGTTTAACGCAGAGAAATGTACTATATAATACTTTTTTTTTTTTATAGTTCGAAAAGCTTTCCCCTGGCAAAATGAGAGTAACTATTACAAATATCAATTTTTATTAGCATTTTTAAGGCATTATTATTATTATTATTATTATAGAATTCTGGATGGTGGCCGAGATTTTGTTCATTATAATAATTTTTTTTTAAATTCACTCAGTGAATAGAAAAACGTGGAGGGAATTTCTTAATTTTTAATGAGAAAGGCTTTCCCTCAGGAATTCTTGAATTTTTCTTCATCCATTTTATGCCTATTATTATAAGAGGGTAATATTGAAATTGTATCGCGAGTTTCACTCGATGGTCCGAAACGTTACTTCGACTCGTTATATTCAGCGGTTAAATTTTCATCGGCCGAAATATCGCTCGGCGGAGCGCGTCGAGCGGTCAGTCATTGAGGTATCATAAGGTAACAATAATCGGGGATATCCGTAGCGAGAGGTCAGTGGAACAGACGAATGAAATTGACTCGTTCGGGATTTCTTGTTGACTCTCTCGCGATCGCAACGGGGAGTTCTTCCGCCTGATACGAACACACTTTCGCGTTCCTTTTTCCCTCATCTTCATGCGTCTTTCTCTTTACTGTGCTTGACGTGAAAAAAAAAAAAATTCAACCAAACCTCCACATTTCAGCCAATTTCGGCAATCCCCAAACGGGATATAATACGACATTTTTACGATCGACGGCCCACATAAAAATCGCCATTATTATTTTGTGATTCACCAGAGTGAAGTATTTTTAAAAAACGTAAAAAAAAAAAAGTAGTAATGCTGTCTCATTTGTGAATGAGGAGGCGAGAGAAGCGGAGAATTGTTTTTTTTTTATCATGAGGAATGAGAAAAACTCTCCGGAGCCTCACCCAGAAGCAGAGAATACGAGGATTCTGCGATAAGGATGAAAGAATCGCTCGTGGTAAAGGGGAACTCGCACTGAGATTTACTCAGCGCCGCGGAGATCGAGATCGGAGTGCGATGTGGGCTCGGTATAACGAGACGAGGTGCGTTCTTCGGATCGAAGAGCTCGCGCGCTTACGACGTTACACGCCGAGGCTCTGCTATAACGCGCGGAGAACGGCAGCAGCGAAGCTCCCGAACTCATTACTCGCGACGTGCAACGAGAAGTATTTGGAACGTTCCATTGGCCGAGTCTCGGGCGTATGGGCCGCGAGCCATAAACCGTGGTCAAGCAACGAACCTGCCACTGCCTCCGCTCCGGCTGTGCCCGCGCGCTTCCCCGGCTGCCCGCCGAGCCCACGTACGCTTTGCCGCGCGTCGTGTGGTGCACCGCGCGCGTGCACCGGCTGTGTCCGATAATTTGCGGTCCGCGAGAGAAACAGAGACACCGCGCAGCTTCGAAAAGCCCATCGGTGGGATCGTCGGCTCGCAGGGAGGTCTCTCCGCTCTTTCCTCCGCGAAATTGTCTCCCATTATCTTACTTTTTCAGTAACACTTCCGACGATACTCTATAAAAAACTCCAGCGACCCGTGAATATAACTCACGAGTATGTGAAACATCCGATTTATGGTTTTAATTAGCGGTAGATTTTCGGATATGCAGGAATTACTCGAGAAATTGCTATGCCGATTAATTAGAATCATAGAAAATCATTGTAATTTATTATAATTATACATTGTAAGCTTTTGGATCAACTGAAAACGTGAAATTCGAAGATTCGGCGAGGATCAGAAGGGATAAAGATTGAATTTACCGCCTCTCGTATAGCACCGACAGTTCGCTTGCGAGAGAGCGCGCCATCCCGCCGGCCATCTAGCGGCAGCGAGGGAACTAAGCGTTCCGCGGGTGTCTGGCACTCGGACGTTTCAGTACATTTATTTCCGCTCTTGGTGCGGAATTTCGCGCTTTAGAAATCACGACTGTGTAATAAAATGTTGCGCAGCCTTTAAAGAATACGACACCTGTCGGAAAAGCCGACAGAAGGTGACTAATAATAAGGCTGCTGAAATTTTTGTAATTAACCGACGTTATCATCATCGCGGGAACTTTCCACACGGCAGTCTCACTGACATCTGGCAAACCGAGCCGGACACTGAAAATCGATTAAGCGGGAAGTGGAGAAAACAACGAGGCGAGGAGGATGAGGCTCATAAAATATGCGTCGAGATGTAGCAGCGGCGATGAGAGTCTGTTGCGATCTGAGCGATTCGCGATTAAACTACTCTTCAGCGTCTTGTCGAAGACGTCGTGTCGTATCCTGTTTACATGCTGAAGAGGAGAAGAGAACACGACGGGAACGATAGATTCCGGATGCAACGGGGCGAAAGCGAGTCAGCAACACTCGCTACGTTGAGGACTGTAATCTCGAGAGCTCAACGAGCCACGAGCTGAAGAGAAGAGCGTTGTTATCTATGTACAGGAGCATCTGTGTTTCGGATCGAATTCCGGGAGGTGAAAAGAGAGCGTAAGAGCGTTTACTAAAATGGATTGCATGCCGTGTACCTCTTTACTCTCTCGTACATCGTTGTCTTCGTCTTCGTCTTCGTCATCGTCGTCGTTGTTAGAAAGTATACGCGTGATGCTGCGAAGCTTCATCCCGATGCACGTTCCACTCTACTACCACGTGGACTAAAATTATTTTACCTACAAAATACTTACTATTATGTACAGCGGCCCACGATAACCCAAATGCGCCTTGGCCTTTGGTACACCCGATAAAAGTCGACCGATCTAAAATCTCCCGGTATGCAGGGCACTCTGGTATCACAAAGAAGAGAGAGAGAGAACACTTTTACCGCAGGGGAATCGATTCGACGCTCGATTTACCAGTCTCTTTTTCTTTTTTTTTCTCCCGAGCGATCGTGGGAAAAGTTTAATTAAATTACGTACGTTCGTTCTCTAACCAAATATCCTCGATTTCCTTTCACTTCCGGAAGTATCCTTCTACAACCTAACTGCAAGCTTCCGGATGTTATTTTGAGTGCAATTTTCACTTAGTCCTGGAAAAAAAAATTCTCTCTCGTGAAAAATTCTGTCGTTCTTCTTATTGCTAGACATTTGTCACAATTTCGTTAGCTAAATGTGGACAACAATGAGAAAGCCATTTTGCTTTTGCTTGATTTTTGTATTTGGAAATTTTCTGGAGAATTGGATCAGATGGATGATCCATCTTCCGGAGAGTCACGACTGTCAGTTTGTATCCTAGTTGCAGAGGCGTCGACGATTCCGGATGCGGAGAATGCACTGGTGACCGGTGGTGAAAGTGTTCGCCGAGGAGGAGGCGAAGGTTCGGCGGGTGGGAGGGGGGAGGAAAGGAGCCGAGGATCCACAGCGGAGCGGAGAGGGTGGAAGCAGGAAGCAGACCGATGAGTAACACACAAAGTCAGGGACCGCGAGAGATAATGCCGAAGGAATGAACTTTCCCCGGCGGCGACGCCTACGCGACCCTGAAGACTTTGGAGCTTTCGTCTCTGGCGAACGTCACCGCGACCACAGCGCGGGACTTTGTTTTCGATGCTGGTAGCGCGAATAGAAAATACACTTACGCACGTAGGAGGTGAAAGTGAGGCCGAGTGACTTAACCAATTCTCGGCTCTTCAGCGCGACACTGTAACCTCGTCCCCCGCTGAAAAGTACCGTTTTTTGTCTCACCTTCCATTGTCATATTACATTTACATTTTACGAGCAAACGTATGACACAGAAAATTTTTTCACTTATGCCGAAAAATGGTAAGGAATGGGAGAAATTATGGCACGATATTTTCGAATTGAAAATTACGGTCCATTTTTTTTTTTTTTTTTTTGGAAAGCACTTTTCAAATAATTTTCTGAATGCTTCCTTATCACATTTGCTTGAATTTTTTTGGGTTGTCGATAATTGTGTGCACAAAAAAAAATGTATCTCGTGAGCTTTCGCCAGGAGAAAGAAGAGGGACATTTAATGGCACAGTGAATTGTTAGAACGGCTTTCGTGATGTTTGCAGTGCACGAATGACCCGAATCGATCGAATTCATTGACCGTGACATTGAAGGCAGGGCGAGGGAGTATCCCATTGCCGTGGCAAGGCCGTTTAATGGCCACTTCGCCGAGGCACCACGTCCTCCCGTTACCTAATGTCTCCTTCTCGGTTTAAATGCTGTTCTTTGCTTTGCAGCTTGTCGCTTGTCTCTCGGACTGAGTGGCGAACATTGTCACACACAACAATTGAAGAAAATTGACACAATCGTGCCAATTCAATTGTGGTTAACGAGGTGACCTTGTGACGTTTGATCTGGAAGAAGCCGAAATTCGTTTCGCCTTCAAATCTTTCGCTTTTTTACTCGAGTCTTAATTAAGTTTAACAGGTTTAACTACAAAGAATTTAGTCCGCTTTCGGAAATCGCCGGAGGGCATTTTTTTACAGGATATTTAAGTAGACATTCTTTGATCCAAATCCATTAATTAGTAGAAAAAAAAATAAAAAAAAAAATAAAAAATATTCTTCGAGGTTGAAAATTTACGAAACTTTGTAGAAAATAATACTCAACGTGAATTATATTTCTCCGAATCGAATAATTCGTTCTTATCGTTGTGCCCCACTTAAATGAATATAAATGCAAATACGCGAGTACGTATTCTAGTTCTCAGACATTCGGATGTCGCATAATGTGGTACTTTCTAAATAAAGCCACTCTTGAAGCGAATCTGGGTCTCTTCACTCTCCTCAGGATCTTCTTCATCGTCGTGGATTTATTGAAAGTTGTAAAAAAAGGGTAAATATATTTATTTGCCATTTTGAAACACAGTGTGTGTTGATAATATATGATTACGCTCATTGCAGGAGCTCATTACTCTCGGAAATAAATTGATTCTGCTGCGGCATTGGATTAGAAATTCCGCCGCAAATTTAGAAAATAGAAAATGTTGATTCCTCTCGAAAATTAGAGTGATTTGTCATTTTTAATGTAATTTTCTCCCGGCGTGAAAAGTCGTTTAATAAATTATTGTATTCGATGCTGCTTGCGAGGCCGATTAGCAATTAGTCTTAAGTGCCTGTTCTGTATAAATCGAAAACAGGTTTTAGCTGTGGAAAAAATACGACAGACCGTCGAATACGCTGAGTTGTTCCTGACTGCATCAACGGCAGGACATGCGCTTGTTATTCCTTGCTTTCTAAATAAACATAAATACTGAGGATATCTGGGTGAATCCTCGACTCGTTTTTTTATTTATTTTTTATTTTTTGAATATCGGATTAATGTGAATTGATATATCGATCCAGAAATGAGTATATATGGATTTTTTAAAATACATACACTTTTTGTTTATTTACCTTTCAATTATATTTCGGCAAAATATAATTTAAAAAAAAATGATATATTTTTTTAGAAGCGTGACACTATTTTTTTTTTCCATTTGCTTGGTATTTTTTCTTGGATCGACGCTTAACTGCGCATTCCTCACTAATGTAAAACACTTAAAATGAATTAACCTGAATTTAATAAGGAAACCAATAGAATTAACCTCGAACTAACACCGTTAAATGTTTTTCGGGCCGCCGTCGATGCGAAGTTCAGCTCAAGTCGATGTCGTGCATTAAAACGGAATTAATTCTCGCATCTTGCCGCCAATTTTTTTATTTATTTTTTCTGGAGTGCATCAGTGACTTTTATGTCTGAAACCGATACTTAACAATTTTTATATTATTTACCGATCGTAATATTGAATATTAAAAAAAAATTGTCTTTAGCACAGAATATTTTATTCTTATCGATAAAGTCCACAAAATGATTGTGACTCGTAGCTGAACAATTTTTTTTTTTTTCCCCAATTAAAATCCCATTTTGGTAAGCGATCTGCGCGAAGGCGGAGATCGCGATCGATAGGATTTCCGCATTGCTCGTGGCTTGGGGCTTCGGGAATTTGCCTTCGATATTACTGTACGATCAGTCGAAATATCAAACTACTTTCTACCGCACGTGATCGTGAGTATACCGTTAATCGCGACGAGTGTGAAGTACGCTCGCGAGGCTCGATATCCACGTGTGGGATTGAATGAGTGAGCGTGCGCTTGCGATCCATGGCAATTCGCGAGGCATATACCGACTCATCGCGCTCGCTCCGCTGTTACTTCTGCTGCCGCTGCTCCTGCCCGTGGATGGCAAAGCGATTAGCATATAGGCACACTGACACACTAAGATCTCCTATCTATTTTGTTCATCTTAATACCATCGATCTGCATACTGCCTGCGGCTACTGGCGAGCCTTAGACATTGTATCCATCGATAAATAATAAACAATAAACAATAAATAGAATTTGGATTGAAAGAAGAAATAAAAAATCAATGGAAGCGAAGTAAAAAATAAATGCAATGAGAATAAAAAATCGGTATCATTTTTTTCAAGCGATGGTATTCAATGACCCAAAATAATCGGATTTTTATTCCGTCTGTCGGGAAGGATCGTTGTATATGCACTTGAGAACCCCGAACGCCCACGCGCGGCTATTGTCTCTGACGAATGAGCCCCGGGCCACTTCAGAGAGAAAGAGGATGATGTACCGAGTGAAATAAGGAGCCCGTGCATCCATCATCCCGCTCTTCGTCTTCGACTACACGTGTACAACCCGCGAGCGGAGCAGGTACTCGTGATTTTACATACACACACACATACACATACACGTGAACCATAATAATGTTTTACACTTCCTAATATGGCACACTGTAAAAAAAAAGGATTCTATCAGAAGTTTCAGAGGAATTGAAATGAATTTTCGATTTCTTTGTACACGTTGATATTTTATAATTAATGTCAAATTAACAGAAATAATTCACAGGTGTTGACGATTTATTGTGATTTTTTTTTTGCTATTGAAAATTGTATATTAAATTCAAAATCGGGCGGAAAAAAAAATCGGTGGCGTATTATTCGCGTGGTATCGCAACTCGCGCGTGTGATTTGTCATGTTTATTCAATGGGCGCAAAGCCGAGCGAGCGATGCTCGGACAAACGTCGAGCGAGAGGAATCGGAGAGCTCAAAAAAAAAAATCGGAAGTATGTCATCTTACGTTCGACTTAGCCGTTCGACCGGTCGACCAGCACCGAACTCCGATTCCATCGGTTCCCATAGTCCCCACGATTTTTTACGTCGCGTATAGATATCGTAAATTTGTAGTGGCCCAGGCGCCGGGTCCCCGTTTTATTAATTCTGCATCGAAATCGGTAAATTCGGACTCCTCATCGTGTTCGTCGACACATAGACATCCTCCGGTTGAATATCTCACTGAATTTTCGAGATTCGTATTAATATTAATCACGGAATAATTAATAATCTCTGTTGCCTCAGGTCATTGCCGGAAGTTGATCGGTAAATGTTGAGCGCCGAAACGAAACGTGCTTATTAATTAAAATAAACAAAAACAAAAAAAATTAACTCCTTCCTGATTAACATTTTCCATACATTTCGTCGTAAAAACGAACTATCCGAATTATTTCCATTGTTCTCCAATTTTTATTGAATTAATATATTCTACGCTCCGAAAAAAAATTTTTTTTCCTAAATGTATTAACATTTTTCATCACGGAAAAAATTCCCAAGGAAAAAGTGACTCGAGTATTAACACATCATAAATATTCGCAACTATAGTTCTCTTCATAAAAAAAAAAAAAAAAAAAAAAAACGTGACCTCCTTAGCCGCTGAGATGACAACATCGGTGTCAGCTTATCAGGGCTCGTGTATATCTTGTAACACATCGCGTCACACTAGCGCTTAGAATTCTTCGCATCTCCCGAGAGGTTCTCGAGAAATCTTGTAAATCTCGTGGAATCGTAAATCTTCATAAGCATCGGGAGTTTTTCAAGTCTGGGAATCCCCGGTTTTCCGGGCTCTCCGATCTTTCATATGTATGAACAATAAAATAAAGGCATTCGAGTGGAACCGAGCGATTTAAGGTGCGCAAAAGAGTAAGCAAACCGGATGTCGGGAATGCGATGAGAATCGTCGAAAGCGCGCGCCGTGCTTCCGTCTCCGCGGAGAATGTCTTCGTCTTCAATTCCGGGCTAAGATCGCGCGCCCTCGCTCGTAACAAAGCGGATCCGCGTGAAAGCGGCGGAAACGCGCGCGCTGCACCGACAGCATGAATGGTCGCTGACGTCAAAGAGGCTCTTTCGGAAAAATTGCGCAATTTCACGATTCCACTATCGCGGGCACAGCCGCTGTGTGTGCTACGGTTGGGCTATGCCCGCGCGCCGAGAGCCCCGAGCGGAATCAGCGCACGCGTAATAATTCAGCTTTCCTCGGCTCGCCCGAACGAGGTGCTAATACTCGATGACGCGCGGCTCCCGAGAAATGGATTGGAACGGATCTCCAGCCGGAACACAAACTTTGTCACTTTCTCCAGTTTCCCGAAAAAAAAAAACATAAAAATAAAAACAAAACGTCACCGGCGTTTTTCTTGCAGCGCTACGGTTATCACAGTTGTCACTGAGGAAGATTACGTCACAAGGTCACGTGCATTCAAAAAAAGAAAATGCAAATTTTTATTAATAAAAGTGTCGATCAAATCCAATGCACATTTGTGATATTAAATTAAGTTACAATTAAAAAAAACACATGTTTATTTATATCTTAGTGCACTAAATTAAATCGGTCCCAAAAAAACATTCAACTTTCACTGGAACTTGTCCGGGGCTTCCGTTTTCGGGGTCCGTTTCCGAAACAGGCGAGCATGTACTTAGTACACCGCGTGTAATGTCGCATGAGTTCGGATCGCTAAATCCACGTGTTATTATTCCATGCGCAATCCTCGTGATTCAGCCTCCCCTCTTGATGTTCCATTGTCGTACAGCGGATGATTAAGAAAAAAGAAAGTTAAGCGTGCGCGAAAGCGGCCAAATTATTGTCCGATGATCCGGCGACTTTTTCATTTTTTTATTTCCCACCTCCTCAGCGACTCGCGATAAAACTAATTCCCAATTATTTCCAAAGTGTCTATCGATAATTTCCAAAAATAATTTTTTTGACAAATCAATAAAAAAAAATTTTTTAAAAATAAAGTATCTTCGTCAAAGCTGACAATAGTTATTCCAGCCGATATCGGACACTTTGCGTTAAGGTCTCGGGAGGCTTTTCGGTGAAAGCCAACGAGGAGGAATATATTGGCGGAGGAGGAGAGACTCGGACGCGCGAGAGCGTGAGAGAGAGAGATATGCAGAGAGGGGAGAGTATATAGCAGACGTTTCGTTTCCGAAGGCCTCACAACGAACACACTCTCCGTCAAAGTCGCGAGACAGGACAGCCTCCCTCACATTTACTGTCCGATTGGTCAATTTTAATTAATCAATTATCGATTAACGATCGAGACTCGAGGCTCGAGACACAGGAAAGAAGAAAAGTGTCAAGTGTGTGTGCCATAGGATTATATCTCTTTTGATCGTCACCGACAAAGGTTTGTTTATCCAAAAAACAAAAAAAACAAAAATTAAAATTTAACAATAAAATTAATTAGTGTGACGAGTGGTCAGTGAATCGAATCTCGAAAGTGTGTACTTCCGGTTTCCCGTCGGCTGAGCTTACGAATTATTGCGCAGACGATTGGAAATCATTCTTAATAGCTGCGAGACGAAGGAGGAAGCAAAAATCGCTTCCGGTTATGCGCTCGGTCGGAGAAATTTGAAAAAAAAAAAAAAAATATGATTGCATCTCGCGCGTGTGCGATTATCCTCGTACGTATCTCCGCGGGTTCTCATGTGTGTACGCATCGAAAAGGCAAAAGGGTATGTGGGGTAGCGAGTCAGTGTGTCAACGTTCTCACGTCTCTCTCGGCGAGCTGCTCAGCCGCGTCCGTCTTCCTCTTCTTCGGGTACCGCGCTCTTCGAGAATAAGGCCGTGGGCGCAGCGAGAGAGAGAGAGAGAGAGAGGGAAGGAGATTGCTGCTTCCTCGGATGAAGAGAGAGAGAGAGAGAGAGAGAGAACGGTGGAGAGTCGTTCCTGTACATCTGCAACACTATTCGAGTATTCCCAAGTCCACGACCTGAAGAGCCCAACAATTTCTAATCCTCTTCAAGGAATAAACGAGCGTTTCAATAATTTCTTCAATTTCACGCAATTAAAATGAGAAAGATACATTTTATTCGGCGAATTGTAATTTTTTTTGTAATTATCAATCGAAGTGAATAATTTGTTTATTTATAACAATTGAAATTCGGTGACTATGGATGAGATTTTATTGGGGTAAAAAAATTAGATTGATAAATTCGACGCAGGCTTTTCAGCTGCTGTGTTGATAAAGGGTTTATGAAGCCATCGATTTTTTTTTTTTAATTTGGCATGTCGAAATTTGTAAAATGATTTAGAAGAGCTCGGTACAAAAATGATTCACCTGACTGTACCTTCGATGGCCCCTTAATTCGAAGCCGAGAAACTTTCGCGTCTCTCGACGAGCATCGTGCTCTCCGATCCGTCCAATTTACCAACGCAGGACCACACACACACACACACACACACACACACACACACACACACGTGTTACACCATAGAAAACACACACACGACGTGACGTACGAGGGAATTTGTGAGGGAGACCAATTTCGCGCTTTCTGCTCCGCGGTTAAGACGCCGAGACAACACGCGACAATGCGACAGCGCTCGGCGCTACGGACACTCGCCGTATCCGTCACGACGACTGTACACCCTTAAAAATATTCGATATTTAACCTAAAGAGAAAATTATTTTTTTCAGCAGTCAATTTTGCCATAGAAAAAAAAATAGAGCTTTTTTTCTGACGTACAAAAGACTACTTTATGTCACTCAGTGTGAGAAAGCAAACTTCACGCACTGAGTGAGAGAAAATCGCGCCCGGTACTTTTGTTGCACGCACTTTTCGCACTAGCGCTTTATTCTCCTTCGTCTCGTTAACGCGCTAACCTCATAATTAAATTAAAAAAAAAATCTCCATTAATTAATCCGTTGTGCAACAACAAAAACGAGAAAAAAATGTCGCCTTAATAACACGGGAGAATTTTCTATCGTTCTCGGAGCTCGCATCACTTTCTCGCACTCGTGGAAATTGGTGGTTTCTCAAGCGTGTCTGTCTCGCGTGTACCGCAGTACAAATTGCATTCTTAAGGGGTTTCACCGTAGGGAAGCCCTCGCGCACGTCCTCGTACCCGTTCTCCCGACAAAACCTCGTATAACGGTACATTCGGCGTGTTACGTCACGGCGCACCTGTCACGGCTCCTCGAGGACAAAGGGTTGCCGTAAAAAAGGCGGTATAAAAATAAAATGCGGGAGAGGGAGGAGGGGTAAAGGGCCGACGAAGGGGAAACCTCCAGGAGAGGGAGAAAAAAAGGTCGTTGCTGCATAGCTGCTCCCTTACGGTAGTCCAGGCTACTTGATACCTGATTTCCGCGACGAGCAAACCAGACTATGCGGATCTTGCGCTTCCTGGTCATGCCAGAAGCTCCGGGGGACAGTAACTGGAGAAAGACGACGGGATATCTAACGCGCACTCTCCGGTACGACAGAATGCCTCGGATATTAAATATACGTACACAGAGAAAGAGGTGAAAGCGAGAGACAGATCGGAATGTGACCTATGACGGATCCGTTTCACCTCGTGATGATATCCTTCCAGGATCCACAATTCCTCCACGAGCTAAACATTTTAAAAAAAGGCACATAGTCTCCTGTTGACAATTTTTATAATTTTTCAAGTCATTTTTTAGTTTTTTTTTTTTTTATTAAAATTTTTAACAGTATTGAAATGGTAAAAATGAAAGCACAATTATGTAGAGTGTTTTATGGGACACCATAATTTTGGTGATATTGAAAAATCAAGTTTTGCCATTAAATGTGGAATCGGTTATGGGGCACCATAATTTAGTGATATTGAAAAATCAAGTGTTGCGATAATTTGCTACAAATTATTGCGAGATTATGTGGAATGGATTATGGGACACTATAATTTTAGTGATGTTGAAAAAAAAAAATATTGTAGCAGAAGATTTTTATTTCTGATATATATTTTATGGTGTATATACTCTATTTTCGCTATCGCTTTTCCTTTATTTATTTCTTCTCTCTCTCTCTCTCTCTCTCTCTCTCTCTCTCTCTAATCTTCCTCACTTGGAGTTTATCGAGGACGTGAAACTTTTCTCTAGAGACTAACCGCTGGTGCATAATGCGTTTTCTCCGGTTTTCCTTCGTCCGCGCGCAAGACGCACGACTGTGATATTTATTCTCGAGTCGCGCGATCTCGTTTGTCATCTCGAGCGTGGGAGGACGAGCTGTTTGCGGCTTTGGAGGGAGCACGTGCTTTCATATTCAGTTATTGTGCTGGGATTTTGTCAAACCCTGCGCTCCGTCCCTCGCAACCCGAGGATTCTTGAAAAATATTTCTCACGCGGTTTGCATACATTGTTTCAACAATGCCAAGAAATTATTCTCACGATGTGCTTTGTATTTGGGCGAAGTGCGCGGCTTCCGATTGTTTTTATTCGAGATATTCGTCGACCTCAATCGCGTGTAAAATTAATTTTTTTTCCTCTTCATCTCAATTAATTTGTTAATTATTTTTGTAAGGACTTTGCATATTTTCTCAACAATGCCAAGAAATTATTATTATTTTTTATTTGGGATATTCGTAGAATTGTATGTAAACGATTTTTTATTTTTTTGGTCATCATTTCAATTTTTTGTCGCACACTTACCTATATTTTTTATTGGTTTACCCGAAACAACAATTTTTTTCGTGTATCGAGTCTCAAAAAAATTCAGAGACATTCTGTACGACTATAGGAATATGATTTATTCCTACTGGCCGAAGAGGGGGAAGAAAGGGGGGCCCCATTGCCCTACTGGCTGAACACGGACTATTATGCAGTCCCATAAAATAATGAAATGAAACTAGGCGAGCGAGTCGCTCGGAATTCTAGAAAGTGTTTCTCTCCCAAAGCCCCGGATATTTCAGTCCCAAAATCAAGGTCGTTCGCCACTTGACACACAAAACAAAAAAAAACAAGAATGAGTAAAAAAAAAAGAGAGAAAAGCATCGAAATCGTTTATGGAATACATGATTATCTAGGATGACAGAAATTTTGTCAATTCATACACAACTTTCGTGGACCATAATTTGTATCGTCTTTCGGCTACACCCACAACCCTTTTAAGGTACCCTTTTAAATTTTCGTTGTTAACTATTATCCTTTCGTTTCCAAACGTGAAATTTCGTTATAGTCACCGACTTATTAAATAAAGCGCTTCACTAAAAAATTTAATAATACATTTTTTTACAAATTTCTATATTATCTCCCAAATAATTTTTACCAATACGATTAAAAATAGATTCTGTCATTTATGCACACCTTTAATTCTTTCGACGACTCGAATATTGCTATAAATATTTTTCCTGCATTTTTTTAAAATATACACTTAAATCAATATTTGTATTATATATTTTATTATACATCCTTTGCATTTTTCAATATTATTCGATGAAATCGTAGTAAAAATTGCAGGGATTGATAAATTGAAGATGAAATGATGAAAAAAAATGTGGAAATTGATGATCTAAGTCGAGAGTCTTTGGGATCGTTGTACCGCGTTGTGGATTTGGGTCTCGAGATCAAATTTCTAGGGTGATGCCCGGGCCTGTCGAATTCCGCTCGCTTTCTCGATCCCTCGCTCGTAGGCAAGCGCCTCGGCATTAAGCCACTTGCCGTGTGCTCGTGCGGCGAGCTCAGGTGTTGGTAGGCCGCGTGCTACCGACTCGCGGCGCTAACTCCGCGCGGTGCGAGTCGCTCCTTCCTCGTCTCATTCGCCGGAGATTATTTTGGGCCGCTTTCTCCTAAGAGAAGCCGCCGACCTTTCCACAGCGTTGCGCCGAGCGTACTCCGCCTTCCGCTCGACGCTCCTCGCGTCCCGCGCCCCTTTTACGCGTCACGCACGCGAACCGTTTTAATTAGGCCCTATCGCCACGAGATAAATCACTGGAGCTCGTCATTGCAAAGGAGGAAACGATGCAAATTGACGTTTCACGTTTTCGATCTCGCCGCTGTCAAAAATCTCGTCCCAAAGACCGTTCGCTTCACAGTTATATCAAATTATAGTCGAAATAATGAAAACTTTCCAAAAAAAAAAACGGTATTCCCATTATTTCGAAGTCATTGTTCGCTTTTATTTTTCCTGAAAATAATTTTTTTATCAATATTCTCCTGCATTAATTAAATATATAATAATATATAATAATAATAATATAAATATATTGTACCAAAGACCGTTCACTTCACAGTTATATCAAATTATAGTCGAAATAATGAAAATTAAAAAAAAAACAGTATTCCCATTATTTCAAAATTTTTTTATCAACATTTTTCAAGTCACTAAAATACATCATAATAAAATAAATAAATAAAATACATTAACACACTGGGGGGTGAAATTATCGGTACGAGTTTATTATTACGCAATATCATTGAAGTTTTTTTCCCCATTTGATAATGGCTAACAAGATCGAAGAAAAATCATTTCGATTCGTTGACTGGATCCGATAATAAATTTATTACGAGGTGTTATTTTCAGTTGGATGGATTCACTCGGTGCGTGAAGATCAATTGAAATCGCAGCCAGTGACGAAAGATCCACAATCAAAGCTCCTTAACGATTTGTATTGAAGCGTTGATAAATCGTGCGGGGGTTACAGTGGAAAAAACACGTTAACCCTGTTAGAGCGAGGTGTGGATCGAGAACGAATTGCTCGATCACCTGTACGTAATTGAATTTGTACAACTACAACGTCATGGAAACGGCCCTTTACTCGACGGCGCTTTCTCCTCTCCTTTTTTTCGATACTATTCAACAGGACTCGTAGAATGACGTTAGGGGCAACTCGTTCCGGATATTAAGGCTAGCGTGCTGGCTAACTCTCGACTTACCGCCTATTAGTACCATTTCAATGCCACTTTTCAATGTACAGTCGATTCCACTGGCTTTAATAATTAACGGCCAATGAAATTCGAGAAAATCGGTACGTCCGGTAAAATAAAAAAAATCGAGGAAGCCGATGCACGTGATAATCCTGCCGAAAATCGAGTCAATTAATTATCGAACTCTGCAACAATTATTTTAATTTATTTTTCCATTTATCTATTTTATTTCGTGCGTCCAAATTAATTGCAATTAATTTGAGAGAAAGGGAGGGAGAATTGAATATCGGGAAATTTGGTATAAATCAATTGGGTTAGTGATAACTAATAGTCGTCAATGAATTGGTGATGAAAGAAAATTGAGGGTCGATGGAAAAGGCGAAAAGTGATATTTCATCGTGACTCTGGTAAAAAATGAATGCTCGCACAGGATTTCGTAGCTGTCTCTGGATTTTTCGAGGCGGTGCAGTATTTTTTTTTGGGGGAGTAAGAAATGCGGCTTTGAGGGCGACGTGAGGGATGAAACCGGCGAAAGGGCGTCGAGGAGATTAGTGCAAAGCACTCGGGCCTCCAGGTAAAAATAGATCGGGTGCGGAGTCGATTTTTGGGCCCGGAAATTCTTGGGCCCGACGCAGCAGCCCTTGGCCCTTCAAGGGAGGGACTCGACTCGCCCCCTCTAAATATTCCCTTAATAGTGAGCTTCGATTCCTTCGTTTCTTAAGACCGGAAGCGAGCATTCGACTTCGGTTCGCCCTTCATCCCTTTTCCATCTCGAGTCCTTTCACGCGCGTTTTTTTTTTTTTTTTTTGATAATCGGGCCTACACGAAAGTGGTAATCAAATATCGCTTTAGTTTCTTTTTTTCGCTGAAGTGAAATTCCATTTTTTTTTGAGACGTGTGAAAGTGTGAAGAATGCTTAGGGACACAATAAGGGCCTCACCTTCGTAATTTCTCGATGATTTAATAATATTTTTTTGAATAACTTTTTTTTCTCTCTCCAAACCCGGAAGTAATTTGCTTACTCAACATTGCTTTGTTTTCTCCCAACAATTTCATTACTCCCACGCAATGTTTCGATTGACGCTTTCTGCCCGCGCGCAGGTGGCAATTAAATGTCGCTTTACTTCCTTTTCGACTGCTCAGAGTGAAAACTATTTTTTTATTTTCATTTTTTTTTCGAGGCCATGCGAAGGTGTGGAGGACGTATTAAGGGGCAATAAGGGTTCGACTATTGTTTGCCGGATAACGAGGTTTTTTTTTTTTCAAGGACCCACATCGTTCCAGTTTCCGAATTAATTTTTATCTTCCGGTTGACGCAAAGTCAATTTGCAGTCGTGTGAAAGTGGCGGATACTCATTAAGGCCCTTATCGAAATATTAAGTCCATTAATTGCGATTTCTTATTAAAACTGTCAGACGCGGAAGAGTCACGGAGAAAGAGAGAAACACCAACTGAAGAACGCAAAGCGCCGCGGTTACTACGTTATAACATAACCAGTGCAAAAAAAAAAAAAGAAGAAGAGCAACACGAAGAAAGAAAACGCGCGAGAATATGAAGAAACGAGGCGTTCACTCGCGCTTTCACGAATTATCAACCGTCGCCCCCCTTTTCGTTGTGCACTTCCGTATTGGTGCTCGGCGGGGCCAGTGCCTCGACGCGGGTGCTTCAAGAATGTGGGTCAGTCTGTTACTAGTTCCCCCCATGATTACGCCTTTGCTCGGTAAACTGAGAATAAGAGCTCTCGCCGAGCTTTATCGTCTGGCGGACGTTATGTAAATTTATTTCCATCGCGACTGGTATGCGTTGTCGCTTTGGGCCTTAAGCCACATTTCGCTACCCTAAATACCCGGCCACACATGCCAATCGATAATTCAAGATCCAAAACACGTTCGTTAAGAGGAATCGATAGCAATTTATCGCTATCGATTCCGACTTGTATCATTCCAGAGTCATTGGGCCTTATTTTCTTTTTCCTACCCCCTCTTCGCTCCACTCGGGGGGCCTTTTATACATCTATCTCTCATTTTTCGTTAAACTCGCTTATAATCCGTCTCGGTTTATGTGACCGGAGGAAAACGAGGCGCGAACGCGTCGCAATCGGGCCCACTCTTTCACCTGTGCCCGTGGGACAGCGAGACGCGGGCCGGCATACGCTCGCGCCCGAGTACGCACAAGGCGGGACGTTCGGAGGGAGTGGGGGTAGTGAGTCCCCGGGCCCAGAGGCACGAGAGTGAGCGGGGTGGGGAGGGGAGGGGGGGGGGGGGGGTAACCGGCGCTGCCACTGGTCGTGTTGTCGGCGCTGGTGTTATACACTGCCACTGGGCCGACGTATACACCACATTGGGCCCGTTTGTGTGTGTGTACGCGCGGTGGTCTCTTAACGCTAGACGTATATACGTCGTAGTGGGGCCTCACACGAACGATCTCGATGGTGAGTAGGTCACTGGGACGCGGCTCGTTGCCGCGACGAGTGGCTCTCGCAGGTTCAGTCAGTTTCCGCCGGCCACGACAGCCACTCTGGGCCTCAAGTCCCCAACCCGACTCGTAGGGCCCATCGACCCGATGAAGAACAACCAATAGACAATCGTACCCGTTTTCGTCGCGGTCCGGAAGACAAATTGTTATAAAATTTTTGTTTTTTTTTTTACAATCCTTTCGATCAATGACAATTCGATAAACCCACTGTCGAAATATCGTGGCTATAAATTATTTCCGGACGTCGAACGTGACCGGGGACAAAATTGTTTTTTTGTTTAGTGAAGCGGATTACGGAAGTAAGGTGACAATAGAAAAGAGTGCTAACGTAAGAGATATCATTTGTGATTGTGATAAGCAATATCGAATTATTTATTTATCCGTTTATCGCTTGAAAGTTCGGATTTTACTACGATCTTAGTTAATTAGGATCTAAAAAAAAAAAAGAAAAGAAAAAATGTTTACTGTGAACCTCCGAGTGAATTTTTGTTTATTTACTGTCTTTTGATGTTTGAATGGCTTTTGTTGTCCGGGAAGCGCAGTGGATATTTTTATCTCGACGTTGTCACTTGATGATGAATTTTTTTCGGTGCTCGAATGAACCGAGGGGTCTTAAGGGAGTGGGAAAAATGTTATGTGACAAAAGAGACCCACCGCGACGCGTGAATTAAAATCAGTAATCTTTTTTTTTTTTTTAATGTTGCTTATGCTCTTCGGTCACACCGAATTACGTGCGGGCCTCTATTCAAGGATCTACCGCGATGAGTTACGGAAAATTGTGACCGGTGTCATTCGTCCGATGAATGATGATCTTTGAGCCGCTCAAACATATGTCCGCGCTCAAATTGAGAGCTTTGCCCGTCAAAATAATTAATGAGACTTTGCGTAGGTCGGGAGCGTCCTATACAAACCCGAAAAACTTTTCTTTCCTCCCTCACGACCTGACAAATTAATTTTTTATTTTCCCTGGAGGCTTTTCTTTTTTTCTTTTTTTGGATATGAAAAATTAAGTTTGATTTTTTTTTTTTTTTTTCGTTACAGAAAGCACACACAATGGAGAGAACGCGGAGGAGTATACGAAGGACCACCCTCGGCCTTTTATTGCCCCTGTTTTTGGCCCTCGTGAGTACAACTTGTAATTTTATATTATCCATTGATATATCGACGTATTAAATTCAGTGGGTTAACTCGTTTATACGCATCAGTGAATTTTACGACCATTTCAAGCTCATGAATGATGCAAAGTTTATTGTTAAGTTCACTAGGGTCTGAAAATACAATTTTTCATTCGTGACCTGGTGATTATACATTCGATCGTTGGTACATTCGATCGATTTATCGAAGGAATAAAATCAAATTTTCCACTGAATCTTTCACTTCCGCCCTAGAAAAACATCTTTATTTCCAATCTGCCGGAACAAATTTAAGAAAAAAAAAAAAAAAAAAAATCGGTACCTGCCCAATTACCATTTTTCAAGTCATTCACCGGTGAGACATTATCGAACCGTGCAATCTCAAAATCTCAATCAACTGCTCAAAAAAAAATGTAGCCTACCAAAAAAAATCATTGTAGTATCTCTAACTATTAATTAAAAATTATTACAATATTAACAAAAAAAACGTGAAGAATAATAATCTCAGTCCAGGACGTGAACTGAACGAAATCTCGTTTGCCCATGATTTTTCCGACGTTAGATTCCGGGTCAACGAAAATCGGCGCGAGTAACTCATGTTTTATTTGCAATCGGGCACGTACCGCTCATTAACCATTGTAAATCGTGGAATGAAAAATATGGGTACGTGTGTGCGTTGTGGAGGACAGTGCGTCGGGCAATGGGCGCTCATGGGTGCCACACAAGCGCGCCGCCGAACCGAAGATAGTAGGTCACTGCGCCGGACGCAGTGCCCTTCTCCTCCTCCTCCTCCACCTCCTCCTCGCTCTTCTTCTCCTTCTTCAGCAACGCCGTGCACTTTCGTAAATAAGCGGCGCACACAACAACAGCGCGATGCCCTGAAGAGGACCGGCTGCCACCGGTAGACACGCGCCCGCGTTGCGACCGAAGGTGCAGCGGATCAACTTCTTTCTTTCGACGACGAAGAGCAGCTTTCTTTCCTGAGAAACGTCCTCTTCTCCTCTGCCATACACGTACCCATGCTCCACCTTCGTCCAGGCAATGACACCACCTAGCCACACATTTCTCAGTCCCTCGTGACTACGCCGCTAAAACGTCCACCTGTTTGCCTGCTATTCCAACGTGTGGACTGTAATTAAAAGGGTTAATAGTCTCGGAAAATCAGGGCATTCATTTCCGCATTGAAGTTCACACTTTTAGGGTTTTTTTTTTTTCAAATTATGTTTCACTGGGTGAAAATTGATCATTTATTTTATGAGTTAATTAAAATAGCTGCAATAATGATAATTTCTTAATAACGAATTTGGGCTCAGAGTGGAGAAAAGAGAGGAAATAAAAAATTGAGTCGGATTGGAGAAGGTGTTTGGAAATAAATAGATTTGTTGATTGTGAAGGTGTGGGGAAAGTGCGTCTTAGTAGGGGATTTTTTCGAAACTAATGAATTTTTTTCGGCATCCTAATTAACCCTTTGATAATGAGTCCGAAATTGAATTAAGGTACAAGAACGGGGAAAAAAATGCGGTCCACAATTTTTTGTGTATATGTATCACGATGGGAATGCACGGTGATTAAGGAAATACAGTTTTTTTTTCTGACGCCTTTTTCGAAGTTCGGCATCGAAGGGCGAGGTTCTTAAGGGCTAATGAATTTTTTATTCGGTCTAATTACCAAATTTATGTTCCTCCAAACTTGAGACATTAATTTTTTATTTCCAAACCCGCCTAAAATAAAATGATTTGTTCGATCTTCGACGGGAAATTCGTGAGATTATGGAAGATATTTCAGAAAGTTTCCAATTACGGGCCTTTCATCGTTGCGCCTGCCCGAAAATCGAGAGAAAATTCTTTTGCTTTTGTTCGGAAGATCATTTTTACGATCACTCGTGCGCGGAGAAGTTGCTCTGCTCCCGATGCATTTTTTTTTTTTTTCGTCGATGATGTTGCTCCTAAAAAAAAGGGCCGAACGCGGAAAAAATACCTGCGGCCGTAACGAAATCGGCCGTCGTTAGATTCCCGTGGGAAGAGCGAACTCCTGGAGAGTCTCTCGACTTCTCGACAGGTGCGTTACGCCTTAATGCGTATATCGGCTGGTGCACGACTTTTTCCTCAGCATCGCTGGTGTGACCCCAACGATTTTCCCGTATTTTCCCGATGGCCAGCGAGAAACAGAGCGAACCTTTTCCCTCCATGGGCCACCACTTCGACCCTCGATTAGCTATAATTCCCTCCCTGCTCTCATCCCTTCTCATCTCCTCCCAGACAGACCTTTGGGAATTCGGCAACATTTTTCACCCTGGCTTTTCCATTGTCTCTCTTTTTTGTCTAAATTATGGCCTGCCACAATTTGGATTTTTTACCGGATCGATCAGAAATCAGGCTTCCAACTTCCACTGTCAAATATAAATATATTTTGATATTTATTTGAATACAAATATATTTTGATATTTATTTGAATATAAATATATTTTTATATTTATATATTGAGGGTAGTGAGTTGAAATGATAATTAAAAAAAAATTGGCTTGTGCCCATATCAAAGAATGGAAGTAATGGAAAATTGGATTCATTGACAAATTTAATAGCAATGATAAAAGTAGCCAAACGAAAAAAATGAAAAGAAAGAGAATAGAATTGTGACGCGTCATTCATCAAGTTCTAAGCGCCTCGCCTACTACTGGCCTTGGTAGTTCCACTGGCCGTACAATCCTGCGGTCGACCACAGAGCGGCGCTCGCCCTCTTTCCATTTCTTCCTTTTCTTCCTCCCCCATTCTCCTTTCTTTTTTTTTTCAAACACACGCCTACCACTTAGCTTGATGGCAGGGGCTTTTATAAGATTTCTCCTCCCCCAACTCCGGCTCTTCTACCGCATTCGTAGTAGCACTCGATTAATTATGCCAATGCCGCAAGAACTACTAAAACATAGTCTTCTTCCTTCTGCTTCAGAACGTACGAATTCTTCAGAGTGCTCTCAGATTATTAACCTTTCGGTGAAGGAATATCTGCTCTTCATAATCGATGTTTTAATCCATTAAAAAAAAAAAAAGCCTTCTTTCTAAGAATAAAAAAAAAATAATAAAAAATCATATTGATTGTAGCAATTCTTTTTTGTCAATTAAAAAATCGCTATGAAAGTGTACAACAATTTTGATTTATTGCTATAATTGAAAAAAAATAAATTCATGTAAATTTTTATAGAGCAAATTTGATAGTTTTTTTTAAATTCGGTAGTATTTTTAATTAACGGTGAATTCGATTCTGACCAGGAGCCTCAGCTTTACAATGTTCATTATAATTTCTCTTCTCTTTGAGTGGCGGCGTTGCATAGTCTTCATGGTCGTCGCCGACACTGGGTCGCTCCTAATATGTGGTTCGCCTAGCTGTTTTCCAGCGGACTCGAGAGGATCTCTCGGCTCTGTAAACGCGGTCTTCCAATTAAAATCTAATTCCCGACTTTAATTCGCGAAATATCTTCATGACCGGTGCCTCTTCAGCTTCTATTGTATACCCGGTTTTCTTGTGTTTTTACCCCAGGAAAACGCGCAAAACTATAGCAGCCTGATTCTCACGGCTCTCGTTGCAGCCTTCCTCCTCTTCTTCTTCCTTTTTTTATTCTTCCTGCGCACCCATTTATTCTCTTCCAACGTCAAATGCACTCTCGCCGATCGCACGATTTTAATCGGACAACACAATCGTGCGAATTCGTAGACTCATGACGAAAAACCTTGCACTTTATCTTCACCGAGTCCGATTACTTCCGGGATGGGTAGATGGAGTCCTCAAAGGACTCGGTAGTTCAATCTAATTTCAGCTCAATTCGATATTTTCGTTGCAATTTATTTTAACCTGGCTGAGTGAATTAGTTATTGCTATCTTCCCTTTTTTTTACATTTTCGTTATTATCTAATTACCTAATTAGATCACTTGACAAATATAAAAAAAAAACAACAACAGCTCAATTAAATATTTTAAAAAAATTTTGCTTCATAATTCCCCACAAATTTGTGTGAATTCTCAGGATTAAAAATGTCGCAATTAAATTTAACCTGGATGAGTGAATTTGTTATTTCTATCTTCTTCCTTTTTTTTTTTTTTGCTTTCTCATTATTATGGATCACCCGTATGACTGAGCGTTGCGCCAACTGGACGGGCATTAAAATTTCGTTTGAGATAAAAGTTGCACCGGTTTCGACGACTACACACATCGTATTGTACCTGGGAAGGTGTGCGTTGATACGACGTGGTTTGACCCACTTTTTCTTCTTCGTTTCTCGCGCGCTCGTCGGCTATACCTCGTGTTCGTCGTCGTCGAGTCGCGGAGCTCGGCTCGTGTTTTCTCCTGATAAAATTTTCTGGCTTTTCGCGGAGTGTTGTCCGCTCCGGAGCCGAGGAAACATCGAGTGGAGCGAGCGAGCGACGAGAGAAGAAAGGTGAACGCGGATGTGACGGACCCGCACGCGTTCGCGAAAGAGTTCGCTTTCTAAACACGAAACGGGTCACGTCCGATCAATTGTCTCTCTCCGCGGCCGTTGCCACGATGAGGGCTTTCCGAACGCCACGCGTTTTCGTCTTTTACCTCGCTCAGCTTCCGCCACGATTTTATTTCTTCATTTCACTGCGATTTCTTTTTGTCACTATTAAAAAACAAAAATTAATTATTTATTGTCTCTAATTATGGAATATTTGCAGCCCAGTTTATTTTTTCACTAAATCATAATAATAACTTGTAGCAATGATAAAATTGCGTGTCGATATATTTTATTAAAATTTCGTTCGAATATTGGAAGAAACACTAGCAAAAAATGAAGAGAAATAATTCAAGAAATTTGCAGCTCAGTTTATTTTGTCATTAAATTATAATAATAATTTATTTGCAGTCGGAAGAATTGAGTCTAAATATATTTTTTAATTAATCAAAAAAAAAAAATTATGTTCAAATAATGGAAGAAGGAGTTGGAAAAATGGAAGAACGCAGTCGGCCAGTATTTTCTTCTGAGTTTCGACGATTTCGGAGGATAAGAAAATCGAAGCTGAGGAAGTCCGACTGTCCGTTCTGGCTGTTGGAGCGACGTCTTGTTATACTCCGCAAAAAGTAAAGAGCTATAGGAACCTCGTGCGACGATCTTTCTCCGTCTCTCTTTTTCTCTTTGCGCGCTCTCGCTCATTGTCCGGATAATTACGAAGGCCTAACGTTATTTAGTATGGCAGTGAAAGTGGCGTTATAGGATAACCGAGTCTTGCCGTGACTTTTGCTTCCAGCTTGGACTATAAAAGTGAAAATAAACAGTCCGCCGTGGTTATTGTCTCCGTAAACCGGAGCGCAAACTTTTATTGCGCAAGTGTAATTTTCCAAAATGGAGAAAATCGTACGGGACTCGCAATAAGATGTGCTTAAGTCCTTAAGTCAATTTACCGGATGCGCTTAAACGCCACAGAATTTCCATAATTTTTGTTCATGCATCATGAACAAAAATATCATTTCTACAACATGTATTATATATATTATAAAAAAAAAGTTTCAAAAAAAAATTTTTAATTGCCATAATCATTGATAAATAAATTTTATTCAAAATTCTTGTTATTCTGCTGTAATTTTCAAAAATACCAATTATGCAATTATGCAATAAATTTTAATTGAACTAATTATTGCTTCAATTATGCAATTTGGAAAAAATAATCGGCGTGACGTAATAAAAAACGTTATTTCACGACTCTACTTTTCCTCGACTGTGTACAGTTACCTTCTAGAATGTCTAGTTTGCTTAACAGACAGGAATTCGAGGATTATGATGCACCAAAATAAAAGAATAAAAAATAAAACCCGAGGCGGGGTCAAAAAACGAGGGAATTTCATGACAAAACCCACCTCCTCACTCATCGCCCGACGTGCTCCTAACTGTAGCAGCTACCGGGCGTGTTGCGGGCCTTCAGGAACTCGTCGAGATATGCTCGACGCCTCTCGGCGATGTTATCAGGGCCTGTGTTGGCTCAATCGGGCGGCACCGCTCGTTTCGGTGCGGGATACTCGAGTCGGGAGTTCGAACTCCGTTCGAACGGCGAGACGATGTCTCGAATCTACTCAAATGCAACTCATTTTGAAGGAACTCAATTGAATTAAAACCTTAAGAGAAACGGAATTAAAAAAAAAAAAAAGTTTACACGCATAAAAAAATGTGGGAAAAAATTAATTGTGCAAAATATGGTAATTAATACTTTAACGAAGTGAACAGGTAATGTGATAATTATTTTATGAAAATATACAATTTTCACTCGCTTCGAAAAAAAAAAACAATAAAAAGTTGCAAAAATTGCTATTTTATTCCCGCATCGAGGCCTTTCTAATTCAAACTAATTACGGTAATCACCAACGTCATCGCATTTGACTGACGGATCGTGTTTGACTAGTCAGCGATCTTCCAAGTCCGGTGCGTCAACACATATCCGAGTAACCCAGAATGCAAATAGCCCCCGGGTTATTACCATCGAGCCACTCTGCCGCGAGATCTTTCTCCGCCGCTCGGTAAACATCCTGTAACTCATTTACTTACACTTTATCCTTCATTCAAGCGCGACGAGCTTTCTAATAAACGCCTCCACGCGAGAACTCAATGTCACGGTCTCGCAATTTTTCCTCTTTTTTTTCACGGCCATTCGAGTGAATACGAAATTTCACATAATTTCTTCATTATTTTTTAATCACAAAAAAAAAAATCTTGTATTTCTTGAAAATTGTATATTAAATAATACAATCGACGGAAATTTTTGCAGAATTTATAAAATGGTTTTTATTGGCGTGAAATAATTAAAAAAATATATATTCTGATGAAAAAAAAAACATTGTTGTAAAAAATTGTCGAAATCAGAGAGACTGAGCCTTTGGATCTGACGTGGAATGCCCTGTATAGTGCTGGAGAAGAAGAGGGTAACCCAGAATGCGGGAGAAGTCGCCCAGGGCGTTGTTCGTGCGACGTGATAGTCGACACACCATTCGTCTATCCCAACGAACTGCTAGACTCGACGATACGAAGAAGAAAGAGAGAAAGAAAGCGATGGTCCACGACTAACTGTACCCAGCATCCCACAGACGTATTTTAGCATCTCTCTCTCTCTCTCTCTCTTTCTCGCTGTGTCAGATTTTTCAAAGCCACGTTAGATGTTAATGTGTCCTCGATTGTTAATCCCGGACACCCCCCCCCCCCCCCCCCTCCCACTTCCGGTATTTTCACAGCAATTATTAACCCAATTTAATCGAGCTTCTGATGGGCTATCGCTTTTGACACACTACCTTAACAATCTCGGCGGTCGTCTCTCATTTCCTTTTTACTCACTCATGCGCATCGTCATCCACTAATTAAGTGTTCATAACAGGATATCGACATAGAGAAAAAAAAAAAAAATTCCAATGCGCTTAGAGAGCACAATTTTATCCACTTTAATTGAAGTGTCATTGAAGAGTTGCTCATTTCACATGTTGATATAATAATTACATAATTTTTTTTTAAATTTTGAAATCAAGCTAATTAAAAATAATTACTGTTGTGTCATTTTTTAATGAATTGAAATAATATTTGGTATTCAATAATTTATATATTCTTTATTATCAAAAAAATAATAATTCAAATATATTGCATATGTAATATTACAGAAAATGAAGTTTACAATGACATGTTGAATAGTTTCTATGTCAGGTGAGGAACTGTGAGTAATAGGCGGTAAATGCAGGGCATACGGTATTATTCGCAAGACTTCTCAAGGCCGAAGAAAGCCCCGAAGAGCGCGAAAACGCCTCGAGGGGCCCCACGACCTGTGCGAAGGAACGTCGGGCCCCGGCTATTTATTTGGGTTTCGCGACGAGAGAGAGAGAGAGAGAGGCAGAAACACGTGTTTCCGTGTGTTCGACTGATGGATTTAATTTATAGGCATTCCGTCGAACGAACGCGTCGCGCCGTTTCCAAACGCACGAGGAATTCGAAATTGAACGCATGGCCCGTTTATTCCTTCGTCCATTGGACGTGGAAAAAAATGAATTCATTGTAATTCCTGAAAGAACCGCTTTCCTCGATGCAATAAACACACACACACACACACGCACACACTTTGTGTACCGTTCAGCGGTACGATATATTCCGGTACAGTTTTGTTGCCTGGAGATCGTACAATACACAGGTTAAAATTTGGAGCGTTGCGACAGGTGCAAATCCGGCATTGCCGCGGCCCTGCCAGGGCCCGATTTGGACCCGTCGCAGCGCTAATTAATTCTGCTCGAGTAAATGTCAAATAGGAATGATTTGAACAATTAAAAAGTGACTTTTGACACGCGGAGCTTTTAATTTTCACGTAATTCTAGTGACGTACTCGTTACACAAGTTTTTTTTTATACCGCTATTTTCTTGACGTCTGAAAATTCATATCATCCTTATTTCTCTTGAAGCGTATCGTGCGTTTGCTCACGTGTGCGCGATACAATCCAAAGTTAATGCAGAGCCACTCGTCGAGCCACTTGTGTCACAAGTTTTGCCGCGCCGTGCGTAGACAGGGCCCTGGCAAGTTTCACAATTCAACAGGTGGCATCCGCTTTTTTGTGTGAAGGCAATAGTCTCCGACTTTTTCCACGCTTCAAGATTTTTCGGGCGTCCTTGTAACCCCTCGTCGCTATTAATAAACTTATTTTATTGCGCCACTTATAATTATTAATAATTATGATTAATCAAAGTAAATCGTAGTGACGATTATTACAGTCAACGTCGACACATAAATTATGCAAATTATTAAAATTATTTGTCATTCAAGAAAATAATGTTCTACCATTTACCATTAATGACAATTAATTATTTTTTTTTTACAGAGTGTGAAATGCGAGGCACCATTGGTGGACAGTAGTGCCCTGCCACTGGAACACAGATCGGTTTACGGTCCCCCCGCTCAATACGGACCCCCACAATCTCACGGGGCCGAGGAAAATTGGCCATTGGCGTCGCCGGACACGCCGCAGATCAAGCATCTTCAGGTTCAATGCGAGAAGACTCACATGCGAGTGAACATTGAATTCGATCGTCCCTTTTACGGAATGATCTTCAGCAAGGGTTTCTACTCGGACCCTCATTGCGTTCACCTTAAGCCCGGCACCGGTCACCTGAGCGCGACCTTCGAGATATTCTTGAATTCGTGCGGAATGAGCAGCTCGGCCAATCACAACGTCGCGGCTTACGGGGCCCCGACTCCCTCCGGAAGTTACGTGGAGAACACGATTATCGTCCAGTACGACCCTTACGTCCAGGAGGTTTGGGACCAGGCGAGAAAGCTCCGCTGCACGTGGTACGACTTCTACGAGAAGGCCGTCACCTTCAGACCCTTCCAGGTCGACATGCTCCACGCGGTCACCGCCAACTTCCTCGGCGACAATCTCCAGTGCTGGATGCAGATCCAGGTCGGCAAGGGACCGTGGGCCTCCGAGGTATCGGGCATCGTCAAAATCGGACAGACCATGACCATGGTCCTCGCCATCAAGGACGACGAGAATAAGTTTGACATGCTGGTGAGAAACTGCGTCGCTCATGACGGCAAAAGGGCACCCATTCAACTCGTCGATCAGTACGGATGCGTCGTCAGGCCCAAGATCATGTCCAGGTGAGAAATTTTGGCAATTTTATATCGTATTCGCCGATAATTAACGTCCATTGCCATTGGGAATTCGTTGTCAAAGCATCAAAGCCTCTGGATGTTGAAACAATTAATGGAACCATTAATTTTCCCATTCTTCTGAATATTTCTTGCTTTCGAAGAGTCACTTCAATTTAAAAGAAAATACTGTGGAATATTGGCATTAAAAAATGTATATTTTTATTTACAGATTCCAGAAAATAAAGAACTTCGGACCGAGCGCGTCGGTCGTGAGCTTCGCTTACTTCCAGGCCTTCAAGTTCCCCGACAGCATGAACGTCCACTTCCAGTGCGTTATTCAGGTCTGTCGGTACAATTGCCCGGAGCCAAAGTGCGGACATCCGGGTCTCGAGTACGGCGCACCTGCCGCCGGAATTCCTCAGGAGTACGGCGCACCGGTTCATCAAGGTCTGTCCTCTGATTACGGCGCACCGCCGGTACCGGAATACGGAATTCCACCGGCTTACCCTGACCCGCGACATCCCAGCGGACCCGCCGGAGCTTACAGGTAAGATGCCTGCCGGTCGAGGGAAAAATGGCCGATCTACGAAACAGTCGGCTTTTATTGCTTTACTGACGACACCGTTTTTTTTTTTTTTTTTTTCGAAATTCCAGCGAGCCCAATCCCGACGTGGTACCAGCTCCTCAGGCTCAGACCTCGTCGTCCTCGCCGAGCTCCACTCCCGGAGACTCCACCGCTGCCTCCAGCTCTCCCCAGAGCCAGACCCAGGACAATATCCACTTGCCACCGCCCCCACTTCCGGGTCATCCCGCTGGCGCTTACCAGACCGTGAAGAGAAAGGGAACCGTCGGATCCGAAGAGCTCGAGGGCAACCTGGCGACTCTCGGCGGCAGGCCGAGGTCGGTCGAGGGTCTCCCCGCCGAACTTCGCGGTGCCAGGAGACGAAGACACATCGAACAGGCTGAAAACGATCCCGTAAGTCCTTCGACCCTTCGACCCTTTGACTTACACACGTGTCCATGAAATTCCGGATCAACGTAACTGGGGAAAAATGGGACAAATGAAAATTTAATTTCCCATGACAGATTGATTTTTTTTTTTCTTGTCTCTCGTTCTCCGTTCTCCATTGATCATTGACCTTCAATTTTGTTCTCCATGCGCGTCAGGGTGTACGAATTTTGTCCGGAACAAAATGCTGATAGTAATGGGAGATTTTGTTTTCTTTTTCTCGCAGAGTCTATTCCACACCGTGACCCTGGTATCGTCCCACGTGTACAAGCGCGCTGCCCAGGAGATGACGGACGTCAACACCTCGAGGATAATTCAAGTGGTAGCGCCGGGAGACGTGAACTTTGCCCTGGGAACGACAAACACGAGCAACGACACGACGGTGGTTATACAAAACGCGAGTGCCTCCTCGGACCCGGAGACGATTTGCATGTCGTTGCCGGGTTTCGTTGGAGGCCTGGTGATGCTTTTGTTGGTGGTCGTCGTCGCGTCCCTGGTAGCGGCCTTTTTGTTTGTTCGGGTTCGAGCGGTCGACCGGAAAAACGCGGGCATGAGTAACGCGGCGTTCGCGCATCCGGTTTACGCGCCGGAAAATTGCGGAATGCCGAATCCCGAGTTCGTCAAGGTCGCCAATTGAACGAACACGATTAGCCCGTTACCGATCGCGACAGAGGAAGTGAAACAAAAAAGCGAGATAGAGAGAGAGAGAGAGAGAGAGAGTGAGAGAGAGAGAGAGAGACAGAGGGAGTCTAATTCGAGAGTGAATTGTACGTTCGTGCGGAAGAAGAAAAACCGGAAGCAGAGGCGAGCGACGAAGACGATCCTCGCCGAAGCTGGAAACGGACTCTCGATTTTTCCGCCCTCTTCGTCTTCGTCATTGAGACTCTTTTCCAATTTTCCCCGCTCGTTCTTCATCTTCGGAGAGCCGAGGACTCTGCGCTTTTTGCTCGCCCACGAGAGTGCAAAACGTAGCTGTTAATCGGAGGGAAAAATTATGTAAATATAAAACGAGAGAGAGAGAGAGAGAGAGAGAGAGATTCGATTGATCAAAAGATCGAGAGCGAACGACACGAGAACGAAAGAGCGACGAAGACTCGCGTCCAGCTTCACCATCGACTGCCTGCGTTCGAGAATTACTCAATTTTATTTTTGTTAATTGTTTAATTAGCCCAGAGATATCGAAGGTCACGAGCTCTTCAGGGTTGCATTGCTTAAAAAAAAAAAAAACAAATAGCAATGCCCGGTCCATTATCGAAGCCTCGATATTTAGTGAATAAAATGGCATTAGCATTCTCTTCGTTGGAAACGAGAAGAACGGAGGAAGCCTCGGTGAAGCTGGAACGACCATCGTGGTCCTGGGCACCGATGTACATAAGAGAAGAAGAGAAATTAAGCCGCAGGGACGAAATAGGACGTTGCCCAGGATGTTCGCCAGTTCATTCCCTGCGACAGCCTTTCCCCCGTCCAAAATCCTCGCGTCCCTCCCCCTCGCCACCCCCTCACACCATCGCATCCATTTTATTATTTATGATCACTAATAATCCTTCATAACTCTTACTACTCTCATACCTCACGTGGAATCTCGTGGCTCGTCGAGCCGTGCGACACTTCGGCGCTGTTTGCTCTCGTCGTCGAGGGACCTTTTTTTTTTTTTTTTTTTTTTTCGTACGAGGTACGCTGTAATAAAACGTCGAAACGGATATCGAATTATCGATGATAAACGATGCGTTTATCAGCCGAATTAATTATGTATTCGTTATGACGATCCTCGATGACGAGAAACGCTATTTAAAAAAAAAAAACAAAAACGCCGAAGATATTTATTTTTAACTCTCTTTTATTCCTGTAGTTTTCTTTAGATTCTTTAATTATCTCATTAATTTCATTAAAATGTCCCGGTGGGAGAATGAGACAAATTTGTCCTCCGTTTCATTATTTTCCACGACGAATTTTTCACGACTAACGTGACGACGCCGTGCATTTTCGAAGCTACGCGGCGTTAAGTCAATCCTAACGTAACTTATTGCTCGAAATCGCCAATACGACTACCCCCTTAAGAGAAGGGAAGAGAGATAGTTTTATCCTTTCTCTCTCGTTGTGGAGTATCCCCCTCCCCCCCCACCCCCCTCCAGTAGGCTCTTATCATCGTTATATTCCCCGATTGTAGAGGGAATATGTTTACGTACGTGTCTTAAGTACACAACAACACACGAGAAATTGTTATTAAATACACGCCCGCCCGATTAAGCGAGCATTAAAATGAACACATTACGTATAAATAGGACGGAAGAGGATCGCGCATGCTACGATCTGTCTCATCGTGCGCAACATCATTCATTTATTATTATGTTTTGATATAAATATCTTGAGTAAACGCTAATTTTTATTTATAAAAAAAAAAACAATGACTACTTATTAATTTAATAATCCTGCGACGGTCCTTCAAATTCGGGATCCCTAATTATTTTCACAATACAATGTAATCGATTTTATTGATCTATTTTTTGAAAATTCTTTAATTTTCATGTAAATATCTGCACATCAATCGTTAACTTTGTTCAAATTTTAGTTATGTGTAGATTCCATAATTATTTATTTTTTTACAATAATGTAATAGGTTTTATTAATTTTTGTACTTTTTGAAAATCGTTCAATTCTCATGTAAATATTTTTTTTAAATTTGTTATGTGTAGATGGAATGTTAAAAAAATTGTGGATAAATTTTGATCCCACTCGTAAGTGGATTACGATGGAGGATACGTAATTTCATGGATTTATACTTCATCCGCAATCCTTGTTGATGGCTGAACGTTGAGGAAAGCACTTAACATAAAAACGCTGATCCGATAGTTGATACTTGACGGTATTGAGAGGATCTGTATTACGTGTAATTTATCTACTGAAAAAGAAAAAAAAAAAAAAAATGGGAATTTACGGGAAGCTTTTTGTCATTTTAATTCCCATGGCAATTATTCAATAATATTAATACGCTTGGAAGAAGAGAGAAATATCGTTGCTGGCACTTCAGGTACTCGCTGCTCGGGGTATCAACGACGGGGCTTAAGCTCTTTGACCAACTGAGGAGCGAGTTTGATGCTTAATTCACCGTTTCATCGTTCGAGGGCACTGTTTACGCCTTCGGGGAGGTAACTCGAAATTTTTTGCCTTAAGGGTAGTTTTTATTTATTTTTTCCTATTTTGTTGTTCCATAAGACGTGCTATTTTTTAAAAAATAAAAAATAAAAGTTTCTATTTATAAAACATAGTGGATGGATAATTAAAAAATATAGAATAATAATATCATTAATTTTGATATCTATTTCGATTTTATATTGAATTAATATTTCCTTATTGCACAAATTAGGTGAAAAATCGATATAGTATAGCTAACGATAAACCAAAAAAATTTTGCAATGCCTAAAGAAACAAAACTCCATCGTTATAATTAAAAATGGATAAATTAACGTTTTTTTGTTAATTACACCGCTAAAAGATATACCGAGCAATAAAGTCCATCGAGACGCGAGACAATCAGAAAGGACCAGAGCCATCGCAGCGATATTTATAGATGTTTTTATGAGTTCGGATGTAATAACTTATCTCTACCGTCTAGCTTTTATTCACTGACTCACTGGCGTTCCGTAACACCGAAATATTCATTTGAATATGGGAAAGAGCCGCGGAAGCGAGCTGCGAGTGAAGGTTGGATAAAACTGGAGAGGAAGGACCCCCGAAAAAAAAAAAAAAAAAAAAAAAAAACGATGGTGTCAGCACATAAATGTATGGGGATGCATACCATCACGTGTAGCTTTATTGCCTGTCCTATATCAGAGACTATTACATCCTCCAACATAAAACGTATAATACACACATATATTTTCATACATACATACGTACATACATACATACATCCATATATGTATATCTATACACAATACATTATATTTATTGTACATATTTGAAAAAAAAAAAATGATATATACATATATACACACAATATAATAACCGCAGCAATGTTTCAGATTACAAGTGTCCACAAGGACGAAACTTTTTCCTGTTGTTGCTTTATTTTCATTTTTTTTTTATTCCACTCGCGACGATAAGACCCTTCAGGGTTGGCAAAGCGGAGAGGAGAGTATGGGAAAGGGGCGGGCGGGGGTGGCTCTATTTCCGCGGCAAAGCCCAAAGCTTTGCCAAGGACTTTTATTCAAAGCGTAACAATAGAGCGAGCGCTACTGTACCGAGATATTTCCATTCTCATTTTAACGAGAATAAATTACTGTAATTCACCAGCGATTTTTTTGCGAGTCTCAGCGGACTCTCTCTCTCTCTCTCCCTCTCGGCGGGGGTGGCCCTCTCGGGTGTGCACTATCGCGGCTCCGTTCGCTCGCTTCTCTATTTCCACGCTCGCCTCGGACACTTGAGAGCTGCCCTAATAATTATATTTCACGAGACGAGCGTGCTGTACTTAAACATTATTAGATCCCGTACGAGTGAGCATACCTCGGAGCCACGGGTATGCGAATTATTGTGCGCTCGTCTCGCTTTATCTCGTGAACTTTCGTTATAACAACGTTAAGCGCTCTCGATAACGTTCCGGGCGCTCAACGTGTCGGAATTTCGAATAATTTGGAAAATTCGTCGACGATATTTCAAACATTTTTCAATTACATTTACCGAAACTCAAAAAAAAAAAAAAAATCAATTGTCTTTATTTTACTCGGGAATACAATGACACGTTACATAATAAATATCAATAAAATTGGGGACAATTTTATTTCACGTTAATTACGAAATAATTCATAAGGAATTTCGAGTATTTTCGCTCAAAATTTGCAAGCAAATTTTCAGTCTCACAAAATTAATGTCCTTAAAGAAGAAATTCAGTCTTAAGTCCTTTTAAATATATTCTAAATGTAATAAAAATCATGAGAAATAATATAACCAGGCGGCGTGTTATTTGAAGAAAGAAAAAAGAGATTTTTTCGTCCACCTACATTGTAATTACGTTTTTCAGGCTTCGTTACAAATATCAAAAGGACCTCTTCAGCTTTGGACGGGAATTCCGTGAAAGGTGATATTTCTTTTGTCGAAACTAGCGGCGGTGATGTTAAAAAAAAAAGGTTTTCTTCAATTAATGCGTATCTGGGGTTGAATTGCGGCCTAACTGGGATGCAAAGGACACGTAATTCGTACCTTTTCCCGCCTGGAGGCTTCGCGGTGCGCCGAGATGCTGGAGAAACGCTCAGAGACGAGGCGCGGATGGCTGAGCTGAGCCATCCTTTGATCCTGTAATTGGAGGTGTCTCGGCTAGCCGGATTACCGGAGTTACACGCGGCACCCTCCGAGATTCTATCGTGCGCTGCAGCCTGCATCTATATATACGTACAGCGCATCCCTCACTGTCTGCCTTTCCCACCCCTTTCCGCTCCTGTTTGCCGCCTCCCTGTGAACACCACCAGACAGATCGTGTTTTCGTTTGGGGGGCTTTTACGCTTCACAAAATATCAACCGAAATGACCTGCGGTTGTCGTGTACATTCGTACGTCTACGAACTCCTAGGCACTACAGAAATTGGAGTTCCCATTAAATGGAATCAATACGAAATAAGATTGATATTTCTTCGAGGATTTTTTTCTTCAGCATTAAATAGATAAATAAATAATAATGATAAGCGTGTGCAAGTTCGTATTTTATTGATTATGAGTGATTTTATTTTACTATCAGTGATAAAAAATAATTTGAGCATTCACTCGACGATATGATATGTATCGAAATATTGACTGGAAAGCAGAGAAATTAGAGTTACGATAAAATGGAATCAATGCGAAATGAGATCGTTATTTCTTAGAGGATTTTGTCTTGAGCATTAAATAAATAACAATACCAATAACAATGGTAATACTATCGATTCCTCGAATGTGAGCAAGTTCGTATTTTATTGATTACGAGAAAACATTTTCTTATCAGTGATAAAAAATTATTCGAGCACCCACTCGATGGTATTATTAAATGCGGTAAGAAAAATTGAGGCCGAGGAGGCAAAGAGGTTCTGAGGGAGGGAGAATCACTTGGAAAATAAAATATAGTTGGTTCTTTGTAGAAATAATGGTTGAAGAAGAATCTCTACCGATCGTTGAAGCGTTCTTGTACGAGGCGCCCGCGCCCTGAAGAGGAAGGGGGTAGAAAGAGTCGTCCCGTGTCGTACGAACGAGAAACGAAATGGCTAATAGGCGAGCGGTATCGTAAAATCATACTCGCGGCCGTAAAAGTATTCCCGAGTCAATAACGGGACGATAAAACCGATCGTAAAGTTGCTCCGAGCGTTTTATTCGACCAGTGGTATTTTCGTGGTTGAATTTTCGCCCCCTATTCTCACGACTTTATTTTTCTCCCGCGCAAACTCATCGCCGTCGATGCCACTTTATTTTATTATTTTAATTGTCGAATCGTTACCGATTTTACCGAAAATCTATGAAAATATTGAATGTCGATTTATGAAAAAAAAAAAACGTATAAAATGAATTGAATTACGAAACGATAAAAAAAAATTTGTACAATTTACGAATTTTTATTTAACTCGTACCGATTTGCCGGTTTCATTCGGAAAATATCGTTTATCGCGTTTATTGGAAATATCGGCAAGGAAATATATTTCGTTACGGTAATTTCCGCAATGCAGGAAAAGGCTCGTTTATGGTGCGCGATTATCAGCAAACGTTGAGCCCGGAAAATCTCCGAACTTCCGGTGGATTTTTCAGCGGATCGTTCCGTCGTTGAATCGGCTCGGATGGATTCGGCCAATCGAGCGCTTCGACAGAGCGCGTCTCGGCGATAAAGATAAACGTAAAATCTAAGTACCCGGCGTCTCGAAGTGATCCTTCGGACTGCTTTCTTTTCTCGCCCGAAGCCTCGGCTCCGCTCGCTCGCTTACTCGCTGCATCGGCAACATTGCACTGTCCCGTACTTCCGGTTCTCGAGACCGTCGGAATCTTCTTCTCCAGTAGTTCCTCGGCTCGTTCGCCACTGGAGCACTTTCCGGAGATGAGATTTTTCGTCAGAGCTGTTTGCTCGCCACTACTTTCCCCACTTCCTTTATTTATTTATTTATTTATACATTTATTTATTTATTTATTTATTTATTATTCGTTAGTACGTGATAAAAATCGTTATTTTTATGGTGTCAAATATAATAATTAATTCACAAAATCGGTTTCCATGATGGTAATTCATTTACAAAAGTGGTCCACACCAAAAGATTGCATCTCCCGTCAATTTGACCGATAAATATTAGTCGAGTTAAGGGTTGACGGTGAATTTGAATATTTCGGTAGCTGAAGAGCTTGTCGAAAGTTCGGGCGGACTTGCACGATCGCAAAGTGGCCTTCTCAACTTCCTTCATTCAAGAGGCTCCAACCTTTTGGTTGGGCGATGGGCTTTACCACCCCCGCGCCCTCCACCACCTCATGGACGACCTACGCCATGCCCTAAGGTAGAGACAGGCAATATCTTCTCGGCGATGAGCTGGCTCAGACAGTTTTGGATATCCGATTAAGCGACGCCCTCCGCTCGATCTCCGCGTCATTATCAGGATCCTCTAATCAAAGTCTCCGTGTATAGGGCGGGTGGAGCGGTTCGCGAAGTTAGAAACCGTTCTGACGTCGAAGGGCCGCCTCTTCGTCTTATGAAAAACCGCCCCCCCCCCCCCCCCACATATCAGTGTACCAAAGTCCAAGGGTGCCTGTCTGCACGCTACGAACCTCGAAGAGAATTAAGGGATCACCGATGCACCCTTCTCATTCTTGGAAGACGTTCTGGAAATCCTGTTTATGCATCGCCGCTTCAACAGAATTTCATTAAACCTCCGGGGTAATAATCCCTCGCGTATACACACACTGCAGTGTGTAAATATCAATTAGCAGGCTCACCATAAACTCAGCCAAGTCATTTTACCCTAATTTTTTTCATAGACTCACGCTTAATATGACGAAGCCTGAAAATAAGAACCCCATCACCGAGATTAACAGCGAATTATACATTTTTACGAATATTATTTTTTTACGGACAAAATATGGATATGAAAAATTGGAAAAAATTTCGGAGTACTTGCGAAGTTTGGAAGGAGATTTGAAAAAATTTTCATGTTTTTTTGTCGATCGGTATGTGAATTACAAAATTTTCCGTGTCGTGTTCCACTAACAGGTGCGATCCACTTGAGCGATAAATATACGATGCACGCTCCATTTCTCGGTACGCCGGTTAAACGAGTACGTAAGTACGTACGTACGCATGTACCCACGTCCTGGTTTGCAGCGTTCATGGACCGTTGCTCATGATCTACAACGGCCGTTGGTGTTAACGTCCGGTTGATGTTAATTCTATCGGTTGTTGCTTGGCAGAGTTCACGGATCGGAGGGGGAATGACTGCCAGAAGTGATTATCGTCCTGGTGGAGGCGTCGGAGGGTCTGGTCCATGTTCCTCGACGTCTCGTGAATTTTCCACAGCTTCCGGAATATCACGTGTCGATATCGATGCCTCGTAAAATTTTCAACGTTCACTCGTCTTTTCGTTAACCAAACGTGACTCTAACACGTGACCCATTGAAATTAATCTGATCGACGAACTAGAAAATATAACGAAGACGTTATTAACGGGACATCCAATTAATTATCGTCCTATTGTGTTACGTTATTTAATCATATATTAATTCAGCATTAATTACGCAACTGCCGACAGTTGTCGCATTAATTATTCATTGATTAGAATCACCCGAGCGAGTAAAATGACATTTGCATAACACAATTCAATTACAGGAGCACGAAAAGCAGAAGCTAATTGGACGATTACTCGCTTTACTCTTTTGGTCTTTGATCGGAAATCTTGTGAATTTTTTTCAATAAAGTCGAAGAGTCGAAGGAGGTTCGGCTGATGTACTTTGCGAATCGCCTCTTCAGCATCGATTTTACACGAGCGAGAGCGCGAAACGTTTCTTCACCGACTGTTCTTCAGGGTCTTCCTGTTTATTTTGGAATGAGGGAGAAAAAAATGGGGGGTGTATCTTAGCGAATGGTGAGAGTGAGGAAGAAACGTGGGAAAAGAAAGGAGAGAGGACAGAAAGGAGCAGGAAGTGGAAGCTGGTGAAGCTTCTCATTCGCAAGAGTCGAGAAGCGCTTGGCAGTCTTCGCTCGCGTTTTTTTTTGCTCGTCGACTCGCTTTTCCAAACGAAAAGTCGTCGTCTCTTCGGAGGGAGGAGGAGAAAAAAAAAAATGGAAGGAAGGAAATAGAGAAAAGCGAAGGAGTCGAGTATTCTCGCTTGCCGAAGAGTGGGTGATGAATGTTTCAGAAGCTTCCGCTATGATGGAACGTTTGGGGAGTTCAAAGGTCAGGAATCAAAGTGCGTCGTCAGGATGATAGGGTCTTCGATATTACTTTTTTTTTCTTCACTTTCCTACGTTTTCGCTGCTTTTACATCATTGAAAGACCCTAAAAAACAAAATGTCTCTTCAAGGGACGCTAAAAAATGTTATTCTTCACAAAGGAAGGATAATCTTCGAAAAAATGTCCAAAAATTATCATTTATCGACCCTTTCATCAGAAATCAATAATTCCTAATGCAATTTTTTAAAATCAATTCCCACAATCCTCGCGAAAAAAATGTACTCCAATGATCCAAAAACTTGCGAGACTACGCAAAATAAATAAATAAATAAATATTTATCCCTCAATCGAATTATTGCATAGCATGTTATTTTATAACTCGTGTATATATCGATTAAAGTTGCAATTGAGGTGATATCGGATCGTAAAACACACACACACACACACACACACACACACATGCGACCTCAACCGAGAGCCCGTACGGATGATACTACGTACTTCATATTCCCTCGCGATTTTCCAGGGAATATCCCATTTATCTCTCTCGTCGCGCAAAACACTCGTGCTGCCCGCCGTTTGACATTCCCCATATCGGCGTTGGAAACGTGTCTATCGCGAGTGGAGCGGTGAAAAAAAAAAAAAAAAAAAACATGAGCACGCTTTGGTATTAAAAAAGTGCTGTAACTGCGAGCCAGCTTCGGATATACTCCGATCATGGGAAAGAGGATGGTCCAGGGGATCTCTATTCCCAACTGCAGCGAGACGATAAAAAAAAAAAAAAAAAATGCACCTGCTGGGAGCAGACAAGTGTGACTGTACCATAGTCGTCCTCTCCTCTCTTTCTCTCTCCCTGGCACATTTAGCTGCGCCAAACAATCCACCAAACGTATGATAACGAGTGGACAAGCAACGAGAGAAAAAAAAAAAAAAAAAAAGGAAGCTCCACGCAGTCGAAGCTTTGGGCTAGACAACAAAAACGTTATCTACAAGTAGAAAAGCTCGCTTGCCAATCGTACTTGGACTGCATTCCTCGCTCGTTCATCGCACATACGTGGGATCATCCCATGAATACATGCAACAAAGATACAACGAGATATATGTACAACCGTTCGGTGGCACTCGCATTGGATTTCTCGGTGCAGCGATACGCTACCAGAGCGAAAAAGCACCGCAAAACTAAAAAAAAAGAAAAGAAACACACAACTCCAAAAAAAAAAAAATAAGGTACCAGTAGATAAAATCCGACTGACCCGAGGGAACGAACGTGGGGAGATAAAAGGAGAAAGGAAAAGAGGCAGAAGAAAAAGCTCGAATCCGGTAAGCTCGCCGAGCTACGTCGTAGTTCCTCTTGTCCTCGCGGCATATATATATATATATTAGGGTGTGTCATTTTTGGGCAATTTTTTTTTTTCGACTCAGAAACAGGTTGTATACTTTCAGGAAGGTAAAATAAGAAGCCTGTAAAAATTTTAGCTCTTAATATTAATATTTAGATGCGCCTCATCGCGAATTTCTATTTCCCATTTAAATAACATGGGAAAAAAATTTTTTCATGTTTGGAATTTTATACGTTGGCAATGGCATATTGTTCGATGGAACGCATAACATATTTTATAGAGAATCGCACGCTCTACAAAAAAGATGTCTTGCATTTTTTCGATAGACATAGCCATTCTGATAATATTTGAGTTCAAAGTTCAAAATATACGAAAATTCATCTTTTTGTTAATATTATAGCGAAACTATTGACTCTATTGAGAATCTTCAATCAACTTTTATGTAAATTATTGAATTTACCATGAAAATTGTCTCATCCATGATTAATTAATATTTATTGGTGAATTGTTCAATGCTGTAGAGACCTGTCTTCTGTCACGAAACTGGTTCTAATGGGCTGATACTTATCATAAATAGTTACAAAAAAAATCGACAAAATACTCACGAAAAATATCTTTCGTTATTTCCATTAATAGTAAAAAAAAATGTTTATGTTTATGTTAAAAATTAACAAAAAGATGAATTTTCGTATATTTTGAACTTTGAACTCAAATATCATCAGAATGGCTATGTCTATCGAAAAAATGCAAGACATCTTTTTTGTAGAGCGTGCGATTCTCTATAAAATATATGTTGCGTTCCATCGAACAATATGCCATTGCCAACGTATAAAATTCCAAACATGAAAAAATTTTTTTCCCATGTTATTTAAATGGGAAATAGAAATTCGCGATGAGGCGCATCTAAATATTAATATTAAGAGCTAAAATTTTTACAGGCTTCTTATTTTACCTTCCTGAAAGTATACAACCTGTTTCTGAGTCGAAAAAAAAAAATTGCCCAAAAATGACACACCCTAATATATATATATACATATATACATACATCCAGAGAAAACATGGACCAGACAATTTTTCCGATTTACATGAACGTTCGCGTAGGTGGATTGGCTCGACAATTTTCGCGACTGCGGAGACTGAACAGTGGCAGGAGAGGAGAGCTTGCAACCGGAGATGGCGAGCTTGCGGCGCAAAGCTACGTGTGTATTCGGAAACAAGCTTGCTCGATAGAACCGAGAGGGAGGGACGAACGAGGCGAAGGGGAGAGAAAGAGAGAAAGCGTGTACAGCATGCATGGAAAGCGAATTTGCAAGCAGCCTCGAAAAAGCCCGCGAAGCAACGTACTCTCCGACGTGTATCACGTTGAATGGGCTTTGTCGGTGGTGGTCGACTGGCCGGTTTTCTCCTTTTTACTCTCGAGGAGTGTAAGGGTTTGTTGGCTGGTTGTTGAAGAGAGTCAACGAGAGAAAGAGAGAGAGAGAGGGGGAGGACAGAGGATAGGGGGTGGATTTAAGGGGTGAGTCTCAAGCTCTCGTACTCGTTTACTACTCGCCGTCTCCTCCGGCTGGTGTCCCTCGCCACGAAGAGGACAAGGAGACGCTCGGTTGTATCCAAAGGAAGGACGGAAGGAAAAGCGAGGCTCGCGGATACTCCCGATGGCATCCAGACGAATTTGTCGAGCCAAGAGGAGCTCGTAAAAGCGAGAAGCCTTGGCCCCGATGATACCGCGTGGGGAACTAGCCAGAATATGGAGGGCGAACCCGATCTCTGGAAAGCCCTCAACCCCCTCGTGTCCGAGGGCACCCTTCTCACGCGATTCTTCGCCGAGTCGAGCTCCCCGCTTTTTTTTCCTCCCTTCGGCATGTCCTTTTCTGTCATCCCCTCCTCCTCCTCCTCCCTCGCGCTCGCCAGGACTATTTTTTTTTATTGTCCCGCACAACCCTCGCCGAACTTTCAATGGACTTTACTTAACAGTCTGCACTTCCTTCGCACACATACTCGATTTTTCTCCCCATTCCTCCCTCCCTCTCCCTCCGCGAATAGCCTAATAAACAATAAATCCAAAGCTCCGCAACTCCGCTCCACGACCTCACCGGCGTCGTCGCAACTATTACCAGCAGCAGTTCACCAGTCTCGCCGCTCTCTTCACGATATTGTGTTAACCCTTAACCGCCCTCCGAAACGACTCTTCTCCTTCCACGGGACAACCCCATACGCGTGTACACTTTTCTCCATTTCCCTTTGCGGAATTTCATTCCGACTACAAGTGATGGAAAAGTCGTGGCTGCTCTTCGGGTACTCGTTCTTGGGCCACTCTCACCACGGGAAAAGGCTACACGTGTACACGCGAGGTGATTGAGCGGGTGAGTCAGTACGTACTCTTCATGATCCGTGGAGCTGTTCTCTGTCGTTACTAATATATTTATCGACGCGCTGTTTCTCTCTCGAAATTTTTCCCTTTTCTTCGTGTCTTTAACCTCCCGCAGAAGAGAAGCAATTTTATCGGGGATTTTCACAATGGCGAGGAAAAATACGGTGTGCGAGGAAATGGGGATTCCCGGTGGGGGTGGGAGGGAGGCGGGGGAGAGATCGAACGAGAAGATTTCAATCTTCGGTGGCAAAGGGAAGTTCCCTCGTTCCCAATCGAGCTGCCGGGAAGTAACTCACGAAGAGTCGATGTTTATACGGTTAAGAAGAAATTTATATAGCGGGGCAGGGTAACGGGCCACCGTGAAGAGAGACCGAGGGACCTGGAAGACGTGGATGAATGTCGAAAGTTTCGAAACGTTTGCATTACGACTATTTGCTTCGCGTGATTGGTCCCCGCCGGAAGTAAGCCGACTAACCCGGAGGAAGTCACGCAGGGAGGCTTAGGAACAAACAACGCGCACCTCCTCCTCCTCCTCCGTTTCGTGATATGCGCGATAGTACAGCCGACGCAGGAGCTTCTCCTCGATCATTCATCCTCGCGTGCCCGCAGGACCACCGGCGGATCTATTAATTTAATATCATCCGGCAACTTCCGGGCTGTCCATCCGGGAAAAAGGTAACCATTGACTCCCCGAAGAAGAGTACACGAAGAGGGAGGCTCGCGTCTTGCGAAATCGTACGCAACTTGTTCGCAAGCTTGTTTGCATTTTGTTTTTTTTTATTGTGGGCGGCGGTGAGGAGGAGGGGGGAGGGGGCATTTTTTATTTCATAGATTGAGAGAAAATGGATTGATGGAATTTTATTTATATTATTTATTGATACTGTAAAATATGAAATTCATTAATGCACCTTGTATTCCGTGTATCGTTCGTTTTCATCGATTCTCGTGGGTCGGTCAATTATTTTATCACTGCCTGAGGCCGCGTTTTTTTCCGGTGAAGAATAAAAAAAAAAGAAAAAAAAAAATTGTCGCCTTTGTGCGGCACGTCCAGAAGTAAATCCGTCGTTTCCATCGAGAGCGACGTATCGAGTACTCGAAAATGTTTTAGCGAAGAGAACGAATTTTATCCTCAAACACGAAAAAAAAAAAAAAAAAGAGTAAAAAGTGAATAAAAAAGCTAAATACCGGCTGCGAAGCGGATTTATCGATTCATAAAAGCCCAGCGACATTTTGTATCGATATACACGCCGTTGTTGCCTCCGTTGCCTTCAAATGTATCCGTAAAAAGAATGAAAGAAAAAAAAAAAAAAGAAAAAGAAAAAAGCGATTTCTCGCAGCGAAATTCGAGGCATCGAGGAAAAATATCTTTTCGTTCCCAGGAAATTTCCCGTTGCGTCACTACGTGCGATTCGGGGGTGTGTATGTGCGGTTTATTCTCGGGGATCGAATTCGCTCGAGAGCATTCGAATGCCGTTGGGAATTTGCTCCCTCTCTCTCTCCCTCCCACGCTCTCCCGGAGTCAACAATAAGCATTGCGCCTGCACACGCGGGCCCAGATCCGCTGGCGAGCGCTCCCGGTGCGCGCAATTATCGCAACCGAGCCAGCGAGAGGAAACAAAGTGCGCGGGAATCGTATTTCGGCGTTTAGTCAACGTGTGCCGGCCGCCCTGCCGAGGGGCGATAAGAAGGGCCTAGTACGAAGGGCGGCGAGGGTGGTCGACGATCCCTCTGCACGCCCGGACGCCCCTCACTGTGCCACCTCATCCCCTTGTGAGTCCGCGGGGTGCCTCGCCTTCGGTGTGTTATAATAAAGGAGACCGGGGTCACGTGACACGCGTTTCATTGCAATGACAATATTTTTTCCCAAGAAAATATTCGGCACGAATGATTTTTTCGTCAAAGTGTAAAATTCCGCTTCTGATAAATCCTAACGGGATCAATTTAAGAGCTGTTGACCTTTTTTAATTACTCTATTGATTAACAATCATTTAGATCAGTGACATTTCATTTCTAATCATTCCTACAAAACCTGAAGAAAAAAAAAAATTGATGTTTTGTGGTTACTTCATTTTTTTTTTTTCATAGGAAATTTTCAACTGGATCCACGGGACATTTTTTGTAAGCTACTTTTAAGGGTGATTTTCAAAATTTTTATTTAATCTGACATGAAGATCCGGTGAAAATCCGGAAGTTGTGTGACGTGTAGGATTTTTTGGAAAAAAAAAAAAGTTTGACGAGCAATTGGCAGTTTGGATGCAAAAAAAATTGTGTAGTAGCTTCTGAATGTGCCATTACACCCCATCTTTTCGTAGGTACGGTTTTCGTGTCGTGCGCAATGGGTGTAGGGTGTGTGTAGGTATTGAAGACCTACACATGGTCGGAAATAGCGTGGTGGATGTGCGTCCGTGGGTGTGTAGTCCGTCGAAGCGTTTGACAAGGGTGAGTGTCCGGAAGTCGGTGTTGGTAGCATATTGTAGAGAAGCTCCGAGGCACAAAGAGGGTTGGCCGGTGGTGGCGGAGCCACCGGCAGTGCACCCTTATCTTTGCCAGTCCAGAATTCCAATCGAAGTCTGACTATAACGGACCTACACCACTGTGGCGGACGATGGGATCGCATTCCCTGGGCGGGACACACATTGACGTGTCACGTACAACTCCAACGACGCACCGTCGCCCTTCCTGAAGACGGGAAGCCCTGAGCTCCTGGGGAACTCAGCCAAACTCGTCCTCCACTAATATTCGCCTCTACAGTGCATTTCAGTGTTTGGGACGTCCTGTGGGTGTGCGAAAATTGAACAACGAGCAGAAACGACGATGAAACAGGTGTTAAAAAAAAAAAAATAGCGACCGAAAAATATTTATCGTATATTATTATTATAAAATCCACTTTATAAGCTGTATGCAAAATTTCAATGACCCTGAAGAGTACAACGTTCAATCCTCATTATTTTCCATCCGGCGTTCATATTTTACTGTAAAAAAAAAAATAATAAAACAATACGTGAGCCCTTAAAGTTAAGCTCATTTTCACTGATTCCCTCTCTCAATTTCTGCCGATACATAAAAAAAAAGTGCGTTAAGTACGTGGAAATAATTGTTCGCTTGTTCGAGAGATCGACGATGACGAAGAGTCCCTCGGAGTTGCCAATTTATTTCCATAATAATTTATATTCGGTATCAGAGACAGATAGGAAATGATAGAGGGCTGAGGAGGGAAAGGGTGTCGCGGTGTATCGTCGGGCGCACTTGGTAATGAAACAAAGCTCGTACAATCGGACGGCGCTTTTGTCCGATGGTCCGCACACATTTCGCCCGTACAACGTATACACAAATAGTACGCGCTTGATTATATAGTATATATCAATACATTTACGGTTTCGTAGGAATATTGCGGTGCGAGGTGCGCTACGGTGCCAATGTACATTGCTCAACAGGATTGCACAGCGTTCGCCACGAATTTCGAGGACACAGGAGTCCCCAGCTCCAAAGCAACCTCAACGTCCTCGGATTATATTGAGTTACGATTCCCCGATGATATCGATCGATCGGTCGATCGATCGCCGCCGCCTCTTGTACCCAAACCACCGTCACGATTTCACAATCGAGGCGTGAGCTCGAATGCGGCATTTCTCGCGGTATTGCTCCACGGATCCTCTCGACTGTACGGCTTCTGTATATCCCGTCGCTTCTGGTGTGCTGTTGTCGGTGGAAAACTTTGACGGGCGATAGTTCGAACCGATGAGCATGGAGGACGCGCCGTTGGCACATCGGCAGACAGATATATACACACCCTCTTCGTGAAATATCGGCTCACGATATTGGCGCGTTTACCCCGCTAATCATCGCGCCATACGCGATCGATTATCCGATAATTAATATTTTTATTTCATTTTCCCTGATTTTCAACATTGTTTAAAAGTGGAATCGAAGAAAAAAAAAAATGGTGCTTTTTCAGGGGCCGATGAATTTGACTTGATAAAGGGTTCATGGTTCACCGGATATTTGTGCAATAGCGAGAACACTGCACAGAGCTGCATTCGCGGCTAGGAAACTTTGACGCTCGCTCGTTCGCACCAACGGACAAGGGGACACTTAAGCTCGATTTCGGTGACGTAACTTGGCTCGCGATTTAACGGCACTTGTCCAGCGAGGAATACTAAAATTTGACGGGATTGTTGGAGATTTTGACAAATAAATTAATTTCCACGATGAGGTAATTAAAAAAAAAAATGTTTCGGTTGGATTCAGTGGTTTTTGGATTTAAATGAGATATTTGCCGATTTTTTGATAATGAAATTTTAAGGGTGGGCGTTCGTTCGTGGGTCCAAGTGAAGATGATGGAATTCCAGGTGAGCCAGCAACGAATTCCATGGGCAATTATGGTCCGTTTCGAAGGTACTCTGGATGGTCGATGCACTTCTTGCATTCCGCGGGACTGACGGAGTGCGAGAGGAGCGGAGAGGATTTTCCGCTTGGAAGGGAGTGCCAATATCTCGGATTTGTGGGATCCCCAGTGTCCGATGTCGGGTATGGTACTCGGAATCCATTTTGGTGGACGGCGATGGTCCACTAAAGCATCTCGTTACATCGATGGAGTGAGAGCGCTTGTCCGGCGGTACTTGTAACGCTCGAGGACAAATGTGGCACTGGTAACAACGCGCGCTTCCGTCACCGCGCCACTTCGTCCTCTTCGGGGTCGCCGCGCGTTCGCGTATCGCGCATTATCGATTTCCGATCAATATTAATTATGGGAGTTAATGATCTGGGTGATTGGTGCGCGGGAGAGCGAGCGGCACCGAACGCTGTCTCGAGGACCTCGTTAGTTCGGTGCCCGAGCGGATGAGCCGGAGATAGCGAAGCGCGAGGACGAATAGACGAGATGAGAGACTCTCTAGTATTGTCACTCGTGTTTATGATGCACACTGCATTTCCCATCTCCAGTTTATTTGGGATTGTAGCGGTGGGCACTTGTCAATTGTTCAGAAATACAGGAAATTTCCCAATAGAACTTTCCAATGGTGAAATTATTGCCCATAATTTTTATTACGAAATATTTTTTTCATAATTATTTTGGTTATTTCACAAATTTATGAAAATAGCAGCGTGGAATAAAAATTAATGTGGGCTTAACGATTTATTGACGAATCATCGATTCGATTGAATTGGCAATATTTTTTTATTTGGATATTAAATAAATATTTGTTGGATGAAATTAGTTTTCTGTTTTTTTTTAGAAATAAGAGAAATAATGGATTTGTGTGTGTGTGTATCTATTTATATATACGTCATATTTTTCCATCACGATCTCATTCCGCGAGTGAGCTGAAGAGTGCAGGTGCCGGGCGCGCTTCCGGGGCGCCAGTACTCGCTGGATAAATAAATTCGACTTTAATTGTCTCTCGGCAGTACACCCCGGGAGAACGGCCAAGTATTTATCCGGCGCACGCCGGTCGAGGTCGTTATTCCTCGCTCTCGTTCGGCGCTTCGTTTTCCTCGCACGTCTCCCACTGTTATTTTTAATCGTTCGAGCCACCCGCGCTCTCCACTCCACTTCTTATGCCATAAGAATTTCAAATTCATTAATTCGACATTAATTGTCTTGTAGCGGGATATACGCCGCTGTAAAATTATTTTTTAACGCCCCTCTCTGCATTATTAGTAGCTAAATATTTCTCCGGAATACGAAATTCTTTTTCCCCCTCATCAACCCCAAGAAAAATTCCCGCAAAAATTAAAATCCAAAATCAAGTATTTCGAATCCTCATAGAATTTCATTTTTTTTTAATTATCAACAATTGTCATTTTTATAATAAAATATTTCTTCTGAATAAAATGCATATTTCATTAAACGAAGAAAATGTCCAACATCAAAGTCTTTTCCGCTCGAAAATTTTTATCGTTACGAAAAAAAAAAAGAAAAATCTTTTAGGATCGCCTGGGGTCATCAGGGAGAATCTGGTTTATTAAATTCATCCCTAATTGCGCACCCCCGGCGAGTTAGCTCGAGCGTGACGAAGCTTTTCTGGACTTTCCTCTGACAGCTCCGAGACGTAACGAGGAGAGGGGGTGGGAAGGGGGTGGGCGGGAGGGGGCGGAGGGGTTGTAAACGTCTTTGCGTACTTTGTACAAACCGCTCGCCAATCGCAATTTAATTTGTGTACTGCCATTCGAGCTTTTCACTGTACAGGATTGTCTTCGTTTTCGACACCCCCCAAACGCACACTTTTTTCTCTCGGCTGCTATTACTCCCGAGACACTGTCTTTCCGTGTCTACTCGCTTTTCCGAACAGCGACTGTCTTCTTTTCCACCCCCTCGTTACGATCGATGACGATCAGCTCTAATGAGAAAAGTTTAAATAATTAATCGAGCCCTCGGTGGCCTCAGGCACCCCCCGCTCTGCTCCCCCCTCCCCCCCAGGGTGAACCTCCACTATGTGTCTTTCCTGATCGATATCCTCATGGTGTATATATGGAATTGTGTGTTCCGTGTCTCTTCAGCATTTCCTTTGTACCGGAGGCCGAGAAACTCCCGAGTCGATGCCCGGGCTTTTATTTTCCACATTCGCTACGCCTTGTATACAGTAACAAATAAAAAATATGATCCCAGATTTTTTTTTTGTTAATAACAAAATTTTATAAAAATATTAAAGTCAATGTATCAGCCAAATTTGTATTTTGACGTGCCAGTGTGTGAAAGCCGCTTTCTCCCACGCTTTCATCTCACGACATTCATAAAATTAATTTTCATACAATTACACGTAACCAATTGTTTTCTCATTAGCGTCGGAGTTTCCTGTTCCTCGGGAGGGTGAAAAAAATTCTGAAAAAACCGGTTAAACAATAGATAAGAGTCCACTGTTTTTTTATTACTCCGAATGATCATGTTAATCCCCGGATTCTGCGGTGATACCCCTTTCACCGGGTTTTTTTCGGTACTGTATTACCCGACAGCGAATCCCGGAAACAAGAGTGAGAGGGCGAAGCGAGGGGGCGAAGGGGGGGGGGGGGGATAAAAACGAGTAGCAATTATTCGCCAATCGTCGACGTGCGGCGGTGAGGTTCGGTTGGATTTGATGGAGTTAATTAATCCCTGGTTTCCTAATTAAAGTCCCGTTCTCGCTCCCCCCCCCCTCCTCCATCCCACCCCCGCCCTTCCCTGTAATCGCGACTGCACAGTGGCCCAAGCAAAAACCTCCGGAACCCTCTGCTCCTCGCTATCCGAGCTTCTGAAGAGCGGGTTTCGTCGGGGCTCTAAGTTTCGAAGATGAAATCGTGAATCCGGGCGAACTGTCCGTGGCAGAATACGCTAGAAACAGCATCCATGAATTTTACCTTCACTTCTCACTCGCCCATCCGCGCAACCTTCTCTCACTCACGCCTGTTTAATTAAATTCAACTGTTGGCAAACGTAGCGAGAGCTTTCTCGCTTACCAGGGGGAGAGGGTGGCCAGCAACCCTTGCATTGGCTTCGTCGATCATTTCCACCCCCGTTCCCCCTCCCTCTCTTTTCTCCTCGCGGAACCAGTGACCAGGATCGAAAATCCACTATCGTCCCGATAAATTAATACGAGAGTCGAGGGCGCGTGGCATTTTCACGCGCCGACCCACCCCCACAAGCCACCGGAACAGCAGCAACCGAAAGCACCCCTTTTGATTGCTTCTCTTGTTACCTGCTGGCGCCGCTCTCTCAGGGCCGACTCTCCGCCGACCATCCCAAAATCCACTGACCATGCATCGTGGTCCCGTCGCTGGTTACAGGCCCCTCCGTCCAGTGAAACTTTTTTTACCACCCCCCCATAGAAAATAAAACAAACTAATAATTAGAAACACAGCAGAAAATCGAGAAGCCAAAATGGATGGATAAATGGAATGCTCCATATTGCGGGTGATAGCGAGTAACATCGAGAAATGTGTGGATTTATTTTAAAAAATTTTCGCGATATTAAAAAATATACATCCTTCCAAGAGGAACGTTCATGAAGAAAAAAAAATCACAATTTTTTACAAGGCGCTGCTAATTTTTTTCTGATATTAAAAAAAAAGCGTAATTAAAAAATTGCCAACTAATTTAACTACAATTTTGTTCACTTATATTTGATATTATTATTAATATGTTTTCGAGGGGGAAAAAAAAAGATCAAAGTATTAAAACGAGAGTGAAATAACGAAAAATGGATTTTCAGGCGCTTTTTTTTTTTTTTTTCGTCCACAGTCGAAAGGACTTCTTTCGATGGGCATTATTACATTTTTCAAACCCCTTTTTTTTTTTTTTTTGAGAGTTATGAGAGAGGCGAGGGAGTAAAGAGACGATGCGTTTGTGCGCGAACGTAGCTGGCCAGTCACGTACGCACGATTTCCGGAAATTCGTCATTTATCCGTTCATCCCTGTGGTCCGCTCTCCCCCCACCCCCTCCCAACCCCCCCACCCGCTTTCTCTCCCTCGGTTGCACTGATAGTCCTTGTCTGACGATCGGTGGCCCGCCCTTGCGACAATTCCTGGGGGGTTGTGAATGTGCGACGCCTGCGCCGAAGACCATCCCCGTGCCTCTCTCTGTCCTTCTTCATTACGGCCGCACAAGCGAGCCGAAAACCGCACGCCGTGCCTCGTTTCAGTCTCGCGTTTCGACGCCGACGTCGACGACGCTTTCCCGGTGAATACTTTCGTCCGCAGACGTCTCGACCCGGTGGACCATCGGATTCTGGAGAGGCCACGTGACTGAGCAAAACCAAAATCACCCTCGCAACCCCCAAAATAAATCAGAGTGTTTCTGTCTGAATATGATTCAAAGGTGACAGTGCGTTTATCGGCAATAATAAATAAACGAAAAAAAATATATATATATTTTGACAAAAATAAAAATAAATATTCCAACTGACAAGCATATAAAAACGAATTGCCGGGTCGCAGTGACGATAAATCATTCTCGCGTCACAGACCGCGAGAGAAATGATAAATCCGTCGGGCTCCGACGAAATTATTTTTATTTTCCTTTTCATAAAAGTGTCACCGTAGAATCGGCGTGGGTGGCTGTGGAGCGTGTGCGAAAAATCAAATATAGTACACGGGGGTGATAAATGCTTGTGGGCGCGTGGGAGAAGGGGGTGAACGGTGGGACTGATTTGGGAGGCTTTGAGAAATACATTTTTAGCGATAAAAAGGGTTGGAGGCGGTGGGGAGGGGGAGGAAATTCACGAAAGTACCTGCCTTAGGGGGATGATGACGTTTGCCGGGTTCGAGGAGAATCCTATTGCCAACTATCGCTGTAACTGAGATGACGTTGCCGGTGATACTGAAAGGAGATAGGGAGGAAAGTGCAAGGGCTTACTGAGGGAGAACGCGATGCCGCTGTTACTCGTAGACACGTGAGAAGTGGCGAAGAATAGAGGGACCAAGTGCAAGGAGACCGAGTCGTGGAGCGGGGGTGTTAAACTGGATCGTGAGAAGGAACGATGTGACAATGCGGTGGCGTGAAGGATCCTTCGAAATTCACCGTCTCAGGGTTCTTCTTGTCCTCGCCCTCGTGGGCCTCACCGATGGCTATCTCAACCTTTTCATCAGCCGCGAACAGGTCATGAAACTGCTCGGTAAGTTTGTACCCTTTGAACTTGTTGAATATTCAACGGGGTTGATTTTTTATTCCACTGGATGCGAGAAACTCGCTTTATCGTACGCTCGTATAAAATTCCTATTTTTATACACCTTAAGGAAAAAAAAAATGTTTCCTTGAGAAATAGTGCGAAAAGACTTTTATCGCACTAGTGTCGTAAAGCACTATTGTGTGATACTGAAGTAAACAAAAAATGTGCTTTTCGTATTTATGAAATTTGATGTAATTGAAATTTAACGAATTCGCGACTGCATTGTGAATTGGACTGCAGAACCGGAAATGCAACTGCAGGATTAATTTCACTGGCCGGAGGTCGTGCATTTTAACAAGATTACCGTTTATGTATTTCGACAGATTAATGTGCAATCCGATTTGTAACATTAGTCGGATTTAGGGGTGGAAGGCTGAGTTCGAGGAGATTTCGAGAGAAAAAAAAAAAAACGTGGAATACGGCGGAATCATGGAGAGCCGAGTGCGGATGAGAGAGTAAAATCCTTTCTGACTCGCAGCTCGGAGCCCCGCCGCTTCAACCCCCGAAGGGGTTGAAGCTCAAACGCAAACCCCCGTTTTTCCTGCATCGTTTTGGTCGCCACTCGCCGAAAACGTGGCGAACGTGGTCCACGAGAGCGCGGAATTTTTCTTTGATTTCGAGTCTGCCGCCAGTTCCAGCCTCCACCCTTTCACTTCCACCCCCACCCCCCTCCCTCTTCTCCCTCTGGCAAGAGTCCAACATTTTTCATTACAAATATGAAACACATTCTCCCAACTAACCGCAAGACCACCTTTCGCTAAACCGGAACTCGCCAATCCGAATTTTCCTCCCTCATCGACTGACTTTTCTCCCCGGTCAAAAAAATCAACATTTCGTTTACAAAGTGCAAATGTGTACTCCACCTTTTCCATCAGTACCATTACATTGATTTTCGTGGATTTTCCATCATGCCGCTAATATCAGTCTGCGCATATGTTATTTTTCGTTGTAAAATTGCCCTTGGCATCATTAATAACACCCGGGCTGAAATGTTGGGAGCGAATGATTCTGTACATCCGTGTCTGGCGAATTTATTAGAACAATCCTATCCCGTTTCTCACAACGGTATTAAAAAAAATCTCGTTTCAATATTTCAGAGTGCCATTACGAATATTAAAATTGCCATTTAACTGGCCGAGAGGAAATTTGAAAAAACGAGCTTTACTCCCCCGTGGCAAAGCCGCTCATTTATGGCCTCCTCTCCCTCGCCAGTCTGGCCCGGTTTTATTTATTCATCGAATCTACAATTGGCTTTTGCGGCGAATGTTATTGGGAGGTGAGAAGCGCCACGTGTAATCGAAAAGCTCCACAGGAGCAACAATGAGAGAGAGAGAGATGAGCTTTCGGAAGCGCGTTACCGCATGACCTGCTTTCATTATCGAAATATGTCCGGGATATCGAATTCACGGCTATCGCTCCGAAATATAATAAACGCAGTTTGACACATCAGATCTTGCGCGTATTAGTGACGTAATATGGGATGTCGATTCGTCGATTTCTGTCAGCCTGCCAAATTCGATTGATCGCCCAGTCCACCGTGGCTTTTCCCCTTTCCGATTCATCGCCCGCTTCATTAGCATCATCTCGCGCAACTTGTTCGACAGGAATTAACGTAAGCGCGAAAAAAATTTCCCGGCTCATCCAAAATTACAAGCAAACACGACAAGGACAATTCTCTCGCTGTCAATTTTCCCATTTTTCTCATTTCCACCTGGTCCTCTTTCCCATCATGGTCGATCAACAAAATTGACTCACTCCGCGCGATAATATAATCCAATCGAGCCCACACATGGTCGCATAACGAGGGACCAAAAATAAGTTGGGCAAATGCGACGAAACCGCGATTCGAGGTTTTTCGAAAAAAAAAAAAAAAAAATTCTCTCTCGCAGTAACAGCTTCCGGTGGAATGCTGGAATTTTATTTTCGGCTCGTGACGTTGGTGGGCTCTGCTGAAGCCACTTCGCACAGTAGTACCTTTTGCCATTTTTTTTTTTTAAATTCTTTTCGCGCGATCCCGTTTTTTCTGCTTTTGACGATGAACCCACGAGAAGCTCTTGGGCGAGGAAAAAAATGATGCTGCACACTCGAAAGTTCGGGGGTGGGCGTGATAAAGAGGCCTAAGTGGCGGTGTGAGCGACATGATTTTTGAACGCCAGTGGCAGGATGTCGGGGGGCTGTAAGCGCGACTTTACAGGACTGATGATATGCATTCTAAATGCAACGCTTGACACTCGGATGCTCGGCTTCCGCTTTTGTGCTTGCTGCAATGGGCGCAGCTCATGGTTCCGCACCCACACACACACACACAGATGCATCCTCGCCACGGTGTGTCACTTTACGACCCCCATGATTCATGCCTCGCCACTAATAAAAGGAGGAGTCCCACAGGCCATTAATTAAAGGAGTACAAAATATTGTTATTGAAATAGCACGCGTGCACAAACTCTATATTATCAGACGTTAACGCCCAGATCCATTCGAGGCGCCAGTAGCAGGCCAAGAATAAGAGAACGATGCACTTTGTAATTTATACTTGTCCACAATTATATTATCGTATAATTGTCCAAAATTTTTTAACTTTCATACATGTAAAAGTATTTAAAATGTATTTTGTATTTAAAAAACAAATTTATTGTAAAAAAAATGTATTTGAAATTAGTTAAAATGTATTTTGTATTTTTTTTTCCAAATGATCTAATTTTTATAAGGATGCTTATTTTAATAACGATTATGAAAATGTGTTCAAGGAATTTATCCGAATTTTATTATCTCCTGATTTAAGGACAATTTTATTAGGACCTATGACAAGCAAATGGAGCGAACAAATGGGTGTTTAGTTTTTTTTTGGTTTCTTTTCTTTCATTGTGGAACATGGAGTTGGTCCGGAGTTAATTTTCCGACGGACTCTCCAGCGAAAGAGTCAGTGAAGTTGCAGTATGAAATTTGAGAGTGAAGAGAAAAGTTTGCGTTGACTTCTGATCGCAGTTCTCTTGCTATCTCAATTTTCTTAGCTCCATTTCCAGGTCCCTACCCAGGGGATAGTTATATTTCTCAGTTTCCTCAAAGCCTCCAGCCTTTCGCTTGCCCCAGGATCATTTCTTTTCGTTGAATCCTCTTGTTCCTCATTTTTATTTTATTTTTTTCTATCTCGTTTTTTGTTTATCTATTTTTTTTTTTTTTTTTTCAACATCACGAGCGTCCACGATCTCAGCTTTCCGGCTCGTATGTGTCACTTTCCCACGAGATTGGATGGAGTCTGGATGATATTTCTTCAACGTCATCCGCCTAGCGAAGAAATATCTCGCAGTGCGCGAGGTAAACATCGCTTGGAATTCAGTGCAGCTGTCCGGTATTCTCCGCAGCGAATTACTATGGCAAAAAACATTTGTTATTTTTTTTTTCTTTTTTTTTTTTTTCATCCGCCTCTGTTGACTCGGGCTTGAACAAATAAGGGATATTCCTTTTTCAACTCTTGCCCGATCCTCCAGAATCGCCTGCTTTATTCCCTCCCTCGAATTTTTCAATGCACCCCAAGATTTTTGTTTTTTTTTTTTTCACCCCATGTTGCCCCCTCTTGCATATATATATATATATATACTTGGACCCTTGGAACTGAGATTGATCATATTGGACATTTTCTGTCAATTTTTCAATCGTGATTCCTCAAAAAATTTTTATCAAATTTCTGTCAATTTGTCAACTGCGATTCCTCTTTAAAAAATTTTTATTACGCAGTGCAAATTTCATAGCAATTTTTTAATTAAATATGGGAATTCATTTTAATCGATTACATTTTTTATTGAATTAATATTGGTTTCCGGGCTTTTAAAAATTACTTTGGATTCAATTTCATTGATTTTTCTTTTAATTAAGCTCATTATTGATGATTTTTGTGGGGGTGAAGATTTTAATAGTTGATGTAATTGTGGAGATGGTCGCGTGGAATAGCAATTAATGGTCGTCACTTGATAGTTACGAGGTATAAAACGAATTCTACGGGCGTACACGGTCACCAACCCTTGGACAAGAAAACGCGCAAGCTGCACACGCTCCAGTATGTGACACCTTGGACGCGCGAGAGAAAGTCTCGGGGAGCAAGTTTCAGGGAGCTGAAGACTCTCGAAAGTCACTTAACTTAGATTGCACGGGCGAAATGACTTTACTTCGGCTCTCGGGAAAGTTCTCGTCCCCCTGCAGGACATGGGGAGGGGGGGGCTCGGAGAATAAAAGGGAAAGATGCGGAGACGAGAGCCGACGAAAACGAAAGGAAAAGAAAAAAGGTAAACGCTATTTACTCGCCCGTATGCCTGCAATGTGTTGTAAATTCAAGAAATTCCGAAATTGCGAACAGCAGGTGTCTCGCTACTTTTAACCAACGGTTTAGTCATTTCAGACTTCCGGCTATTATTTTCCTACGGAAATTACTTTACGAATAATACGTAATACACTTTCCCTTTGATACAACGAAAAATTGAGAAAAAAAATCCAAATAGAAACTGGATTATGGACAATACGGTTTTTTTTTTGGTCATTAAAAAACAATTTATTCTGATTGTTTTTTAGAGAATGACAAAATAAGAAATGACAGATCCAGGGGGTGAATTTGGCGTGGATTGCCCCGTGTATTTCCTCCGGCTAAAAACAAAGCTGCGTATCTAATAATAAATGAATGTTAAAAATAATGTATTCATGTCCCGATGGGAATAAAATAATCCTCGCGACAATAATCGATTTGGAGTGTCATAGCCGTCAGGCAAATCCGTGTTGCGGCTCCGGTTTGCGTCAAGTGCATCGACGTCCCGTCGTTCCCGATTCTCGGAAACGCATCGACGTCACTCGTTCGTTCCGTTCTCCTTCCTCGACGAACGCGAATGCGCGATAAATTCGAGGAATGAGAGAGTGCACGTTTATCTATGGTGCCCGGGAGGATCGTTGGTGAAAACTCATTTCGCTCGAGTGTCGATCTCTGGCAGAACGAATATTGCAAAATATACCGTACGCTAAAAAAATGTATTAGCAACCAAAAAAAAAAGCAACATGTCCAAATTACTGAAACAATTACCGCGCAATATTAATACTCAATTAATAATATTTCATCAAAAAAAAGTAATTAATAATGAATTCATTCAATTTACAAGCTGCAAAAAGTACCCAGAAATATGACCACCGTTTATAATTTTTCCAAATACAGCAACCGTATTTCAGATATTGCGGTATTGATTTCTGATCGATTTTGTGAATGGGGAACAATTACTTAGCAATATTGATACTAAATAAATAATATTCCAGAATTAATAATGAATTCGCCCAATAAACAAATCTAAGTCAGTGACTGTACAATTTCCAAGCTGCAAAAAGTATCCAGCAACAAAACCGCCGGTTATACATTTTCCAAATACACCAAGCATATTCCAGATATTGCCGAATTGATTTGTGATCTGTTTTGCGACCAGGGAACAAGAGCAGGAGCGAGAACAATAAACAAAAAAAAAAAAAAGCAAAAAACGCAGCCACCGATGATATTGTCTGCAGTTTGTGCAAACTTCTCTGTTGGCTTACATACGAACAGCGCGTAGCGTGTGTCGCAGTGGGGTTGCAGTTTATTCACGCGGCCAACACGGCTGGTATATTGCAGAGGGGGTGCGTGCATTGGCCACGGGTTAGCGCACGCGACACACTCGCTGTTTGCGATGCAGTCTGGACCACGGGATCGCACAGAGAGAGAGAGAGCCAACCAACAAACAGCTAACAGCGACACCCCCATCCCCGGGGGTGGACGTGCCTGAACAAAGAGGAAGGGGGTTGGTGGGTAGGGAGGAGTGGGGGGGGGGGGTGAAATAAGCTTTCGGAGGACGGAGACACATCGACAAGCGTGATCGTGATGAGGCCAGACGACACAGAGGCACGAAATCGGCGTTAACATTGACCACAAAACCGGAAGTGCGTATAAAAAGTCGTCCCAGGCATGGATATGGCCTCGTGTATCCATTTTATCGACCGATTTCGAGCTGATTTATGAAAATAAGGGTGGACCACTTCGGCGGATCGTCGGCTAGGCCTTTTAATACCAAAATAACCGGTTTATTTATCGCTCAATGACAACTGGACGTTAATTATCCCGTCGCTTATAATTATTTATCGTGATTTACGAATTTCGGGGGGTAATACCGAGCGTACACACCGTACGATGTATCGGGGAGAGTGGTCGAAACGGTGGTGCATATATTTTCGTGGATATCCGGTCGGTACACCGATGACGGATGTAGCGATCAATCCATTATCGTGGATTATGGGAGGAGAGAGAGACCCCGGCGAAGGGCAACCGTGAGAGATGGAAGCGGGGACCGGAAGGGCTATAACTCGGGGCTGAAGGGACAGCCGGGAAGGCACGCGGTACTGGAAACCCGCGACATCGGTAGTGACGGTGCGCGCCGCCACGAGGTACCGTTACTGTGTTGTACCATCGTGGAACAAGTGTTCGCCGGGCCATAAACCACGCCGGTTTACGTTATCGTCCGAGCGGATCTCCCTAGTCGGCGCAAACTACTGCAATTTGGCTAACGGGTGCGCGAGCTCGTGTTTGCTCCCCTTCCTCTTCCCTGCGTCACTTCCTCAACGTGTGCCGCTGGTTGAATTGATGCCGGAATCGAGGAAAGGGCCCGGGTGTGTTACGCCAATTGAGCCGCGTTGGTTTTGGTACTGCCAAGAGCCAAGTCGTCGCCACAACGATGGATCAAAGCACGCCGACGATATTGTCTCGAGCATTAGCTGATGAATTCACATCTTGACCCGGACCCAACCTTTTTCGATTTTATTTAATATTGGTCTATGGATTTTGTACGTCGAGAGAGGTTGCTATTTATTTATTTGTCGACACACTTTAGTGGTGATAAAATGAATAATTTATTTTTTATTTTTTATAAAATGTTCTGTATATCTTAAGCTTTGTTTTGTAGGAATCAATCTTTTGCCTTGGCAGTCGCGTTTTTTTTTAATGGTGTGTTATGTTGAAGGAAAGTGTGTCCATGAACGACAGTTGCTTTGTGGACAAGCTAAAGCGAGTAAATAAATAACATTTTTTTTTCTCATATGTTCTGTATATTGTGCGCTTAGGAATCAATTTATTGGATTGACATTCGCGTTATTATTTGTGTTACGTTATGTTGAAGCAAAGTCGTGTCTATAAACGAGGATTGCTCTGTGCACACACAGCGAAAGTTGCGATCGTGTATGCATCCACCGTCGCCGGTATATACAGCGAGCACTTGTGCCGGTGAATACAGTCTGCGAATTTGTGACTGGCAAACTGCTACACCGAGTCTAGGGATATCAGTATTACGCCTCTGCGCCTACGTGCGACCGTGTAACTTCGCACGCATGTTGCCAGCACCCGGCGCAGGGCTCTCACCTCGTGAAATGTAAATGGAATCGAATGATATCGCGTTGCCGCTCCGGGTGGCTGACCGGCACGGTGAAGCTGACCCCTCCGACGCCCTGAAAACTTGGAAAAGCTGAGCAGCCTCACCGTGCGCACTGCCATTTCTCCGCATATAAATTCATATTCAATGAGAAATGTTTGCAGATGGCGGCGCGAAGAGGGGATTCGAAAAATTTCCGGCTCACCGAACGTTGCGTAGAGCCAAGCTCCCGAAAAATTCATTCGGCGAATTCGAAATATGGACCTGGTTGACTGTGCAGTGGTACTTTATACCAAATGCTTGAACTACTGGCAAGTCGATGCAGAGTGGCGAAAGTAGTAATAGCTCAAAATGGTCATTGCTGCACCCCTTCGATTGGGAAGCTAGCCCTTATATGGTGGACGTTTTCGATCTCGGGAAAGGGTTGACCTACGAACATGAATGACAGCTCAAAATAATTCTATAGTTTTTATCTAAAAAATCGAATGTGGATGTCCTTAGGTGCTTTGACGTCGAAACTGAGGAGCACCAGGAATGGAAATCGACTGTGCAGTGGTACTCGGTACCAAATGCTCAAACTACTGGCGATGCGATGCAGAGTGGTGAAAGAAAACGTCAGGCATTGTAGTTTGGATGGAAATTTCGGATGCTTACAGGTGTAACGACGTGTGCAGGTGGAACGCTCTTGAGCTACGTGATATATCTCGTGAATGTAACGCTGAAAGGTTAAGGTGTTGGGGTTCCGGAAGGTTTCTACGACACAGACTCCATTCTGTACGACCCTCACCGGAGGACATCTGCATAATATTATCTGCTTAATGCAAATCGCACTGAGAGTTTCGTCCCCCGACGACATAAACCGGTGGCAACGACGACGACGACAACGACGAGTGCCCACGTTCACCTCGCACACGCTTTCTGAGATTTCCTTCCATTTCTCGTTTCTAGTCGTTCTCCTCCTCCTCCTCCTCCTCCTCGTCCTTTACGTTCGCTAAACTCGTTGCACGGTTTTCGCACTGCCAGGAAGTGTCGTCGTCGTCGTCTTCGTCGTCAACGTTCTCGAGGAACTTACTTCGCCAAGTTTATCGCCGTTAATGACGGAACTCGAGTTTCCCATCGAAACTGCGTACGCGATTGCCTCCCGCGAGTTCTCCCGAATTTCTGCAACACAAGCCGCGTTTCTATTTGTCAATGGAAAATTGAAAAGGCAAGGAACCGGCAAATTGTCCGGGAGTACCGATGACTCGAGATGAGCGAAAGCTGAGAGCCCAGGGCGAGATATCTCTTGTTTAGCGAGGACAAATAAAGCGTACGTTTACCTTGAAGAGAGCCTCCCCAATGCCGAAATCTTCCGAATAACTCGCGGTGATATCGAGACCGATAAACAGAGACAGAGTATAAGAATCTTCGCCAGGAATTCGCCACGATTCCTCCAATGAAATCCAATAAAAAAATTCCTCGAGAGACGCGCGTGCGGCATCGCACCTGCAGCGTGATTCGTGACGAATTCCTAATTAAGGAAGTGCGAGAGCTATGACGTGACTGCCGAGGGGAAAACGTTTATTAACCCGGAGATATGAATCCAGCTATGAAAATAAAGCGAACAATTGATATTCAAAGGGGATCGTTGACTCGGGAAATCTCAGCTTGTAACCTTGAAAATTTCCCGTGGACTTTTCATCTTGTTTTCAGGTATCCTTCGTACAATTTTTTTTTTTGTATAAAAATAAAAATATTTTTATTATACCCTCCTTTAAATAACGTTACAAAAAAAAACCCCCTCATTTTTCAGACTCTTCGGTTGTTATTTGTGAACATGAAGAGTATGAAAAATTGATGATTGGGTGGAGATTGTGAAAAAAAAAAAAAAATTTCCAACCGAGAAATCGTGTAATCAATGACTCACAAGTGCTTTAAGCGGATGTAGACACAGGAGCTTTAAATTTTCAATCAGAGGAGGCAATTTCGCGTAGCTCGACGGAAGAAATAAAATAAAATAAAATTGACTAAAAGCAGAGAGGGAGAGAGGGAGTGAGTGAGAGAGGAAGCGAATGCTGATGGTGTCGGTGGTGGGTGGTGTAAAGTGGAAGATCGAAAGCAACGTAATCGAGTTTCCTCGGGGCTAAAACCGCGCGCACGTTGCTGTACAGTTGCCCACACCCAGGATGTGCTCCCCGGCAACGAGAAACGACTATTGCTTTGCACGTAGCGCACCTCGGCCGGGAGTAACTGCTGGAATAAGTACTCGCTATCGTCGGGGAGAAAGAGGCAAAGATAGAGATAAAAGTGCTCGAAGGAAGGCTGTCTCGACGTCGTCATTCCCATCGCTCTCTCCTCGGCGCTCTCCTCGTTCTGATGGACACTTGGACTCCACTCCACTCGATTAACTATCCAGTCCCGCTCTCGTTCCGCGACAAATTGTGCGTGGTTAAGCGCTCAGTGTGCTAAGCTCGACGTAATCGACCACTTGGAAGATATCTTCCACGAAAATTGCTCACTTCTCCTCTCAAGAATTTTGCAATTTATCAATTGATCGTTAAATCAATAGTACAATATTTTTCGAATAACCCTTATTGCAATAATAATAATTTAACGTAGGAAATATTGAAAAAAAAAGGTTCTTTAAATTATGTACATCGTCCATAGAATTTATGCAGATTAAAAAATATTTTGTTTACTTAATTACTAATAATAATTATTATTGCAAAAATAATAATGTAAAGTATAAAATATTGGAAATAGCTTTCTGCAAATATTTATACAATTTATGATGACTATATATATGCCCAATTGTTTATTCCAGAAATGATATAATTTAGTAATCTGGACATTCTCTCATATTGCCGAGTATTCGGAGTCGCCGAGACGAGGATCGTCCTGTCTCTTGTGTATATTGAGAATTCAAATGAAATTGCTTTCTCGTACTCGAAGCAGCGAGATAAGCGACGTCTATTCATAATCGTCTTATTGGCCGCACCCTCGCACTTCACTTCTCTCGTCTCCTCGTCTCCGTTGCCGCGACTCGTTCGACTCGCAGCCACAATCGGACGAATTTTCCGCTCCCTTCTTCACGCACTTGATACCTTCGCTTTCTCGTTCGCGCTAATTCAATTTATTTCGTATTATCCGCACAGTTACCAGCTTCTCATCCCTTATCCGACTGCGGCCCTTCGCTCCGACGTCCTTTCAGCGATTTTACTCGATGTCGCTTACTTTTTTCTTTTCCACTACTTAATTTTCCTGCGGCAATCGCTTCAAACATTTTTTATTTTTTTTTCAGAGCCACTCAACGTTGACTGTAACAAAAAGCAAAAAATAAAAATAAATCGCTTTCGAACAATAAACAATCGCACTGGACAATCGACTCGTTTCGACTGAACCCTTTCCAATCCTGTTTCACTTCACCTGCGGATATAGTTTCACCCTTTTTTCCCGCATTCTCTGTTTTCGTCGTCACGTTTAGCCGGAGACCGGCTGCTGACGCCAAAAGCGACAACCCGAAGGCCGGTAAAACACTGGCAAACGAAAAAAAAAAAAAAAAAAAGGAAAAGCTCTCGTCTATAACGCCTGAGCCATTATAAAGAGCGTAGCTATAGCGTAGAAGAGAGAGCCGCACCGGGAGAGACGGAGAGAGTGCGGGGGCGGTCGAGGGTAGTGCGGAAAGTGACAGGCGACACGAGTGACGTTCCGCAGTGTCTTTCTCTCCCCGGAGCAGACAGAAGCACCGGCGCAATATTAAACAATCGCTTAACTGTAACGCGACAGTTTGAATCCGCGCATAAAAAAAGTTAAAATCGTACGAAATAGTGGTGAACAAAGAGGACAAAAAAAAAAAAAACCAACCAGAAAATTCACGGAGCATTCACTCGTCCGGCTTGTAATTATATTTACCACGAAACTATTGAAAACAGTTCAACAATAGAGCCCTCTTAAGAGGTTTCGTAAAATAATGAATTAAGGATGAAATAAGGAAGCTTTATTTATAATTCCGCCGGAGAAACGATTCGAGTTAATGTCGAGGAAATAAATGGAAAGAGAGCGCGCGGTTACCGGTGAGCTTTCGCGAGCGCGCACTGCGAGAAACGCTTGCATAAAAGGAGGCAAAGAAAGCGAGGAATCGTTTGTGTAACCGCGACGAACCGTAGCGAGTGCGGTGCAACGGGCGCTACATCAGTGAGAGAAAAAAAGAAAGAAAGAAAAAGGCGATGAAAAAAAGAAAAACAGTCTAGAGCAGGGAGAAAAGAGAAGGAATCGCCTGAAAACCAGGTAGAACACACAATCGTTCGTGTAAACGGGCTGAGCTTTTGCGGTAAGCTGTCGGTGTTGCGAGAGCGAAAAATAAAGGGAGAGAAAAGCGAGAAAGGGGCACGCGGAAGTTGTTGGAATAGCGGTGCGGAAAAAAGCAAAAAAAAAAAAAAAAACGCGAGGGAAGAGAGGGTGGACATTGGCGCCGCGTACGGGCGGAGGAAACAAGCGGAGCCGAAACGTTGAATGCGAGGCGGAAAAAACCGCAGAGATGAAGAGAGGAATGAAAGGAAGCGGAGGAGAAAAGGCAATTGCAAAAATGTCGTCTGCAATTGGTGGAAAATGTCCGGGGAAAGGAGAAAACGCCTCCGGGTCGCGCGCTCAACTTAAGCGCGGCAACGAGAGAAAAACCAGAGAGTCAACTACCACCCCCCACCCCCTCCCTCCCTCCCTCCGGAATCTAGACCGTTAATGAGCCGAGAGCTTCCCGTCGCGTGCAAAAGCGACGTTTGTTAACTGCGCGAGAATGATGCCGTTCACCCGGCGGCGAAGCAACCGGGCCGCAACTGCAAAATAATTAGTCCGGTGTATTCGTTTGGTGGATCGTCGACGCGCTTTAACTTCTCCCGTGAATTGCAAAGTCCACCTGATGCATTGTCGGTGGTCCTCGCTGAAATTTTCATGCACCTCTGTTGGCAACACCGATAAAACACGACCTCCGCTATTTCCGCACTGCGCGACTCTTGCGAGCAATTGATTGCGGAATGCATTGTCCGAGAAATACACGTTCTCCCGCGTGTGCGCCAAATTGAAAAGGAGATTTGCCCGATACTCTCGCTCTCTCTCCGCTCCCGAAACCCAATGATTCTTCACCCCGAATTCATTAAAAACAGCAATTAGCGTGATTAGCATTGTTCGCCAGGACCCAACGAGAGCCACGGATAAAAAGTGATGAACAATGTTCCATTATTTCTCAGCCCGAGACATGCTTTTTTGTCCCTGGGTTACGAAAAACGTTGAAAAAGCCATATTCGAAAATCGCCGTTCTCCAGTTTCACGCTCAGCTGCGGTTCACGAGAATTAGTCATTGGCATTCGGTCCCGAGTGATTGCAATTTGCGGGGTCGGAGTGTACTTATGACCAATTTGAACGAGCGCGGAGCTCCCGGATACGCGGAATATTGCGCACAGCATCCGGTGAAATGATTGTCCGAAGGCTGGTCCTGTGGTTGGTGCGGCGCGCGTGTTGCGGAAAAATTCGGGTGAATTTATCGGTCTGGGTGCGAAGGAATATTCGATTTCTCGTTATCGTACACCACACCGACGGTGTGCCACGGTGTATTCGTTAATTACGGGCTTTGGACCAGGCGTTAAGTGGTTGTACGTCGGGCGGAACGAGAGCGGAGAACGGAAAACGCCCCCTCGGTGAAAACGCACTGGCGGAAACTGAGGATGGCCCGGAGGGGATGGAAGCTCGTGGTGCACCCCATACAGCTGATTAAAAGCGTGGCTGGATAATTGAATATTAAGAACTCCACTCGACAAAGTGGCGGGAGGGTTCACTCGGCGGCGCCACTGGCGCGTACGTCAATGAACGCTAAGGACAGCTCTCTCTCTCTCTCTCGCTTCTTCCTCTTCCATCCCTCGATGCTGTTCTCTCTGTGAGCTCGAGTTCTGCCTTCGCAAAACGGGTTGATTTTAATTAAAGACAAACATCCCTCTCCCCGAGCACCGCCCGCCCCCTCCTCTTCAGGGTACAGCACTCTTTCGCCACGAAGAATCCAACGCCACTTCGTTCCTCGTGGAAACAACGATCCTCCGCATTGAACCACCTCACCGGAGCATCGCCGCAGCTTTTCTCGACGCTCCCGTTGTTCTTTTACTCCCGGCTACCCTCTTACAGTGCATCGTCTTTCCAACCATTTTACCTTCAACCCTACCACGCGTATGATATGCTGAAGAAAGGGCGAGCTGGATTTTCCAAGGGCAAAACGTAACGAGCAGTGATCTAATTTAATTCAAACCATTTCTTTTACACGTCTTATGATGTCCTGCGGAGATGGTATGGTTTTTAAAAAAATTTAGAACTGAATATGTATGATTTTTTTTGTTGCTCGTTGGATTTCTTTGGGGTTTTGAGAGCAAGTGCTAGGTGATAGTTTTGGTTGCCTCTGAAAGTTTGCGAGGATCTTATATGTACTTGGATGAGAATACAGACGGCACGGTGCGGGAGGATGAGATGAAAAGCGAGCGGTTGTACGGGGCCGAGTGTGCAGATAATTTGTAGCGGAAGAGGCGGGAGCCTGGAGCGAGCTCTTCTAAGATAATTTGCTGGAGTAACTCGCGGCCCGCTTCGGGCGGGCTTAGATCCTTCCTCGCTTCCGTTTCCACGTAGCAACGACGTGGGGCATCGGTGTACGTGCAGGTACGGCGAAGCACCGAACTGCCGCTCGCACATTTTCCTGGATACTAAAGGATGAGTGTAAATTTCCCGAGTCAAGTAATCCTCCAACTTCGTAAAAAGGTAACGGCATCGAGCGATCTCTTTAGAAAATTCATAGTTGAACCGATCGCTGCTCTTCAGGGCATCAAAATTTAACCCCGTTCCTTCTAGTACTTCACGATTTGTGATAAAATGTATTTTAGAGTTTTCCGATCATTTCACGTATTCCACCACGGAAAACCTCCACTTTCTTCCATTAGAAAAAAAAAAAAAAAAAAATTTCCAACACTTTCAGGACTCCAAAAGTCTTGATCCACTTCGCAGCATCCGATGCGAAAAAAAAAAAATCACCAAAAGCATCAGTCGAATAATGAATATCCGATGGACCACTCGGTGGATCAGTGTCATTAATATTAACGAGCCCAGAACCATCGAATTCGTAATTCCTTCGTTTAATCAGTCGATAGAGTGGATGCACTTCCGGGTGTTGCAGCGGAGGGGATCGAGGGGCGTGGATTTGCTTCGGGGACGCGAAGACGAATGGTTTTGTACCGAATGGCGTCCAGTTCTCTCGTTACTCGCGACAGAACGAGAGTGGATCGAAATAAATGGATTAGAAGGATTTAGGAGCTTGATGTCCTTGACATATTGGGGGGTTGATTAACGAGCGGCGAAAAAACAAAATGTATTTTGGAAAATTAATTGAGATGTGCGGTGTTTTACGGGGTGCAAATATCGTCTCTCCTCTTCGGGAGAAATGCGAGGGAGATAAATGGCCGCGAATATAGTCCGAGATTCGGAGCTTTTGAGCGAGGACGACGAGAGCTCGGGGCACCGCGAGGTCGTGGAGAGCTTGCAAGTGTACGTAGTACGTGGCCATATCGAATCTCGTCCCCAGACAGGATGTTCTCCCGCAGGATGTTGTATCCTTAATGTATTTACCTTGGCTCCTAACCCCGATCGAACAGCGCCCTCCTTACCCCCCTCCCCACTTCAGCTACTACCCTCGTATCCTCGTTCTCCTCTCTCGCTCCTTAGCTGCTGCAATATATACGACGTGCTTGGAGCCCCTGCCATCCACGTCGTAAAGATCCGTTTAGCCGCTCGTACGCGGGATTATAGATAGATATACATGCAGACATAATCCCACTGAAACGCAGAGATGAGCCTGGTAGGGATGAAGCTTTATCCCGAATAGTTAATTCGACTGGCATTAAATATCCTCACTCGGGGAATATCAGATTGGATAAATATCTAATATTACAACTGGTTAACAGTTGAAACGCTGTTGAAAAAAAAAAAAAAAAAAAAAATCAGGACGATTTGCCTGAAATATAGTGTGAATTTAATCCTCGCTAAAATTCCTTGCTAACAATCGGGTAAAGTGATGACGTTCGTCCAATTGAATTAAATAAAAGAGCTTTTCAGTTATCTCGGATAATTTCCAGGGGAAAGTTTTTCGTAAAAACCCTTCGTGCCGAACATTATGGAGCGGGGGTGGGGGGGGCAGAGGGGGTAGTTGTACTACATTGCCGGGGAATTAACCTTCCGGTGTACTAATTTCGCGAGTTCATTAGCATGTGCCACGAGTCGACAGAGATTTTCCTTCAAGTTTCGGGGGTGCGATGTATAGTCGCTCTGGTACTTGAGTGGGGGCGGGGGGTAGTTTCGTTGCTTGTAAAAGGAGGGTGAAGCGGGGAAAGGGAGGGAGAAAAGGAACGCTGAAATATCCTGGGCCAAGTGAACCGAGCTCTGGGACTCGTGCCGACGAATATGTTTAAAGAGGGGGCGAGGGGGTCGCTACCCCTACCGGAGACCCGCCCATCCCTTCGAACTTCGCATTAGCAGTCGGCGTCTGGTAGTGGCAGGGTGCTTACTGCTACTGTGGCGAGAGGAAAAGAGAGAAGCGGAGAAAGGGAGAGGCGGGTAAGCGGAAGAGCACCACCAGCAGTCGCTGGTGGTGTGTCCCGTGCGCGTTCATACGCCAGACACGATTTTCTACTTAGCACCAGTAGGACCGAAGCGCCCTTCTCCCTTGTGCCACTGGTAACGCCGTTCAAGGACCTACGGCACCTACGAGAGGTCGCCTCTCGTATAACCATCTTCTATATATCTACAGAGCGAACCCACCCCCTGCTTCGTCCCTGGAGAACGCACAAAAAAAAAAACAAAATCCTGGGGGACACGAATCCTCTCGATAGTATCTTTTCTTTTGCTCGATCGCTCTCTGGCTTTCACTCTGCGTCTGTCACTAATGGGCTCCGATGGGTTGCCACCTCGATAACCTTTCAACTGGGCGTGGGGGTGGGGGGGGGGGGGTGGAAAGGCTTTGATTCTCGACGTAGAGGAGGGGGCGAAGCCTTTATTTGATTCATGAGATATTAGTACAGACTCGCGGTGCATAATCTCCAGACTTGCAGCGTGAGAGACTACGTCGAAGTTGGAGAAACGCAAATTCAACTGCACCGGTCTTTGAAACCCTTAAGGGCGCTCCCACGCTTGGTACTCCGAACCATCCCCTTGCGAATAGCTCGGAATTGCGACACCGAAGTGCACCGGAAGTAGCCTCGAGAAATCTGGCTCTCTGCCCGCACCGGGATTTTCGGAGTAGTAGAGACCCTTACCTAGTCAGACTTAATTTTGGGAACCTCCGTCAGGCAAACGGCATGGCAAGGAGGACCGCAACTCCTACTGGCTTATGCACCTCCCACGACTTTACCTCACGTCAGCCAACTTGTTACCAGAGATCTTGCCACTCGAACGACGCGAGGATGTTACCAGGGCGACGTCTATCAAGAATTTCTCCGTCAATTCGACCACTTTTTTCATCCAGCAAACCTAAACATTTCCAGCGATTTGTATTTTATATTTTGGAAATTAAATCACCGAAGAAAGAAATAAAAAAAAGCTGTTTTTACAGAAAAAAAAAAAAAAAAACTTATATAAAGCAACTTTCCTGCTTGAAATATTTTGATCCCTCTTTAAGCTCGTCATATCTTCGAGTTCGCAAGGAGGAGGTTTTCAGAGACTACGTGCGTCTGACTACTGTCGCCCGTATGTACATTCCGCTACTTTCTCCCGATTTTCTTTTTGTGTCTCTTTTACTGGAAAGGCGCGTACGATTTTTCCTGCTTTTTTTTTTCCTTTTTTTTCCTCCTGCGGGTAAAAACGTTGGTACGTGCGCGAAACGTCGACGATGTGCCACGACGTCTCCTCTCTTCCGGTGGATATTCCCTCGCGCAGTAGTCTATCTATCCACCCGGCGTACACCCGCCGAACGATATGGGAATCTGTAGGAGCGGAGGAGTCTTGGATATCGAATTGCGTAGTCATCCGAGGAGACGGACGGATGACGCTCGAATCACACGCTGCGAAAAATTCAGAGTCTCTGCCTATTCCGGCTTCCATATGTGTGCCCAGATCGTGTCCCTCCTCTTTCTTCCGCATTCACAGATTCATTCGTACGATATGGAGACGGCCTCTCGCGATATGTGGGCGATGACTTTTTAAGGCTCTCCTTCGGATTCGCGCGGATCCGCACGAGGAATGAGGCTCACGGTGCGAAAAAAAAAAAATACGTCTCGGCAACTCCACTGCCAATTCCGGTCCGCTATTTCATCCCCAAGAGCCGAGTATACCTGAAGACCACACAGAAATATATCAATCCGACATATTCAAACACGCGGAAAGTATTTCCCGGATTGCCCAAAGTTCAACACAAAATTTACGTCTCGAAATTTCAATATTCATACGTTTGTTTTAAATAAAAATAAAAAAAAAGTAATAAACACCATGCAGCGAGAAAAATGATGAATGACAGAAAAAATAAAATTAAAACTGGTCCCTCTTTCGCCCAATGTGATTTTTCAAGTTGCTTTTTCACATTCCTTCTTCTCATTTTGTTCCAGGACTGGAGGCGGAATTGTATTACGTTCAGGAAGGTGTCGTGAACACATACGCGATGAACTTCGTTGTTCCGGTGCCAGCAAACATAGCGGATCTGGAGTTCACTTGGCAGAGTCTCGTGGGTTATCCGGTGAGTACGAAAGAGTGATTGAAAAACGTTCACGAAGGAATTTTTGGGAATGAACACGTGGAAAAATGAGAATAGACGAATCCGGTGAATGGGGAAAAAGTGTTGAGTCAATTCGTGTTTCCTCGTGAGTGCGTCGGATGTATTTGAGTGAAGACACGTGTCGATGACTGAGAATAGGGGTGGCTCGCGAAAAATACTTTAACCGTCCATTAACGCTTGCCAAGCTGCTGTCTGTCGAACGCACCAATGCAAGTGGAACAAAGCAAATATGTGCGGAAGGCCCTTTGGTTCGTACAACCCGATGTACGAGCGTATAAATGACGATGAGTATGGGGCTCGAGCACGAGACTTCACGCGTAGGGCATTTTCGGACTGCGCTGTGTATTATGGGGGAACGAGGGTTGCCCTTCGAGTAGATCCACCGGAAGAGCGAAGCTGGAAGGGACTTCGAACGAGTCTCTGATTGATAGCCCTTTTCCGAAACTCTCCATATTTAATCAGTGAATATATAGGTCACGAAGAATCTCCCTGAGGACAAAGGGTAAAGGGGGTCAGCCGCGATTAATCGATCAAGTGGAGTTGGAATTTGTGTCGATAGAAATGGACCAGAACCCTGCAAATTCTTCTCCTTTCCCGAAGGGCCAATGCTGAAGAAAGTTTTCGAATTCGCAGGGAACTGCAAGACGACAGTCCTTGAAGTTGAGAAATCGGTAAGAGAGTATCAAACAATTATTTTCCCGACTGATTTTTTTTTTCTTGCAATTCATCCCTCTTGGAATATAAAAAGCGAGGGAAAAAATTGAAGCAATGGCTAAAAAGAAACGAGGTCGATCCTCTGTTCAACCGGTCAGTACTTTCAACCCTTTGCCACTGCTGGAAGAGAGAGAGAGAGAGAGAGACTCGATGAAGAGAGACACGAAACATGGAGAAACCACCGCTTGTTCGCTCGGTCGAGTTTGCAGATTGGGGGGGTGGTTGTTGGGCCGATACTGTTGCAGGCGGAAGGGAAGGGTGGTGATTGGTGTGCGTGGAGTCCTGGCGGTTTGGGAAACCTATGTCGACCGCGGCTGCGAAACCGGTCAGCATCGTCGAAGCCCTGCCAGTTGTCGAGTGGGAGGGTGGGTCGGGGGGAGTTGGGAGGCGGCATCGGTGGTGCGGTATCAATACTCTATCAATATGAAATACAAACAGTGGTGCGCGCTGCCACAGGGCGAACGTTTGGGTTTGGACGCTCCCTTCGGTCACCAAGGAAACCAAATGCTTGTGATAGCGAACGGTGTACTTTCATCCCCCTCTTGGAAATCGTACACCCCCGCGCGCCCCTCGCGCTCGTATACGCTCGGAGAGTCGTTCGCCGGTCTCGCAACGCTCATCGGCCCTTGCGCCCTCAATCAAACGTTAAACGACAAGGAAATTGACGCTCCGCTACATGATGGCTTGCTGTTGCGCCCCGGGGGAAGGGGCGCACTCCCCCATCAACCCTTGGGAAGCCCTTACCAAGGAAACTTTTTCCTATTCGCTTCTCCGCCGCCCTGAGATCACAGAAGAAAGCTTCGGGCCGCAGGGCCTTCCCAAAATCGAACCACCCCATCCCTTAACGTCACTCCATTGAAATGTCTATTTTCGTATTTATCGTCAATCGTAATTGGATGTTTGTTTTATCCGGTGATCGGTTTTTGTGGCGCGACGAAAATGCGGAACTATTGAAGGGCGAATTGACTCGGCGCTGATGAACGCGGTTTTAATTAATTGCTAATTGGAAAGTCGAAATTTTTATCGTTTCCGTGGCATTGACTATTTTTGTGGGCAATAGATAAGTGTTTTTTTAAAATCAGACGATTGAAATAGTGATACAAGATTTTTGGGAAAAAAAAGTGAGAAAAATTGAAAAATCGATTTGACAAAATATCAAGTGGTTAATATATACACGCCCTTCGTAATCGCAATGAATCAGGCTTTAGGAGTGAATCGATGTAGCATAAATTTGCTTGGCTCTCTTAATTCTGTCTCTCGTTCTCTCGCAGAAATGGAGAAGGGTCGAGTGTAAACGGGCGGTCGACAATTTTCACCGCCAAACTTTCTAATTAGTAATGTTAATGGTGAAAAAAAAAAAAAAAAAGTTGGAGCTTCATCGTCGTTAGAGAGTCGAGAGTCTTAACAGGATTCTGACAGAGTGCTAAAGGCTTAAATTTTCAAGGGCAGATGTGCTTTTAAGCAGGATGATAAAATGACCAAATCACGTTAATTGCTGGTCACACTTTTTCCTCCCACACTTTCACTCCATAACTTACAGTTTATCCTTTACATATATATTGCAATTACGACATTATTTATTTCTTCGGTATGCCAATGTACAGCAACCAATCCTTGAAACTCCATTTCCGATCTCTCGTCACACAGCCCTAAAAAAATTTATTTATTTTTTTTTCAAATTGTGGTATCCATTAAATCGAACCTCTGCACCAGAAACGCAGCGATAAAGACGTGGCAATTCGCTGATTCGTTGAGTATATTGGAGTGCGGTCGTCGAAACGAGATAAAGGAAACCACAAAGCTGCATGCACTCCGGAGAAAAAGGATAATAAGGGCCTCCGCTCGGAGGCAGAGTTTCTCGCCTCGGTGGATCCATATTACTCTAATTTCCCAAGGAAATTCCCAGGGATATCTCGATCGAATTGCCTCTCCTCCTCCACTAATATATACATATATATATATACATATATTGAGCTGGGGATACGAAGGTTGTCCTTGTAATGTGATAGGACACGTTCACGTGCACATACGGACTGAACATAGGGACTCAAAAGGGCAGAACAAGAGATGCAGTAGCTGCACATACGTGGATAGAGAATGCACAATGCCAATTGCAATCTCAGTTCTCTCGTAGGTTGAACGCCCGGAAGGATATCGCGATCGCGAGCGGTGGACGCGAGGAGCCGAAGAGGATGTTTATCCTGCAGGAGCCCTGCAGCTGGTCGAGTAAAAGGTAGCGAGGGTTCCCGCTCGCCACAGTGCCGCCGCCTATCTCGTGGATTCCCCCGGGAGCGTTTTCCATCCCGTTATCTGCGGGATTTCCCTCGTTCCAGGGAGCGGGCTTCGTTAGTACTCTCGTGGCTCTCGAGTTGCTCTTGCGGTTCGCTTGGTATATACTCAGATCTGAAATCCCTGCTGGCCGAAAGGCAGTCGCTTCATGATTGTAATCTCCGATTCACTACCCAATTCCACTGTAACTACACTTATGATCCTATTCCCTTCATTTTGTTTGTTCTGCTATTCCACGTTGAGATTATCCGAATTGAGTGATATTCCGCGGTTTTGCTTTATCAAAAATGGCTGAAAGTGTGAGAAAAATTTATTGATAGCCACACGAGTGCAGATGTGCACTAGAATTTTTTTTATACCCACACGAGTGTAGATGTGCACTAGAAATTTTTTTTGATAGCCACACGAGTGTAGATGTGCACTAGGAAATTTTTTTGATAGCCACACGAGTGTAGATGTGCACTAGAAAATTTTTTTGATAGCCACACGAGTGTAGATATGCCCTAGAAATTTTTTTTCCATACTCCCACGAGTGTTCATGTGGAGTAGAAAAATTTATTTATAACCACACGAGTGTAGATATGGACTAGAAATTTTTTTTGATAGCCACAAAAGTGTGGATGTGCACTAGAAAAATTCTATTGCCGAATTGAACATTAATTCGTCCACAAATTCATCAATGGACTTTGCCAGACGTTGCGGATTCACATAATCGAAGCGTGCACGAATCTACCACCGAATACAAATGGAGAATTATGTCGAATTTGCACAAAAGTGCGGGAAGCTTATTTGCAAAGCCACCCATAAGCTTTTATTTGTCCTGTGTGCAGTACTGCAATTCGTCTTCCCTTTCCCTATCTTGATACATGCCTAGATCGGATCTATATTATGCTGCACATCCAGCAGCAACGTCGTCTATCGTATTGGGATCTCTGGCTCGGTTTCGTTGGATTTTTCCGGTCTCGCCTCACTGACAATGACTCACCGTGGACTACATGCTATTTTACTTTATCAAGATCCATCCGCGGGGGTTTCTTTCTCCTCAGGGACCCCAACCCTCGACAGTCCTTCGTCTCTCTCTCTCTCTCTCTCTCTCTTGCATTCCCAATGCAATATAACCGAAGTGATCGCACATGTTACTTCCACTCCTGATAGAGCAAAACTTTCGATTACACCAGCGAAGGAAGTATAAATTCCTTGGTCCCTTCACCGGGATCTGAATTCTCATCGGAGATCACCAAAGGATGACTCACTCGAGTCTACATTGGCCCTGGTTTTACATGGGCATCATCATTTTCCTGGGATTAAATCGTCAGAGAAAACCCGAGAGCTCGCGCGTATTCACCGAGTGAAAATGACAAATGACTTTTCACAAAGTCTCTTTAGTTCGAGTGAATGAGCGAGCACTTTTCGTGGATTCTCTTCAGCGTCCTCTTAGTCCAAAAGGTTCGCATCCACATGGGTGGTCGGAATTCCGACTAGCACATCTATGTTCTCTTCAGCAACTTCACGAAGACAATGTTGTAATAGACACAAATAATGACGTTGGGTCATTACGTTCGATCGTATACCCAAGTCCGTATTAATTTTCATCCCCAAACATCGTAGAGTTCATCAGGGGTGGTAAACTGACTCTTCGGGTGGTAAAAGTGACGAGTGTTCGGGATGTGCTGCGACGAAAAATTCCCCCGGGTAATGGAGAATCGTCGGTGCGCCTCGCGAGTATGACAAGCTGAAGAGTGTCCTACGCCCACTCTATATTTATGTACGTCCCGTACATTGAATCCATACAGACGTACTTTCGTACGAGCGAATAAAGTTTCGCTAGCAACGACGTCGTGCGGCACTTCCTTACTTCTCCCGGTGAATCGCAATTGGGAATGATTTGTGAATCATCCACTTGTTAGGCGAAAGTTGGCTCCACTTTGGCTGGGGCAACGTTGAAGAGGGTGGGTTCCCTCAGCTGCGAGGAAAACTCTTCGCTGGCTGGCCTCCTCTTCGTCTCGTATTGCCGGTCCCTTTCTCCCGTAAAATCCCGTGCTTCCCTTCTCACAATCGTGGCAAAGTCGAAGGAATCGAGTGGCGCGGATAGCTCGGCAAGGTTGTGCAACCAGAGACGCCGGAATGAAGGGTGCTCGAGGGTGGAATTGCGGATCGCGTCTCGCGAATTCTCGTGCTTTTACTTTGGAGGGGTTGTTCCGCGATGCCTGGGCGTAACGACGAAGGACGAAGGGAACGAGGAACGTTGGACGGAGAAACCCGCGGGCCAGAACCTCATCCATGGGGCCCTCACCCCATGGCGACAATTACTTGTAATACTGTCAGCCCCCGGGGCGTTGATGGGGCGCGGGATGAGTTGGATGGTGTATGGTGTGAGAAAGAGAATTCGAGAGGCTCGATGGGGCGTAGATTCTCGATAAAAAATTATATTACCAACTGGCTCGATGGACTCTTCAGGGCCCTTGCCCTTGGGGGGTGAGAATTCTCACCACTCGTCCACTGTGTGCAGACCATGGCAATGGTTCTCCTCCATGGAACGCTCCGGCTTTTCCCCTCCTCCCCCGCCGTCGTTTCGTCTTACGATTAGCCGGAAAAACGGGAGAAACTCCATGGCGACGTAATAAGGGCGCGACTTATTTTCGTTTGAGAATAAGGGACGTGTCATTCCCACTCGTTTTCACGTTTGACATCCACTCGAGTCGCTGCTGGGTGCTCCTGCAATTCGAGAAACCATATGACGGATTATATTATACGGGGTAGGAAGTGGAGATTGGACAGTGAGTCACTCGCCGTTCCACCCTAATTTCGTCTATCAGCTGAGCCACCGTGAGGAGCTCAGAGAATCCTGCGAGGCGATTGACGGGTTCGTTATGGGGTAAATAAATCGGACTAACGACTTCAGCAACGACGTTTGACGTTTGATGTGAAAATACGTGCTGTCAAATTTTTCTTCAAGTTCATATTCGCAATTATTATTTTTTTAAATACATTTAACTTCATATTACAGTTTATATATATATATATATATATAAATATGTCATAGATATTATATTATACCATCGAGCATGAATTATCTGCAGCCATATTATATTTCATCCTTGAGTCACTTCAGCATTGAATTACAATTTCCGTGATGTGGCTTCACGGGAATCGTAAACTGCATCGACGTGTAATTAGGTGCAATTTCGCCGAAACTTCGCCCACAATTTCTCGTGTATACGAACCACTCCCACATATATATAACACCATGATTAATAGTGTAGAAAAATGATTTTGTTGCTTGTAAGTTACGACGGAAATTTCGATAAGTGGTAACACGTTGATGATGGCAATTTGTAAATTAATTGGAAATTCAGTGGGTCGGTGGCAGGCGAGGGTGATTAATGTTAAAACCCCCTCCCCCTCCCGCCCCTCTTCGCTGAATTCTCCGCACTTCATTCCCCGGTGCCGGCTTCCGGTAAGCAACCGAGTTCCGGGCTATCGTCCTTTTGCAACTCCAGGACTCACCCTCCTTAGCACAGCCAATGTCGCGCACCCTCCACCCCCCACCCCCCGCACTCCGTACGATAAGTCCTGTGGGATAACAGCCTCGTGTTTCGGATAACAGGGAATATCACGGTACACCCGACACCGTGAAACACACCGCGCATCCTCGCCGTGACAAATACCCCGCTCCAAATACTCCGCCACTGGTAGTCACCAGTACGTACACACCCACACACACACACCGTGCACACACTTTCGACCAACAGCACGCAGCCAGACCACCCTGACCAACCCCATTCCCCACAGCACAGGATTATGCGACATAATCACTTGAAACTCGAGACCCACCCACACTCGTGGTCATAGCTGCGGTCTTGGTGAACTACTACATTCACCAAAAAAAAAACTCCAAAAGCCTACCGCCCAAACAATTGAACCAACAATTTATCGTTTAGTGGCAAAAAAAAATAATCGAAATTTTGGCCGTAATCGTAATAATAATCCTTATATGGGGATTTTTCTTTTATCGATATTTTCATCGATATTTTATCATATCGATCAAACAATTGAAACAAAGATTTATGGTCTGATAGAAAAAAAATGAATAATAATCAAAAATTTTGCCAAAATCCTAAGGCTAACGGGGACGATTTTTTTGATTATATTTTAGTGACCCTGAAAATTTTAATGATTTCTCGGTGAAGGAAAATGTCTATGAAAAAATGAGTTACGTATGGTAAAATGTGGTTGTAACGATTTTTTCTTAGAAGCTCAATATTCTCAATATTCCATGGCCATCGACGAGTTTTCCATACGCAAAATTTTTCCCATACACGGAGCCCATAATGCACGGGGTTATTATGTTAAAGTATACGAAGTCGAGTCGCGGTTAGAGGGGGACATAGCCGCGATAGGCGCGCCAGTGCCGCCGCTGAGCAGGATAAACGGCAGAGTATAATGCATTATACAGTGCAGCAGCCTGGACGGGGTCAGAGTTCAAGCGGGGAACTACTATCTGGCGGTAACGGCGACGGTAGCACGAGGCGACCGCTACACGCTCCGAATGGCAAACCAGAGGGGAACTCGAGACTGTTTTCCGAGGCATGTATATATATATATATATATATATGTATACGGGGTGAGGTTCGGAAGAGAGAAGCGGAGGTGTCAGTCTCCGGACGTCGCTGTACTTGCTCCTCGGGCGCAGCCCGCGCCAACACACAACCCGATCGCAACTTTAAACAGGGAGAAAACATTTTCAATTTGCTCGACTCGTCCTTCCGTCTGTCTCACGGTCTTCGACTGACTCGGGAGAGGCTTTCTCGTTTATTTTGCCGAGCCCCACCTACCGACACATGGTTACATCCAAGCGACAAGCTCTCCTTCCCAGCCACCGACAGCTTCCGGCTTTTTTTTTTTTTTTTTTTTCAACCTGTGCATCCTGCCCATGGTCCATGGGCGCTCCAAACTTTCCAGTATAATTCATCCACGCTCTCAGAGTTGCATTGACGAAGGTTCGATGTTGCAGGTGCTTTTTTTTTTTTTCAAGCTGTTCGTCCTGCCCATGGTCCATGGACGCTCGAAAATTTCCAGTATTATCCATCCACGTTCTCAATGTTGCATTGACGAGGGTTAAAATTAAATCAAAGTAACGATTGTAAATTGATTTACAGGACGGTAACCAATAATTTGATTAAAAGTGTACCGTAAAAAGTGACGTGTCCATGAAGTATTCGTTCCATTAGAAGATCTGGGATATTATTGGTACCGGATGGAATTGAAATTTTGGAAAAAGTCGTGGAAAGAATGTCACAGACTCGTGACTCGTTTTAATTAAGCCCGATGCAATAGAATAGCTGAAAAATTTGGCATTTCCCGATGGCAATTCTCACGATGGGACGGGGAGATGGAAAGTGGGATAGAATGCGGTGCAGAGGGTTTCGGAACGAAAGGAACGACGGCGGAGCCGAGGCGAGAGTGCCGCCGACGTCGGCCGCCCGGTGGAGCTGGCATTGAGCGATCATCTCATCTCGGCGCGGAAAGTTAGATGAGGAAATTTGTCCCCGCGATAGGTTCCCCTGATAGTTTGCCAACTCTCGACGGCGGATGGAGCGCGACGGAAGAGTCACCGGAGAATCGGACGCATGCGGTATAAGGTGTCCGATATAGAGACCTCTCGCTTTCCCTTCGGTCCCTTTATGCCCTCCCGTAACTTCGGATCTCGGCCGGACGCTTATCCAAGCTCCTTCGAGAGAACAAGCTTCAAGAAGAAGAGAGATTTTTTTTTTTCCCCGACAACAAAGTCAGTAAGAAAGAAGAAAAAATAATCTTCAGGGTCTCCGGAATGACGGTCATTTTTTTTCTGCTCCGGAAAATTAATGACCGACCCCGAAGAAGAAATAGAAATATTAGAAAGACCTTGAAAATATTAATAAAAATATTGACGGAATGGTGTAAAAAAAAAAAAAAATTGAAATGTATATTAAATTGCAGTACCTGAAGAACAAACTCATTTTTCTCAGTGTGACATGATTTTCATTTTATCGCTTCACTGGAATTTCCCTGAACGTGGATATTTCGAACGTCACGTACATGCTGAAGACGTTGACATCGTCTCACGTTCCCTTGTGTTTTGATAGGGTTTGGAAGGCAAGGGCGACGCCCAACAACGCACCTAATTGTGGAGGTGACTCCTGGTGGGCGAGGGAGAAGGTCCAAGGCCAAGGGACGCGAAAAGGGCAGATGCTGAAGAAGCGAGGACAGGTTGGCGAAGGTATTGCGAAGGTAAAATGTTTGGAACTCGAGGAACGTCACGAGGCATTCCTCGAAATAAGTGAGGAAACATGAATTCAGAAGTCCTGCGTCCTTGGTGCCCTTTGCCATGGGAATACAAAAGCTGGATGTACTTTCAATGGCTCGGGAGTGAATTGGTTCGTCGAGAAAGGGCAGAGACGAGAAGGTACCTCCTGTTATATATAAGATTCTTGGTCTTCTGTGTACGTACGTACGTATACAGGATCGGGATCAGTAGCTCGTTTATCACGCGGAGGATTCCAGACGTCTCGAGTAGACCTGAAGCGGAAAGGGTACAGCAGGGAGAGCTCATTCCTCCGGCAGCACCTTGAATTTATTGGTTTTATAATTAAGCAGGTCGCTACTCTCGCAATACTGGCGAGTAACTCTCCTCTAATTTATATCTCTCGCTATGCTGCGTCTCATCAGAGACTCCGAGATAAAGGTGTCTGTAAAATATTCAACGACGAAGAAGAAGAAGAAGAAAAAAAAATCGAGACCAAAATGGACCATTTTTTATTTCCAATTTCGTAAACATAAATTCCATAAAATGGGACCCAATTTTCTTAGGTCCATCGTGGAAAAATAAAATGAAACAATATTTTCGAGACTAGAATTTAATGGACTTATGGATCACAATTTTCCAGGCAGACAGATCACATCCAATGACCTCGTGAGTTCATGTTCCTTTTTTTTTTTTTACTGTACCATCGCATCTCTCTCTCTCTCTCTCTCTTGGTTCCATTCTCCTCCTTTTTCATTCTTCATCCAAAGAATCAAAAGCTCAACCATAAGATATAGAGTAGATCTTCGGTAGTTCATGGAGCGTGGGAATAAAAGTCCCGAGTCTCGTCTGGAATTCCAGGCACGATGAGGCTCGTTCCTGGACTCGGTGCTAATAATACACGGGGTGTTTCGCTAGGCGTCTGCGAGCATTACACCGCGTGTACCGTGTACCCCGGTTGGCTTTTCCCTCGAGGTGCAAAATTCTGTCCATCTTTTTCTTCCGGTGTTCATAGTCACGGGCTCTTCGGGTACTGTATACGCTGCGGAGCCTCGTGCATAAACCGGGCAACGGGGATTCCTTGGCCGGAGCTTTCGAGGAGCGGAATAAAAATAATTAGAAATAATACGAGTCTCCGGCGTAGCGGAATATCTCGGAAAGCCTGCGGTGCGCAATAGAAACGGTGAAAGAATTAGCTGCGCGAGACGAATCCGCGTTACGTAGTCGCAACCGGGGTTTTCCTCCGCCCCCGCGGCTCCTGCTGCAGAATGCGATTCGTTTTACCCGCACTTTTTATATCAGGAATTTCTCGCCGCACTCCCGAGGGTATTTACGCTCTCGAGATAACGTTGTGTTATCTCACGTTCTTTTCCTCGTGGTTCCGTGAAACAGAGCCGTGATTTCCCAGGCTAGCGCAGAAAGCTCGACAAACAACAACAAAAAAAGTGAAAAAAAAAAATTGCGGGACATTCGTGCAAAAACTAGTTTTCCTTTGGGGCAAACACCAACAGGACAGTATTTCTATTTTTAACCACAAAACCGCCACGAAATGTCCAACATTTCTCAACTCTATTTCAAATTACTTCCTTTTGCCGTGATATAAAAAATAAAAAAATTGCCGAAAAATATTTGGGTCGGTAGATATGAAAAAATCGGGGGACCACAGCCGAGTAATCAAGTGGCAAACGTGTCGATGGTGTTCATGAGCTTCCATGGCTCATCGCAGTCGCTAACGATGGCCCGGGTAATGACAATGTAAGGATGGTAGGGTGGAGGTCGTCCAACTCACACAATGACGTCATTCCGGGCACGGAAAGCATGGAAATCCCGGTTGTTACAACTTCTGACTCCTGAGGGTCCTCTCCGGTAGCTTCAGGCGTGATAACCCACCGCTGCAACGTCCTATCCGCACATCCCATTCTTCGGGGCTTCCCTCCATCCTTCGTCCACTTTCCTTGACCCTGTGCGCTTCGGGCAAACAGAGACATTATAATACAACTAAAATCCACACGCTCGTACACGTGTTTCTATCTCTCTGCTCCAGCGAATATTCCTCGAATTGTATATACAATATCCACATATGTTGTGTGGTCTTATGTGTGGATAACTCCACATGTACTGTTCTCATGTACATGTGTGTGGATAACTGAACATGTACTGGTCTTATGTACATATGTATGGATAACTCCACATGTACTGGTCTTATGTACATATGTATGGATAACTCCACATGTACATATGTGTGAATAACTACACATGTACTGGTCTCATGTACATATGTGCGAATAACTACACGCATGTGTGTCTGTGTACGTCTATATACGCGGAGAGTTTAAACGTAGCGGTGCGAGAGTGGGTATGTATAATGAGGGAGAGTGCACCGAGGAGCGAATACGAGTGAAGAGAACGCCAGATAGCGAGTGAACCGGGAGGCAGATTCGAGCAGACCAAGAGCAACTGAGTAGACACTACATTCGAGGCCCGTCGGTACAGAGTTTGGGGGTTGTTTGAACAGGCGCTCCAGCCTCCAAGAAGGGTGAACCAGGGGGGAGGGCTGAGGGGGTGGGAAGGTAGGGGTTGCTATGACGATCACGCCCCATCGAATTACGCGAAAATTGCCCTACGTGCCCCCCTCCCCTTTCACTCACTCGCTTCCTCTTCCTCTTCCTCTTCCTCTTCCTCTCTCTCTCTCTCTCTCTCTCTCTCTCTCTATACACTCACTCCGTGCCTGTTGTACGTTCGGTATATCTAGTCCCGCTCTCAACTACGCCGTTTCCATCCCCTGTCACCTCCAATTCACGTTCCTGCTCCTCTGTACATGTCTCTCTTGCTCTCTCTCTCTCTCTCTATTTGAGTCTATTCCTGCTTTCCCTCAACACGCGAGGACCTCTTCCTCAAAGCAAAACAGTCACTCACTCTCGAGTTGCGGAGGTTTGGAGCGCGAGCGACGATAAACGCGAGGCTAAACTGCGTTTGATAAACCGACTTGAAACGTACACTGCGAGGCTGGGAGACGTCGTGTAGTTACCGTTTGCTTGTTGCTAAAAGCAGAGGTGTGAAACACTCGGGGAGGAAGTTATGTAGCTCGTGTATATGCGCTACTTTCTCGGCTCTCAATTCAAACACGTACTGTCACATAGACAAGCTTAGGGGAATTGTGTTGTCGGTCTACGCACACTTTCATACTGGATATTGTTGCAATGTCCATGCGTGCGAATGCTATCGCGGGCAGTTATGCAGATGTTATTGCAGCCGGGACGGAAGTACGTGAGGATTGATTTATCGCTGGGAATTAAATTTTTAGTAGCCACACTCGAAGGTCTCCTTTTTTTTCTCCTTCACAATGTATAGACGAGAGGAGTTCGTAAGGAGGAGATTGTGAGAAATGGCCCCATTTCTGATATTTTGTATGGGGAGCATTTGGATTATGTAAAAATTGTTTGATTAGGAGGAGGAGATTACAAAAGTAAAGAGATTTCGACCTTTCATGTCTATGAATGTGTATTTGGATTAATTATGAGTAAATATGTTTTTTATTTTAATTTTTTTAATGTAAATAAGGTGAACGATGAAGAGTATCGGATAATCGATGGCTTTCGATATTGAATCAATGACAGTGAATAAGGAAGTCAATGACGTCCAATGCAATTGCATTTGTCATGTACTCCACACGTACTCAGCATCTTCACAGTCGACACCATGTCGGTTCTCATGGGTTTTTCTAATTCCTAACGGACCTTTTCGATTTTGTACCAATAACAATGATCTCCCCAAGTTCAACATCATCCGCGACAACTAATAACGGTCGTCCGAGTGGAGCCCCAGAATGAGAACGAAGTAAAGTCCAGGGGTTCCAATCTCGGTCTCGTGTTCTCCACGTAATCTCGTGCGATTCTTTTTCCAGGCCTGCTTTCGGGGCATTAAGGGAGAGGCAGGATTAAAAGATTACGCCGTCCAATATCGGTGAACTACTGGCGTTCGTCGACGTAACCGAGGAAGTGAGTTCCTTTGGGACTCGTAGCGCAATCCTTTACGTGACTTTGTCTCGCCCTCTTCCCACCCACACACACACACACACGCGAGCTCTTCGGGATAGACGGGGTCGACGCAATGTTTTCATATTACGAAACAAACTGCCGGGCAGTGTACACCATCGCCGGAGCTTTGGCCCCATAGAAAAGGAGCGGCGCTCGTCCGAACGCCTCGCACTCCTTCGTACACCTTCGCACTCCTTCGCACACGTTTTCCACGACCGCCGGACACTTACTTTATTTGCCCCTAGCCACCAATTAACCGGCGGTACGATCCAACTAACGAAATAAGTCGGCTGTCACTACTTTACAGACTTCCCTCCTCGTCCTTGTTTTTTTTTTTTTTTTTTTTCACCATGACCGTAAAAACTTGGCTTGTCCTTCAATAAAGTACATTTTATTGGCCAACTTCGGTCATTCAGCGAGGCAATTGCCCATCGCTCGGTCTGGAAGAACCAGTGCGGAACGATCGTTCAGGGAAAACGTCGAGTTGCACATCGACATGGTGACTCTCCCCTTCGCCTTCCTGTACCATATCGTATAATTTTCGTTATTTCGATTCCCTTCGACTTCTGAATACAAGAACGAGTTGCTCTTCAGGTATATCGTAGACAAGGACAACGAGCGAAATGATATTGTGTCATTTGGTGGAGGCTGAATTATTGAGGAGGGGGAATCGTATTGATTTTATCGATTCACGCAACGCGTGAGCTTGGAAGGTGTACCGGAAGTCGTTGTGGAACTCGAAGACAACGATGGCGAAAGGACTCTCATCGGCACACGGATATCCTGGTGAGTGGGAAATTTATTCCGCTTCGCCGACACTTGATATAACTTTCAATCCCATATGACTCGAATGTTCTGACTTTGTAATGGGAAAATCTGAAAATCTATGGGTTCGTCGAGGAGCGAAGGAAATGTGGTTGGACCCGTCGATTATTATTCCAGGTCCCGGTGGAAAATGGACTGTGGTGCAGTGCGGAAGTGGCGTATGGGTTCACTGCTCTGTCTACCTACGCGGATCCAACTATCGCGAATGTACGGACAGATATATATATGCACCATCCACTGGTGAGGGCTTTTGCGACAGCTTATTGCTTATCACGAAATGGGTTTGTTCGAGCGCTCATCCCTGGCCGCTGGCTTGAGCGAGGGTGTCTACACGATTGTCGCGTATTAACGCACTTGGGGTCCTCCCGGCCACAAAGGACCGACAGGGCCGCCTGAGTGCGAGCGAGAAACTCGTCATCGTCAAGCACAACGAGAAGGGACGAAACCCACGGAGTCGACATTACCTACGTGTAAGAGACGGAGCTTTATACGAGGCATTCTCTGCCAATGCAACCCTTTTCCCTTCGACCTCAGATGCAACTATAGAATATCACTAAAAAAAAAAAAAAGGATTGTCTTTTTTTCTCACTCATTTTTCATCGCGCCATTTTTTTTATTTTTTTTTCGTGTTGCCAACAAGTGCTGAGTTCAAACAAACATAGAAATGTTTGCAACTAAGATGTTTAAAATGAGAACGAACAAAATTTTACATATTTGGTAAAATAATCTACAAAAATTGCATAGCACATTAAGACACTAGTGCGACAAAAACGTTTTTGTATCGGGGGATTCGTACGAAGATCATTTTTTCCACAATGTGAGAAGAAATTTCGCGTGCGAGAAATCGCACTTAACGCACTGAGGTGAATGAAATGCTTGGGGGGAGGGAGAAGAACGATTGGACCGTGAGAAAGGGGAGGCGAATTGACGGAGAATGCAGGGTGTGTAGCTCGCGTTCGTCGTGAAATGGGTATAGCCTCGGGTCCTCCGGGACCCGGGGCTGTACACAGGAACGAGCACCAGAATTGCATATGTATGCGCGTGACTCGGCGCGCGTTCGCCCGCGTTAGACACGAATGTGTGGATCGTCGGGAGACGAGAGCGGCGAGGAGGAAGAGACAGACAGATGCAGTGGGTCGCCGGGTGGAGGGAAGCTTCTCGGAGAGCGCGAGTTGCGGAAGAACCCAGGAAGCGAGGCGACGGGTGGAGAGTTACTCGCGCGAGCCGCTTACATCTGCCAGACCTCATACCCTCTCGGATCCCGTCGCAACATCGCGCCACTCCACTCGAGCCCAGCGTTTCTCGAGCGTATTGCGTTAACGCCGAGGGTGCAAACAGCCCTTGTGTCTCTCGAGTACAGTCGAGCTAATAATTAAACCGTTAAAAGCGCTCGTTAAAGCGACGAGCGCTCAGCTTCTCTCGTCTACTCTCGGCTTTCCTCTCCGTCCCACCCACTCCCTCCTCTCCCATCATCGCCCGATGCCCTTTTCTCACTCCCACACTCTAGTGGCGAGAGCAATTGCTACACTCGTCTTGTTTTTCTCCCTTTCCCGGTCTCGTAGCTGCCATCACATCGTCGCAGGTGATGTACCTCTCGTGGATTCTGTAGCCTTCGAGATTCTCGTCGAGTGGAAGGGAAATTTGTTGGTCGCTTTGTGGCCAATCCGATACTTGAAAAACCTCCCTTTCCTCACTCCCGGAAGGAACGAATCCTTCGTATTTATGAATCGATCGGTAAATTGCAAAATGAATGGGTTTGTACTGTTTTTTTTTTTTTTTTTTAAAAGAGTTCAGGTATTTTTTGATAAGCCAAAATGAGGTTCAATATTAATTTTTGTTTTGTAGCTACTAATTTAATGTATTCGTTATTGATGAAACGCTTGATGTTTATGTATTTTTAGTATTGAATGTGTAATTTTGAAGAGCGAATGCGATTTAAACGTGGGATCGAATATCGCAGCCGCGACTCGTCGTGATTAATTAATCGTGTCGTCGGAAGTGGCGCATTAAAACCGGGGAAACAAGCCTCTTACATCGGAGAGTCGCAAGTTCGAGTGGGCGTCCACGAGAAACGAGCCCTTTCGGGCTCACTCAGCCGTAGTACGTAAGACCATTATAGTCTAAATATTTGATTGAAATATTAGCGTCGCGGGCGGGGTGGGGGGGGGGTGGAGGGGCTCGCCGCTCGCTCGTTCGCCTCGCGTGTCTCTAAAGAGCTTTGCTGCGCGAAGATGCCTGCGGAGCACGAAGCACAAGAGCCTCGAGAGTTTTGTTCCCTTAATTCGTTGAAGTTCGTCACGCGAACCTCGCGAATTTATATATATATCTATATATGCGACACAACACGACAATATCAACGATACTACCCGAGAATACATTTCCAAGGCTACGACAACTCGTCGCAAAATAATTGCAAAAAATGTCCTATGTCAACTTTATTGTTTTGCTGCGGTTAAAAAATTTATTTTTCGCCATTTTATTCGATCGAAAAGGCCAATGATAATTAAAGTCACTTTGAGGGGTTCGATACCACACAAAAAAAATATATTAATAATCGATACATTGAAAATACATCTGAAAAAAAAATCGAGAGACTGACACCCGATTTTTTTTTTTTCATGCCGTATATTTTCGTTAGTACAATTTGACAGATATTTGAAGGGGGAAAAAATGCAGTTTTCGGGGGTTCTTCGGCTGTATCAATCCAGGCTATTCTCCTGTGGAAAAGAATACTTGAAACGGGGCATTCAATAGGTGGAATTCCCTGATCCGGATGTACGGAATTCCGATTCCCTCTGCAATCATCCCTTACCCCGTTTATGTCAAAGACGCGATTCGATTTAATTTCTGTCTAACGGCTACCGCAGTGGAAATCCCTTGGCCGATGCCAACGGAAAGTTGGAGAAAGGCAAAGGATGCTGGCGAAGGATTGGAAAGGGTGGCTAGCGTAGAAGGGGAGGGGAGGGGAGATCGTCGTGGAATCAAATCAAAGCGTAAACTCGTAACTTTCATTCCGTTCTGCCGAGTCTGGTGAGCAGCTAACCCCCCCACCCCCACCCCCACCCCCTTCACTATTTCTCTCTCACTTGTGCAAAGGCGAGGAATGGTTTGAGGCGATCCCGGCGCTGGTTCTGATGGTTGTCGAAGGGCGACGCGAGAAAGCGAGAGATGAAAAGGGAGAAGGAGATGAACGACAGTGGAGAGTGAAAAAAAAAAAAACCAATGGCATTTCGTTATTGCGCGGATAGAGGACACGACGAGAAAGAGAAAACCCTTCAAGACCTTTGGCCCCTTCCTCCACCAACACTACCACCGCTACCAGCGACACAAGAGCCCCTGGCACGATCATAGTCGCCGGTTTGACGTCCACCAACTTTTCTCGCTTTTTACTTTCTCCTACCCTCAGCACAGATAGTCCAACCACAGCACGACTGCAACCCCAATCGAACTGCCACTACCAAATGCCGCTCTTCTGATACATTCCGAATTATTTTCGCCATCATCGTCCTCCTCTTTGTTACCCCCCTCGCATTGTCCTCGAAAAAATCGCTTCAAATTCCATGGATTATAATCAAGTACAGAAAGTCTTTTTTTTATTTGCACCAAATTTCTTGTCTCTGTGGGACAAAAAATTGCATTTTTTTCCCCTCCAGTCTTTTCCATCGATGGTAACTTACAGGAAATCGTATGGGTATCATTTGTTTGACATTTGTTCGTCAAAAAAATCGTGTTATTGATAATATAAACGTCAAACATGTTCTCCCTGCGCAATAACAATTGTGATAGTGATAATAATGATAATAATAATAATGGGAATCACGATATCGATTAATAAAAAAGAGCATTTCACCGAGCGGATAGAAAGTTTGTTCAGTACACAGTGAAAACGGGAGTGCGATACCCTGAAGAGGAAGGGGCCTTTGGTTTCACGGGTTTTTCGGTGAGGCAAACGTTGGGGGGGGGTGGTAGTGATGAAAATCGAAGGTTCGGGGGAGTGTGGGTCTGGTCTACGGGGCGAGGGTCGAACTGCTCCTTGAGCAAACATTTTTACGCTATTACGGAAATCCGAGAGTGGATATTAAGCAAACGCGTCTGCAGCTGCGGAAAATTGTTGGATGGTGGTGGTTCATCCCCCCGGTGAAAGGGGTGGCGGGCTTCGGTACTTCCGGTGTGTTCCCGAGAGTCAAGATAAATCGATTGGCCCGCTATAAGTTGAAATCACGCGACGATAGTTCGGAGAACCGAGAATCGACGATGAGGCCCTCTTCACCCCTTTCTCCGTTTCGCTCGTTTCATTTTTATTCCCCCGCACAAACGCGGCAAGGGAGGATCTCCGCGGGGGTGGCCGAGGACAGGGAGGCGATGGATATACACCGAGGATAAAGTTAGCTTCGAGGAAAACATAGATTTTCAAACTGTCTGGAGGGTTAACGTCGTACGAAGTTGGACAATATAGAATCCACGGGAATAGCTCGGGGCAAAGGTCGAAGTAAAGAACGATAATTCAACCCCTCGACAACATTCTTCGCGCCGAGTTCTTCGGGGTATATTGCAAACTCACCACGAAACGATAAACCGCAACTTCATTCGGTACCCACTGCACAATCATTTTTGTCAATCATTCGAAGGTAAAAAATCTGGATCTTGAAAATAGCCTCAGTGATTTTTGTTTTAAGAAGACACGAAAATTTTTTTTTAATGCGAGAAAGGAAAGTGGATTCAATCAATGCATTCGTGGAGATTGCAGGTAATCGTTGGTGATTTAATGGAGAATTGAACGAGTTCGCTAAAAGCAGAAAGGTCAAGGTAATTGCAGACATAAAACGCTGTTGGTTGCACTGCGAGGCTAATAAAGGCCTCATGGTTTTCATATACCCTTTACTTATGTTTCCCTCCATCCCCCTTCAACCCCCTTTCTCTCTCTCTCTCTCTCTCTCGAGTCGTTCTTGCGGCGGTTTGCTCATTAGCGATATGGGCAGTTGTGGTAATGCGAAAAAGAGACATTGTTTTCCGACGTTACGTGGGGTCTGTGGGGTGTAACCTGAGGATACGACGAGGGGGGGGGGAGGTTGGTTCGGGGTGAGAGGGTGAGGAAAAAGCGTCAGGTGTCACGCTACAAACCCGCGGGAGCGATTACACACGCCGTGGAGCATTGAAAAGCGGGAGGCTCGAGCGGAAGGGTGAAAAAGGGGCTCGAAGAGTGGGTGGAGGGGGTGGAAAGAGAAAGAAGACAGAACGCGAGACCGGTTGACACCGCATCACGAAGCACTAACCCTATTATTTATGCCACCTCGTAAAACTTGTGGCGTGCCTAAACGCTATACAGCTTTTCTGTGGCTTAGGGTTTCAGTCTCGGGTGGCGAGGTGGTCGGTGGTCCCACCGAGGCTCGGACCTCGTCGGGCATTCCGTGATCCTCGATTGTCGACTTCTTTGCCCGGGCTTGGAAAAGCAAACCCCGCGGAATGTTCCCCGACGCGATACGTAGGTCGTAAAACCTCTCGAGATATTGACCAATGAACGAAGAGCAGACGTGGCCCTTTGCGAACGTGTGACGTTTTCGCCTCGGTTTAAATATCCAGGATGAAAGTAAAGGCAAGAAAGTGAGTGGTTGGCCATTCGAGTGGGAAGGTGGATTTACGTGGTGACTCGAATGGTTATGCGCTCCTCGTCGTACGTAAACCTACATCCCATAAAACAGTACAGTACACTTTGTACTTTATGCTCACGGGGATAAAGAACCGGAGGGTTGATAGACAGGGAACACACACACGTGCACGTGAAACGGCGAACCCACTTTCGTCACGCATATATTTATTTTGTACGTTTGGTGTTTATCAGTTGCAGTATTCCATGGAGCTGGATTACGACGTGGTGGGCATTCACGGTGGGGGCATCGAGTCCGTCGCCCTCCTCAGCCCGAGGGTCAATGTCTCAGCTAGGGGCGAAGTCCCGGTTAATCTTCAGGTATTCAGGATCAGACTGCCATGCTCTGGGCTCGTTAGCGCCGAAATTCCAATGACCCTCAGACTCAACGTCACCGCGCCACCTGGAACGAGGTACAACGATACCATTTTGGTATTCAAGAGGAACAAGATATGTTTGAAAGGTGTGTATATCATTGCAGTCTCGATTTTAGGTGTTGTCATTGATGAAAATGTCGTTCATGTTTAATGGGAACATTGTCATTGTCCATAAGTGGATATACACTGACGTTATTTGTGAGTGTCGTTGAAATGTATCATAGGACGACAATTTATCATTAGACCCTGAAGAACGCCCACGATAGGATGGCGATTGATGCGTTTGGCTGGTCCATAATTTTCCACGTTATTCGATATCCGCTGATAAAGCCCATGCGCGTAATCTGAGAAGAACGAGGAGTGGAAAGAGCGAGATTGCGGACCGGGTGTATGGTGTACAAGCGCTTCATGTATGGTGATTCGAGGGATAATGTAATGCGCCTGCAGGTAATCACCGGATAACGATTCAAGGCGAGGTGTCAGTATCACACGCCATGTGAACGTACACACGAGCGAGCTCGATGACGTGATGGGAGGAAGGGAGGGTGGTTACGGTGCGGACCACGTATATGGAACACCTCGATAAACCCTATGGTTTTCGTACACGCGGTACGTGCTACTCACCGCCATGTTAATTATAGCCTCGTCTGATAAATTGGATAATTGTTCAAATTCAATTACGCCCGCGCCCTTTTCACGATCAAAGGTGTAGGGCACAAGTGGTCCACTTTTTTTCACCCTTTCTTCCTGAAGAGATTCGTCGTTCCCCATGATAATTGATGCCAATGAGAATTTTTCTTCCTGAAGAGACTCATCATTGCCCATGACAATTGATGCCAACGAGAATTTCCAGAATGTAGCTGAAAAAGCGTATTATCGCCTTTCACCAGATGCACAGGAGGCTCGACCAATTCGTAAAATGTTCGTTGTCGGGTTATATACTCCCTCGGCAAACGCGTAATGCTTCACCCTTGGTTGAGTATCCGGTTCGGAGTATCCGCCGGAGAGGTAAAACGGGGGTTATAGTTGACAGAAGCGGATCCGGTTACAAGGCGAGACGGAACAGGGAAAAGCAATCCGCCGGAAGGAAAATTGAATCTCCCCGTCTCGGCGAGGAGGAGGCCGAGCGATGTTGAAGTGACTCACCCGCGCCCAAGATTTAATGAAAGGGATCTCCGACTTTGCGAAGCCATCGAGAATCAAGATCAAGAGGGCACCTCCGGCGAAGATCAAGAGAGCTTCTTTGCCTCTCTCGGGCTTGTGGCGAGTCTTCAGGGAGGCCGAGCCAACACCTCGACTCTTCGTCTCTTCGTGCGAATCTATATAATCGTACTTTAAACCTGCAATTGGGTAGACGAAGAGCAAATAAGAAGAAGAATGGAAATGAATGATGAAAAACTTTCTAATATCATTTCCATTGGCCGTGCGGAGAGAAAAAAGGAAATTTGTCGAGAAGCTCGAAGCCGAAGAGCGATCGTCCAGAAAGACGGATAACGAGATTTCGAGGATTGGAAAATACGGCGAGCTTTTCGCTCTCTTCGGCGAAGGTCGGTCCCTTCCTCGCTCCGCTATTCGCCCGTTAATCCCAGCTCCGAACTTAATTCCGAGCGGGCGTAAATCTCGGTTAGCGACTGTTTGATCGCGGCTGACCGGCCACCGACGCCTGGTCCCACCGAAGCTATACACTCGGTTGCAAGCTCAGCCCTCGAGCGAGGATGTGGCCTCGGCTCAGTGGACGAGCACCGGTGTTCGTCGATGGACCTTAACGCTTCTGTGACTTTGTCCCAACCTTCGGTGGAGAGCAAAGGTCCGAGAGCGCACCGAACCTTCTTGACTGCGGACAAACTCCGGACAAAAGCTACCAACTCATTTTCCCCTGTTCGCCCAGTTTCCCGACTGAACTTTCCCTCGCGCTTTGTCCAAACTCCCCAAGGAATGATAATGAAATTAGCGGGAATCTCTTAATGCAATCGGTGAACGAGAACGCGCGTCACTAAAAATGGGCACGAAGAAAGTTTTGGTGTTTTTTCATTGGATAGTGGGACCCGAGATGAGATCATGAAGAGGCGAGAGGCTGCAGGGTTCCGTTCTTTCGAATTCCACGGATAGCGTAGTTGGGTCACGTATGAGAGGACTCGCTGGGGGCGATAGCGGCGGCGGAAAGGGGTTGAAAACACAGGGCGATCAAGGCTCTTGCCAATTTAAAGGAAAGGATCGAATCTTCCCGCGTCTTACAGCTTCTTTACGACGTCACTACACCAAACTCGTTTGGACCGCAGTCATTCCTTCGTGGAATACCCGAAAGGATTTTTCTCTCGGGTTAAGGGAAGCCGAAGAGTCGTAAAGTCTGATTGGAACTATCGGCCACACTCGCCCTCCCTTACTGATTATTCACAGCAAGTTCGTGAGAGCATTAAAGAGACTCTTCGGGGTGTTGGTAACTCGGAATAGCGACGGAATTCGTGATATTGGAATATCACGAGCGACGAGATGTAACGCCCGATGGCACAGTTTCCGAATAAAGTTTCGTTGCCCTCCCTCTCGCCCCGAGTGCATGGACCGCGAAGCTTCGGAGAGTTGTTTTGGGAGGTAGAATACGGCAAACGAGGAGGAGGGAAGATGAAGAGGTGGAGGGAGGCTAAAGTCTTGCTGGTTCTTGAGAATTTCCGCTTTCCGAGTTGATGCAAGCTGCGGGGGAAGGTACGTCGTGCAGCGTTGCGAGAGAAACAGATATCTGGAAGACGAAGACCGTGACGAAGAAGAAGAAGAAGAAGAAGAAGAAGGCTTCCGGGCAAGGTATACACGTCGGTCTACCAGCGATGGTGCTCAGTTGGATGGGTAGTCGTTGTTCCTGGTGCAGCTTCTCTTCAGCAAGGTCCTGGATGGAAAGTCGACGTAAATAAACAAAATAACAAGCATCCTCTTCGGGCTTCGTTTTTCTACACGCCCGAGAGCCTTTCAACGAACGAAGAACACGGCGATTTATTTAACTCCCTTCTTTTTCCTCCCTCTCTCTCTCTCCTCTTTTCTCCACTCTTCTCTGCAGCATGTTTGTCATTGTTTTTTTGTTACCCTTGCCAAAAGTTCGGCTTATCACACCGGAGCAAACTCGACCTTGCCGTAACTTGCCACTGTTTTCCTTGCCTATTTCCGGTTTCGTTTATTCCGTTTCTTACTTTTACACCCCGATGCTTTTTCTTCAGAGGATATTCAATTTTTTTTTACGATCATGAACACCCGTACAGATTTTCTTATGGCTTGAAATAATGTTGAAACTTTACATACCCTCGTGTAAAAAAGTTGCATCTTACACATTTTCATGCATCGCTGCAAGCTCATACGAAATTTGTAGCGCCACTTTTATTTACAATCAGCTCGACTCTCCAATTGTCGTTATTTCCCATTGAAGCTGCGTGCGCTCGGGCAAAAGGAGGAGCGCATAAAAGCATCGTGGAAAGGAAAAGAAAAAAAAAAAAGCCCCCGAAAAAAAAAGGTAAACATTTGTGGGACGGTGGTAAACTGGCGCTGATGAGGAGAAGCGCGCGTTGAGTCGGGAAGATGAAACTCGCTGCTGTCTCGTTAGCAAACAAACGAAAAAAAAAAAAAAAGAATAAAGAACCAAAGAGGAGGACGAAGAGGAGGGAAATAAATAAAACGCGAAATTCCTTGAATTTCCCAACGGGACCGGGTGCGGTGGTGAACAAAGTCGCGTCCTGACGGCGAGAGTCGATCAAAGCGTCGTTGCGCGTGCACCCTCCTCCAGTCACTGTGGTTTCCTCTCGGCCCCTCAGCGTTTCGCGAGTAATCGAACTCTCGAACAGCGAGACGATGAGGAACACTCGAACACCTTCTCGGGGATGGCTCGTGGAGAAGCGGAGCCGCCGGAAGGGGGCCGCGCCGGAGTCAAACGGATTTCGCTGACTCGACGCCGCGAGACTCGAGTTTCGTTGAAAACCACGAGTAGAGTTGTGGCTATAGGTATGTGTGACTACTGCAGGGTGCACTCAACCCCTCGTCCCTTTGCCTTCGGGCCTGAAGAGTGGCAGACGCGCTTGACGGAATTAAACCGGTATTCGTTGGCACCAATTCCGCCCCCTCCGTCCTTCTCTCTCATCGACTCTACCGGTGCAAAGATTTTCAATGCCTCTTCATCTTCTCTTCTTTCTTCTTCATTCTTTTACAGGCGTCGAGACACCACCGAGAAACGATTCCGTGAGGCTGGAAGCTGGACCACTCGTCAACGGTACCGGAGCCCTTTACGTCGCTGCCACTTGTGCCTGCGCGCTTATCCTCGTCGTCGGAAGCGTCGCGAGTGCTCTGTACATAAGGAACAGCAAGGCTCGGGTCCAGGAATCGCAGTAAGTTCATTGACACGAAATATAATCACGTACTCCCGCGGGAAAGAATGTGTTTTTTTTTTTTTCTCGATTTTTTTCGAAGGATCTGATATTTCGTGGGGTATGAGGAATCAAGGGCTAACCGAGGGGTACGAAAAGTGAGCTTTTCGTCGTGCTGAGATCCTGTGGATCTTTTGGTACTTCTTCCGTATGTCTGCTGTGCTTTTCCTCGGGGATTGGCGAAAAATCAATGGCGAACAAAAGACAGAATCCTTGGGAATCCTTGGGAGAAGGGGCGGCGAGTCGAGGGGGGGAGGAAAAGTCGCGACAGACTCGTTGGTTTTTCGTGCGTAGGCTTTCGAATTCGGGCATCACGAGGCTGTAAAAGTCGTCGGGGATTTTTGTACCTCGGGATACCCGCGGGAAATTCACGGGATAAGCGCCGGGTATATTCCGGGGGCCCGAGACTCCCCCTCCCCCTCCTTCCTTCCCTCGTACTTCACTCCGGTTTCCCTTTCGTCCTAACTCGCCCTGTAGCTGTAGCTCAGCGCTCGCCCCGAATGAAATATCCTTTCAATAAGCTCGGTGATCTGTCGGTCGCTTGGCACTGCTCCCGACATTTTATTACACGGCCTCACTCCTGCTCGAGGATTTTACTCTCCTCAAGGACTCCCCGGCTCCCGAGCTGTCCTCCTCCGGATGTACCAAGAGACTGCTCCGCACCAATGTCCTTGAGTGACGAGTCAGACTCTCTGAAAATGAAAAATGAGGGCCGAGAAATTTTTTCCCGCGTGACAACAATAATTTTGAAAAATGTTATTAACAAATTGACGGGTAACCTAACTTTAATTTCTCAGTGAAAATAATTTCGTCGTTCTCTGGAATACCCATGAATTTTTTGAGATTTTTTCGTCAGCTGTCATTTTGACAGCAACAAAACGACGACCCTGAAGAAGTTTGTCAGTGCATCGCACGTGCTATTGAATCCTGGAGAATTAAAAAAAAAAAAAAAATCAAGAAACAAAACGTGAGGGTAATACGAAAAATGGGTGAGATAAAAGTTGGAAGTAGCTCCGCTCTCGCGTCCGGTCATCCAATTGACCTTAATGATCATGGACGTTGCGAGAGCGTTCTCATTACCATCCGTTTCCCGAAGCGTCCTTCCTCGGGCGCTAATGCCCTTAAAGATTCACTTAGTATAATGTACTCTACCCTTGTCGAGCTTTACTTTGAGGACAATGGCGTTAGACGCTCCAGGCGAGGTGCCTAGTCGAGTCTCTTGCGCTCGTGAACGAACACGGAGTAATAAATGGATACAGAGAGTACGGGAGACTGGCGATTTTCTGGCCCCGGGGCAAAATGCAAATTGCTTTACGATATCGCGCGCGTGGACTCGGAGGGTGGAACGACGCTTCCTCTCGATTTTTATCGAATCGTCAAGCTGATGTATGTACCAGCCCCGTCGTTACCCCATAGATTCGAGAGGGAAGCAACCCCAACTCAACAGTGTCACGCATATTCGAGGAGAGAGCGAACACGTGTCTCGCAGGAATTATTCTTGGCTTATCCGCCAACAGGTTCACTTTCGATTATGATAACGAGAGCATCACGAGCGTGTATAAAATATATATATAAGGGCGGTCGTGTAAGGGAAGAAAAGAGGAAGATGAAATGTTGTGAATCAAGTTTTTCGTGTTTTCAGGAAGACGCTTCCGTGTTGCAGTTACTCGGCAGCCGGTACCGGCGGACTGACCGGAAGCTCCGTTCTCGTGAGGGTCGACCCGAGGCCGGGAAGCGCCAATTCAGGAAGTTACGCAACAATCGCCGACCTCGAGCCGTTGTACTCGAGACCGTGCGGCTCGAGGGCCAGCTACTACGCCGCCAGTCACGTCACTCAGCTCAGTCACGTGAGTTTACCACATTATTGTTCACTTTGGTACCGGAATTTCCATGGCCCACCGAGATCCCCGGTCTGCGGTATTTCTGTTACATCCAAAAACCGAAAGTACTTTGTAACTTGTTTCATTTTATTCACGCCCGAAAATCCACAACCTTCGTCACAATTCGACTTTACCTCCAGGACCAAAAAACACTGACATGTCTTGGCAATACGTAATACGAAGCACGTCTTGAAGAAGGCAAGTAGATTTCCGATACCGGCAAAAATCCCTTTGCAGATAAGCCGGATGTGACATTGCGAGAAAAGCAGAAGAGTATTGCAGGGGGTTGGTTGCGGTTGGCAATAATGGACCGAGTGAGCATGGCGCGGATAGGAAGTGGCGGTGGGTTGGTGTCTGTAGGATGTCCAAGGGGCGTCGAGTGTCTATCTGGTTGGGCGTCGGTACCACGAGATGCAAATGCAAGTTCGGGGAATCCCCGAGACGCGGGAATGGCAACGGTGCCCCATGTGTGTGTGTGTGTGGGTGTGTGTAAATTGGAAGGTCGATGGAAGCCTCGCAGTAGCACACCGAAGAGACAAACGCTTCTTGGGGACCAGTGGAAAGGGGAGTACCTGCGGGAGTATGACAAGGGAACGCGGTGAAGGTACCACCAGACAAGCGCATGTACACAGGGAGGAGGATCCGGTGCTTTGGTTGGGAAGCAAGCAGTCACTACGTATGCTCTGTGTCGCGAGGCTTTCCTCCTGTACACCCTCGTATTCTCTTACCAACGTTGGTGTACACGCTGAAGTGAGAAGCAACTCACACTTTCCGGGTCGTCGTTGTCATCACGTTTGGTCTCCGGGTGTGGGCCTATTGAAATCACAGACTCAAAGACGTTATCTCGTGAAAGGGTGACGGGGGTAAAGGGAAGGTGGGTAAGGAAAACAGGAAGCGGCCGGAACGTACCGCAAACGCCTCGGGCTGCGAACCGAGTACAGGGAACAACTGGAAGTAATAGTAGTAACGGGAGCGGCGAGGGAGGAGAGGGAACACGTTGAGAGAGGAGAAGAGACACTCGTCGCGCCTCGGCAAATCCGATTTCATCGTAACCGAGCAATTTTCCTCCGACGATGGAATGAAGAAGAAAAGGGAGGGGGGAGGGAAGGGGGGAGTAGATAAGAGCTGGTGCAGCAGTCTTCCCGTTTATTCCTCGCTCGCTCGATGCTATCCACCTTCCTCGATCACTTTTCTTTTCCTCTTCTTCCTTGTTCTCACTGTTTCCTCCCCTATTTTCTCCTTTTTCCAACGTCTCACCGGTGTTACCTTCTCCCCCACCAACCCCCACACTGGTGGATGTGTTTTTTTTTCTTTTCTTTCTCTCTCTTTCTTTCTTAACGTTTCCAAGAGCTCACGGTGTACCAACCGGAAAAGGAAACCGTGCGAGACGAGAACTCTTGTACCTATAACTTCCATCGACCCTCCATGGGAAGGAGGAAGCGAGAGGAAGCCTGTGGGATGGATATACATGATGGCTCGCGTGGCTGACTAGCCCTGTGCCTCTATACTCTTGTCTACCCCTCCCCGATGGACCTGGTGTAGAGCTCAAACTTTATCGAGTTTGCGGTCGAGCGAGTCGCTTTCCACGAACAACTTTTCCGTGGAAGCTACGCCCGGCGGTCCCTCTTGCTACCAGCGTCGAGGAGCAACCCCCCTTCAGCCCTTTATTCAGCTATTTCAAAATCCCTCGCCACCGTCCTCTTTCTTCCCGTACCAAGAGCTTCCGAACCCTCTTTACCTCTTGCCCTCCCACAAACTACTACTCACCGAACCTTCGAAACCCCAAGGACCCCACTAAAGACCTTCCCCCGCGTATACCTGCCACCCGAAGCCACGAGTTAATACACCTTTTTCGTGTTCACCTTGATCTCAATTTTTCTTTCAGCTTCAAATTAATGGCTCCTTTTGCTCAACCACTTTTCACCGATTATTCACCCCGTCGGACTTGTTGACGTCGCTCGGTTTGGAATCTGGCTTAGGAAACGTTTTCGAAGGGCTTACATTTCGTCGTTGAGACGATAATTTAAAATTATTAGGAGAAATTGGACAATTATGATTACTCGACATAACCAATATTCTTCAGCTTTCATGTCGGATTATTCAAAAGGGTCTAAATAATGAGAAAAAAATTTTTTTATTCATCCATGATGAAGCCAAAATCGATCACTATACTTTCTCATAGAAGTAACTTTGTCCAAAGAAAAAAAAAAAAAAAACCAAGGTTTGAGTTTGCAGGCTTTTTTCGCGTAATGCCCGGAAAATTAATTTCAGGGATAACTGGGCAAGAAGGGCACAATAAATTGTGGCTAAGTCATTTTCTCGATGAGACACATCGGATACTTTCGTCTCTTTCTTTTACGTTAATTTAAACCTGAAGAAAAGCCTCACACAAATGATATGCGCGTACGTACTAACATACATACATGTAAACGCAAGCGACCAGTATTCCCGAGGGAAGGTTAGTGGAGAATGGAGTGGATCTCGAGGTTGCTGGCGGCGACCCAGCTCTGATGGTGCGTCGGAGGGCATAACCGAGGGAGCCGGAGGGACACGGGGAAGGTAGATGGGAGGTTACACACGCGGTTACCTCTCTTCTCGAGCAACCCTCGTGTTCTCCACCCTCTTCGTCGTCGAGGGAGCCAGATCTGAGGAAGACGAGACGGAGGAGGCGAAGGAAGGTTGCTTGACAAGCCGCCGAAGAGAAGGCGCAAGTGAAATGGAAGGAAGGACCGAGAATCGTGCGGCTGCACGACGAAGCACTAGCCATCACAGAGAGAACGAGAGACGGAGCGATGCTGAAGAGGCGAAGAGGTCGAGAGGGTGAGCCAAGGGTGGCTGGAAGTGGGTCCTGTGATTGTTTCGGCTTTGATCTTGGATCAATTTACCGGGTATACGCGTATGCCTCAACCTTCCCCTCCCAACCAGCTTTTCTCCCCCTCCCCGCCCCCCGTTCACCCTCACTAGAGGGTAGGCAGAGCCGCCGTCTCAAAAGCTGAGGCACCCCTACGTCGACCATCTGTTTTCTGTGTACAGTCGAGGCTCCTGAAAAACACCTCACCCTCCCGAATCTACAGTGGGCTGGAAGGGCGAGTCCCTTTTTTTTTGTTCTTCTTCTTCTTCTTCTTCTTCTTCGTCAAGCTTCGAGTCCTCAAGTACAGCGCCTTCCACCATTCGACGTGTACAGTTTGCCTTGCCTTCTATCCTCTGCCCTTTTGCTTGTTTCCCTTTCCCTTCCAAGGTCCCTCCATACATATTGCATATCTCTCTTCCATGAGCTAACATCCATCAGGTATGGGAGAATTTAGTCCCCCCTGGTCCCCATGTAAAATGATACGCTTGAGATTGAAACTTGTAACGGGAATTCGAGGGAAGACTTCGTTCTTCAGCTCACACAGCATACTATGGTCTTCTATGGGTTGTGCTGAAATGTTACATTTCAAGGTTGGACTTCTTCGAATTTTGGACAAAATGGGCACATTTCAGGATATTAACGGTAACACGGTGGACTTCCAATTATAACGAAATGTTTGTTCTCCACCGATTCTAAACAGTCCATCGGATTAATCTTGAATTCCCTCGTCGTTGTTTGAATGTTTTATTAATTAGCGTAACCCGAGTGTCATCGGGTGGCAATGAATAACTGAATTTCGGGGTGCAAACGATGACTGGCGTGTGTTAATCTCGGGAACGAAATTGGTGTTCGGTGTATTTGCGGTGCTCGTGGCCCTGGATGTTTCGATATAATCGAAGTTCATTAATAAACGCGGTAGCAACGAGATCGACTGTGTTTCCGGTTGATTCGAGCATTAGTTACCGGCGGAGGCTTGTTTGCCGGGGTATTAATGTGGAACCGTGCTAAATTCTATCCACCGAGGTAGAAAAAAAAAAAAAAAAAAAACACGGAAAATTGTCATCCGCTCGGGTACAACATAAAACGGTGAAATTTATTTGGAACTCTTGGTAATTGCAACGGGGGGCTCGTGTCTGTGCCATCACAACCCATTAACGTAACTCGTCCAGTCACCAAACCCCACATATAACATGCACGAGTGTGCGTAACGAGGTTCTCTAATAATTACAGACCTCGCTCAACGATAAGCCCCGTGGAATTAGCGTATTTGCATTTTACGTTATGCACAAGAGTATATGCGCTTCGGTACGCAAGCGAGCGCACCGAAGCACTTGCCACTGGCACGTGTGTGTGCACGCGGTTCGTAAATAATTTCCGATTCCAATATCGGTCCTCGCAGCCCCGAACGTTTCCTCCCGAATGGGAAAACATCGAGACGACATCGAGTGCCAACTCTTCCGAGTGCCTATTCGGCCAACGTCCAAAAAAAAAAGGAACCAAAATAAAAAGTACGAAATTGCAAAAAAGTGACCGAAGCTCATGGGACCCTGGATAATTTAAAAAATCCATCGTCCCCCCTTTACCCGAGTATTCCTATGAAACTAATCAAACTTTAATTGGAGAAGAGATCGGCCAATCTACCTACGCACATGAATGCCCTTGATAATACGACGGGGAGTTGAAAGCGGACTAAGCCTCTCGCGTTGTTGAATTAATATTCGATTCAACGAGCTTTCCCTCTCTCAGCGACGCTTAATTCCAATGTATCCCGCGCCCAAACCTCCGCTTCAGCTACTCGTTTCACCTCTGCGGTATCGTCCCTTTCCACTCGCCCCCAAACTACCCCCCACCCACCCACACACACACACACACACAGGTCATACGCTAATGCGTTTCGGCTGCCCCGATATTTGCCTAGTTTTATTTTTTCAAAGGGCCTGCCGCTCCTGACGAGCCACCACCTCTTCCATATCCTCTCTTCGCATCGCGAGCAGCCCTTTGTAAAATCCTCCTATCCACTAGCATCGCGTATTAGCCACTGGTGATGGTGATGATGGTGGTAGTGGCGGAAGAGACTCTCGGCGCGCTCGGCCGAAGGCAAAACTCCGGAAAATTGAAATTAATGAATGGCCAGGTCGACCGGAGGGACGTGGGTACTTGTAAGGGTGGCCCCTGACGGTGCCAAGGGCCAATGGGGATCCATCTGCGAACAAAGAGGGATTCGTATCCGGAGTGCGAGAGAATGAAGTGAGAGGGGCGTGCGAGGGGGTGGGAGGGAGGGGGAGGAAAAAATACACTCCCTCCAATTCGTTGTCTCTCTCTCTTCGTGTTGCGCCCCGGGGCGATGAATCGAAAGGGAGAGAGTAAACGAGACGAGATGAAGAAGCGGAGTATCCCCGAGACGCCACCGACTCCCTTAAGCAGCGCGATGATACCGTTATTATGGATTTTTACGGTACTACTAATAATAACCGGGGGAGCCCAGTGTGAGATAGAGTGATTCGCTTCTTCGGGGTGCACACCCCTCGTAAAAACGAAAGTTCATTTACACCCGAGTTACTTATTCAGCCGTGTAACGAAGACATTTCTTCGGATAAATTCAATTACCCGTGGAGCTGGATATTTCACATGCACATTACAGCGCTGGATTTTACCGGAGGCTCCAAAAGTGAAAAGTACATGAAGAAGATGTGATTAGTTTTGTTAATTAACAAAAATACATTTTTTGGGACTGAATAACGAATGTTGAGGAAAAAGAAGAAAAAAAGTTCAAACTATATTTATATCATAGTTATGTGAAAAAAAAAAAAAAATTGCAAAACAAGTGTACGATTTGACGTAATTATTTTTAACAGTTCGTCTCGGTGTCATTTTTAATTGCAGACCACTGACCCCTGCGACAAAGCGAGGGCATTGTCCGTGACGAGGTCAGCGCTGTACTGCCGGAGTCTTCTTCAGGAAGGGACTTTCGGTAGAGTTTACAAAGGAGCGTTGAACATCGCCGGAAGAGAGCAGGAGGTCATCATAAAGACAGTGACAGGTGAGGCATTAAGTGCGACATTGACGTGCCGCTAATCCTTCGAAGGTATTGGGGCACACATTGGCCTTGGATAATGTAGAAACGTCTTCTATCAGCTACGGGCGCAACAGGTCTCTTCAAATAACGCGGAGACCTCTTGTCCGAATTATTAATTAATGGCAAATCATGAATACGATAAATGTGATGAATCCTGACGTTGCAGAAGTCGCATCGGCGTATCAGGCCTCGCTCCTCGTCGTCGAAGGCTCACAATTGGCTGGCCTCGTTCACGCGAACATCGCCTCTTTGGTCGCCGCTTGCCTCGACAGTCCTTGTCCGCTACTGGCTTATGCCAGTGCACCGACTGAATTGAATCTCAAGACCTATCTTACCGACGGTAATCACCATCCGGTCACGAGGGACCTGGTGAACATCGGCGCGCAGGTCGCGAGAGCCGGTGCCTTTCTTCATGGTCGCGGCCTGTTGCACAGGTAATTTGGAAACTATTTTTGTTTTTCTCATTGGAAAAAATATGCAAATATTTTTATTTCATTGTTTTTTTTTTAATGAGACACAAATTTTATATTTTGTTTGAGGAAGGGATGTTAATTAATAATTTTTGTAATAATGTGTGTGTGTATGTGTTTCCTTCACAGGGACATAGCAGCGAGAAATTGTCTCATAGAGCCTAACAGTCTGCGCGTGAGACTGGCGGACGCCGCTTTGTCCAGAGACATCTTCCCTCAGGACTATCATTGCCTAGGTGATAACGAAAATCGACCCATTCGCTGGATGGCCCTGGAAAGCCTGCAGCACAATCAATATAACACTTCTACTGACGTGGTGAGTCGTAATTTTTTTTTTTTGCTTATTGAAATTAATATTCATTTTTATATCTGACATTTTTCTTTTTTATCATTCGCCAGTGTTTCTTTTTTTTTAAATTATTTGATCATGTCTGCTGTCGAATGATATAACAGTTGTTCCTCGTTGTTAATTTCAGTGGGCTTTCGGTGTCTTCCTGTGGGAATTGGTGACAATGGGCCAGCAGCCTTACGTGGAGGTCGATCCGTTCGAGATGATGGCCTGTCTGCGAGACGGATATCGACTAGCCCAGCCTCGGCCCTGCCCGGATGAGCTTTTCGCGGTGATGGCAGTTTGCTGGCTCGGCCTCGCCCGGGATCGTCCGACGATGCCTCAGCTGCTCGCCTATCTTCAGGAATTTCACGACGCCCTCGGTGGTTTCATCTGAAGATTTTTCTAAGCGAAATATGGCCGAGGGATTCTTTCCAAGTGGAATCTTCAGCATCGCCCCCCCCCTCTCGTTCACCACGGCGATGGGCTTCCTCGAGAGTGCTAAATTTCCTGTCGATTCTCGACAATGAAGCTGCAAAGGCGTTTCACCCTTTTTTACACGTATTAGGCAGAGAATGCTCGAGACTCTCGGAATACGATGGAACGATGGAAGATTATTAGGGGGCGAATATCCTCGGTGAAATAGTCCCTCGGGATGTTCACCCATATGGAAGAGGAAATACTTTGGAAGGTCGTAAAAATGCATTCACAATATTCGAGAGGTCCTTCGGCGCCTCCTGATCCCCCCGAAAAAGGTAGCGTTATCGCCGCATGGGAAATCGGTGATTTTTTATTCAAGCCGATTTGCCACATCGAGTGGCAAGCGCCCAGGATGGACAAGTGGTGTTCCTCATGGGCACTGGGCCAGGGGGATATAAATCGCGCTTTCAAACTTGCGCGTTAGGGTCCAAAAAGAGTAAGGAAGAGCGGTGAAAAAGAGAATGAAGAAAAAAAAAAAAAAGGAGGAGGAAGCGAGAGCCGGGGAAAAAAGGGGGTGTGAAATGTACGCTCGTTTGCGCGAGCGTCTCTTACAGAGAAATTCCGGGGATCGCCCCGGAGAAAGGATTGAAGGTGTGCGGTAGGAATATTGATAAGACGTGGATTTATGCATTCGAAGCTTCTCCGCCCAGCCGAAAAAAAGCTCCGGGTGCCGTGTTAACGTTTCGCCGGATATTCGATACCGATCGCCACCTTAAGATGTAAAAAAAAACACCGAGCGTTATATCTCTCAGCGAATATACGATACTCCAGGCGATGATAAAGTGACACTATTCAATCAAACCGAACGGAAAGTCTGATTATAATCAAATTGACCGCTGGAATTGAAGGTCGGTTACTGTCCGTCTACGCAATTTTGGTACTGGGCATCCGGATCGTCGACGAGGAGACGAAAAAATCTATCTCGATATTTTGTACTTTCGTTACTTTCACTTAAATCAAAAGGTGCAGATAGAACATAAGCATCAGCAACAAATAAATGGTAGATTTTTGAAAAATGAATTATTATTTGCTAGTGAAATGTACTAAAATTAATGTAACTGCAATTTTTCCAATCACTGAAGACTCATTTTCAAATAGCGAACCCGCTTTTTCTATTCTTCACACTGAAAAATAATTATGACACTATTAATTATCAATTGACGATTATTCGGTTTTAATTCGTGAGATCAATTTTTTTTCCGGTCAACCCCCTTAAATTATTTCGTCAAAATAGTGTCCATAACTATTTTCAACGTCAAGTGACCCAATGACGAATAATTATCACTGTTTGGTTGATTGCACTTGCTGCAATTACTGTGAGTGCATTTCAGCAAGTAGTATAACCAATGTGTGATCAGACATGGGCGCCTGGCGCACGGCAACCATTTCCCACGGGCGTGTAAGGTGTAACGAGGATCGTGAGGCTCTCTTCTTGCGTTTCTCTAGCTCCTTGAGAATCTGGATCACTTTTTCACCTTGTTCAGGGAGTAAAAACAGTCGGACCGAGGATTTGGGGTGCAACGAAGCGTGGAGTCTATTTTATTGGAAACAAACGATGGCGAACACTGTTCGTCGATTCCCGCAGATCGAACACAAGGCTGAACAGATGCGAAACTCGATCGCTCTTGACTCACGTAAATCCTTCTTCCCTCGAACGCTCTTCAAGGCAATTCACTCGAGATTCGCTCTGTCCTCAATTACGAAATCCTCGGATATTTGCAAGCAGAACTAAGACGCGACTTCCACCGGCAAAGCTCTTTACTAGCCGTCGGCTAGGCCAATTAATAGAGAAAGAAGGAAAATGTGACAATGACAGCGTGCGATTGTCCATTGTCCCATTGGACCTTCGGTGGACAGACGAACATTGCGTAAATGGACACACGGATCAAACGTACAGTACGACTAACTATTAATAAACAGCAATTTATTAAGAATATCTATAGAAATTTTCGCACATAACGTCGAGGAAAGTCGTCACGAGGAATGTGACCAAAAATTCGGGTAACCTTGAACAGCAATATTTCCAATATTTCGCACAGTGTTCAGAAAAAAACTAATAATTATAATAATAATTTGGCAGAATGTACAATAACGAAGAAAAATGAAAATTAATTATCTAAAAATTTCAACTCGATGTCTAGATGTCGCATGTTTTATACTACGAAGAAGAAAAAAGCACTCCTCTCCCCCCCTCTCTCTCTCTCTCTCTCTCTTTTCGCCCTTGTTCTTATCGCCCGCTACCCTTATCCTGTGCCCGATCACTGATAGTGGACATTTTTCCGTCGAAGCTCGACAAGACGATTGGTGCTATTGCCACAATCATACGCTTCGTCAATCTACCGTAATAACAATAATAAATAATGTATTAATCCGCGAAATTTATCCTCTACGACTCATAGTGTACACGATTATTCATATAAACGAGAAAAAAAAAGAAAAAACTATAAGATAGTTAGTAATTAAAATTGCTATGGGTCTGCTAAAGTGCGTAAAGCGCAGGACCCGATGAAATATATATATATATTTATCGCATCGGGTCTCTAACTCTCTACTTCGTACTAAAAAAAAAAGAAAATTAAGAAAATAACTTCTTGATTAAACGCTAAGTATTCTATTGTACGCTATTTAAAAAAAAAATATTCCTCAATGTTTTTTATTATTGGAAGAACAGGGTAGGCTAGTGCTGCACACACTTATTTCGCTGTCGCTGTGTGATACGAATGAAATACTCGCTGATCGTTTTTCTACGAGCGTTATTCGGTTATCTTTTTCTCTCTCTCTCTCCTTCTCTCGAAATTCCGGGAGAAGGAAGAGTCGACGAGGGTGGAAAACCTCCCCGAACGGAATAATATATCGAGGGATCGAAGGGTGAATTCTGCTCTACGCGTTGGGCCACCCACTCGATCTCATGCCCGCCCCCACCCCCCGCCCCCCTTCTCAATGTTCGGAGAGAGCTTCTCCAGAGAGATTCTGTCCCCTCGCATTATCCACCCCCTTCGTCTACGCAAACACCGCATCGGGACACACTCACACACAGTAGTATCTATTCATGACGTGAAAAAAAAAATTGTAAATACCTAATAATGGCGAATAATAGTGGTGCGCCGGATAAGTTGATTTGTGCAGATTCTATTATTTCCTATAACGATGTACGGCATTATTTTTCAATGGGATAATAAAATATACGTGTTAAATAATCAGGCGTCTATTTAATATCCTGTCATTTTTCATTTCAGCCGAAGATCCCACCTCAATTCGACGTGGACTACCGACCTCCCAATTTGGGGGTCTGGTGGACGATTTTTTATCTCGAAACTGAATTTTTTTTTTCACTTACGAATATCAATTTACAATATAGAATTTAAACATCGTTTCTTGGGTATTTAAATGAATTTTCTCGACTCGTTACAACTAAAATTTAATAAATATTTTTAGCCCCCCAAAATAAAAATGTTATTTACTAGAATGAACGAAATTCTTATATATACAATAGCAACGAATAATTTTTCTCTTCAAGCGAATAAATGAAAAGAGAGAGGAAAAAGCCAACAGTCGATACGTCATCGTACCCTCCGAATTTCTTGGGGCCCCGAGAAATTTCACCGGCCTCTCGTGGGGCACAGTGTGTGTGTGCACAGTTGGTAATAGGTCGTGGCAGTGTAATCGACGTAATACATGGAGAGTTGCGAGGCAGCTAACGAAAGAAGGAGCACGTTTACGTACTCACTTAGTAAGGCAAAGGTAACGGCGGGGGGGCAGAGGGGGGCCAGCCCTTTCTAAAATCGCGGGAACGAAGGAGGTGAACGTTGTTGGTGAGGTGGTCCCCGCACGTTGTGCACAGGAACGAAGCGAATTGTGGTGGGGGTCGCGGGGGCGGCGGGGGGAGGAGGGGGGGCAACGATAGAGGGACCGGGGTACGCACTATTTGCTAATCTGACCGGAGTGAGAGAAATAAAGAGAGCGGCGAGCCTGTGGGTTGATGAGAAGGAGAGAAACGAAAGTCAAGCAACGAGGAACCCGGCCGAGCAACGAAAACGAAAGTGACGGAGAAAGTTGAGCATTGTTACGAAGCGTAAAACGCTCGACGTGCGGATGGAAGGAGCAGGGCCACCGGGAGGGGGCACAGACGGGCCCCTCGAGGTTACCAGTGAAAACGAACGCCTCTCTGCCCACGCACCTTTGCATACGCCCGTACAGAAATACACACACGTGCATATGTGTTAACTCATTGTACCTGAAGACAATACCTGAAGAGAGTTCCACGTTCCAACGTTTCCTGGATTCTGAAAAAAAAAAAAAAAGAGATTAAAAAAATTATTATTATTATTTTCCAGGGATTTATTTTAATTGATTTAAATTAAGATCATTGTAATTAAGGGATTAATTGAAAAATTATTAATTATGAGGATGAGTAATGATGTCTTTTTTTTCTTCTGGGTTTTGGTTTTTTTTTTAGCTACTTTGATGTTCTAGTTTTCGTGAAGATATTTCTTTTATGATTATCATGTTTGAGAGGATTTTTTTGTTTTTTTTTTGGCGCATTGTAAGGACGTTTCGGTGAGAATTGTTGGCAATTGCGGACGCGTACACTCACACTCACGCGTGATGGACGTAAGAAACGTACGTCTGCACACAAAACTTTCTCCTCCTCGTCGACGTCCTCGTCCTCGTCGGTTTCCTCTTCGGAGCACGCCGATATCGACCCTATCGAAATGTCACCTCGATTCTCGGCAGGCAACCGACCGGAATCGTGGTTCACTTTGTATCAAGGGCATCCTGTGGTATTGGAATTTCTGGTGCCCCCCCCCCAACACCTCCGAGTTATTTTATTATCTACAATCTCTGTTTACTGGGATTTTCGAAAAATGGAGTCATTGAAAAACAGCGCTTGAATTGCTCTTGATTCGATGATTATTTATTTTTATGGCTTTTAAGGAGACGAAGAAAAAAAAAAGTCAATTTTTACATCCCCCAAGACTCAGACATTTTTTTTTCTTCTATTTTTATGATTAAAAAAAATTAACTCAAGTCAATTACGTCTTATTAATCTAATTAGACTCTTCCAAAATTATGTTTTTTGGTTCGATTGATGATTCATCTTTGAAGAATCGCAGTTACATGGTAAAATTTTGAACGCCACGACAGAGACTCGGGGCCAGCGTGAGAGGCGTCGACGAAAGTGTCCGTATTACATAATTCGAGTGCGGGACGTCCCTCCTCGTGGTCTCTCGCGTCCCTCAGAGCGAAAGAAAAAGGAAAAACGCGTAAAGCGAACACGGGCGGAAAGAAGAGGAAAAAAAAAAAATTGATAAAAAAAGGCGCGCGATCGAAGTGCGCCAGCCCATTATGCGAGCGCACGAGGTGTCCTCGCGATTTCCAATTCAAACACGAACCTTTTTTCATTCGACTCCACAGTTTCCCCTGCCTTTTTTACTCCCAGTATATTTTTCCCATGTCCTCGGACCGAGTAAAACGCAAATGTCGAATAGATAAAAAAAAAAAACAACAACAACAACATTTGCGGTCAGCGAGAATTTATTCAGCGACTGAAGAAAATAATAATGAAATTTCGTTGAGAACGTGACGTTTCTGTGAAACTTTAACTGGCACCTTGAAATTTTTTGTTTCAATGGAAAAGCAATAAAAAAAAATGACGAAACGGTACAGTTTTGTATGATCGATTTGCTCAGGGAAAAAAGGGCAACAATGGAGCGTGACCGTAACTGTTATTACTTAAATATAAGGAATTAACGTCCCCCTTCGTCGTCGAATAAATGCAGCGACGAGAGAGCGCATACGTCACGATTGTTTCAACGGTGACCGAGCGGTGAGGTAATAGTGATATAGCAATAGCGAGGGCAGCAGACGTTATGGCAATAACACTAGCGGAGCTACCATAATGGAGTGCCTCAACAGTGTATTATGGGGTCCCTGCGTAACTTGCACTAGGTTTGGCAGCAGAAGCCTCCTATACCTATATACACCGCTCACATTAGGTACTCCGCCTATATACATGTCTCCTATTCGCTACACAAGCATCCATTAGACATTCCCTGTCACCAAAACCACCTTTTTTCTCCCACTGCACATTACTCTCAATTTCATAAATTACACTCCAAAAATAAAATCCCTCTCTTCACCTTTTCAAAAATTCTTTGCAAAAATATCAGAATAAAAAATGTTGCAATTCAATATTTCGTACTAAGATAAAGAGCTTGTGAATAAAATCACAGACAATATATTTGATAGATAGAAAAGAGTAATTAACAAAAAATAATTCTTCATTACATAAATTACACTACAAAATAAATAAAAATTCCCTGTCTTCACCTGCTCAAAAATTCTTTATGAAAATATTGAGAAAAATGTTGGAATTGAATTTTTTCGTACTAAGAAAAATAGCTTTTGAATGAAATCATAGAGAATATATTTAATAAAGGGATAAAAAAGAGTAATTAAAATAAATCTGTACCTGATTATGTATGAACACAATTCTTTTTTTTTAAGTGTAAGTAGATTTTTTTGACGAGTGTCATTTAGCAGAAGTGGAGACTGGCTAATGAGGATGAGGAAAAAAAAAGTAACGGCATTGACAGAGAATGACTGGTACATATTCGCAGCTGGTATGCTTGGCATTACGAGAGAGGAGAGGAGACAGTAGTGGCATCGGCACATCCTATGTGCATGCATATATCGAGCGAACGATATGCCAGTGGGTTGTCTACACAAACGTGGGGGAGCATAATAGGTTGGTCCTCGATGGGTATTAGTGTGTAACGAGATGATCGCATGGACTCGCTTATGCAGGCAAAATTTACGTGCCTCTGTGTATTTGTACCCGTACAGATACAATTGCAACTCACGTACGTGACGTGGAAAGAGATGCAGCGGCCACACAAATTCACACACGGGCCCCTTAACCGCACGTACGCACACACGCGTTTATTAATAGAAAAAGAAGAGTAGAATAGTGTAATAGTAATGGTTGGCAGTGCAACGCCAAGGACAAACTCCCGAGCTCGACTTTATACGACTCGGTGTAAAAGATTATCGCTTAAGTTACATATTACTTCCACGTGTCTGCAAAAAATATTTTATCGCTTTTTTTTTCGTCCACTCTTCCATCTCTATTCTTACATTATGTAACCTTTACTTAAAATTGCATAAAATGAAGAGTAAATCCTGAACAATTGCCAACAATAATTATAAAAGTGATTACAACAATACAATAGACTCTCGAATTTTTTTAAATAAAAATTTCATACGAAATGTCAATTCTTTTTTCGTATTGTTATGTCGTACGGTATTTTGAAAATGAAAAAAAAATTCAGTGCGACTCCGAAGTTGATACTGATAATTACAAAGGCGATTACAACAATAAAATAGACTCTTGGCTGTTTATCTAGTTTTTAAATAAAATTTCAATGTAAATTCTACTTTTTTTTTTTTTTTTTCGGATTGTTATGTCATACGATATGTCGTGTTGTGTTGGTAATAAGATGATAAGGAGATTAACGTGAACATTGTGTGTACGACAATGTGTGGGTGAAATTGGAGTCACTGCAGTGACTCCATGAGTAAATGCATAAACACCCATACACAAAGGCTCAGAGAGAAAGAAGAGGAGCGTAGAGTGGCTCAAATACTATAATAGTAATAGTTGAATGTGCAAACGCCAAGGACAAACCTGCTCGAGTTTATTCCACGTGCACGAGCCGGAGGAATCGAGTGTCAGTGAAAAGTGGCTCTATGTATGTGCAGAACAGACGGCAGAGGCTAAGAGCCACGTATGGTATAAGTATGGGTAATAAGGACAAATGCAACGTTACGTATCTAGGAGGGACACTCCGAGTGGATTCTAAGTAGGTACGTCTCTTCATCTGTGGGGAGAGCACAGACGAGATGACTGCTGTCGCGTGAGCCTCCAAGAACCGCGTCATAGGCTGTAACTACTAGCCCGCGCGTTCGCTAGTAGTTACAGGCCTTACGTGTCGGACGCGCTCCCACAAAAGCCCGACACCGAGCACCGCCGCGCCGAGAGATCCATGTCTCCGAGTTAGTGAAACACTTGGAAAGGCGGCTCAAGGCTCGCCTAGCCTTGGTCGCGTTAGATTGCCCAATATTCATAGACTTTGGCTTCGATAACTCTCACCTATACATTTTACGGCCCGTTACACGCCCCGCACCGTGGATACGGTTGATTTTTTTTTCGTTCGTCCGATCGAATGAAAGGAGCATACTCGATTTTTTTCCAAATTTTCACACTATTTTTCACCTAGTTATGAATTTTTTTATGATTTTTATATTCATTTTTTCGAAAATTAGTTATTCGTAATTTTGACTACCTGATTCTTAGGGACACCCATCGTGGATGTGGTCGATTATTTTTGTGGATGTTCAATCGAATGAAAGAAGCGTTCTGAATTTTTTTCAAAATTTCGACAGTATTTTTTGGACTGTTATGAATTTTTTAATGATTTTCTTAAAAACGTTTTTATAGAAAATTTTGATAACGCGTATCTTAGGGGATATAAAGGGTACCGAATAAAAATGTCGGTGAAAGTTGTTCGTTTTTTGGTGTACTTTATTGTGAGAATGTTTAGAAAATTGTTTAACGCTGTTAAGAACGTGGAAAATGGATTTTTTAAAAAATTTCGGACGTTCGATCGATTGCCATTAAATATATCGACCATGGTTATGGGTATAATTGCCCATAGATTTAAGTACAGTCTGCATGCTGTAGAAACTGAGCTCTCGACCGACGGGTTCACCGCACGTTTTTCGTTACAACGGTTTCATTTCGATCGAAGGACCTGGCAACGAGCAATCGCTGCAAAAACCACGTGACAAAGAAAAATAGAGACAACGCCGAAGAGAGAGAGAGAGAGAGGACTCGGAGACTAGAACGAATGGAGACAGGGTAAAAGGGTATTCCACAAGAAAATGCGAAAGAAAAGGAAACACGTGAAGCCAACAACGAGAGAGTCGTGCGGCTGGGTGAGCTCTGCTGACTTATGGTCTCAGGCTTCGTGTTCTCCCGGCAACGAGACTGCACGAGAGGTGTCGAAAGAAAATTTTTAACATCTCATTTTCCGTACACTACATATTTAAGAACCTGAAGAACATTCCTGCTCGTCTAACATTCATACAAAAAAAAATGAAACAATTACTCTATACCATGCAATGCATTTTTCCAAAAAAAATCAATTATTGCCAAAAATCTCTTTTTCAAATGCACATAAAAAAAATATTTTCACGCTCTCTCAGTTTCCCTGGAAACGTCACATTAATTTTTTCAATAAATTTGATATTCCAAATTGCAGAAAAAAATTCATAGAAAAATACGGTTTTAAGGAATGCGAGGAACGAAAAAGCGATGCACGGAAAATAATTTGAGAACACAGGTGCGGGAATGGGTCGGGAATGGAAAAAATTCAAATGCATCGAATTACCTTTGACTCGAAGGCTGGCATTGTGAAAATTCCTTCCAAGTTTACCTACTGCAGTTGCACGACCACGTTCGAACATATGTTGGAACAATGGGAGGTGAGAGCTGAAGCAGAAAATATAATCTCGGTGGCGTATGCACGAGGAACTATTCGTCGGGAGTGATAAAAAGGATCGTTCTGTGTAGTTGGCCATTCTGCGGCCGGCATAGAAGGCGCGAGGAACTTTATGGAATCTCGGGGAGCAGCGGCGTGTGTAAAGCAATAGTGCAAAAGTCAAATGCTTTGGTTTCGGTCGTGAATGCGCGCGGCAACAAAAAGAAATCGGCTCGATTCTCGGTCAGACGCGGAGAGAGAGAGCGAGAGATAACTTAGTACAAACGGCCCCGCCGCTGTCACGGAAGGATAGTAAAGAAAACTTTCGATCCCGCTGGATATTACATTCCATATACCACTATAATAATAATAATGATTCTCGAGGAAACGCCGGAGTACATGCACACCGCGTTCGATGATATAGATTTATCGAAAATCTGACAGTTTCATTTCATTTTTCTATCACAATAAAATACTAAGAAAAAAATAAATGATATTAACATAAAATATATAATAGGGCTATGAAATAATATTAATTAATTTATAATCTGTATTATAAAATACTCATATTAGCTGTCAAAAATTTTTCAAATTTGGAGCACAATTTTTTTAAATTAGGTAAATAAATAAACTAAAGTTACCAAAAAAAGTGACAACAAAAAAAACGTGAATTTCATTCACGTTGATATTTAATTTACTGATGAACGTAACGAGATTTGTCAAGCGGCTTAATGTTACGAATGACTTGTGTCTTATCAGCGAAGCTGAGGTTAACGCCAAGTTTCGGAATATATATCGAGATCCATCTGTCGGCAATTAGGCGGACAATCCGATTTCGGGGATGATCATACATGCATGCTAATAAGGAGGAATGCACCTGGGGGATTTTCGAGACTAAACCGCCATGGCACTCGAAGAGATACCAGACGTCCTACGCTGTACACGCTGCAAGGATGAGTTACAGGAGTACGGTATTAGCGAAGGGCTCTCCGCCCTCGGAGTAGGTACTACCTCTGCCCACGGTGGAGTTAGATGCGGGCACAGGAAGCCGGAGATAAGTGGATCCTTGCGGTGGCGGAGGAGCGAGAGTGGGCGGGGGTGAAAATGGACTTTCCTCTTAACGCGAGCCCTACTCACTCATCCCTTAGCCATGATCACCAAGCCTCACCCCATCATCCATCCAAATAACGAATTATCCTTTTCGTGTCTAAAAACGCATAATTGTTTTTTAAAAGCCTGAGCGAATAATCAACTCGTGACAAAAAAAAGCGCTTAACGCAATGGAAATTGGGAGATAATTGTGTAAATTACGAAAAAAAAAAGAAAAAAAAATCGTAATGGTCCAATTGATGGGCGGGAAAAAAATTGTCATTGTCAATTTGACTATTCGCTGGTAAATCTTACGACTTAACGCAATGAAAAATGCAAAATAATTGTGTAGATTACGAAAAAACAAATCATGATGGTCCATTTAATGGGCAGAAGAAAAATTGGCATTACCAATTTGATTATTTGCAGGTAATTCGATGACAAAAATGGAGCAATCACTCGAAACGATTTTGATATTCGTGTAGGCACCCATTAACCAGCAATGGGAATATCAAAGTCGGGGAAAAGCTTGCGAAACTTCGAGACATGTCTCCTTTCCCTCGCTTCTCCATTTTCCGCGGAGCTCATTCGTCCGCTCGGCCGAGGAGCGCATACGGACCGAGTGCGCGGTTAATTAATCGGCTGGTAATTTACTTTATGATTCGCCGTAACTCGCCGGTGGAGTAGTTTCACTGACGGCGATAGATTCGCTGTACACAACGCGTAATTGACGTTGAGGATTAAATTATTCGTCCGATTCTGTTGCCATCGCTTGAGCCTCGCCGTGTATTTAATAAAATGTAAGAAAATCCGTGTTCCTCTTTTATTTTTTTTTTCGTCTATCAAATTTAACGATTTATCCGCGGGCAGATAAACGAGCGAATTAATTCGACGTGCGGTAATTCACGTGACCAATAATAAATATATCACCACTGCAATAACGCACTACTATGTCGTGCACTCAATTATTACACTACGCGATCGAGAAAAATCGGCGAACCGGTTTTTCCAACTGTTGGCTTAGATATTTACATCGCCGGTATTGAATAATTGTTATCGAGAGAAAATTATAGAGCAAAATTGAGACGAATACAAAATAAAATCTCGATTATCTTGTATTTTGAGATTTTTTTACAGGAAATAATTAATCGCATCCTTAATGAATTTTTAAAAAAATTTGTAGTCCGTGGAAACGATGAGGAAAGGCGAAAAAAAATTAAAACATTTTTCTTTTTTTTTTTATAGTATGACACGTTAATGCACAGATACTTGGGAGATAGGAGCGAGGATTCTGTTGTGACATAACAACTTAATGCATGCGTTTAAAGGAGACAGGGCAAAGCGGAGCTCGTGAGCACGCTTGCACGGGGGAAAGCAGCGATTCCGTGTAGTGGATACACTCGCGGAGTGTATCCACTACACACTTTCACCGCAGTAGTACGAGGCGCCTTCGCACTCTCGCGTATCCGGCCGAAAGAGCAAAGCGGAGAGCAGGAGAGTAGTAGCCTTGTATATAGCTCCTGTCTAGCACACGTGCATACGTGACGCGGTTCGCGCTCAGGGTACCCCCACGGAAATACACTCTCATTATCGAAAGCCTTTCCACGTTCTACATTTTTTTAAACATTTTTTTCAGCGCAGTGAGTGAAGAAAAAAAAAAAAAAAATGTCATTGTCCCGAAAACCTAAAAAAGGTGGATCGATTTTCAGGGATTTAAAATACTTTTTTTTTTATTTTGAGGAACACATTTAATTGAACGTAAAGAAAATTTAAGGGGAGCGAAAATTTTGTTTCCGGGCATCCGGAAATTTTTTTTTTGGGTTAAGAATATTGTTTTCGTAGATCCAGGAAAAAAATTAATTTGGATCTCCTGATGTAAAATTTGACTTTGCAGCCAGGGAAACAAAAAGGCGGGGGGGGGGGGGGATGTTCGATGAGAATTTGCGAAAGATTTGTTATTAACATTGCGAAGTGATGGATCGATGAATGTATATATTTTTGTCGAGGCTTTTTATGAGACCGTCTGTGGCTCGTCTGGACCGAGAGGCTACTCGCTGGAAGCTGCATTTATTTATTTTACGCAATCGGTTGTTGCACGCACTCCACGAAGAACAAGATAGGAAGCGAAACTCGAGAGCCCACGGCAGCACACCTCCGACGTCATTTTTCAATCCTTGTTTGTTTCGCGATATTTACGATCGACTATATATCATCGGCTCGCCAATCCTTCCCCACCTGTAACTCAATATCCTGCGCACACACATACACACACATGCATTGAACATATGAGAACATAAGTAATTAATAAAGCTTAATGTTATAACAAGCGATTAATAATCGTCTATGCGATCCTGTTATTCATTGACGAAATAAATGGCGGCCCTCTTTTATTTCCCATTGCGCCCCCCACCCCCCTTCGCCCCCGCGAGTCTATTCTTTATCGAGCGAAGATTTTCCCAGCCAGCTAAATCCAGTGAGTGATCTACAGCCCTCCGAAAGCGATCCAGACTTATACTCGAGCGATGCTAGAGCGAGGATCGTCGATCAGGGACGAAGGGAGTGCCCTTTAATAGCTTCGTCACGAGTCGGAAAGTCGACCGACTCAGTGCCCCCCTCTCGCTCTCTCTCTCTCTCTCTCCTCGTCTATACCTTTATTTCACATCGAGAGACGAATGGAAGTGCGCGGCACTCATCGAGAAGGCCTTTGACTTGGCGTCGACGTCTCCTCCGGCGTCATCGACTCGATGACGACGACCGCGACGGCTTCGATAAAAGCACCGACGCTTTAACGCTTTTATCGCGCCACTCGGAACTCTCTGATCTCGGACATGGGCCTCGAGAAAATTTTTCCTCGCACCTCCGTCACTCGAAATATCAAATAACGCGTCGAATGTAACGCACGAATGTACATTTTGTAATTCCATTTTTTATTTTAAAAAATTCGCTACTTCGGATATTAAACATTTAGACGATTTTTTTGGGGATTATGGAAAAATTGGAGATTATTTTGAAAAAAAAAAAAAAAAAAAAAAAAAAAAAAAAAAATTGGATTTTTGATGTTTATGTTTTGTCTGACGTCATCCTGGAGAATTATGTAACGTCATTCCATTTCCAAACTTTGAGGATAATTTTGAAAAATATCTGTATTTTTAAACCGGATTGACAGCTACGCGTGAAAAGGTGTTTACATTTTACCTGACGTCATTCTGATGCATTGGACAAAATAATTGTAATTATAATTACAATTTTTTAGATGATTCTGTGAATACGCGGTTAAATTGCTCGGGCGGCTTCCGGTCAATTTTCGTTAATTGTGATATGTCGCTAAGCGGTAATTAGCGGAATAGAAGGAGCCAGTAATTGGGACATTAATGCCAGTAGTGGCCGAACGCACCGGCGACCCTCGGTACCTTAATTTCTATACGTATATCCTAGATAAAGGAGGTAATTATACATATGCTATATATATATATGTGGATACATCATATACATATATATATATATATATATAGGATACGTAAAGTAAGGCGGGCACTTTCCAATTGCATAACGGCGCCCCGCGCCTTCATTCGGTTATGTCAGAAGAAAGCTACCGCCGCGTCGGAGTCGGCAACGTGCGGCGAGCGGCTCACCGCCTGGGAAATGTGTGTACAACGACGAGGAATCGCGCGCTAAGAGCCCGCGTGTGCTCACTCGAGCTCGGCTCCTATGCTCGATCTTCGGAGCCGGTCTCGCCGCGCGCACGTTTGTCTCCTCTCGGCGTTATAAATAAACGAGACGAAAGACGACGAGGTGGTGGAGAATTCTGCCGCGTGTTCGCTCGCCATTTCTCTCGTTTCTCGCTGCCATTCGACATTACTTTCCTCTCATTCTTACCGCAATTACAGAAAATAATAAATCGTTAATTAGCGGCCGACAAAATGCAAATGAGCGTGGGATTTGATAATCATATTATACTGCACAAAATTTCGCATGAAATTGTCGAATTCTATTTTAAAAAAATTTTTATTATTATTAGAAAGGATAATATATATTGAATATGAAAGAGGAATTATGTAGAAAAATTTGAATATTATTTATTTAAAAATTAATTGAAGGTAGGGCAGGTAAATATTTATACCCTGAAGAATTTTACTGCGGAGCATTCGATTTTTTTTTTTTCTTCATTTACTCACGGCCTAGGATTTGTTTTGTAAGAAAAATAGAAAGGGAAAGGTCTCCGGTGAATGGTGATGCAGATCGGCAGAAGGGCACGCGTTACTTGGTAGGAGATTCGTTCGTCGGACCTTACGGTTTACCTTGTTGTGTACCTGTTTGTCGAAAACACGATTAACGCCCCGCGGCGAGGGCCCCCCTCCCTTCGGAGTCCCTTTGTCGGACCTTCGAGAGGCCACGCGACCTCTTCTTGATTTACTGCCGACGATCGCCCCGTCGTCGTCGATTTTCACACTCCGCTCGGGCTATGGGGTTACCGGGAGGGGGGAGGGAGCCGAATACTTTCGTTTATGCCCAATTTTCAGGCACGAAATAAATCGGTGAAACGGTCAACCGTGAAAACAAGGTCAGTAGTGCGGACTCTGTCTCTAATTTTCAGAGGCTAAGGGCTAAGGGCTAAGGGCCTACTTTGAAGGCCTCGGAACTTTATTTTGTATGGGACATTTTTTCATTGTCACGAATTGAGCTACTATAGTAGCGAAGCCGAGCTGCCGATTTTTGACAAAATACATTTTTTTTTGTCGAAATCGGAACAATATTTTTATATTTTCCAGGGCGTGATATTTTTTTTTTATTTTGATGGGTGACTGTCATTATTTTTAAAAAATATTCATTATTCACTTTTTTCATAAATTGTTCGTTAAGAATTATAATTATTATGAGTTTTTTTTTTTTTTTTGAAGGCGTAGATTTTATCAGCACCTCAATACATGAATAAGGTTCGATAGTAAATAAAACAAAAGATATTCACAGTCGTTATTACTTTAATATTCCATTACCGGTTAAGAGTGATAACGGCGAGCGTATATATACACACGTTTAATCACCGCGAGCGCTCACCGTAAGCGATAAAAAGTGTGTCTCGGGGTTTAAAATGTTCGCTTATCGCTTGTAAAACTCGTGTACCTGTCCGTGTGAAGTCTACGTGGATTTTAGCAGGGTATCATACACAAAGGTGATGTAAGTGGCGGGTACCCGCGTTTTGACGAAGAAATGTGTCACCTGTCTCTTGTCGAAAGTGCTCTCAATCTTTCCTTATCAACCTTTTTTTCCCCTACATTTATGCATTCAGTGTAATTGCACCGCCACTGTATTATCTTCTGCCATACATTATGAGAAAATTTCATACAACTGACACGCATTTTTTTTTTTTTTTTTTTTCCCCCACTATAATAGCTGTCCCTTAACCTTACAATGACCTAGACCCTTCACGAATATTGGACCAAATTACTAATCAAAATAATTATTATTTATGGCTATTCAAAATTTTTCTTTAATTATTCAAATCGTGATTTTTTAACACACACTGCAATTTTTTTTTTGTTCGTGGAAATATAACAGTGTAAAATTTTCTTAGGTCGTGGCCATTACGGAAGTAGTGAGAAAAGAAGTGAGAATTTTTTTCTTCCCCTTGGCTCTATTTTTAAAAGCAATAAAGAGAGCAGAAGCGGTTGTAAAGCTCTCGCGCGGAGCTCACCGGCACTTTTGTCGAGCGAAATTCCTCCGGACGACTCTCCCCACCCGGAAATCCCCAGAAAATTTCAGTAAACAACTCAACCAATGTTATTTATATTTTTACAATCAATAAAGAGGATAGTGCAGTGGCAAACAGCTAATCTCACCGCCGCTATCGTGTCTCGTGGCCTTGGAGTCGCGCTCGTCGCCGCTCGTCTCCAATAATTGTGCGTGACCAGCGAGTCAGACTCTTGACCCTCGATGGGACATGTGACTTTTGACGGAAAATGGGTCGTGCGTTTTCGTTTAGCCTCACATCCGGAAATAAAAAATCGTTTCTTCAACAATAAAAAAAAACACACCAATATCTATCCAAATTGCCCAAAAATCCTAATTCCTCAGAATTTCTCCTCACAGTCACAAATCCACTGCCGATCATCCAATTATTCCTGACTAATCAATTGGTCCACAAAAAATTGATTTCCGTTTGAAAAAAAAAAAAAAAAAAAATTACGTCAAGGTCCAAGCAATACTTAAAAAAAAAGCCCCCCATTTCCAACAGTGAATTCGACAATTTTTCTTCCACGCAATTGAACCTGTTATTTCCCATAATCGCCGACGATCGTTCGTCTCGTGATTACCAATAGAAAATCGACAAATATAAACGACGCACCACGAAGAGGGCCTTCAACGTAACGCGGTTTGAGATAAGAAAGGGAAAGGAGGGAGAGTCATAGTTGGCACGCGCGTGTGACCGGGTTCCAAAGGGAAATAAATACACACACACCCACATACACATATATATATATATATAGGTCAACACAAGAGATTATGAGCGCCAAATAAAATCGGTAGCGCGAGGCTTTCTTCGTTTGCACCACGTTGTGGCCTTCTTCCTCTTCTCCTCGCTATAAATAAAGCGGCGCGTGAGTGTGCGTCTCATTGACACGCACTATTCGGGCAAATGAGCGGGCGAATGTGTGGGAGTGTGACGGTGAGGTTCGGACTCGCGGGACGCGCTGTTTAGCATCGAAGAAGTCATTGCGACAGAGAGAGCGCACAGAGAGCAAGCTGTGACTCTCTCGTTGCGACATTGCGCGGCAGAAACGTCGTTTTAAAGGCACACACATGATATGTGGGAGGAGGAGAGGCCGTCAGGCGCGACGTCGTAGCTCACAGTCTACGACACTGTCATATATCGCTCGGCTGCTCCTCGCTGATCTTCCCCGGGCCGCCTTTTTTTTCACCACTCCTCGACCTTATCCGCACCTTCTTCTTCTTCGATCGACATTAATATATAGCCGCTCCGATCACGTGATTTATAGACCCGCGATCGAACCTCGCTTCATTAGACATTGTCTCATGGGGATTCGATATTTATCGACAGCATTTGGTAGCATTTAATTTTCCGACTTATTAATCAATGCTGTTATTATAGTCGAAGGGTTATTTAAAAATAAACAGGGCAGAGTCGCTGAGAGGGAATACATTTTTGCAACTATAAATATTTTGTTGAAAAATAAAAATTGTATTGTGACTCAATCGATATTCGATTGTCAATCGATGCGGGGACTTTCAAATGCATGATTGAAATTGAGAATGGAGAGAAATTTGTGATTTCAATCGCTATCGGGAGAATGATCGATTTTTTTTTTTTTTTTCGATTCGGATCGATAATTTTTATGAAGCGTGAGGCTTGCGACACGCTTGCGCATCCTGTCGGGTTGTATTGTAAAATACTTTCTCGAATTGCTCTCCAACACTTCGACCCTGAACGTTATTCGACGATTGCCTCTCTCTCTCTCTCTCTCCCTCTTATTTCTATATAGTATACGCTTTTACAGTTATGTGTATTTGTGTGCGCTCTTCACTTTCTACGCCATGGAACAGCACACTCTGTTCTCGAGTTTGTACTACCACACTCCGTCCCTCAGAGACGCTCTCGACAATCGTTCTCTTTGTTACACTGAACTTTCTCGTTGACGCGCGACTATCTCGATCTCTACGTTTCTGCGATTCACAGTCTCTTCGCCTGAGCGGGCGGCACTTTTGCTTCTGTAGTGTATATATATGTATATATATATATATATATATATATATATGAGTATCGTGTGTACAATCATTCACAAAGCGGAGGAAGAGAACGAAAGGCCCTTTCACTTTCATTTGACGGGCGATTTTTTGGCCCGTTCATATTTATATAAAAAATTTTAAAAAAATTCAGATTACATACTACATTACCTGTGGAATTTTTTTATCGTGTGAAATGTGTCAACTTTCTTATTACTCGATTTTGAAATTTTCATTTCTACGAAAAAAATGGGGATAAAAATTATGAGAGTGGGTAGTTATTATTAGCGCGTTGAATTGTAGATTCGAATTTTTTTGGGAGAATCTGGATGCGTATTATGTTTTTTTTTTTGGAGGATGTCATTTTTTTGGTGTGAAATTAGGTATTATGTAGGTGAAGGATTAGCGACGAGGAGGGGGAGAATTTTAGGCTAAAGAGCTCGACACTCTTCTTGGCAGAGTCGAGTTACCCCGTTGGAATACTGAAGGGGCAGCAGCAGCAGCAGCAGCAGCACAGAAAAGTAAGCAAGCAGGCAAGGCACAGGCGGTGCCTGCAAGGTACATAATAAGAGTGGCCACCATTATTTCGACACGACTCTCTCGGTCGGGTCGGCACGGAGCTTACGTAATGCCCTCGCGGAGCTCGCGAGAGAGTCGACGAAATGAAATTGAAAGTAAAGTAACCAAACGTTCTTAGCCAACCGAGCGAACGAATGAACGAAGGAACGAACGAACGTGGAACGAGCGAATCATCGACGTTACAATTTGTAATAAATTCCGGGAGATAAATCTTCATGTTGTCAAAATATTTATTATTTAATTTTTATTTCGAAATTAAAAAAAAATTATGAATTAAGCCAACAATGATGTGGATTATTATATTTAATATTTTGCACCTAATAATTTGAAAAAAAAAAAAAAAAAAAAAAAATGATTAGGAGTATAATGAACGGTGGATTTTTTTATCTTGTTTAATTATTATTTTTTGTGTTAATTGTAATTAATGGGCGAAAATTTTGAGATTCAGTTAATTAATATCGTTGGGTTGAGAAAATGACAGTTCGCTTGATTTTCGAATTTTTTCTTTCGATCGGCTCTTTTATTTGGAGGTTTCCATGGTTTGGAGGATCACGTTGAACGCGCGCACGTATCACACGAGCGAGAAACGTGTGATACGTTGTACGAAGCTCGCAATGCGATATAAACTCGGGCGTTCTATTTTCCCACTTAAGTCAGTAACTTGGCCAATCGTTGGCCAAGAGCCACCTATTGCACCTTAGCAGCCTCTTCCTAACTCTCCGGACCTTGCTCCCATTTCTCCCAGCGGCTGCTGCTGCTGCAAGCGAGTCGCGAGCGAGAAAGAGATTACAAATAGAACGTGCTACGCGTCGACGTACGGCCGAGTTCCCGGTGTGAAAGGCCCTTGCCACAATATCCACTTCTCTCGGACAGTCCCTGGCAAACTCTCGAGTAACGCGAGAACGAAGAATTTTCGCATCCCTAACTTGCAGTCCCTTAAAAAAAAAAAAAAAATGTCGATTTCGTATTTAAACGAAAGTATCATAGAAATTTTTCATTTGATATTAAGTATGAAATTAAGCATGAAATGAGCATCAAAGAAAATATTTTTTAATTAATTAATTAATTTTTTAAAATTAATTTGAGAAATATTAGAATAATTTTTTTTTATATACTTGAGTATTTCTTTATTATTTGAATAATAGTATAATTCGGGTATGATTTTATTTTGGATTTTAATAATAATATTCGAATCCTCTTTTTGTTTTTTTTTTTTTGGGGAGTTGCTTCGGGATTGTTGAAAAATGGCGGATAGAGGCAAAATGTATTAATCATGAATATTCATCGGGATGAATCCCCGAGCTGAGCATTTCGATCTCGTCGAATAAAACTCGAAAAATGGTATTCTCATATAGTGGAAGAGTTGGAGGTGGTTCGCACGCGGTGGGAGTAGAAAGTTTTGTTATACCGGCGACCGGAAGTCTCATAATATTCCTCCGGGCCGCTGTTTTATATTCACTCCGCACAAGGTTCACGGGTCGGTTATCGCGGTTCGATAATCTATCGATTCTCAGGAAGGAACAAAATCATTTTCATAAATACATCGACCACTTTTTTAAATACAAAATTCAATTAACCAAATTTCACCGGAAACCCTTTCTCCTTGTTTTCCCCATTGTCCAGTTTCCAATTGGCATTTTTTTTTTAAATTTCTTCTTTTCAACAATCGTTAAATTCCAAATATCGACTATGAAAATTCGTTGTTTGATTTTCCTCAGCATTTTAACCGTCGCCATTATCGATATCGATGAGTTCCGCAATACTTCGCGCAGTGTAAAGCAATAACGAATAAAAAAAAAAAAAAAAAAAGGAAAAAATAAGTTATTCCCCTCGAACGCGACGGGAAAAATAATGTATTCGTTCGCGCGTCGTCGTAAAGATCGCGTCGTCGAGTCGGTTTACGAGCTGCGGAGCGCGCAGGAAAAATCCTGGGAAAATTTTTCGAGATCCCTCTCGAGGATGTCCTTCGATCTTTCGACGCCGCGCTTACCTAATCCTTAACTCTTACGCTCCGCGTCCTCGAAATAAGAGTTTACAACACTTCTCGATAAACGAGCGACGGATGTGACACAGGCGAACGCAAAGACGCAGAATGAAGAATGAGAAGAAGAGGAGGAGCGAGAAGGAGTCGGACGCACGTGAGGCATCTTGCGATCGTTCCTCGAGCGCGCGGCTCCTCTTAAACGACCGAGGACTCGCGTACGCGCGGAAAAAAAAAATTCCAAACTCGCGGAGAACCCGGAGAACGTCTTTCCCCGAGTTACGAACAATCGCCGGAGATGCTCTTCGGCCCTGAGACTCCATATTTCAACGCGGACGCTATTCGAGAAGCGAGGGACTGTAAAACGGACTGCGAACCGTGTTGCGTCATATATTTCGCTTCTGGTTTACAGCCGTTCTTGAAAATACCACTTTCGGCACTTCCGCTTGAAAATTCGTGGGTTTGAGAATTTTTTTTTTTCCATTTTTTTCTCGAAATACCTTAAATTTTTCGTATCTTCAAGGCCAAATGAAAATTCGGTCAGCAATAAATGGATAATTTATTGCGTTGGTTTTTTCTTTGACCATGTGGAAAGGTGGAATTGATTATTGTACATTTTTCAAGCGCGTTGAATTTTTTTCTTTTTTTTCTTCTCGCATTAGAAATGAAGAAAAATTGCCACACGTTTTTAACGCAATCGAGTATTTTGTCATCTTCAGCAACGGGACGACATTTTACCGAACAGTTTTAGGTACCTCGGGGTCCATTCTGGTGATGGGATGGATATTTTGGCGCTGGAGGGAAAAAATTTGATACACGCTTTGATTTACCGTGGGACCGTCGAGGTGTCAAAGTTCACGAGCCTCTGTCAATCAAACTTTTCGGACGTCTCAAGGATTATCTTTCCTAATTCTGCCCAAGGCTTTGGAAAGGCCGACCATCGAAAGTCCCTCGATTACTGCTGTGCAACGCGCGAGATATCGAGATGTGTGCGCTAATCAAAAGGGAATATCAAAAAAATCATCGCTCGCATAATTTTTCGATAAAAATACCCACTCCCGCATTTCCAGTGCCAATAACTCTGCTCTTCTAAGACAGTTACGCAATGTTATGTGCTGTCCGAATTCCTCGTGTCCCACTCTCTTCCTTCCCACAATTTCTATTACAGCCCCAATGGCCGGGGTCATTTGGCACATTTCTAATTTTTCTTTTAGTATTTCATCAAAAGCCACGAAGATAATAATTTATTATATCCGATTACGTGATAAATTGAATAATTGTTGAATAAAATGTCACAACGTTGCCGAATTTCTTCCGGTACAATTTTATTTCCTGCTCTCGCCGGAAGAACTTCCGGCATTCTGCTGTGATTTTGGCATTTTTAAGAATGTATCCAATGACTCAATTTTTATTTTTTTGGAATTCCGCATTGACATAATATTCAGGCGATACCTTACGTTATGTTTACGTTTGCAATTTTAATTTGAGTATTTTATCAAAAGCCACGAAGCTAATAATTTATTATGTCGGTTAATGTGACAAAATAAAATGAGCAGAAAATAAAATAATCGTCGAATAAAAAGTCACAACGCTGCCGAATTTCTTCCGGTACAATTTTACTTCCTGCTTTCTCCGGAAGGACTTCCGGCGTTCTGCCGTCATGTCATCATTTTTAACAGTGTATCCAGTGACTGCATTTTTATTTTGTATTTTCAGGGCTTCGCATTGACAGGGAAAATCGAATAATCGTGAGTCCGTCGTTAATTCCTGTGTACCCTCGGCGTAACGTCGAGGCGGTACGTTACATTGTGTATTGTAATAGCTATTTCTTATGATTCGTTGGGCAACGAGAGACAGCGAGAGCCAAAGAGCCGTGAGCGTTATAAAAGCGCGCGTCGAAGGCCAATTTCTAATCCCCTCGCGCGCTCGGCTCAAGGATAAGAGAAACGGGCGCGGTCCTTGCCGTCGGAGCTCGGCTCGGTCGCGCGGAGCGAGAGAAAAAAAAAAAAAAAAAAAAACGTTTTGCTAGAAAAAAGAGGAGATATTATGGGTGGTATACGGTAAGAGAGTCTCTGGTCCGAGCGAAGTTACACTGGCAAAGGGACGAGAAACGTGTAAAGCCGAAAGACACAAAAAAAAAAAAAGCAAAAAAAAAAAAAAGCGAGCCATTTCCTTTTCCGCCCTTCTCGGCTCGACGCTCCCTTTGCGCGAAGCGTTGCGTCGAAGCCGAGAGGGCTGACGGCGCTGTGAAAACGCGCGAGCGTATTAAAAAAAAAAAAAAAAAAAAGGGCCAGCTCTCGGCTGACCCTTGGCCTCGAGGTCGAGCACGCAATCCCAGTGAAAAGCGAAACTTGAGGGAGAAAGAGAGAGAGAGAGAGAATAGAGTCGTGGAAGAAAGGATTGAGCGTAAAAATCTCATAATCTCCTGTCATTGTAGCGAGAACGGGTAACCAAGGATAAGGGAAAGAGAAAGGGAGAGAGAGAGAGAGGTAGGTATCCGGAATATAACATTCAACGACGACCACTCTTTCGTATACGCTCGTAAAGTCATAATGTCGTGGTACTTTGACCATTGGAGCCATACGCTATTTTTGTAAAAGCGACATTCCGCGTGACCTCGCTCTTCAGGTTTCGAAAAACTCGGCGGAGGCAGTGAAGAAAAAAAGGGTTTCAAAGGCCGTGCAGTTCCGGTTTTCACTCGGGCTGTCGTTTCGTCTTTTTTTTTGCCTTTGTTTTTTTTTTTTTGTCGTGGCTAAGACTCCTAAACTCTAACATCCCTTTCGGTGGTAAAGCGATAAAGGGACCGGCACAACTTTAGGACATTTTATTGCGGCCAATAAACAGCCTCGACGCAACTCCTCGAGACTCGCAATTTCGCTGCAGATTTCATTGCCCCCCTCGCTCGATGTTGCGTCGCTCACAATTTCACAAAATCCAATTGCTGAGTTTTATTATTATTGGCGACATTGTAAAGGCTTAAATTAACTGGGCAACGAAGGGCTGAATCAAACACCGTAACGACCGCGACTAAAAGCATCCGCTGTTAAGAAATGCATTTCGTCTCCTCGCTCTCGTCAAATGGTCTCCACGACAAGAATCACCGAAAAATCTTGGTATCGCGATAAACAAAATAATTCCCTCGTGACTTCCTGTAATAGCTAATCAAAAGTGTAATCAGGAATACGCAGAAAGTTTTTTTTAATTACAAACAAAACATTTTAAGTGTTCATTTTTTTTTATTGAGCTATTATAAATTAAAATCGGAAAAAAAAATATTCAGATCAATTATTAGATGGAAATTAATTAATTAATTTTTAATAGACGATTTTGGAATGTTTTGTGCATTGCAGTAATTCGCAGTTTATTTTTAAGATGAATTTGGATTTTAATGTTGCATAGCAAACTGGAAAACTCATCGGTTAACATGTTTCCTTTTTTTTTCTTTTTTTTTTATTCTCTTTCTGAGCTGCTTCCCATTCATGGCTACCACGAAGAACTCGTATTTTACGGCCACAGCTATATTCCAGCGAGGCAGCGGCCTATAAGTTGGCCGAGGCTACAGTTCCCGCGCAAAAAAAAAAGTATTAAAAGAGTATTAAAAAAGTATTAAAAAAGTATTAAAAAAAAAGTATTAAAAGTCTGTCATTTCGGACTGTTTAATACTCAGTTTAATACTTTTTTTCGAGACTTGAGTATTAAAAATGGTATTAAGTATCAAAAAGAGTATTAACTCGCCTTATTTTGAGACGATTTTAATACTTGATTTAATACTTTTTTTTCCGCGATTTTCGGGTATTAAAAAAGTATCACATGGGTATTAAATGCAGTATTAAATCGCCTTATTTTGAGACGATTTTAATACTTGATTTAATACTTTTTTTTCCGCGATTTTCGGGTATTAAAAAAGTATCACATGGGTATTAAATGCAGTATTAAATCGCCTTATTTTGAGACGATTTTAATACTTGATTTAATACTTTTTTTTCCGCGATTTTCGGGTATTAAAAAAGTATCACATGGGTATTAAATGCAGTATTAAATCGCCTTATTTTGAGACGATTTTAATACTTGATTTAGTACTTTTTTTTCCGCGATTTTCGGGTATTAAAAAAGTATCACATGGGTATTAAATGCAGTATTAAATCGCCTTATTTTGAGACGATTTTAATACTTGATTTAATACTTTTTTTCCGCGATTTTCGGGTATTAAAAAAGTATCACATGGGTATTAAATGCAGTATTAAATCGCCTTATTTTGAGACGATTTTAATACTTGATTTAATACTTTTTTTTCCGCGATTTTCGGGTATTAAAAAAGTATCACATGGGTATTAAATGCAGTATTAACTCGCCTTATTTTGAGACGATTTTAATACTTGATTTAATACTTTTTTTTCCGCGATTTTCGGGTATTAAAAAAGTATCACATGGGTATTAAATGCAGTATTAAATCGCCTTATTTTGAGACGATTTTAATACTTGATTTAATACTTTTTTTTCCGCGATTTTCGGGTATTAAAAAAGTATCACATGGGTATTAAATGCAGTATTAAATCGCCTTATTTTGAGACGATTTTAATACTTGATTTAATACTTTTTTCTCCGCGATTTTCGGGTATTAAAAAAGTATCACATGGGTATTAAATGCAGTATTAAATCGCCTTATTTTGAGACGATTTTAATACTTGATTTAATACTTTTTTTTCCGCGATTTTCGGGTATTAAAAAAGTATCACATGGGTATTAAATGCAGTATTAAATGGCCTTATTTTGAGACGATTTTAATACTTGATTTAATACTTTTTTTCCGCGATTTTCGGGTATTAAAGAAGTATCACATGGGTATTAAATGCAGTATTAAATCGCCTTATTTTGAGACGATTTTAATACTTGATTTAATACTTTTTTTCCCGCGATTTTCGGGTATTAAAAAAGTATCACATGGGTATTAAATGCAGTATTAAATCGCCTTATTTTGAGACGATTTTAATACTTGATTTAGTACTTTTTTTTCCGCGATTTTCGGGTATTAAAAAAGTATCACATGGGTATTAAATGCAGTATTAAATCGCCTTATTTTGAGACGATTTTAATACTTGATTTAGTACTTTTTTTTCCGCGATTTTCGGGTATTAAAAAAGTATCACATGGGTATTAAATGCAGTATTAAATCGCCTTATTTTGAGACGATTTTAATACTTGATTTAATACTTTTTTTCCGCGATTTTCGGGTATTAAAAAAGTATCACATGGGTATTAAATGCAGTATTAAATCGCCTTATTTTGAGACGATTTTAATACTTGATTTAATACTTTTTTTTCCGCGATTTTCGGGTATTAAAAAAGTATCACATGGGTATTAAATGCAGTATTAACTCGCCTTATTTTGAGACGATTTTAATACTTGATTTAATACTTTTTTTTCCGCGATTTTCGGGTATTAAAAAAGTATCACATGGGTATTAAATGCAGTATTAAATCGCCTTATTTTAAGACGATTTTAATACTTAATTTAATACTTTTTTTTCCGCGATTTTCGGGTATTAAAAAAGTATCACATGGGTATTAAATGCAGTATTAAATCGCCTTATTTTGAGACGATTTTAATACTTAATTTAATACTTTTTTTTCCGCGATTTTCGGGTATTAAAAAAGTATCACATGGGTATCAAAAAGAGTATTAATTCGCCTTATTTTGAGACGATTTTCATACCGCATTTAATACTTTTTCTCAGTGATTTTCGGGTATTAAAAAAAGTATAGAATGGTGTTGGTTATTAAAAAATTTTCCAAATCGCAATAAAAGCGATTAAGTATTATAAGATTATTGAGAGAATATTAAATCGTATGAAAAATTAAAAAATTGTAATTCTTTTTTTAATATTTAAACATTTAAATACTTATTCAATACTCGAAGGATGAAAAAAGTATTATCCATTGAGTCAGAAATATTTTCAGCAATTGAATAATATTATATGAAGAATAAGTCGTAAATTCTAAAATAGAGATCGAGAAATATGCCAATGAATAGAAGTAATTATATGATAGATTGAATACTATGAATGATTACCTGTTAAATTATCCGGCGCGTCCTGTACATTTTGTAGACTCCATAGACACAGCTAGTCGACACCAAGTTTTTCATGCAGAACACAATTTTCTTCAATAAAATATTTTCACCAGCGATTACATCAAATCCGATAACCTCAAATGGCGATGTTTCAGTCACATCACGTTATAGACAACTGAACGTCTCGAAATAACAAACGGTTGGTTACGTGAAATAGTTACATAGTCACGAGTTAAGAACGACATTGCGGACTATAGATGGCGTAGTATATATACTTATATGCAGCACGCATGTTACATTTTTTCAAAAATTACTGTATAAATTTAAATTCAAACAAAACAAATTTGTTTCATTCAGTCATTTATCTAGACCGATAATGAATCTACGATAAGTTTTTTCGCCAACAATCTTCTCGATTCGAAAAATTGAAGATTTTCTCGTAATTCAGGGATTCGCAAAATGGAATGTGCACAATTATCGCAGAAGGCATTCTTTATAATAGCGTAAACATTGCTCAATATATACGAAAATCGTGGGTTGGTGGGGTACCGTGAAACACGAGTTCTGCGGTACCCCATCAACCCACGCTTTTGTTTCTCGCATAGAGCCTACGGAGGTTAGTACATTGATCAATATACACGAAAATAAGTATATATGAAATCCAGTTGAGGGAAATTGAAATTTTTCTCTAAAATTATAAGCACAAATTATTATCGGTTGATTCTCCATCACGTATACGATGCATCTAGACCGATAATGAATCTACGGTAAGCTTTTTCACCAATAATCTTCTCAATTCGAAAAATTGAAGATTTTCTCGTAATTCAGGGATTCGCAAAATGGAATGTGCACAATTATCGCAGAAGGCATTCTTTATAATAGCGTAAACATTGCTCAATATATACGAAAATCGTGGGTTGGTGGGGTACCGTGAAACACGAGTTCTGCGGTACCCCATCAACCCACGCTTTTGTTTCTCGCATAGAGCCTACGGAGGTTAGTACATTGATCAATATACACGAAAATAAGTATATATGAAATCCAGTTGAGGGAAATTGAAATTTTTCTCTAAAATTATAAGCACAAATTATTATCGGTTGATTCTCCATCACGTATACGATGCATCTAGACCGATAATGAATCTACGGTAAGCTTTTTCACCAATAATCTTCTCAATTCGAAAAATTGAAGATTTTCTCGTAATTCAGGGATTCGCAAAATGGAATGTGCACAATTATCGCAGAAGGCATTCTTTATAATAGCGTAAACATTGCTCAATATATACGAAAATCGTGGGTTGGTGGGGTACCGTGAAACACGAGTTCTGCGGTACCCCATCAACCCACGCTTTTGTTTCTCGCATAGAGCCTACGGAGGTTAGTACATTGATCAATATACACGAAAATAAGTATATATGAAATCCAGTTGAGGGAAATTGAAATTTTTCTCTAAAATTATAAGCACAAATTATTATCGGTTGATTCTCCATCACGTATACGATGCATCTAAACCGATAATGAATCTACGGTAAGTTTTTTCACCAATAATCTTCTCAATTCGAAAATTTGAAGATTTTCTCGTAATTCAGGGATTCGCAAAATGGAATGTGCACAAGTATCGCAGAAGGCATTCTCCATAATAGCGTAAACATTGCTCAATATATACGAAAATCGTGGGTTGGTGGGGTACCGTGAAACACGAGTTCTGCGGTACCCCATCAACCCACGCTTTTGTTTCTCGCATAGAGCCTACAGAGGTTAGTACATTGATCAATATACACGAAAATAAGTATCTATGAAATCCAGTTCAGGGCAATTAAAATTTTTCTCTAAAATTATAAGCACAAATTATTATCGGTTGATTATCGCAGAACTCGTGTTTCACGGTACCCCACCAACCCACGATTTTCGTATATATTGAGCAATGTTTACGCTATTATAAAGAATGCCTTCTGCGATAATTGTGCACATTCCATTTTGCGAATCCCTGAATTACGAGAAAATCTTCAATTTTTCGAATCGAGAAGATTGTTGGCGAAAAAACTTATCGTAGATTCATTATCGGTCTAGATAAATGACTGAATGAAACAAATTTGTTTTGTTTGAATTTAAATTTATACAGTAATTTTTGAAAAAATGTAACATGCGTGCTGCATATAAGTATATATACTACGCCATCTATAGTCCGCAATGTCGTTCTTAACTCGTGACTATGTAACTATTTCACGTAACCAACCGTTTGTTATTTCGAGACGTTCAGTTGTCTATAACGTGATGTGACTGAAACATCGCCATTTGAGGTTATCGGATTTGATGTAATCGCTGGTGAAAATATTTTATTGAAGAAAATTGTGTTCTGCATGAAAAACTTGGTGTCGACTAGCTGTGTCTATGGAGTCTACAAAATGTACAGGACGCGCCGGATAATTTAACAGGTAATCATTCATAGTATTCAATCTATCAAATAATTACTTCTATTCATTGGCATATTTCTCGATCTCTATTTTAGAATTTACGACTTATTCTTCATATAATATTATTCAATTGCTGAAAATATTTCTGACTCAATGGATAATACTTTTTTCATACTTCGAGTATTGAATAAGTATTTAAATGTTTAAATATTTAAAAAAGAATTACACTTTTTTAATTTTCCATACGATTTAATATTCTCTCAATAATCTTATAATACTTAATCGCTTTTATTGCGACTTGGAAAATTTTATAATAACCAACACCATTCTATACTTTTTTTAATACCCGAAAATCACTGAGAAAAAGTATTAAATCAAGTATTAAAATCGTCTCAAAATAAGGCGATTTAATACTGCATTTAATACCCATGTGATACTTTTTTAATACCCGAAAATCGCGGAAAAAAAGTATTAAATCAAGTATCAAAATCGTCTCAAAATAAGGCGATTTAATACTGCATTTAATACCCATGTGATACTTTTTTAATACCCGAAAATCGCGGAAAAAAAGTATTAAATCAAGTATCAAAATCGTCTCAAAATAAGGCGATTTAATACTGCATTTAATACCCATGTGATACTTTTTTAATACCCGAAAATCGCGGAAAAAAAGTATTAAATCAAGTATCAAAATCGTCTCAAAATAAGGCGATTTAATACTGCATTTAATACCCATGTGATACTTTTTTAATACCCGAAAATCGCGGAAAAAAAGTATTAAATCAAGTATCAAAATCGTCTCAAAATAAGGCGATTTAATACTGCATTTAATACCCATGTGATACTTTTTTAATACCCGAAAATCGCGGAAAAAAAGTATTAAATCAAGTATCAAAATCGTCTCAAAATAAGGCGATTTAATACTGCATTTAATACCCATGTGATACTTTTTTAATACCCGAAAATCGCGGAAAAAAAGTATTAAATCAAGTATCAAAATCGTCTCAAAATAAGGCGATTTAATACTGCATTTAATACCCATGTGATACTTTTTTAATACCCGAAAATCGCGGAAAAAAAAGTATTAAATCAAGTATTAAAATCGTCTCAAAATAAGGCGATTTAATACTGCATTTAATACCCATGTGATACTTTTTTAATACCCGAAAATCGCGGAAAAAAAAGTATTAAATCAAGTATTAAAATCGTCTCAAAATAAGGCGATTTAATACTGCATTCAATACCCATGTGATACTTTTTTAATACCCGAAAATCGCGGAAAAAAAAGTATTAAATCAAGTATTAAAATCGTCTCAAAATAAGGCGATTAAATACTGCATTTAATACCCATGTGATACTTTTTTAATACCCGAAAATCGCGGAAAAAAAAGTATTAAATCAAGTATCAAAATCGTCTCAAAATAAGGCGATTTAATACTGCATTTAATACCCATGTGATACTTTTTTAATACCCGAAAATCGCGGAAAAAAAAGTATTAAATCAAGTATCAAAATCGTCTCAAAATAAGGCGATTTAATACTGCATTTAATACCCATGTGATACTTTTTTAATACCCGAAAATCGCGGAAAAAAAAGTATTAAATCAAGTATCAAAATCGTCTCAAAATAAGGCGATTTAATACTGCATTTAATACCCATGTGATACTTTTTTAATACCCGAAAATCGCGGAAAAAAAAGTATTAAATCAAGTATTAAAATCGTCTCAAAATAAGGCGATTTAATACTGCATTTAATACCCATGTGATACTTTTTTAATACCCGAAAATCGCGGAAAAAAAAGTATTAAATCAAGTATCAAAATCGTCTCAAAATAAGGCGATTTAATACTGCATTTAATACCCATGTGATACTTTTTTAATACCCGAAAATCGCGGAAAAAAAAGTATTAAATCAAGTATTAAAATCGTCTCAAAATAAGGCGATTAAATACTGCATTTAATACCCATGTGATACTTTTTTAATACCCGAAAATCGCGGAAAAAAAAGTATTAAATCAAGTATCAAAATCGTCTCAAAATAAGGCGATTTAATACTGCATTTAATACCCATGTGATACTTTTTTAATACCCGAAAATCGCGGAAAAAAAAGTATTAAATCAAGTATCAAAATCGTCTCAAAATAAGGCGATTTAATACTGCATTTAATACCCATGTGATACTTTTTTAATACCCGAAAATCGCGGAAAAAAAAGTATTAAATCAAGTATCAAAATCGTCTCAAAATAAGGCGATTTAATACTGCATTTAATACCCATGTGATACTTTTTTAATACCCGAAAATCGCGGAAAAAAAAGTATTAAATCAAGTATTAAAATCGTCTCAAAATAAGGCGATTTAATACTGCATTTAATACCCATGTGATACTTTTTTAATACCCGAAAATCGCGGAAAAAAAAGTATTAAATCAAGTATCAAAATCGTCTCAAAATAAGGCGATTTAATACTGCATTTAATACCCATGTGATACTTTTTTAATACCCGAAAATCGCGGAAAAAAAAGTATTAAATCAAGTATCAAAATCGTCTCAAAATAAGGCGATTTAATACTGCATTTAATACCCATGTGATACTTTTTTAATACCCGAAAATCGCGGAAAAAAAAGTATTAAATCAAGTATCAAAATCGTCTCAAAATAAGGCGATTTAATACTGCATTTAATACCCATGTGATACTTTTTTAATACCCGAAAATCGCGGAAAAAAAAGTATTAAATCAAGTATTAAAATCGTCTCAAAATAAGGCGATTTAATACTGCATTTAATACCCATGTGATACTTTTTTAATACCCGAAAATCGCGGAAAAAAAAGTATTAAATCAAGTATCAAAATCGTCTCAAAATAAGGCGATTTAATACTGCATTTAATACCCATGTGATACTTTTTTAATACCCGAAAATCGCGGAAAAAAAAGTATTAAATCAAATATTAAAATCGTCTCAAAATAAGGCGATTTAATACTGCATTTAATACCCATGTGATACTTTTTTAATACCCGAAAATCGCGGAAAAAAAGTATTAAATCAAGTATTAAAATCGTCTCAAAATAAGGCGATTTAATACTGCATTTAATACCCATGTGATACTTTTTTAATACCCGAAAATCGCGGAAAAAAAAGTATTAAATCAAGTATTAAAATCGTCTCAAAATAAGGCGATTTAATACTGCATTTAATACCCATGTGATACTTTTTTAATACCCGAAAATCGCGGAAAAAAAAGTATTAAATCAAGTATTAAAATCGTCTCAAAATAAGGCGATTTAATACTGCATTTAATACCCATGTGATACTTTTTTAATACCCGAAAATCGCGGAAAAAAAAGTATTAAATCAAGTATTAAAATCGTCTCAAAATAAGGCGAGTTAATACTCTTTTTGATACTTAATACCATTTTTAATACTCAAGTCTCGAAAAAAAGTATTAAACTGAGTATTAAACAGTCCGAAATGACAGACTTTTAATACTTTTTTTTTAATACTTTTTTAATACTTTTTTAATACTCTTTTAATACTTTTTTTTTTGCGCGGGTTTACGGCACTTTTCAGTCTTTTAGTAGATGGGGCTTCGTCCTATCTGCGCGCTTTGAGCGGTATACCTTCTTCTGCTATCTCCGCGCTCGACGCTCTCAAGGTTGACACTTGTTCGTTAAGTGCGTGCGCGCACAGCGTGTTAATGTCTTTGCCTCATCGCGTACAATGTTCAAGATCGAGCCCTTTCTCACCTCGCGGCAATGGGGTCAACAAATACCTAATCTCTTTGATAAAATGTGCGTTTAACAGATGTCTCTATAAATCACGTAAAAAAAAAAAAAAGGGAGCAAACACCAGATTTCGTTCCGATAAAATGAAAATTGTATCCACGGTCACGAAAAAAAAATTTAAAAATTCCGTTTCCACAGATTTTATGTAAAACCTGGCGCACAATTTTTCGGCTAAATTTTCAACATTTTCAAATACAACAAAACTACCTAAAAATATACATTTTTTAAAATTATCACTTTTGTAATTATCCCAATAAATTAGTCAAATTGGATTTTAACGTACCCTGAGATTAAAATAATTTGGGATTGGTGATTCACACCTTTGCAGGCTGATAAAAATAACTGAATAAACGAGCCTTTAGAGCCGATTATGTAGAAAGGACGAGTGAAAAAAAAAAAAAAAAAAAAATTACAGGTTTCGGATTGGAATTGTATTTTCGGCGCGTTCGATTCTCGACGGCGATGGTGCCCTCATCATCCCGCTTCACTTTCGCCGATTATTCGGCACAAGTGCGCCTTCCAATTATGCATTAACCATAATCAGCAGCTGATGGAGGATGGTGATGGGTCGGAGGAGTCTGGACGTGCGATATAATGATGCCGCGCGCGCGCGCGCGCGTCAACGAAACTCGCCGGCTGTTCGGCGATCGGGCTTCTCGACTGCGCTATGCCATACCGCCGTTACCGTCGATGATTGCATAACGCGAAATTGAAATTCTCTTCGGTCCGGCGGCGGGACCGAGAGCCTGACTCAATCTCGAAAGTGTTATGCCAGAGAGGGACAAACTTTAAGTCCGTATTCCTAATACGCAAACAATTTTTTTTCCTTTTTTTTTCTCTCAGTGAAAAAAAAAAAAAAATTAGCATATGAGCCGTTAGGCTTCGAGGATAATATATTCGCGTTCGAGAATTATTGTCTTTCGTATATTCCGAGAGAAAAAAAAAAAAATGTTATCTCAGTGAAGAATTTTCAACTCCGCCGGAATTTCGGAGGTCTGACTCGAAAGGGTAAAGAGAAAAAGATCGAAGCTCCGATAAGCGATCGAATATCATGCCAACACACGTTTCGTCGCCCGCGGTTGTCTGACGTAGCGGATTTTTTTTGCGAAACCAGGAATCATTTTCACCCTCGGGAATAATGCGAAAGGGACCCCGAAAAGGGCTGGCGATTTGCCTGGAAATTTTTTTATTCTATTCTTCGACATCAAAAGTGTATCCACGATTTATTTCAGATTTTTTTCTGATTATCTTAATTAATTATGAATATTTGAAGCTAAACGAGAAACGCTTCAATTTGATTTTTGAAATGACATTTTTTTTTTTGTGAAAAATCGGTACGTCAAAAATTAATTATAAGGACGCACAATTTAGTGCGATGATCATTTGTAATTATTTCATTAAAATTATCAATGTGGGTATCGATAAAGCCACGGGTCGATTTTCTTCGGGCGATACGGCGACAGTTTGACAAGTTTCGTTAGAATGTAGCATAGTATGCGCACCTTAAAGGCAACGCGTGGCTCCGCGCCGTATAAGAGCGAGCTGCTGGCGCAGCGAGAGACTCCGGCAGCTCGCTGGCTGTGCGTTGAATTTCTGTGCGACCCAATTTCGCAATGCGTGCGCTCGGGCTCACGCACACGCGTAGCTGCGGAAACTGTCGTCGGTGGTTCTACGCTCGCGCGCACGCGAACGCTCAACTAACCACGCCGCTTTGCGCCCGATAGACTGCCGGAGCGTTTGAGTAACCGCGTTCCTGGACAAAAATTCATTTTCACGCTAAACAACCGATGCACATCCGCAAATTACAAATTCTTCCATAACCTCCCACTTCCTGCCATAAAATCCAAAATTTTAATCATCCCTGCCAAAAAAAAAAAATTCCCAGCTAAAAAAAAATTACTAAAATTCCCACATGCAACTAAAATAATAAAAAAAGTATCTTTCACCATAAAACTGCCTTTTCTCTCTCTTCCTCATACAAAAAAAAAAAACAAAATAAAATACCTATTCCCTGTAATCATAAAATCGTCAAACACTTGGGCCATTGATTCCAGTGGCTGCCACTTATCCGAATAGATACCATTACTTTGCAGTACATAATACACCAAAGGTGTATGTGTGTATGTTTTTCACCGGGTTCCATGAGATCGATTCGATAAGGTGAAATCGATACAAGGAAACGGCCAAGGGTTCGGGTGTGTATCGAAGAGGGTGGGGGGGTATTACTGTAGTAAGTATGGGGGTCCGGGCGCGCGCGGGCCTAGGGGCACTGCGAAATATCGCTCCGAAAGCTTATTGACACAAGAGCGCATAGATACTTTATAACGCTATATCTATCGTTGAATTGAGCGGGGGGTGGGAGGGGGGGGGGGGGGGGGGCGCATTCGAGCAAAAAGTCAAGGCCCGCGCCGGTTACTCAACGAGAGAGAAGTGCAGCAATAACGCAGCAACAGTAAGAGCAGCATTCGCCGTCAGCAGCATTTTCCGCTCGTTGTCATCCCTCCCACGCAACCCTTTTCGTTAGAGTCTCGGGGCCACACAGAGACTCTCGTAAATTTCATTCGATTTCACTGGATTATCATAAAATCTGAAGCCAGCGCAAAATCGAGGCTCGTACAATGGACTTTTGTTAAAAAAAAGAATAATAATAATAATAATAATAATAATAATGGCCGTCCGGCAAACAATGAGGCAGAAAAACAATTAAATTTTCATTGTAAAATAAAAGATTAGCTATTATTCGAGAAGAAACGCCGGCTGAAAGACGTCGAGTCGTACGCGCGGCGCTACGTCATCGCGGCAAAGTGGGACAATCCGTCGTAGCGATTCCCTTATCTCGAGAACGAGCGAGCCGAGGAGCTCGGGAGAACGACTGAGAATTAGAGAGCCTCTCGCCTCGCCGATTCGTGACGCTCACGTGCAAATGTGCAACTCCCGGGCGTTTCTTTTTTTTTTTTTTTCTTTCTCTGTGGCTTTTTTTTTCTGGGGAGAAATCGAAAAAGCAAAATTCGAGGATCGGACCGCGCGCGTTAGGATTTAGCTGCATAATGTCACGGCCGAGCAGACGCGAGATTAAAAGACAGCCGAATATACCCGAGCGAACCGACTTATGCATTATACATCGTAACGCACGTTTGGCAATGTGTATGTGCACTTTTTACGAAAAAAAAAACCGAATCTTGAGCAGACGAAATGAAAGTTTAGTAAAAACAATGTTTATCTCGACATTTATTTATGCAATTAAATAAAAATTACGTATCCCGGATTTTTTAAATCAGGACTAGTCAAGAATTTCTACTGTACTTTCTATTGTAAAATCCTAATTATCAAAAATAAAAATTTTAATCTTCATACAAAAATCCAACATTTTTATTACGGAAGAAAAATGCAATAAATTTAAAAAAATGTATTCCGACATAACAAAGTCACCAGATTCTAATGAATTTAATGCATCAAATCCGGATAAATATATTTGATAGAAGCATAGAAAAATAAAAAATAAATTCTTCACCCTCGTACGGTAAACGGTGAAAATTGGTCTGCCGCGGTAACGGAGGATATTCACCTCCCGAGCACCGCGGACTAAAGTTGTACAAGCTCCGGCAGCAGAAGCGTCGCATAATAGAGCTCTCATCCAGCGAATGTGCATGCACCGAGTGCCCACACGTGTTGTAGCGGCGCAGTACGTACATTTGCGACGGGGTGAGGAGGTAGACGTGAGATTTTATGTACACACGGAGTGCAGGCCTGAAAACCACGTCCACAGACGCACACACACACACACACACACACACACGAGGATAGACAGAGAGAGTTCTACACATGGTGAGCCACGTGTGAAGCTCGAATACACACATGTGTGGAGAGTAAGTAGGCCACGGTGCTTTCACACACGATAAGGTCTTATCAGCCCATGCGTACGAGGCTCATGGTGTCGCAGAGAGAGAGAGAGAGAGAAACGGCGCTTTTCCTCCTCTGTCTCGGACGGCAGCTCGCACGTCGTGCCTCACCACGTTTCTTCTTCTCCTCCGCTCCGATAAAACCCTCTTCCCACGCGCACCCACCACTATAACTATATACAGCGGAGAAGCAGGCGGTGGTTGTACCGTCGTCTTTTCGCTCGAGGATTTGTAAAGCCGCACGCGTGAATGAGAAAGAGCCGGAGGATTTGTAAAACCACTCGATTCGACTGGGCTTCCCCCGTTTTTTCTCCTTTTCATCCTCTTCGTTCGCTCCTTCCGTTCTCTCGCTTCGCACTGCGTTTGTATATGTATATGTATACGTAAGCATATATATTTATGTACACTGAATCTATATATATATATATGTAAATCTATATAGATATGTATGTACGTATGTATGTACTGCGTTTGTATATGTAGATATTGTATATATATACGTATATATATGGATATGTATGTACGCATGTATGTATGTGTGTGTGTAGGAGCTTTGCAGCAGCGAACGATGAACGCTTCTTTCCCTCGAGCATCACACGACTCGCCCTTTCCCTTTCGTACTATGCTCTTGCATGTTCTTTCTCCGCGCGGCATTCTCTCAGCGCTCGAACCTCCAACCTACTACCACTTGAAGGTTCTTTCACGCTCCTGAAGCGGCTGCTCCAATGATCTGCGTGAGTACGCGTCTGTGTGTGTGTACTTCCTCTTTTCTCACTCTCCCCTTTCTTTCAGAAGGCTCCCTTCGGAAACCACTCGACGCGAAAGCTCTCTTTCCTCCTCGCTCCATCCGCCTCATGATTCTCATATGTGGACACCATCTTCGCGTGATAAAATTTCAACAATTTCGCGACTATTCAAAATAAAAATTAAAAAAATGATTTGCTGAATTACAAAAAAAAAAAATTGTTATAAATAAAAATTAATTTTCCGGTTTAACAACGTAATTTTGGAATCATGGAAAATCAATATTTTCAACCATTTTGATATATTAATTTGTGAAAACAATAAATATTAAAATTTAAAGATTTTTTGGTTGAATGAAAAAACAAAAAAATTGCGGGAAATTAAGTAAAATCAGTTGAATTATTTTTTATTTATTAAAAAATGGATTAATAAAATTTTTGAAAGATGAAGTCTGTCGCGGATATTGTACATTCGTGGTTAAAATGCAACGACGACAACGCGCTAACCCGACGCGTAAACAACAATGCCTCGCGGACCTTGAAATCGCAATGGTGCGAGACAACGAGGACTGGCATAACGTTATGATATTACATAATGATGCCGGGCGCGGGGTGTTCCTCTCTTTCTTTCTTCCCGTTGTCTCCCTTCACATCGTATGCACCGTACGTATCGGCAATTGCGCCCAACACATCGAGCGCATTATGCCGCTGCTCACCGACGTACAGCGGACACATTGCGATTCCGATATCGCTGGGAGTGCTGCGAGAGCGAGAGTGCCGCTCGATGAATCAGGTAGGACAACGTCGTATCGATTAACCGTGGATCGTGTCACATAAATATCAAAAGTTACCTTGTACACGATCGTTTATTGCTCGCCAATAATATATCTCAATTGACAATATTATTCCCTTGAATTTCACAATGAGTGGGATTTAAAAAATTATTTTTACTTCATCGATTACCGTAGAATAATCCATTATATTTAATTCGACTATGATATACATTTTTTTATTCCTTAATTAAAATCAGGCCGATTGAAATTATGAATAAATTAGGAGACACAAGGAAATTGGAATTGCAATTTAATTGCAATTAATTTGTCGCAGATTATAAATGCAGCGGAATTCAATTTCACAATAATTTAGTTGAAAGAATTATGATTCATTTTTTTATTCTTGAATTGAAATCGGGTTGATTGAAATTGTAATGAAATTAGGAGACATAAGGAAATTGGAATTGCAATTCATTTATTGCAGAATAAAATGCAGCGAAATTGCATTTTATTATTAACGCCTGTTTTTATTCAATGGAAAAATGTGGAGCAAGTGTTCAGACGTTACATCACTAAGTAGAAGAGATTAGTTTCAGCCGAAGATTTTTTTTCTTCTTTTTTTTTTCGAGTGTTTTACGTAAAGAATAATTTGAGAAAAATGAGGTAGAAATAGAAACGAGTGGCGACCGTGAGCGTGTCTAATAAGCGTGCACGCAACACAGGTTGCACGCTATATAGATATACATTTAACACCGTGCAAACCACGCGTACCTCGTGAATATACGTGTAGCACTTCTCGTTGCATTAACGAGCACAGCGAGTATAGAGGCATGCGACCTTGAAAGTGGTCAGTCCGTAGCACAAGTGGCGAATCTTTTACACCTTCATCAGAGCTCTCGATTAAGTCATACAAGGACGTAAGCAGATTTTCCATCATTTTTCTTACCCATAAACATTTATTCGTTATTTTGCAACACAGACATTAATATTTCTTAATAATACAATATAATTTTTTTTGTTTTACATACCGAAATAATTTTTAAAAATTATTTACTTTTATTTAATTTATTTAATTATTTTACTTTTTTTTTTTTCTCTACCCAATTAATTTATCTTTTTACAATTCTTTGTATTTTTAGTCTCGACGTAAATGCAGAAGTGAAGTTTCATTCTTTATTTTACTTTTACAAAGCCCTTTCTTTTTATTCTATTTATCTTTCTCACAAATCCGGATTTCTCTTGCTCTATTTTTCATCGTACGACCGGACGCTCTTTGCCTGTATATCGGACTGCCGGTGTTGCTGCCGCTGCTCGAGGCTAAAGGCCTTACACGAGACTCTGCAAGCCTTTCTTTCCCTCTTCCTTTCTTTCTTTCTTTCTCTCTTTACACCCTTCCGCCCGCCGATCCCGTAATACCAAGCGAGCAGCGCTCTTCGTCTCGCGCTTTGCAAACCGGATTCGCAATAAAAGCAACCGAGAGAGAGAGAGAGAGGCCGGGAACACTGGGAGCAGCGACGATAGAGCCCCGAAGACACGAGGAGAACGAACGCGGTGCACCGACTCACCGGAACGCGCTTCCCAGGAGAAAGACGATGAAAAGAGGAAAGGCGAGCGCGCAAAGTGGGCAAAAAGGGGGCGGTCTTCTCCAGCAGTCGTGCGTTACCACGATCATGAAGAACCGGACAACCGCCACTAAACCAAACTTAAATAAAAGCCCGAGAACTCGATCTTTGAGGATTCGCGATACTATTCGTTATTCACTCGAAGAGACTTTCTTCAGGAATTCAAATGCAATTGCACTGAAAATAAAAACTAGTGCATTTTCATTGTCTCCATTTATTCCAATTTTTTTTTTTTTTTTTTGAGAGTCAGATGAGACATTTTATGAGTATTATTGATTAGATTTATTATTGAATATTGAAATTATGAAATTTTAATGTTAGTTTAATTTGGGGGGTTAAATTTTTTTTTCAATGCTTTGAGAAATATTGCGATTCGATGAAAAGGGTGAAAAATTGACATTTCTCGCTTTTTACCGTGAATTCGTGTGGCGGTGTACTTTCGAAATGATAAACGACGAGTGGTGCGTAGAGAGCGAGCTGCGAAAGCAAATTGCGCAATGGGCCCTGCCTGTGGCCTTTTCGTCGTCGCGAGACCAACGATAAAACGTCCCACCGAGCGTTTCATTCCAAAAGCGCGCGCGTTAATAAATAAATAAATAGCATCGGAAAAAAAAACTACAAGAGCTTCCGAATTACACGCGTGTCTGAATAATTATTCGGTCGATTAATCGGCCGACTAATTTTAATGCGCTCGGTGCCCCGAGGCTCTGATAACAAAAGCCAGGGGCCAAGTCGCAGAAAAAATTAATATTTCATCCGACTCTCTTGCGCTTTTTTTGGCTTCAGTCGCGTGGGAATCAGCTGACCGGCTGACGCCCTTTAATCCGGCAGAGGACGCATGCAAAATCGTTTTCGCATCCGGTTTCCGCGCGTTTCCGCCTTGCATTAATAAAAAAAAAAAAAAAAAATCGACATTAATTTACCTAACTCGACGTCTTATTCGTAATTACGCTAATTAAAGCTGTTTTTAAATAATCGTATGTATTCAAATAAAAATTTTTTCTCGAATAAAAGTAACAAGCGGAATTGTGGAAATCCTGGCGTTAATTAACATTTTTTAAACAATGTCAATTTCGTGAAATACAAAGTTTTTATATTTTAAAAAAATTGTATACGCAATGCGATTTAGAAAAAAAAAAAAAAAAATGTGTTTAGAAAAATATAAAAACATGTCGAGAGTCTCTTCGACGATTGAATTAACCGGCGTTGCCTCATAATAGATTCGTAAAAGCTATAATTAATTCGAGCTTCGCCACCGCGACGCTCGACCTCGAGTGAATGCACCGACTCTAACCTTCTTCAGCAAGTCCGTCCTCTATGCCCATTCAAAACTATCCATTTTGCTATTCACCTTTTCCATTCACATTCCCACGGTCGACTCGATAGAGCGAAAATTGCGGAAATCCGTAGCGTCAGCAAGGTTAATTAGTTGTCAATGACGAAGAAGAGTCAGCGAAAAATTTGAAAATTATTAGCATCCGCATATTTCTAACAAAATCGAAGCTAATACATTTTTTCAAAATCCTTTATTTTCGTAGTTAAATTAATGAAAATTACTAAAATGCTTAATTTATTTTTTTATTTCATTCGATTTCATTGCAAAAAGGGCCTTAATTTATTAACAATTTTACATTTTAATTAATTCTCTTCGCGCGCTGTCAAAAAAGAACATTTTTTTTTTCGAGGATCCGAGGATCGCGGAGCACGCCAAGTGGTAGCATCCCGTGCAGCGCGGGCGGATCGCCGCGTGTCTGAGCGCGGGTGGAGTACACACGCAAGCGGCGGAGAGTAGTGCGTGCCGGCTGAGCCCAGCCGAGCGACCGGCGCGGCGAGAGAGCGCGCGCGGAGCGAAACACGCTGTAAAAATAGAACGGCGTACGCCTTCTCCGCTCCTGGAGAGTGGAGAGTGGTACGAAATATTCCGAATAGCGAGAGAGCCCGACTATATTGGTGACCGCGCGCGAGCGTGAGTGTACGGAATGAAGAGAGAGAGAGAGCGGAAATAAATCTGTAGAATGGAGAAATAATAATAGCGAGGCGAGATTTAGTAACATAATATAGTACGCGAGTTATGCCACGACAGATTTCCGAGCCTCGCTCGTCCTCATTTTATTTCGCACTCTCACCTTCGAAATACATGAATGGACGTACGCTTATGGGGTCGAAATAGAATTGGGCGAAATGTAGACACTGATAATGTATTCGACGACCCGCGGGCCACGAAGTAAAACGAACGGATGCTCGTGTGTGGAGTAGGACAGCGAGGAGAGCGGGTTTAGTGGGCCAAAGAGAGAGAGAGAAGAGAGCCAATGCGATTGAATGCAAACGAGAGCAGGGCAATGTGCGTGCGAGGGACCGACGAAAGAGAATAAAAGAGAGTGAATGAAAGGAAAGACGTGAAAAGCGAGAGTTACCAAATTTCGTCTCACTTTCACCCATCGACAAGATTTTACCATGTGTGTGTAAAATAACAGAATTTTCATTGTTAAATTTTTTTTTTTAAATTTCAGGTTAAATCGACGTGTAATTTTTTTTATTAATGAGAAAATAAAAAATTGAATTGAGTGTGGCAAATGTTACCAGACTGGAATAATGGACTGAGTTTAATGGATAGGATCCATGGGCAATTTTATTCTGGTCCTGGTAGTGAGAATTTTTTTTTATTATGTCAATAAATGCCTTGCACACATACCAGTTGACTTATTTATGTATAAATGAAGTAAAAATGTAGAACGATTGAGACAGTGAGATTAAAAGAGGGAGATTGACCTCGTGAGACAGATGCTAAATGTCTGTCGAGTGTGTGCATCGGAGTGGGCCACGAGAGAAAGACAGAGGAAAATAAGAGAGAGAGAGAGAGAGAGAGAGAGAGGCGAGAAAGACGTAGCCCAGTTCGCTCCGTTATCATCTTTCTATTGGCCACTCGATGTGTGAGTTAAGTTTGTGCGCAGTTTCGTTGGTATCGTTGGTAACCCACACCAGCGCGAACCACGTGTGTCGACGAATGTGTGCCGTCGGGCGTCGCGACGCACGTGTACGCCGCATACTATCAGTATGCGTTGATACGTATCCGAATAAGCTTCATCAATGTATTCTAGGCTAGACGAGTGTTGCTCTATCCAAGCCAAACAATTTCTCTCTCCTCAGCAAATGGAAAAAAAAAATCGACACTGAATTTTCGAGCAATAGTTACAAAAACTATTAATTACTTCCCACTAGACATTTCTAATAAAAATTCATTCATATTACACATTTCTTACACAAAAATATATCTATTCAACCACAATTTTATTAAATATTAAATTCAATTTTTACCAACCAAATGTTTCCATTGATTAAAGAATCCATTAAATCCCGGGAAAAAAAATTTCAGCTCCTCAATAATATACTTATATTCATATATTTAATGATTTAATATATATATACCAATATTTCCGCCGCACTTATCAATTTATATTTCAAATACATAATTCGGCGTATTCGATACATTTTTTTTTTTTAATTTCTCCGGCCTATTTGTAATGTAATAGTACAGAGAGAGAGAGAGAAGTCCTCTCTCTTTCTCTCTCTCTTTCCTAGTGTCGGGGAAAGGGAGATTCTCGAGGCCCGCGCGGCGAGCGGAGGTGGGAGGTCCGGTGCGAGTGACGTAGAGAAGCGAGTGCTGCTAGAAAGAGCATAGCTGAGGATGAGGGGGAGGAGAGGGGGGTGGAGGATGTCGAGAAGGATGAAGGGAAGGGGTGAAAGAGCTCGGAGCGCACAGAGAGGAGTGCACAGAGCCGAGTGGGGTAATGACGATGAAAGGGAAGGAGAAGAGGTTGCGTGGCGGTGGTGGACGGTGAGAACAGGAGGTGGTGGAGGTGTGTGTGCAACGAGTGTACTCACAGAGTGAGACGTCGTCGCCACAGAGAGAGAGAGAGAGAGAGAGAGAGAACCACTAGCCAACTAGCGACTTACAGAGCAACTAATACTGCAGTTCACCACGAAACGAAGCGAGTATACACCGAGCGATTCTGTAAGTACCGAGAGTGCCCGACGAGACATTGTGTGTTACATATACCCACACGTATGCGCATAATAAACGCACACCTTAACCCGGACTAATAGCCACGAGGTAGAGTGGAAACGCTCGCTAACCCACAACGTCGCGCGACGCGGGGTTAGCAAGCCTTTGGAGGATCTCGCCCGGCAGTATAACAACCCTTTGCCGGCCAAAGGGCTCACCAACACAGTGTAGCCCTCCCGAGACACCTGGCCGCGCCCCCCACCCTCCACCTCCGCTCGCTCTACCTGCGCCTCTCTCTCTATCTCAAATAATTCCTCATTCCCTTTCCCACTCGAACTATCTTTCTCTTTGCTCCCACCATCTCCGCTAACCTCCACCACCATCGACACTCGATTTGTCTACGCTAGTTCAAGCCAACACTCTTCTAACTAACCAACACCATGTAACCCTTTCGTTCATTACTGTGTTAAACCCGGAGCGCACTCGATTCCGTATTGCACGGCCCTATTTTGTATACGTATACACAAATGTAACCCCTCTCTCTCTCTCTCGAGGGAGATTTTTCCGCCCCCGCTACTCGACTCGTGTCATACCCTACGGAAACACTAATACAGATACGAATTGTTCTATGGTTAGATAGGCTACGTCGCTGCTCTCTTGCCGCTGGTGTTACTCTTCCACCACCAGCGCCGCCAAGATTTCAGCGCGTTGTTTCTCTCTCGCTCGGCTCGTAAACTGTCGGGTTCGTTCTCCGTTGCACTCGAGCGCCGGTGAGCGAGCGAGCGATCCACCTAGCCCAGGTCGCAGTGTTGGAGAGCGCGCGAAGTAAACGGGGACCGGGAGTAATACGGGTGGGAAAGTGAGGCAGTGAATGAGCCGGAGAAAGAGAGAAGAGAAACGAGGCTAGCGCGCTACGCGGCGCAGCTCTCCGCAAAAGTAACGCTGTAGCGAAGAGGCCAGTTGCGAGAGACACCGCGGAGACCGGAAGAGAGCCTCTCTTCCGACGACGACATCCATCGAAAGTGATCGCGAACGCGCGCGCGCGACCGCGCGATACGTCCAGACGTGTTAGCTCGCTGCGTTTACGAGCCGCGAGGTCTTATCACCGATTTACCCCGGCGAATCTGCATTCGTAATCGGATGAAAAGTTTTTGTCGTAAATAAAAAATAACAACAACAACATTTGAGACTATACTTCGATAACGCAAATAACCGGCTATCAAAGTGCAACGTTTTGCTTTTTTGTTCGTTTGTTTGTTTTTTTTTTCCTTCTTTCTTTTAGTTCTGTCGAGTCTGGAAGATGATGAGCCTGTGTCTGTGATAAAGAGTCACTCGATATCACTGCCGTTCGAAAATAAACGCTCGCGGCTTACGGACTTTATAAATAACAATAGCAGTGCGAATATCGAGTTGCTTCGCTGTCGAGGCGATTAATGTCGTTGCTGTTTTTCAATTCGCACGTGTGCCGTTCACGGAAATTCATTTAGGCGAGGAGGATACTCGGAAAATTTCACGGAGAGTGTTTAGATATTTCGTACATTTTATTTATTTCTTTCTGTTTTGAATAATCGAGATCCAGCGAGAGAAAAAGCAGAGAGAGAGTGAGAGGAGAATTTAAAAACACGAGGGCGAGTTATTCGCTCGCGTTCCCGTGGGTTGTTCGCATAATATACGTGCGGTTCACGGAGGCCTGTGAGCCTCGCTGGCGCTGCTATTGCCGCTTGCGCCGGGCCCCGCGTTGTGTAAGAACTGAAAGTAAAAGTTGAAACCGCGCGAGCGCGCGGGCTAGCGCTCGGCGCGAGACCGAGCGAGCGCGACCGCGTGAGCGCGTTAAAATCCGATCCCGTAGGCAGCGCGAGCGAGCGAGCGAGCGAGCCCGACCTAAGGAGCCTACAGAGAAAGGAAAAAAGGAGAAGCTGATTGAGATATACGCGCGCAACCCGAATATCCATCCCCACCCTTTCATTTTTCGTGGACTTTCGCTTCTCGAAGAAATCGTCGGTGTGCTTTCTCATAGACAATCAAAAAATATATTCCACACGTCACTCGTTCGCTTTGTCTCTCCTTCGTTCGAAATATTTCCTGAAGCGGTAGACGAAGAAGAAGAAGATATTAATAATCGCACAAGGAAATCGGATGGTTCGGCTGGATAAGAATCGATACGCAGCGATCGAGAGAATTTACACGGAGAGAGGAAGCGAAGTGAAGGGGTTGCCCCAGCGCGGAGACTACGTTGCTGCTGCTGCTGCTGCTTCAGGCTCGTTGCTGGTTGTCCTTGAAATACACAGTCTCCGGTGGAGAGAAAGTGAGGAAGAATCGAGGGGGACGGCTACAGTGAGGCATTTGCTTGTGGCTGCGAGTGTTGCCGAGTTGCAGGAGGAAGAAATAAAAGCGTGTGAGAGAGAGAAGAAGGAAGAAAACGACGAAGAAGAGAAGAAGAAGAAGGAGGAGGAGGAGGAGGAGGAGGAGAAGCGAGGCTCGTGTCTGTACGCTCGATATTGCGTAACCCGAACCTCGCTCAACAGCGGCCCGCGAACATCGCCAGAGGGAGAAGAGACGAAAAGAGAAGGTGTCCACGAGGGCGAACGGTGCGGCCAAAGGAGAATCCCCACTAGCGCAATAGGCCACCGAAATTTCTCACCGCGCGTCGCCGATCGACACGGACGATGATAAATCGTTCCAAGATCATGAAAATCGTCGATTACTTAGCCGATCCTCCGGCGGGTCCCCTCACAATCAACGACAATTACCACCGGTAAAAGTGCAATCACACATTTTCATACACCCTGAAGAAAACCGAAGAGCGAATATCCACCGACGGGAAGTGCTCGAATAACAGAGTAAATTACGAAAATTCGTGATAAAGAAAAGTGCCCAGCGACACCGGAAGTGCAGAATTGTTTGAGAGAAGTAAATAAACGCGAAAAAAGAAAACGAATATCGAATCGAAATATCGTGGGCGAAGTTGGGGGAAGAAAGAGAAAAAGGTGGCAAAGAAGAAGAAGAAGAAGTACTTCCGGAAGTCGGAAGGTCTCAGGCGTGAGAGGTCTCGTGGTCGCCGGAAGAGTGGGAAGAGTGTGTGCGTGTGTGCGTGTGTGCGCCTCTGGCAGGCAGGCACAACCTCGCCGGGGTAATAGGAGCTCCTCTCGTTCGCCAGTCGGTCTCTCACCGTCCGCCACGTCGTCGTCGTCGTGGTCGTCGCGTCGTCGAGAGTGTTGTACAGTCGTCGAGTAGCCGCTCGGAACTCGCCTCGACGACTTTTACTTCGTGTTGTGGCCGTGCCGAGCGGAGTACAGCGAGCGCGAGCCCGCAGTTTCGTAAAGGGATTACAAAATCGTGTAGAAAGAGAGAGGAGCGCGGGCGACGGGGCTTCGGCACATATACACAGAGAGCCCGCGCCTCGTTCACAACAGCCGGAGCACCACGCGGCGACTTAGAGAGGAGAAAGGAGGCACGGAGCGATAGAGAGAAAGAGGCGAGATAATTCGACGAAGGGAAAAAGAGCGAGAGGCGAGCTGCCCGTTGGAGAAGGCGCCCGCGCGAGTTTACACGCGAGAGAGAGAGAGAGAGAGAGAGAGAGCGACCACGACACAACACAACCGGGCGAAAGTGAAGTTGCGCGGTGGTGCCTCGTTTCTTGGCCCCTCGTGGTCTCCCGAACGTCATCGTTCTCACACCTCTTCGTCATACACCTTCGCGCACACTAATTTCATTATCAATTACGATTATCAAAAATAATATCCGCATAAAAGAGATTTTTTGAAAAATTCAACTTGACACCGGGAAGCATCGTTTTGTTTTTGTTATGTTTTTTCAAGGACAGTGTCAAAGTGTTTGTTCGATCGAGTGATAACCAGTGGACGAGTGATAACAATCGTTTGTAGTTTCGTAGCGGACATAATAACAATAGTATCTCAGTGCACTGGGTGAATTTGGGGCCAGGTGAAATGGATCAGGTAAATCACACCTGTGCGTTATTCGTAATCGAGCGGAGAGTGGCGAAATATATGTCGGACCCTCGTCGCGCGCCACCCGCGAATCAACAGGCTTGAGAATCGGTCCCGGTAACCTCGTGACCATCGACGCGTTCCTCGTGGCCGCACCGCAACGAGTGTTTTCCCACAAGTGACCGTAGTCGTAGCGCCGCGCCTTTTCTTCACCTTGGGTGGCTGCGCGGCTCGCGCGATACTCGACCAGCGGAACCAACACACCGAAGAGGATCGTCGAGCCAACGTGTGACGACGAGAGAGAGAGAAAGAGCGAGAGAGAGAGAGAGAGAGAGAGTACAGACGGCGAGCTAGGAAGGGACGTGCGCTCGGTCGCGATCGTAAGTCGCCTCTGGCACGAGAACGCGAGAGACCACGAGAGAGAGACGATAGCGCTCGGTGTGCGCTCGCCTCTCACGAGTTTAAAACGTCGCGTGCGCCCGCGCGCGCCTGTCAACCTTTCCTCTTCATCTTCTCCTTTTCCCCCGGTCCGCGCACTTTTCACCGCGATATATTAACAAAAGTGTTTACCACGCCGCGTGTGAGTGCCGCTGCTGCTGATGTGTGTGTGTACCTCCGACACACGAGTGCCTCCGTTTTTACCCAACAAAGTGCAACGACAGTTCTCCACGCATAAACAGCGTTACGTGTTCGCGAGCGCATACACACACACGCGCGCGTTATAAAAATCCAAGCGCACACATGTTCGATATTACCGTCGGCATCTGAGGCCAGTTGTCAGTGCGTTCTCGCGCTCTGCGCTCGGCGTTAAACGCTCACGGGCTGTGTGACACCGATTGTGTCACACGGCGTGAGAATATATAAAAATATTGTCGAAGAAGAAGAAGAAGCAGAAGAAAGGAAAGCGTAGCTGAAGCAGTTGATACGAGTACCAGTGTCGAGAGTCACTACCGAGTGTATCACTGTGCATACCGTGCACTTCGTGTGTTGGATTTACTGACTGCACACAGAGCCTCTCGGTGTGCATGTGCATGTGTGCGTGTGTGTGTGTGTGTTGTTGTTGTTGTTTGTGTATGTGTCTCTCGAGGAATTAAAAGTTCTCTTAAAAAGGTTAGCGGGATAAAAAAGGCTCGCGCGAAAGGATAAGAGAAAGGAATATAGGAGACTTCGCGAGGCCTTGAGAGTACCCAACGGGTAAAAGTGCTGCTGTTGCTGCTGCTGCTGCGGCTGCTGGTAGCGCGCGAGAACCACGAGTGCCAGCCGGCTGACCCTGAGGAGCCCGGACCGTCGGCTCAGGCCCCTTGGCACACTCGTAAGAGAGAGAGAGAGAGATCGCTCGAGCGTCTCTCCCACTTATCGGGACCGAGAGAAAGGAAGGAAAACATAGAAAGAGAGAAATTAAATATAAACGATTAATCGGGGTGTTACGTCTCATCGTTATCTGCACGAGCGGCTCTGCTCTCCGTGCATCGTGCGCCCACAATACCGGCCTCGTAATAATCCAACAAAACGACCGGCGGCGATTCCCCTTTCTACAATCGCGGAATTCAAGGCACATTTCACGCTCTCCCGACTCCCCCCCCACTCCTCCCCCTGTGAATCACTTCAGGATATTTCGATGAATAATTCGCGGGAATAGAAGGAAAGAAAAAGAAATCACGGAAATAATAAAAAGCCCGGAAGTGACTGTGTGCTTAAGCAAGCGACAGAGATAAATATATATACATATATATATGTAATACTTGGCGAAATAAGTGTGTATTTAACGAGTGTTTACATGCGCCAGTGGCGACGGAATAGAGTGACGAAGAATTTGATAATATATCGTTATCTCAAGTCATCGATTGTACACGCGACGAGACCACGTGATTCAAGCGCGCGTTCACACTTCGGGTGGAGAGAAGAAAATTGTAATATATATATATGGTGTATATATAAAACGGTAAGAGAGGAGAGAAAAGTGTTGTCTCAATGTACGTCACGTGTCGCCGTGTTGGGCCCCCCCGCGCGATTTCCTCTTGTCGTGTACCCTCCGCACCGGCGATTTTCAACCTCGCAACCTCGAGGACGCAAAAGGACCTGCGCAGTGTCGTGGAGATGCGTCGCGTATCCTCGAGAGAGTCCTAATTCAAATCGATCCGTATATCTCGATTATCTGTCATCGATAACGGGGCCTCATGCCCACTTATTCGTCATCCAGGCTGGAATAATTTTCGACTCACCGGTAAAACGGATTTTACAGTGTGGAGGATCATACAAAACAAGGTTAGTACTAACCCGAATTTTCATATTTCGATTATTAGTCGTAATGTGATTGGATTCATTAAATCGGCGCTTTGTTTAATTGGAATAATTCATTAATAATGCATTATACATGTGAGCACCCGCGAAAGGGTTAACCGTGACTCGATTGGAAAAGTGCGGGCGAATTAGTGGAGAACGAGGAAGCGTAACGAAGCTGAAGAGGCGGAGGGAACGGGGAAAATAAAAAATCACTCTCACACTCGTTTATTTATAAGTGTCGACGACCCTGTAATCTCGACGACACGGTGAGTGATTTACGATTGACGTTTATCGCGAATCTCAAGCGTTTACGTTTCCCTCTCTCTCTCTCTCTCTCTCTCTCTTTGTTTCGATGTGCCGAAGAGAATTTGTTCTCTGGCGAGTGTGTCAATCGCAAGTTGTGGCGGCAGTGCTACTTGTCTTGACCTCGACACAACTTGCCATTCAAATGTGAAAAGGAGGTCGACTTAGTGAAGAATGCATTTTTTTTTCAAGTCCGTATAATTGTCAGGAATTTATTTTTCCTCGTCGTCTTCCCAAAGAGGATAATCAGAGGGAGGACGATCGAGCCTGACGAGGACAATTCATTCGTTAGATCGAAATATCCTCGTGACGTCATCACGTCCTGTCCGCTCGCTATTTTATTCCACATCTCGCTCATTTATTTCTCACTCTATTATACCTTTGTGAATTTCCAATCGACATCAAAGAACAAACCGAAGAACGTCGGAGGATATTTTTAATGCCCTTTCGCGGAAGTCGAAGGTACCAAAAGCCCTGGCACTGAATGATTCCCAAGGGCACACGGAAAATCCCGGTGCACATTTTTGTGAACATGGCGGATATTAATTGACGGTCATTACGATGCATTCACCGATTGATCGTTACAACGCATCGGAAAAATCGCAGTGATCCATGGACCAATAATCGATAAACTGGACAAACCTTTTACACGTAGATCCGCATCGATCGCTTACCGATTTATCGGAAACTATCGATGCATCATCGCGACTCTACTCGCAAACCGATCTCTGAATTAAATTCAGCGATCCCCGTTATTGAGATTCACGATATCGATCGATCGTCGATCTTGTCATTACCGATTTTGCCGTAAATACGCGTGAACGCAAATTCGTTCGCAGGCTAATTCTCGAGTCTCTCGTCACTGCGGAGAGGAGAGGGAGTCCCAAGAGCGGCCGAGTCGTGGGTTATGCGGCGGGGAGTGCGCGTGGACTCCCGTCGATCGTAAAGGAAAAGTGATCTCTCGTCAAGGTCACGCGCGAGCACGTCGAAAGGCGCCCGAGATCGACTCCGTCACATTTCGCATTCATCGTCGTGTTTATAATGTTGGCGAGGAGGAAGAGGAGAGGTGAACCGGCGGAGGGGTTGGCGGGGCGGTGGTGAAGGGGGGAGGGGGTAAGGCACATTGAGGAAGGGGTTCCTCCTCTCTATAACCGATATATCTCGCGATAAACTTCTTGGTACTACATAACACACTCTTGCGTGACTAAGTGAATCTTCACGCTCTGTATATATATGTATATATGTATGTATATACGTATATATATATTAATGTATTTTCTTATTTTTCTCTCCCGACTCGTTGAAGAATGTCTTGTCGACTTGTGGGATTATAATACAATATTAGCATTGAGCGTGCATATTACGGCGATCCATAACGTCACTGATTACATCTATCGCTAATTATAGCATATAAGTCGTGACACAGAACGACGGATCGAAGACCTCCAAAAAAAAAAAAAGTGACAACTGTTTTTTTTTTTGGTGGAGGTTCAATTAGATGATAATATTGTCGCACTTCGGATGATTATAAAGGGGTAATCATTATTATTTTGATAATAGAGACCTTGATAAAAAAAATTAATAAATCGATGGAATGATATAATTCGTTGATTGGTTGTGGAATTTAATTGGAACATTTTTGTATTTAATTTTCGTTAAAATATTTATATGACAAGCACAATTTTTGAATTTATATTGAATTTTGTAGAAAAGTACAATGGAAAAAAGTTATATTCATTTTCATAATTTTTTTTTTTTTTGGGTGATTGATCTTGAATTGGAGAATTATTTGTTGAGATATGTGGGGTACGTGGTTGGACGGTCGTGTGATGAAGCACCTGTTCGATCACGAGCGCCGTGCGCCACTCTCATGATCTTACAGTCCTCGTGGGGATCTCGAGGTGCACGACTGACTCGCCATCGGGTCTTCGGGTGAATAACTAATTAACGAATCGTTTTGCCACGGAAATCGATCGGTCGCTCGTGACTCCGCAGCCGTCGGAGGTGATCGCGGGAGAAAACGTGAAGCAGGGCGATTAATTAACGCGGGGGGGTGACACGTAATTAGCGGCACTCGACACAAACGCTGTGATATCGGGATCGCGGTGTCTCTTTTATCCCCCGCCCGGAAAACAATACTTTCCTCTTCCTCGAAAAAAAAAAATAAATAAATATATTCAATTCACACGACATACTCCGCTTATTAATAACGCCGCAATTAGTCGAAGGCCCTTAAACCCTTAATTCCAATTGCCTTTTTCGGTTTCATCATTTTTATCCTCGCCCTTGAAATTTATCTCCAATTTCAAGGATTTCCCAAATTACACTTACGTTTCAATGAAAAAACGTCGCATTCACTGCTCGTTAATTATTGCAATTTAGTAATTAACAGGAATACCAGGATTTCTCAGATCCTGTCGAGTAATCTTAAAATTTTTTTTTACAAATGTTATTCCCGCGTTGGGATTTTTCCTATTGCGCGGGAATTCTCACATATTACTCCCGGGTAATAGTGCGGAGAGGAAGCCGGTGTAATATAAGGAAGGAAAATAAAAAGAATAAAGGAGCGAGCGGGCAGAAGAGAAAAGAAAGAAAGAAAGAGGCAGGCGCGGATGATGTGGGAAAAGAGGAAGCTAATCAGAAGCGGACGTACGCTCCGACGAATCGCAGAGGCTCGGGGAAGCGGCGCGTCAGCGAGGTCCTCGCCGGGAACGAGCTTTTAGCACTTTAATTGCAACTTCTCTCGCTCTCCTTCGCGTTTACGTACATCGCGTTCTCCACTTGGCTATTGCGCTCGTTATCAGCCTCGGGGCTCTCGGCGTACACGCATCTGCTCTTATTTCCTCTCGGTATGCACTCACTATTTTCCATTTTACCAACGATCAGCAAGCACGAGGGGTTATTCGAGGGGCTTTAGCAACGAGCGCTCGAGTGAGAAAGTGCAACGTGCACTTTTCGTATCATATGCACGATGCGAAGCAACAGGTAGCGGTAATTAATTTAATTATTAAACGTACACTCGGAGAAAAATGTCACGAGGGTTTTAATTAAAAACATTTATACGAGCTTATCGCATTTATTATTATTATTCAATCGATTCGATCAGAGTGTGGATTTTTTTCTGGAGAACAACAAAAAAATTTATATACATTTTAGGTAAAATGAAAAATTTATATACATTTTATATAAAATAAGAAATTTATATCAATTTTATATAATTATAAAACAAAATTAATTTCCATTTGCAATGGGAAATTTTTTATGTTTTTACATATTTTTGGCTGTCATTGTTTTATTGTAAGTGAAATATTGAGGGGAGAAGTGGTGAAGCAAAATAATAAATGAAATTAAATGCAGTATGCATAGAGTCGTAAACTTTCGCTTTGGCATCCCCTTCGTAACTCTTAAGTTGGGCGCTCGACAGGCGTGCGCGCATCGAGGGTTCGTAAATATTTCAGCAGTTCGGCACGCGACGAGTTCTCGGTTGATGGGTCCAGCGGTTCTGGACGCCACGCGCTAATCCAACGACCTACGGCATCCCCTCAGGTATTCATGTGCGCTAAACTGCAGTCCCTCGGCCCAGGTAAATTACCTGTTGCGCTGTTAAATTTGCATTATATTCTGCGAGCCCCGAAAACGGTGAATTGGGGTTATTAAGTTTACGTTTCGTGCAACCCTTTACCCAGCGCCGACTTTCTCCCCTTTGCATACCTGAACGAAAGTTCAGGTATGCAAAGTTACGCCCTCCCACGTCACACACAAACAACAATTCCCTCATTTGTCCTCGAAATCGATGAAAAATTGCACGATCAATTTTTTTTAATAAAATTCAGTACAATAAAATGTAAATGATATCTAAAATTATTTCAATACACTTTTTTTTTTAAACATACAAATAATATCTTCAGGGGTACTCGATATTTATAATCATCGACTAATAATATATATATATCGATGCCTTGAAGTTACCCTGAAGAAAATATATCGCTTTCGAGTATTAAACTCGTTTGGGACTGAATAATCAGTCATAAATGTCGACCATCGACGTAGTAACGTTGGTGTAAAATACGAGAGCATTGCGAGCCTTTCCTCAGGTTCTCTCCGCCAGGCCTACGGTATTTCGCTTGGTCTCGCGCTTCGGTGGGGCTCGTGGCGATTGTAAAACTCGTGGGTTCGAAACGTACTTTATACAGAGGCGTGTACGTACGGCGCATAGAAAAGGCAGTGAAAACCACGCGAGCGAGCGAACGAGCGAGTAAAGTATCAAAGAGCGCGCGGCGAGAAGCGAGGAGTGCAGCAGCAGCAGCAGCGGCGGCGGCCCTTTCTACCTTCCCTTTCACTTTCATCTATCGGTTGCACTGCTCCTATCCCGCTGCACGCTAGTCGACCAGCGGACTCCGCTATCCGCCCGACTGCCGCTGTATCTGCTCGTCGGTTCTCTCTCTTCGGCTTAGCCGTCAGCATTAGCAAAGTTTCCAACGAGCGATACACGCCCATCGCCCATGGCGGAGATTATACGAAAAGTTCTTTAATCCACCGTCTATTTGCGCCAATAAAATTTGTCATTTTTTACTGACGCGACAAAAAAGTCGAACGAGCTTCGATACCCTGAAGAGATACCAATTTGTTGAATTTATTTACCTGCAAAATGCATCGAATTATCAATATTCGTGACTTAGACAGAATTTTTTTTATTGAAATACTTGAAAATTGTGTACCTCAGGTATTATTTTATCGCTATTCTGTAAATTGAATGAGATTTTTCAAAATAAAAAATGATTTATAGAAATTTTAACAGCGATCAGATTGACTAATTGGCAAAGGTGGAAGTTCTCTTTGGTGTGATAACACGTATCTTCCACTCGGCCGATGCTTTTGCGCGTCAAAGTGGCCGACGGTGAGTGCAGCAGACGGTGCATCGGTGGGATGCAATTTCTCCCTCTTCTCTAGCGGCCGGGCTCGTTGCGAGCCAATATAATACTTGGCTCTCGTTGCGCGGAGCGTTAGGACAGTCGGAGAGCCTAGACCCACGACCCAAATACCGAATTTTGTGGCGCGCTCGGGTTAACGCGTCGGCCGCAGCAGAATTTAGAGCGACGAGGCTGAAGAAAGTCTCACGCTTCGTTGAAGCGCGGGTCGTTGTTTTTTGTCTTTTTTTCCTTCGAGTGCGGATGTACAGTCGCTGAGGTTCAAAGTCGTTGAATGACGTTTCGCCGAGCGGTTTGTGATCCGCTCGGAACATTAGCATAAACATTTGAGCCAATAGCAAGCCAACAGTGAAAACAGCAGTTTCACGTTGTAATTATTCGCTAAACTCAGCGGTAGAATATTCCGCCGCTACTATAATACGCAGTGGCACATATATACAACGCACGAGAGTTATAACTTCCTAATGACCTGGCAACAAAAGGCTGCTAATTACTCTTACCCCGTAGAAAAGTACGCACGCCAGTGGCAAAAGATAAAAGCACGAGCCAGTGATGCTTGAGACCAAAAAAAAAAAAAAAAAAACAGAACATGAAGAGATAGGAATGGGAAGGTGGAACCCGAAGTAGAAGAAAAAAAACACAATACAGATTCTACGGTGCATTAACGAACGTGACTCACGACCTCTGCCGCAAGGTATAATCGCGTCTTCGCCATCTATCCTTCACCTTATTTTGCTCTTCATTTCCTCCTACGCCTCGTCGAGGAAAAATTAATATATCCCACTGAAGTTCGCTCGTTTTCTCGGCCGGCCGATTCAAACTCGCGACCAAGGTTCTTCAGGGTTCGTCCGGACTCTTTTTTACATTTATTTCAATGCTATACTTATTTTTGTTTTTTTTCTACGCTGAGTCAAACATTTTTTGGTTCTCCAATTTAAGACCATGACTAAGATGGCGAATTAATCCTTTCGCTTCAAAGTCGAATCCTCTTCAGGTTCTCGAATCAACGTCAGATAAAAATTCACTCGTCATATGCAATTTCGTTGCTCGCTGAAAATGAATCGTCGATTCGATACTCAGTTCTTTCCCATTTCTCCGAACACTCGCGAGGACTGCCTGAAGTGTTGACTTCCGGTATTTGGATTGTACCGCGAAGTAGGAAGTGTGCCGATTGCCGCCGAATGCCACGGCGCAGTGGCTGCTTCTCAAGGTCTGGCGGACGTCGCAAGGAGAAAATGAAACGAGCGCGATGTTGTATAGAACAAGGCAGAAGAAGAAGAGGAGCAACATTTGTGAGTGTGTGTGTGGGTACGTACAACGGCTAGGCTAGCGCAGTAGCAAAGTCGGGTGCGAGGTTGTTGTTGCGTTTGCAACGTTCTGGTGCACGCAGCCGGCGACTCGAGCGTAGTCCCAGGGGGGCCCCCCTTTCCTCCGGCAATAGCGCGTCCGACACGGTAGTGCACACTCTCTCGCGCGTCCCAGCACCGGGCGAGCGCTCTATACACACAGCAAGTCCCCACCTACGATGTGAGATCACTCTCGATTACGTAAGTGTCCAGCGGGCGACTCGCAACAGCGAGAGCACCGCTCTTTCTCACTCGATGCATAGACGCGCCAGGCGCACCAGTATCGCCTGCCACTGGACACTATATATATATGTGCGTGTGTGTATATATATATATATATATTGGCTCATACCACTTCACATCGCACTCACTGTCACTGGCTACATTTACGTTGTAATGTAACTCTGTGTTCTATATATAGGACTGTATATAGTAAGGATATTGTGTGGGGGAAAACCACGGCAATTTTAAGTGGGTTTTTTGGGGCTGATTGATGGAGTTTTTTGTTTTTTGTAATTCAAAATAAAAGCAATAAAATTTGTATTGACATTGAGAAAATCGGAGAAATTCGTAGACCTTGGATTTCGTTTTATTTTTTTTATTGCGGAGCGATTTTTTTCGGCTTTCGGAGGTTTGCGATAATTAGCGGCTTTTTTGTTTATTTTGAAGAGAAAAGAAAATTTCGTCGATTTTTTCCGGGGTCAAAAATGAACTGTCACCGATAAGTGAGGGTATCTCGGGAAAAAAAACGCAAAGTGGCGCTTGTATCTGTACGAGTGACAGCCCATATCTCATCAATGAAATATGGGAAACGAGTTGTTTGAGAGTGGGGATGTAAATAATAATACGTAAGTACGACGGTTGGCTGTAATAACTCAAAGCCGAGGGATACGTATGGTCGGTACTCGTTCGCATTTCCTGCAATTGTGATTAAAAATCGTTTTCTCGCGAATGCTATGGAATAACAGGATGGCGAGGGCTACAAGGACACCGCTTCACAGAAGCAGCTGGTGCAGGAGGGAGGAAACTCCGACAGAACAACTTATTTGAAAAAAAGAAAAAAAAAAAAAAAGTGAGACGTGGGAACCTGACGACGACGTCAACGACGACGACGATGCAAAGTGAAAGGATTACAATGGGCAAAAACTCGCTTTGTCGGACGTTTTTCTATATCTGTATATACATTTTTTCTTCTCCCTCCGCCCTCTCTCTCCTCTCTCGCTCTTTCTGTGTCCCTCACTCTCTTCGCTGCATTATTATGTATCGTGCTGCACGATCGTCGGGTTACGCAACGAGTGGCCAGCAGCCGCGCACAGTCGTTCTCTCCATCGTCGCTCTTGCTTTCCGATGGGAGACGAAAAACTAAATAAAAGGAGAGAGAGAGAGAGAGGGGGGAGTGAGAAATAGAGGAAGCAAACAAGTGGAGCATCGAAGAGCGTCGAAGGACGTTCGGCATTCGAGCGAAGCTGATCCTCCGCTCCGAGAAAACCTCGTGTTCCTCGCATAACCTATAAAACAACCGCAATCAATTACGTACGCAAAGATTCGTGTAATTGCGTCACGCTCAATACCGATTAACGGCAAACTAAAACACAATATCACTTATCGCCGATTCTCCTCACGATAAATACTCCATTGTTTATTGACCTTGACCCAGAAACAAAACACTCAGTAATAAAAAAAAAAAAAGAAAAATCAACTCCTCATTCAATAATTCGATTCAACAAAAATATTCCTTCCCCGCCAGAAATCAAACATTTCATTCGAATCTCGTATTTCCGTGATAAAAATGATATCAGTGATTAAAAAATAAATAAAAATAAACTCGATAATTCGATTCAACGAAAATCTTCGTGTTTGGTAAAATTTTATTTCCGTCATTTCGTCAATGGTTCGAAATTCAATCGATTGTGCGTGCTGTCGTTGGACGCGGTTAATCGGGAATACAATTTCAGGAAGTGTTCAATGACTCGATTTGCATTGTTATCAGGCGGAATTTGATGAATGGAGACAAATGCAGAATGAGAATCGACGCGGAAAAGTGAAAGAATCGGAAAATGTGAAAAGTACAATGGAGCGATCGGAGAAGTCATGGCTTCCGGTGTGCGCGTCGGGAAGGGCGAAGGGAGGGGAGGGGGGGGGGCGCCTAGAAATAGCGTTCTCTATTGTCTCGCTCGTTCGAGATGCGTAATCGCGATTTACTCAGTCGACGATTTCAAGGTGGCCTGCATAATTAAACGCCTTCGGGCCGCGTTAGAGAAAGACAGCGAACGGAGTGATAGGAAAATAGAGAGAGAGAGAGAGAGGAAACTCTCGCGGCCCCCTCTCCGTCGATGTCGAGCGATTGAATGCCGCGCGGCGCGCGTGGCGTTCGCTTTGCGCGGCCCCGCGCGTTCCGCCGTGCGTGTAACTATGCACAAAGCGGTCGCGATGCATTCGCTGCGCTCTGTGACGGTGCGTGCCCTTCGGATGCGCGGCCGGATCTATTGAAGATAGCGGCGACGAGCTGGTCTTACGCAACGCGAGAGAATTCCCGGCGAGATGGCCAATCGCGGCGGCTCTCGCTAATGCCTCGAGGCCGGGGCGCGTAATAAACGGAAGGATGTGCCGGGAGAAAGAGAATAGCGCATGGAAATACGTTTCGGCATAATTCATAATTCATGAGCGATCAAACATCGCGTTCGATGATGGACATATTTTCTTCGAGGCTTTTCAATGACAAAAGGTTTTTTTTTATCTTTACAATACGCGTGTATTTTGTAATTAAATTTTAATCAGGTCATTATTGGACTTGCATTTCTGTTAAATTTTTTTTTTGTAAATTTGAGATAAATCTGCGTAATAAAAATAAAATGGGACATTGAATAATAAAATTATAGAGTCGATTAAATAGGGGAGAAGAATAATTGAGGATCTAATTGGTGATTGCAGTAACGATAAGAATCTGACTCGCCTCTCTCTCTCTCTCTCTCTCTCTCGAGATTTTACACTCCTGCGTCGTTAATCTTGCTGCAAAAGGCAATTCACCTTTCTCGAATTTAATACATCCACCGAGATACTAGGATTTTCCAGCGGTTGATATTATATATTCTTTCTGTGCGGCACGAAGCACGAATGGATGAGTGTTTCTCGAAGAGAGTCAGCGAGAGTCGTGAGATACAGGATGACCCATTACGAAATGTGATAGCGCGCCAGGTAGTACGTACCGCTGTACGTGTAATATAGCGTGAGCGTGAATGGTGCGGGCCGCACCAACGTCCCCGTTGTCGTCGGCACACCCTCTTCGCTCCAACAAAATGGATAAAAACTTCTCTTTCAATTCTCGAGTACACAGCAACTCGCTCTTTCTGAATATCCTTCGGAAGGATCACGCGACTGCGCCTCATGCATGAAGCGTATAGTTCTACGTGCACCTGCGAATGAGGCTATGAATACAACAATATGCGACAGTGAAACGTCAGAATTTCTCGAGAAAAATTTATATTAAAAATCGAGGAATATTTTTAAAAATTTGAATATTCATACAAAATGAATAAAAATATATTTTTCGATTTTCAAGTGCATTATTGGAGGGAGAGAAAATTTTTTCAACCGAAAGTGCACGCAAGTGCATTGAAAAGTATAATCGGGACCATAAAAATGTTTATTGCTTCTTTATTATTATTATTGTTATTACTTAGTATTGTTAATTGAAAATTAATTAATTAAATGGAATCCCTGAACGATTCGTTGGAGAAGCGAAGTCTCGTTGAACAAAAAGGCCGATTGTCTATTTTATACTATCCCCTAACGATAAACGAAGGATGAGCGACGGCGCGAAGAGGGAGAGTCGGAAAGATCTCGTAATTGTCTCCGCGGAGGCGCAGGCGCGCAAGATCGGCTTGCCCTTCGGATCCGCAATGATGGAACGTCCATTAGAACGAGCGATTGTTCTTATATAATGAATGGATCATGTAACTGGCCGCTTTGCGGACTCGTCGCGCAGACCAACTGCGAACCGAGGCTCCGCGAGCTACCGCACCGAAGACGCGCAAGCTCACTCGCACTTTTATCCATGTGTGTAAATCCAACAGAGGCTTCTGCATAAAAACGCGCATTTCAAATTGCACATTTGTACATTCGCTTTTTCCTCTTATCCGCTTATAAAACACCAAGCTATTTTTAATTGAGTATATGAGTATATTAATTAATTATATCTCCAGCCATTAATAAATCAAAACAATTAAAAATCCATTAAACATTTTTTTTTTTCATTATCAACTGAATCAATACAAAATATTTCGAATCATTAGTCAATCGGTATCAATTTTTTTTTCCTTAAAATACAATTTCTACGTCACTTTTGTATTTCCTTAGAAACATTAATTAATTATCATCAAGGCGGAAATGAAAATAAATTGAAGGAAAAATAAGAAAAGCGAAGCCAAAGGGTTAAACCCTAAAAATCCACCGACGAATCGTGCCGGGTTTCCATTGTGGTGCCCTAAATCCATTAAACATTTTTTTTTTTTTTTTTTTTTTCATTATCAACTAAATCAATACAAAATATTTCGAATCACCAATCAATCGATATCAATTATTTTCCTCCAAATACAAATTCTACGTCACTTTTTTATTTCCATAGAAACATTAATTATTATCATTAAGGCGGAAATGAAAATAAATTGAAGAAAAAATTTAAAAAAAACGAAGCCAAAGTGTTAAACCCTAAAAATCCACCGACGAATCGTGCCGGGTTTCCATTGTGGTGCTCTAAATCTATTAAACATTTTTTTTTTTTTTTTTCTCATTACCAACTGAATCAATACAAAATATTTCGAATCACTGATCAATCGATATCAATTATTTTCCTTAAAATACAATTTCTACGTCACTTTTGTACTTCCATAGAACCATTAATTAATTATCATTAAGGCGGAAATGAAAATAAATTGAAGAAAAAATTTTAAAAAAAGCGAAGCCAAAGAGTTAACTCCTAAAAATCCACCGACGAATCGTGCCGGGTTTCCATTGTGGTGCCCTAAAGGAGGTGAAGCCACTTGGAAGGGGCCAATGAGGAGAAGTAAATTTCTGCACGTATGTACAAGTGCTCTATGCAGTTAGCGCATACTTGTACGTTTCCACTCTTGCACTTAGCGAGTTGCGGCCTGGAAGAGGTAAGAGTGAATGGGTACGAGAGTGTACAGTGCATGTGTCGCGCACCAACACACGCCGCGGAGTTTGCAGTGGCATAGTTTACGCTCGTCTCGGTGAACCGCTTCTCTTCGGCAACTCCGTGCACCACCACGGACTCGTGCGCGCCGCGCGGCGTGTCGGTGAGGCTCTTCGGGGTCTGCGCGTGTGTTCGTACCCTCGGCCGCCTGTTGGTCGCCCAGTTAACCGAGTTGAGACACACGAGTGTGAGGCTCCAGCGCTCGAAAAGGCTTTTTACTTCTGGCCTTGAACGAAATGTATCCGGCAGAGCGCAGCGGCGCTCGAGCGCTCTTCGTGTGCTGCGACGGTCACCGCTTTGCTGGATACACTCACGGAGGACGAGTTTAGTGAATGACCAACAAGATCTCGAAGAGGAAGATGAGGAGAGGCGAGCCTTTCCCATTTTCCTCTCCTCAGACCGACTCTTCAGGGTCTCATGTGACTCAATTGCCAATCAATCGTTCGGGGGATATTCAATTAATGTATTTAATTATTATTGTCAAATATTTATTAGTTTATCTATATTTCATTGGGTAAAAAAAAATAACAATATTTAGAGTTGAATATTTTTTTCATGAAGGTTTTTAAAGAATTTTGAAATTTTTTTAAATTTATGGTTAAAATGACCTTTTGGAAAAAATTTGGTTTATGAATAATTTTTTTTAATGGTGGGAAATGGAGATTTAAAATTTTAATTGAGATTAAATGAAGAAATTGCTGTGAAAATATGGGAATCGATGAAATAACTCGATTCCCTTGAGTCACGATTAGGACCTTCGAAATAAAGGAAGCGAGAACACGTTAATAGCTACTTTACTCCGCGGCTGCAGTTCGGGGGCTGTGAGAATGGCGCGACCCACGCGCCCGCGAGAGAAGCGATACAAGTCAAGCGGTTCGACCCAGCGACGTTGGAAAAGCGGGAGGGATCATTGATGTTTATGAACGAGACTGTCGAGCATCGCTCGTCGTGGCCTAACCGCGATGCCATGACCCACTGACACCAACACTAAATTATCACCATACAAAAACATTTTCCTCCTCCAATAACGCGTAACAAAAATATTTTTCAAACCTAATCACGTCTAAATTCCCATTTATTATCCGAACGAAAAAAAGAAAGAAAAAAAAATTGAGACTGTAATTAAATTGTAGCTTTGGACCCAAAAATATTTTCCTCGTTCAACGTAACAAATATTTTTCAAATCTCTTCGATTATCGAATTATTGATCAGGGAATCGATTAATTACGTTCAAGTTCCCATTTTTAATCCGAATGACACATAATAATTTTTCTTTTAATTGAAGGCTGCAATTAAATTGCAGCCTTGGCAAATTAGGACCCAAAAAAAATTTCACTGGTGACATTTTTTTTTTTCCTCCAACATTTCGATACACACTGACAATGACTCAGTCATTAGGCTAATTGTATCGAGCAAAGGACAAGGAAATATCGTCGATATTCGATGGAGTGAGAAGCTGAAGAAATTTGGGGAACGCAGTTGGGAGTGGTTTTGGGTTTGGTGGGGGATCACGTGGTCGCGGAGGTTCGATACCTTCGTGACCATATAGCTCATGGTCTATTCAGCCTGGCGAAACGTAATTGGGCCCACAAAAAATAGAGCGGAAACGCCGCGGGCCCCACTAACGTTCCGTAACGAGTTACACTCGCTCGGCTCGGCTCCGCTCCAAAACGTTGCGTCAATCGGACGTTTCGGCGTCGCTGGCTTTTAATGCCGAGAGAGAATCGGAATCGAGACAGCGAATGGCATTATTGGCCCGCGCCAATCAGCGTCGATACGAGGCTGTCAGTCATCGGTTGCCAATTTCATGGTGAACATGCAAAATTCACAGTTTACAACGTAATCTCAATCCAAAGTGTAATATTATCATCATTATTCGCTATCGAAAATCACGGTTAAAAAAGGACTCATGTCCACGCTCTTCTAGGATCATATCCTCACGCGATGCTCTGTCCTTGAAAAATCCACTTTACGCCATTCCACCATAACACCATTCTCTCTCTCTCTCTCTCCCTTAAATTATCCATTTCACGAAACTATTAATCACTTCTCCGAAATTCTCACGGGTTTTTATGTAACGCCTTCGGTGAAACAGCGAAGCGCCATTCGTCACAGTCTTGCCGGATTAATGTGTTACATTTTTGCATGGGAGATAAATCACTACCTTCATATTTAACATTTTTTTTTTTTTAAATTTCGTATAGTAAAGCAAAGTGCCGGAAATTATTGTAAAATAATTTACAGGTAAATAAAAAAGTGCATTTGCTGCTATAAAAATAATTTCCAAGGCCCCCCAAAAAATAAAAAAAAATGCAATGAGACAACAATAATTATGACCCAATAATTTATTGTAGAACAGGCAAAATAAGAATGTGTATTTCGAAGTAACGAGCATTTCTATCCGGCGCGCATTATGTTTAATAAGCACTTCTCTTGGGAACCGAGAAAAGGAGAGGGAGATCGTCGGCTACCCCATAAACTCGTCTCCGGGTTCTCCATGTCGAAATCTTCTCATGGTGTCGCGGGTGAAAGAGTCAAAGGATGGTACGGGAGCGTCCGATCGGTCGAGGGGGGCGAGGGGGTTAAGCCGCCGCACGGGAGAACAGTATAAGGCCGCCTTAAGGCATGCATTTTAATTTCCCAGCCTCGACATTTGCGTAACCCAGTTCGCCATTGTTCGATTCAATGGTAGATCGTAACGTCCGCCGAGAGCGGCTCGCCCGACGCACCGAGATTACAATGCGTGTGTATATATCGTGTCGTGTGCACACATATGCACACACGTACACGACACACTCGTGATTTCTACCACGTGCGTGAATCTAACACACACGATATAAATAATGGGCTACTCCAACGTTTACAATACATTTACAATGTGTGTATGGTAAATTTACGAGTATAAATACAAGAGAGAATATCGCGCGACCGCTCGACCGATAAGCCACTCGACCCAGTGAGTTAACCAGGAATTTACGAATTCATGGACTTTCTCTCCTTATCGCAATCTCTCGCCGAGCGAGTGAGTGACTGTGTGACCTCGTGAACCCGGTGGCTGGTCCCGGTGATGCTCGTCGATCATCGATCATCGGTCATTTCTTTTATTTCTTTTTCACTCCTCGGTCTGTCAATTTTTTTTTGTTTTACGTCGTGAAATGCACAGAGACACAATCTCATTTGGTTCTACGTCAATTGAAATGCAGTTGAAAAGTGTATAAAGACAAACGGGAGAAATTGTTTTCACCGAGTTTTCACGCCTGCTGTTCCGTCGTGACTAGTCCGCACCGGGACTACTTCCGGGTGAGGAGAAGCAATCAACAGGTGGCTGCATTCTTGTGGAACTGCACGACGATAAGTCCCGGTTTCTCGCTCGAAATCTCGAGATAAGAGAAAGGAAGGACAGAGAAAGAGAGAGAGAGAGGGATACATGGAAAGATTATGAGTCACTGTTGTGCTCTGGTATTTGCTAGTGCAACGCATTGCAACGATGTTGCAATAGAAAGCGAGAAGAGACCCTGAGCTATGCACTCGATAGCTTAAAATGCCTGTCGCTATTGTTGCGCAACCGATGTGGAATAAGGCAATCGAAATATCTCCGTTTTCTCTTATCGTGGAGACTTTGTTATATTTCATTGGATCCGCCGATTTCCATGACGATTTTATTGCGAATTGGCCTTCGAGTGTTTATCTTCAGCGGCTCGGAAAGATTCAATCGACTGGAGGAGTCACGAGGCTTGACTCTAATGGCCATCTCTCGTCGCTGAAAGGCACTCGAGTTAGTATTAAAAGTATAGTGGGTATACCGAAGCGTATTACCGACTGCGTTACGTGGCAGCGCGACGTAATACCATTTCACGATCGTATCCCTGCCAGAGAGCAGCACCTGCAGAGAGTAAGAGGTCCCAGCGGCGTTGGGCCTGCGAGGGAAAGTGGTGGGGGTCGCGCGGGCCTCGTGCCGCTTTCCCCCACCACAGGCGACGCGCGCAGCGCGTCCGACCTCCGCGCCAATCACAGCGCGCCTCTATCCCCGCCGCCGCGCACATCCACGCGGTCGTCAAGGCCCAAATAGAAGAAGAAAGACTCAGGGAACGCGTGACCGCGTGCGGCAGCGGCTGCTGCTGCTGCTACTGCTGCTGGACGTAATCCGCGCCCAGCAGCGCCGATTGACCCTGAACTTCAGGCTCTCCAGCAGCGAGTCAGCGCCGCGCGTTGCAGAAGTGCAAGCGAGAGAGAGAGAGATTGTACGGTGCGCACTCGCCGCACCAACAATTTCCTTATTCAGCGATTTTCTCGATGCATAACGATCATTACGTATGCGCGCGGGTATGTCACGACGCGCGCTCGCGCGCCCAGCTATAACTCTTACCCAAGGCCACCCCTTTTTTTAATGCATTAGGCTCTCCCGATTATGTTCACCGATGGACGCATGGAGATAATGGAAAACAGGAGTCTCTCGCGGCTATGGATCATCGTCGCTCGATAATTTAGTCTTCACCAGCCGCAAATGCTGGTGATTATATTTATAAAGGCGATGCTGAAATGAATTGTCTTGGGGAAACTCCGACAATGTTGAAGATTTATCGAGATAAACGAAACTTTGGACTTATCGGATATTGAAAGTGTTTTAAATCACTCGCCAATGAGTGTAAAAATTAATTAGATACCGAATTGATTTTTTAATTTTTTGAATGCACTTTCGTTGGGGTCCTGAAGAAGTTGCTGTTATCGTAACAATTTTGGTAATTTAATATGTCGATATTCATTGGTATCGACCGGTGAAAGTCGTGGGCTCCAAATATCTTTGCCAAGCATTTCCGGATGCGATTAATATCGAGGAACCGATTATTGTGAGACGCTCATGCAGGCCTGACCTTGATTGTTACATAGCGATCGTTCAGGAGACTCTTGAAGACCTCCTGGATGCAACTCACTCCTCCCACACTTGTTTTCAACGCACACACGTGCGATCTCCATCCTATTGTATATCGAGCACGGTCGTCGTGTGCTTGTGTGTGTTTTTTTTTTTTTTTTTTTTTATTTCTTTCCTGGAATACAACAACTATCATTGAGATGCATCATTGGAATTCCTATTCACGCTTCCCCCTCGTTCTTCATTTTACTTCTCGTACGGCGCTCGTGGTCTCATAATTAATAGTCACGTGTAGGAGTTCCTTGTGATGGAGCAACTCGTGCAGTCGTTAGTCATCCTATGACGACTTGTCTACCAAGCATTAATATTTTATAGGAACGAAACAAAAAAAGAAAAAAAAAAAAATTATTTAATACCTCAGCAAAAATCACAAAAAATCCGATAATTGCACAAAATTTTTGTCATAGATTTCTATGTCAAAAAATTGCAATGGTCTCGTCAGAAACTGACCATAATTTACAAAACCTCGACAATAATAAATTTCTTTTAAAAAATTGTGATTACGATAATTTTTCCTAGATCCTTCGATCTTTCAATCAAGTTTCTCCGGAGACGGTAATCACAATGCAGCTGATAATTTTCCGCGTCTTCCCATTTGATTAATAAAATGATTTTCGATTGGAATCTCGCACTTCTCTCGCAATTTGCATTTTTACACTGGCTAATTACACAGTGATCGACGATGATCCTACTTCTTGTTGGAATTGATCGATAACATCTATCCTACGCGCGTATTTGTTCTTTTTTTTTTCCTATGCTTTATCACCTTTCCCTCTTCTGCAGAAACGAGCAGCGATGGCGAGCCGATTGCCACACACGTAAGTGTTACGTGTGTGACGATCGACAACAGCGAAGACCTTAAGTGTGTACAGGAGGATCGAGAGCTCGAGACAGAGCGGAAAGAAGCGGGAGTGACGCGATCCTCGAGCTTCGTGACTCTTACTCAAGGTCTCCCCTTTCCAATTCCGCACGATCGAAGGTCGCGCTTCGTCGCGGCGCTGAGCGACGATCACTCCCGCGCCCGCGTAACCGCCGCCGCGCGACTTTTCATTTCCGCCAACAGAGTTTTTCTCTCGACGGATCGGTAAGGACTGGCCGATGCGCGAACGCCTCTTCTAGTATTTCGATCGATCGGCGCGACGAAAGAGGTGAAATTTAATGGAGCCTGTTACCGATCTCGTCATTTAAATCGTGGCAATGCCTCGAGAAAGATCGAGACCATCGGAAAATGGGATTTAAGTGTGCACGGACAGCTTGACTTTTCACTGCACGCAGAAAAATCGGCATCCTACTGGCAATTATTGGCCGACAACTATCAATCGGTAGCCCAAACCACTTTTCATCGGTAGAATAATTTATTATTAATTTCAACCGATCAAATTATAATAACATTATATTACTACGATTATTCACTTTTAAATCACAAAGATTAAAAAAAAAATTACTGTACGTGAACAATTGCGAAAAAAATATTATTTAGTTACAAATTTGAATTTTTTTTTTAAATGCCAGTAGATTTTAAAAAATTATTTCGATGTATTTTTTCCATTGGATGCAAATGACAAGATTGTTAATGATTGAAATTGTATGGAATTTTGGTGATATTGAACTTTTTGATTTTTTTTTGTTGCAGACGATGTATACGGACGGTCTACTGACCCTCCATTATGGGAAACATCCGGCGACCTTGGCCGCTGAGGTCGGGGCCTGGTACAGCGGGGACCGTCACGTGGACGTGACCCTGGCCTGCGACGATGGGTCCGTAATGAGGGCCCATCGTGTCGTGTTAGCCGCAGCTAGTCCACTTTTGGCTAGTCTACTTCGTAACCCGGCCCTGGACCACGTGGTCCACTTGTCCGGTGTTAGGAGGACTCAACTCAGTCACTTGCTCGAATTTCTCTACAACGGCGAGGCTCTGATACCGGTAAGACAGTTTCCTCATAGATTTTCTCCTCGAAAAGTCGTCCGGCCTTTCGCCCGTCGGCCATTGAAGCTGAATAAGTGGCTCATTAATTTTTCTTTTTCTCTTCCAGTCGACGGAGCTCACGCCTCTCCGGGAATTATTCGATCTTCTACAAATAAAATCGGAACTCTTCGATCCGAATCAGCCGCAGACCTCAAGCGACTCCGACGCGTTGAGGATAGCGACCCCGCAAGCCTCGGATAGCCAGGAAAGCTCCAGTTATGAGTCACAGTACGACAGCAGGTGCGAAACAAAAATTAGTACCTCCAGAAACTAAAACAAAAAAAAAGTTGCCGTTCGTGAATTAATTTTTAACATTAATAATCACTCACATTCAACAATATCACATTAAATATGAAAGCGAGTGTAAAAAAGCTCAAATTCCCTTTAGAAAAATTAATACACGAATTAATTTGAGATAAATTGACGCTGAAAAAATTTTCCTTAAACAAAAAATTTAAATATAATTTATTCGTTCAGTTACTAATCATGATATTAATGCTAATTTATGAATTTATTGCGCAACGATACGTGAGTCGAAAAATTAATTTATTCTTTTTTTGTTTTTTTCATTTCCAGGCAATCGAATAATCCAGCGGACTGTTGTTCGGTACTCATAAAGAGCGAAGGCTGTGACGAAGAACCGGAAGTAGACGTGGAAGGCGTGGAGGGCGAGGCGATGCTCGCGGACAACAGAGAAAGCAGTATAGAGCCACCGAGGCGAAGGGATAGCTCGGACCCTGTGAATCTCAGCCTGAATTCTGGGATCTCGACGACGAGTGATAGCTCTCACGATACAACTCACAGGTAGGCATTAATTAGGAGGAAAGCAAGTGGAAGGTATTCACGCGAGGCACTTAAATTAAAATCTCAATTGCCCATCTGATTCGTAAAAATATTCACACAGGCCAGAAAAAACTCTGCTGGAGAGAAGAGAGTCGATGGAGGAGGCGGAGGAGAGACGACGACAATTAGCGGCTCGTCTCTCGCTCGGCCTCGAGCCCGGCAAACGGAAACCCGAGGAGATACCGATCCCACCGGCGGAGGCCTACGTCGTGACGCCCCACCGGAAGCGGAGACCAGGATTCCACAACGCCCCAGCCCAGAATCCTGCTTTCGTGCCCTTCAACCCTGGATTCGAGACCCCGAGGAGGTTGCAAGCGCCGCATCCTCTCAGCGTCTCGGCACCGCCTTACCTGGTTAGTTTCCTCAAGGTCGATAGCAAAGATCGCAAGGATAACGTCAATCGCAATCTAGAATCTCGAGATTCAGAATCATTTTACATAAATTAACCAAAAAGTTTCATTAAAAAAGGAGTGAAAATAGAAAAAAAAATATTATTACGTCTTTGATTTAATTACCAAATCAAGTAATGTTACTTTTTCAACATTCTATTTTTTTTTTTTTAAACCCGCCAAATTTTTTTCCCCCAAATAAATACCACGAAGAGTAACGTCCTCCCGTAAATATATCGAGTTTATTTCAATGGGGGATGCCCGGGACGTATTAATATGTTTTCTCCGAGGCCAGGAGTGACGATAAAATTGTATTTTTACAGCAGGACAGGTCGGTAACACCGCCCGGAGCGTCGCACAGGCCGCCGAGCGCCGATCCAGCATCGGCGGCGGGCCTGGAGCCTCCATGGGGTGCGTGGACGTTGCCACCTTCGCGAGCGCCCCCTCCTCCCCCCGCGGAGGACCCACCGAAATCGAATCCCGTCCGAGAATACCGCTGCACGTACTGCGGCAAGCAATTCGGCATGTCGTGGAACCTGAAGACCCACCTCCGAGTTCACACCGGGGAAAAGCCCTTCGCCTGTCGTCTGTGCGTCGCGATGTTCAAGCAGAAAGCTCACTTGCTTAAGCATCTGTGCTCGGTTCACAGAGGAGTCATCGCCGCCCCCGACAACACCTTTACCTGTTGCTTCTGCTCGTTGAGCTTCGACAGCTTGCAGGAGCTCATAAGACACTTGTCGGGGCCTCACAACAATTTGCTACTCAGTAAAAATCTTCACGACTAGCGACGGGGCTGAAGGTCGGCCGGCACCTTAATCCATGGGATCCCATTCGCTTATTCGCGAGCCACTCTTCGGCAACGATTCAAGGCCACTCTCAATTTTCCGCGAGGAAAATATCACCGCACGTGGAATCGGATTCAACGAAAGGCGAACACGCGACAGAAGCGAAAGCTCAAGCTCCGCAGGATTTACGAATCTCGACGATACAATTCATCGACTCGAGAGCTCGACAAAATGGGACCCACCGGAAAATTCTGCTGTGCTCTTCGTGGCAGACGAAGGCTCTTCGACACCGGATATGCCGAGGAACGAAGAAGAGCAGAGACTCGCCGGGACGACCTTTTTTTTACCAATACTGCGCTTTAGTATCGAAAGCCCTGTTACCTTTTCTCACAGGTGCGACGATAAAGCCCTGAAGAATGTTTTTAGAATCGATGGAAAAAATCGAAAACTCAAATTCTGTCGGATGACGAGGGGGGAAAATCGAGAAAAGGGTTTCCGGACACTCTTAGAATGATAAATGGTGAACGCTAGTCGTTCGCACGAGTAGAAGAAACTTTAGAATAGCATATTTGAGAAGTTACAACCGAGGAAGACGCGAGGATCGAATAATTCACGCGACTGAAGCAACGGCGGCCATATTGGCGCTCGTTGATCGCTCGAGTTATCGCAACTAATAATCTCGAACGAAATACTCGCCTGCAGCAAATTCGAATTCTCGCGGCTAACTTCTCTTGTAAATAATGTTACATAAATAGTTTATATTTTATAGATACGAAAGGACATTATTATTATTTATTGAACAGTTGCAAAGGGACCAACCGACTTTCCACCGATTTCTGTCTTAGTTAGCTTTTAGGTAGTGCCTGCCCGTAATCGCCACCAACCAATTGACCGTAGGTGATACGAACGATAGCGAATTGGAAGGATTAAGTAAATCTGCAATTATTGCTTGACTATCTCGATCGCTGGAATTGTTAAATTGTTTTTTTTATAGCAGCTCTTGTTAAAGTTGAAAATATTATCGGGTCAGTGAAATTGATGAGAAAAATTTAAAAAAATTAAAAAAAAAAAATGAAAAGCCCTTCGGAGGTCAGCGAGGCGAGTGCCGATTGTGTTAAATGGGTCCAAATTGGTCGATTGGGTAGTGATTTCATGTGTTCATAGGCTTAAGTGTGTACGGGAGGTAATGCTCGCTTAGGAGACCGTCAATAATAACGTAGGCAGGTTAATTAGTAAACTAGAAAGAGAAAGAGAGAGAGTTAGTTTTTATTAGCGTCGATTCAGCCCAATTCGCATTGATAGCCGTTAGGTCGACACGATAGCTTTGGCGCAGGACGTCAGATAAATAGGTAAGCCTCGAGGTGCCTTTGAGAACTCGGCCTAGCGATTTCTGTTTTTTTTTCTTTTTTTTTTTGCAAACTGGTTTTTTATTTTCGTTTCATTTTTTTTCGCCGTATTCGTTTCAATGGAGAATTACTCTGCGCTCGATCTCCTTTAAAAAAAAGGCTTAAAGTAGACGACAAAGTGAATTGTATATTTAGAATACGAAAATCCGAAATGTTTTTTTTTTCTTTCGGATTAATTGGCGAGAATATTGACAATAATATCGGCGCGCTTTTGCGAGCTCAACGTGTGTTTCGTACAAATTTTTATTTCCGACTAAAGAGAGTATTTTAATGAAATCCGTGTGCACTTTCACGTGGGAAAAAACGGTTCATTTGATCGTTCTTTAATCAGTTTCGAAATGACGGAAGATTGCAGAGGGATAAGAATATTTTTTCACGGTAGCAATAAAAGAAGAAGAAAAACGTATACAGTAGATGACGAAAAGGAAGATATTACTATAAGAAGATAAGGAGGAAGATGAAGAAACAGTACAAGAAATATGAAGAAGAAGAAGAAGAAAAATAAAAAAAACGTCGTCGTGCCGCGCAATACCCCAAGCAAAATGCATAATCAATAGAGCACATAATAATACATTATTCTTATTTCCGAAGCAGTACACCAAAGATATGTTCGTAGGGCCGTTCGAGTGGGTACTAAATAAGTTATTTTCTGTCTTCGTGGAAGAGGAGAAAACGGACGGACGGTGAGGACGATGGAAGAGATTGTATTGAAGGATTAAGAAACAAAAAAAAAAAAACGAAACGTCGAGACCTGAACCCTGTAAACGAATTTAAGACGATACCTACGACAGATCGCTGTACACGCATAATTAATGAAACGATTAGAAGATAATAAACTCTGTTAATTACGCCCCCTCCTGTTATGCACTCTCGTTCTTATAGCTTCCGGAAAACCGCCTGTGAATTTCCTGGCTTTGAGAATCCCCAAAATTCGGCAATTTCAAAAAAAAAAAAAAAATTCTCACGTTCAGCACTAATTAATTCTTCAACATTTTACTTATTATTTTAATTGCGTCAAAATTAAATGTTAAAATGAAGAAAAAAATAAATAAATAAATAAATTCTCGGAAGCCAGGAAAACCAGCCAGCACAACAGTGAACGCAATGTGATACTAAATGATAAATAAACTAATTATTGTTTATCGCGCGCGAATTCCCTCGCGGCGGGCACAACAACTTGCAATTAGCGATCCGTGGTGATTAATAAGCCCTAGCTTTCTTTCGAACCCAAGCGCACTAGTTTATTATTATTATTATTATCATTATTATTAATATTATTATATTATTATTAATATTATATTTTTAATTCATAATAGATTTTATTATACAAACGGCGTCGATGATTTTTCCCCACGACGTTATCGTTTTAATTGTACATATACGCACGAATCTCGCCCAGGTCTTCCTCGCCTCTTCATGTACTACTTTTGTTTCACTCTGTCACGAAATTCACCGAAAAAAAAAAAGTAGGCAATAATCGATAACAATGAAATTGCATGATCAGAGATCGATGGTATCGATAAATGTCCCTAAACATGACAATCTCAATGGGAAAATGGAAAATTGTGTTAAAATGACATATCTCGTTGTGTCTTCATGGTAGCGCGTCGCTCACTGTCTTCGGCCTCCTCTTCGTCTCCGCGCTCTTCTTCTTCTTCTTCTTCGCCGTTGTTACAAAATCCTCTCTTCTCTCCCCTACGAGAAAATCTGGGCGAATTAGTTTTTGTTGTTGTAAGCATCATCTTCCGAGCGGAAAGTCGTTTCCGCGTGCTTTCTTAGTGTTCATAGGTTAACGAGAAATAAATTAATTGAGAAATGACGAAGCGAGGGGACCACAGTTATTCACCTACTTAATCCACGGGCTGTTCTGTTCCTCTCTCTCTCGGCGCGCTCCGATACCCGAGAGCAGCCATCCGATCTCGCCTAATCCAAGATTAATTCCCCTCGATCCGAGGTACCGTTTCGGCACCTCGAAGAGCCCCAAAAGAATTTCCACGCCAGGTACAACTGGTTTTTTTTTTTTTTTCTCTCATCCATAGGAGCGCTCAGTGTCCCTCGCGGAAGCCATAACCGAGGAGACAGCGAGCGATCGGAGAGGAGGCAGTACCAATTCATTGTTTATGCATCGAGAAGTCAGACAGCCGCAGAGATTGCGCCAGGGGGCCATTCGTCTGCTCGGGTGGGCCCCCTCTCGCACATATACCAATCTAACGGTCCCAAGTTTTACTTTTGTAGAGAGAAAAAAAAAAAAAAAACCAAAGCTGAGAAGAAAAAAATGCTCGCGCGCACCGAGACCCGTTACCAGGTGCTAGGTGACTTGGGCTCAGCTCCAGCGAGCCGTAAGCGCGTATGCAAAGCACACGACTGGTTTCATCGAAGCATCGAAGGTTCGGAGCCAGGAGTCGCGTCTCGCGACTCCCCGGTACGCGCTCTATAAATAATTGATGATGTCCCCGTGTGATAGTTCTCTTTCTCTATTCTCGATTAAACAGTCGAGCGATTTTTCTCGCAAAGAAGAGTGAGAGAAGAAATTTTTTTCTTTTTACTAACAGTAGTTAAGTAATCTGTGTCTTTGGACCAAATGGATGAGTCAATTTTAGTGACGTCTTATATTATATGCTGAAGAGTTTAAATGTGTAAGTAAATATTTGTCTTCAGGCGAAATTGTAGGATTGTAGAAAATATTTTCTTGCGATTGGCGAATTTTTTTATTTATTTTTGCTTTCGTTTCATTTGAGTGTCGGTGTTCATCCTGGCAAGAGGAAAGTACCTTGAAGAGCCATGTAATTCGCATGTGGTGAAGACGCAGGGAAAGAGGGACTGAGCGAGTGAAAGAAAAAAAAAAAAAACGGAGCAACCAGGTCCAAAGTGCAACCAGCGAGGGCTTTGACCAGTGGCTACCGTAGCTGTTTTTATCAGGGCTCGGAAAAGGGTTCGAACGAGCCAAGGCTGCGTGCATGGTTTTTATCCGGACCTCGGACACTGGTCAAGCTTCTCGAGCACGCCCTTTTAAGAGCCTGAAGAGTACCACCGGGAATCCAAATAAGCTGAAACTCCGGGGAATCGCTGAAAGGAAGAGGACGCGTGGAGAACGATAAGAGTCGGGGGGGGGGGGGGGGGGCAGGTTATCGCTAATAAGGATTAAAATAACCTGCTTCGTAATGTGCCTAACAATATTAAAGACACCGCAGACGAGACGCCTTGAATGAACCACAGACTTTGAGGAATTCACTGGAGAACTAGTGGCGTACGACTATTAATAGAATTTCATTATTATCATTATTAGCGTTGACCTTCGTTTTGCGGCTTCTGGGATGCAGGGGTCGTCGCACCGTGTTCCTCAATCGACGTTAAGGGCACGCTTGCCTCTGCGTACACAGCTTTCTCTACTTCGTCGTCTTCTTCTTCTTCTTCTTCATCTTCGCGTTCTTCAGCGCAGCCTCTTCGAGGAACACGAGCGTGTCTATAGAACTTTTCAACCACGCGCTCGACCATCGGAAGACGAGTGTGTTGACCAATGGCGATCACGTGTCTGCGGGATAGCCGAGCGTTTACTCGCTCGCTCCCTCAGCTTCGTCTTCGTCTTCTTCTTCTTCTCCTTCTTCTTCGTCTTCTTCTTCTGGCAACGAGTGGTTAAGCTTACGCCGTGTGTCGCGGTGGTACCGTAACGCAAGAGAGGAACGCTCACACGCTCGGGTAAAGACAACACACGTGTAGTGGACCCTGGCGTCGGATGTCGATGAACGGGCTCCCCCCGGGGACACCGGAGAGGTGGAGGATCGTCGTGGGGGGAAGAAATGTCCGGTCATCGCTCCTGCCCTCCACCGCAAATGTATATAAGACACGGGGTTCGTCGATCCTTACGCCATATCGTCCAGAAATGCTGAAGAAGATCCTTTTCGTAGTGTCCGCCCTGACTCTCGTCAGGGCCCAGATCCCCAGCCTGGGATGGTGCCCCGACTACGCGCCCATGGCCAATTTCGACATGGGCAAGGTGAGCGCTTCGAAAAAAATAAAATAAAAATTTTTTCTTACGATTCCCCATGGAATATTAATATATCAATAATTGTCTGAAAAAAAAGTCAAACTCAATAGCGACAACTAAGCTTCAAATTTGTACTGTAAATTCGAGTGTAATTATTTATGCAACTAATTGAAATTATGAGAAAATTGATCGTATCGACAGGCATCGATGCAATTTTTTTTTAATCTGGAGTCGGTGTTTCTTTAAGTTAATTAATTATTCATTTGTTTTACAGTTTTTGGGAGTTTGGTACGAAGCTGAGAGGTACTTCCAGATCACCGAGGTCGTATCGCGTTGCGTTACAGCTAATTACACGATAGGAGAGGACAACAAGCTGAGGGTCAGCAACGAAGTGACCAATCGACTGTAAGTGAACATTTTGAGGGGATTTACATTTTGTAAATCGTGTTAGGCGTTTTTTTTGGAAAAAATATGGTTTTGATGGATTTTTCAATAGCACTGGAATAAAACGAATCCTGGAAGGCGAGATCAAGATATCCGGTAAAAAGACCGAAGAGGGCAAGCTTCATGTGAAGTACACGGTACCGTTCACCCCGGAAACTCAGTACGCCGTTCTCGACACCGACTACAAAAACTACGCCGTTCTGTGGAGCTGTTCTGGCATTGGACCAATTAACGCGCAGAACGCTTGGCTGATGACCAGGGTCCGTCAACCCGCCGGCGAAGTCATGCAACAGGTACAACATTTTTCACCGTAAATTTAATCGCCACGAAAAAAAAATTAATCAATCGAAACCATCGATTTCATCCCCGATATCAAATGTCATTATTTTTCTCTACAAAAAAAAAAAAGTAGTTCAGAAGTCCCGTGGGAAATGAATATTTATAAAAATTAATTACATACATTGATTGAAATTGTAGATTGAATTTTTTTTAATGACTACTAAAAAAATTTTTTTTTAAATTTCCTCTTCAGGCTTACGGTGTCCTTGACAAGTACAAGATCTCGAAGACCTTCTTCGTGAAGACGGACCAAGAGGACTGCGCTTATTTGGCGACTCCGCCCGCGAAGCCCGTGGCAGCTAAACCCGAGCCCGCAAAGCCATCCGAAGAGGCCGAGAACCCAGTTGTTGAAGAGTCAGCGGAAGAGGAGACGGTGGAGGAAGCTCAGCAGGCGAAGAGCGTCGTGAACTTCAGATCGGCGATAGTTCCGGACGCGCCAGCGATAATAATCGAAACGAGAAAAGCGGAGCTCGAGGCGGAGGCTAAGAAGCCAGTGGTCGAGCCAGTGAATGCTGAAGAGGGTCAGCCTCAAATGGCTGAAGCCGAAGTTCAGCCCGAGGCCGAGGCCAAGCCGAAAATTCAACCGCTCGAAGCGGTCCAACAGAGCACCGAAGAAGCGAACGAAGTTGAAGAGGTTGCTGAAGCGGTCCCTCCCCCGACCTCCGTACCTGAAGCAATCCTCAAGGCAGCCGATCTCGCAAAGGAGATTGAAAAAGCGGCCGATCAACAAGACTCCAAACAGTTTCAGCCTCTCGTGGTTCTCCAAGAGGCTTTCGCTAACCCCGCAGCACAACTTCAGGAAGCCTTCGCTAAACCAGGTGCCCAGATTCAGCAGGCATTGTCAAATCCCGTGGCGCAGCTCCAGCAATCATTCGAAAATTCCGTCGCCCAGTTTCAGCAAACATTCGGCAATCCTGTTGCCCAACTTCAGGAAAATTTGGCGAAACCTGTTGCCCAACTGCAGGCAACATTCTCAAAGCCCCTTGCCCAAATTCAGGAGACCCTGGCTGCGCCCCTGGCGAACATTCAGCAAGCGTTTAACAGACCTGCCGCAACCGCTGCACCGGAAGTCGCCTCGGAAGCTGCACCGGAAGCCACTCCGGAAGCTGCACCGGCAGCCCCAGTCGAAACTCCCGCCGAAGACGCACCTTCCAAGGTCAAGTCGGCACTCGAAGAGCCCGTCGAGACAATCGGCGAGACATTGAACGCAGTGGCCGAGGCTGCGCCCGAGAAATTGCCCGAGGAGACGAAGGAAAAGCAAGAGGCGCCTAAAGAGGAGGACATTAAGGAGGAGGAGAAAAAAATCGAGTCCTGAGCGGGAGCCAATAACCCGTAAATTCGTTCGATACACGACTCCGGCATTATTCAAGTGGTCAAACGAGGAATTCATGAATTCTCGGGCTCGTAGCGGCGCGCCGCGTCTCCTCGCTCGTTAATAACGGGAGAACGGCGAACCAGTCTCGCCCGACGAATCTCCAATTTATTTTATCTCTCTCTCTTTCTCTTTCTCTCTACTTAACGTGTGTGCTTTATTTTTTCCTTCGTTTTTATATATCACAGTATTTACCAGAGAGAAATATCTCGACGATGAAAGCGTTATGATTTAAAATAGTTTTAAGTAAACGAAAGGAAGAAGTGAAAAAGAAAAATCAAAACAAAACGATTGTCGAAGATGTTATTATTGTATAAACGAAAAGAACAAAAAAAAAAAAAGTCTTATTGTGAATAAATTGTTACATAAAAATGTGTTATTAATCTCAGTCTTGTTATTACTCCATACATCCTACGATTAAATTTCATATTTCATTGTTAATATCGAAATTTATTGAAGCGAGACATCATCGTAATTTTTGTCAGTGCATTGAAAAATAAATAGATGCCTCGAGCAATTACCATAATTACCACTAATAGATACTTTGTACAGCTGGCTCTTATCTCCGGGTATGCAATTGCACGTTGCAAGTGTCGTCGACGGTGCGCAAGTGGCCTATTAATTCACAATCTATACGTGCCGACCGACGAGTGACACTGAAATCACCTCCGGGTAGACGTTCCCCTTTAGCGACCAGAAATTATTACGTGGGCCTGATCCACTGGCCCCTGGGACACGCAATGAAAAAATAAAAAATAAAAAACATACCGCGAACACCACAACAACTCGGAAGTCATTTCATCGCCACGTTATTCACGTCGATAGAAAGTTTCGAGGTTCTCCACTTTGTTTATTGACTAATATCCTCTGCCATTGAATACCTTTTATTTTTTTTTCTTCCTTTGTCCTGGTCTTTGATTCCTTAATTAAACAATTATGTAAATTAATGAAAATTAATTTACATACATGCGATTTAATCGATGAAATAATGAGACCGCTCATCATTACGACGAAATGATGCACGTGGAAAATGGGGGAGATAAAAATAAAATAAAAAAAACATGTCCGACGATCGATTGTCGGGCCTTGAGGCCCCGTTCGTCACGGGGATTCGCCGGGTTACAGGGACTGGCCAATTCGAACGACGCGCTTGGGTTTCTTGAACTCGCTCGCTTACCGTTACTGACCCACTAACTGACAAACGCCTCTCACGGGCCTACTACGAGAATAAGAGAGCTCCGGAGGTCCACGACAATCGAGAACGTTGGTCCCCAAGGCCAGTCACCGGCACGCTTCACCAACGGAAAGTTCGGTCAAATACGCACCATTCGTCGGATTAGTTCGCTCGTCTCTTCGGTTTTGTTTTTACCGGAAGCTGTTGGGTGATCTTTGCTCGGCCACGGGATCGCCAGGGTCAAGGTCGTCATGTACGAAACGTCGATAGGTGAGCGAAGGCAAAAATGATATCGAGTTACTCGACATTTCCTCAAAAATGTATATTTTTTTTTTTTCAATTATTTTCATCGTCTAACCCTTTACTTGAAGTTCTGGTCAATTTTTGGTCAAGTTCATCGAGGACCCAATTTTTATGCTCCACAGGAAATTGTTGATATCTATAAATTTTTTATTGAGATAATTGATAAATGTGCTTTATTTTCTGTCGATTCCAATTGCATTCAGGGAAAATGATCCTGTGGGTTATTTTGGTTATGTCATTGACCACAGGAGCATGTATTTTTTTTTTCAATTATTTTCATCGTCTAACCCTTTATTTGAAGTTCTGGTTAAATTTTGGCCAAGTTCATCTAGGACCCAATTTTTATGCTCCCCTGGAAATTGTTGATATCTATAAATTTGTTATTGAGATAATTGATAAATGTGCTTTATTTTCTGTCGATTCCAATTGCATTCAGGGAAAATGATCCTGTGGGTTACTCTGGTGATGTCATTGACCACAGGAGCGCTAGGAGTCCTGCCAGATTTTGGCACTTGTCCTGCGGTCACGACGGTGGAAAATTTTGACATGCAAAAGGTCAGTATTACAGAAATTTTTACGGTTCGCTGATTTTTTATTCAATTATAGATCCGTGGAAAAAAATCTCACTGCTTCATTACCTTTTTTATTTAATTTGTGCATTTGCTGTATTTAATTGTTATAAATTATTCGTAAAATTTATTTTCACCCGTTTCCGACATGGAATGCCCCATACAATGCACGTACTCGGTACGACGAGTAAATAGGATGTGTACACCTGTCGCGTTGCGTTGTATACGTAAATTTATGTTGCATGACGTCGTATCGCATCCATAACTCATCGTCGCCCATCGTGACCATTGGTCGGTAACGTGCAGTTTCTGGGAAAATGGTACGAAGCCGAGCGATACTTTTCGATACTATCGGTCGGTTCCAAATGCTCCACCTCCAATTACACCATGACCGAGAACGGGAACATGAGAGTGACCGAGTCTTACATCTCGACAATGTGAGATTTTTCATCGGGAAACCATGGAAATGGTCAAGGTGATAATTCGAATGATCACTAATCGCGAATAATGATCTTCGCAGTTTGAGGGACGATTCGAGTACGATTGGCAATATGAAACCAACCGGAAAATCCACTGAACCGAAGTATGACGTCCAATTTGACACGGTCGGAATTCCCTATACATTGTCATACTGGATTTTGGGTACCGACTACGAAAATTACGCGGTTGTCTGGAGTTGTACGAATATTGGGCTCTTCAGGTGAGAAAACAATTAATTAGGGTCGTATAATTAAAATAAATGTCATTATCAACGTGATTATAATGTAAAAAAAAATTTTTTTTAATGCAGCTTGAAGAGCGCATGGATAATGACAAGACAACGACAGCCAAGTGTCTCAGTGGTCGAGAGTGCTTATCAGATACTCGACAGAAATCAAATCAGCAGAGCGTACTTGTTCCGGACCGATCAGAAAAATTGTCCGGAAGTGTATTGATAAAATAATGGTCTTTATCTCAGCCGATGTGCGATTCGCAGAGTGAATTTGCATTGTGAGTCACGACTTTACCACGATAATCGGTAAAATTTCGATACTCACGTGTCGATAATTACCGAGTGACGTCGTATGGTGATAATTAATTTTTGTAACACGTGCACAAAAAATTCTCATCATCGTGACTATTTTTAGCGACACACTTTTTTCGCACTCGTGGGAAAAAGCTGCTTTATCGCATTTCGATGCAGTCACGAAAATGGGGAATTTTTGTGGGTTTTTTTTTTTTGTGGCAAGTAGTATTGTGATATTTTAATCACTATTCGGAAATCCTGACTCATTAATGACTGTAGTTATTTGCTTATTAATTGATTTCGTCGGCTATTTTCACCTGCCTTCTCAACGGGACAGGTAACACATGTTACTGATAACGTTAACCTTAAGACTGATTAGAAATGATCCTCATTTGCAATTATTATCTGGAGAATTATTCTCGACGCCGAGTACAACAAAAATGTTTGATACACTGCAGTGCTTATATTTTAATTAATTAATTAATTAATTAATTATTGTGAAGGTGGAATTTTTGGGGGTATTTTCAACGTGAAGAAAACAACCATAAAAATTCGATCTTGATCTTGACACTTCGAATTCGGACCTGCTATTTTTGTTAATGTTATTTTCATTTTGTAGCTGTATTTATTTATTTATTTATTTATGCATATTATGTATTAATAAAATATACGAAAATACATATGCTTAGTTCCTGCACTTAGTAAAATTTCTAAGATTCTTATAATTATATTATAATAACATTATTATTACATAATTTAGCTCTCCTCTGCAAACTTCCGTTTCCTGCACATTATTTTTATTTCAAACTCGAAAAAAAAAAAACGAATTTAAACGGTAACGGCTAATGTTAATTTTTGGAAAATATCCACTGATAAGGTTTGCACTATCGAGCTCAAAGGGCAGCGACTGTCCGTCAAATTACGTAATCCAGTAGCTTTAATTCTGAATTTAATGAATTTTAGCATAGCCGAATATGGATAAATATGGTTTAAATGGTCATTAAATTCAGTTGATGTTGAACTTTGTTGCTGAACGGGTTAGCCTCGAGTGAAACGAAAATGAGTTCGGCATTTCTGCCATTCGTTGCAATTTTAATGATAGCCAGTGCCCAGGCCCAGATTCCCAGCTCTGGTCCTTGCAGGGAAATGGAAGGGACACCGGATTACGACCCAATAAAGGTCAGCCTAAATTTCCCATGACAGAAAATTGCCCAGTGATCGAACGTTGATCACAAGCGTTCGATTATCATTGTTGACTAAACCACATTTCAGATCGTGGGTCGATGGTACAGATACGCGGCTTATCCATCGCTCAGTCCCAGTGGAAGGTGCAGGTTGACCCTGTTCAACGGTCACGAGGACAACTCGTTGACGATTATCGAAAAACAATTGTCAACCTCGTAAGTCACTGCACATTTGTCGTAATTACTCTTCGAGTAATCACGACAGTTTTTTATTAATAAAAAAAATCCTGGCCAATAAAATTCAATGTTCTTTACCGTTTCTTCATTTTTTTTAGCCCAGGTGAATCGCCCATATGGAATCAAGTGTACACACTTGAATATCTCGATGGTCCAAATTACCTTGTAACATATCCCACTGATTATTCGTATTTTAATCAAACAGTGACATTTTGGAACACTGATTACACTTCCTTCGCTATAAAAGGAATATGTATGAACATTAATCAAGCAAGGTATGAATATTATAACAATCATTAATATTAATAAATGAAAAAGTAACTGAGATTCGAAATATTAACATTAATACTTGAAAAAAAAAAAAAAAAAAAAAAAAAAAAAAAAAATGTAATTGATTGAAAAAAAAATCTAAAAATAATTCGAGTCGATTAATTTTTTTTCTAATAATTAATTTTTTTGTGTTCAGCTTGTATTACGTCTGGATTTTGTCAAGAGATCCACACCCCTCTCCCAGTGTCGTCGAAAAAATAAATAATGCGGTGAAACTTGACGGATTTCCAATGGAATATTTCCGGAAAGAAAATCAAACGGGTTGTCCAAGTGATTTTTAATCACCAAAATATGACACAATGGCCAAGCGACGATTGAATTACCAAAATCTGCACTATTTTTATGCTGACGTTTGCGGAAACGACGTTCATCTTATGTTATTGCATAATGATCTCCTCGTAAAAATAAATGATAACAGATTCCAGCCATTCCATCGTCTTGTTATTTTGTTTGTCTTGGTATTGATAATACTTTAAGTATTTTTTATTTAAGAAGCAAAAATACACAATGAACTGAAGAAATATTGAATCAAGAAGAAGAAAAGAAATTTTAATTGAATCTTTGATAACAGATTTTTCACCTCGACGATAGCGAGTTTGTTTGATTTAATCGATCGGATAAAGAAAAATTGTTGACGTCCGATTTAGAATGAGTTGCTGCGTTTGAGTTTCATTTTTTTATTACTTCTTAACAAGATAAGAAATATTTTTATTAGTCCAAGAGAAAATGTCGATATGTCCGATAAAATCGATATTTTCTTGAAAAACAAGCCAAAGGGAAAAGTGTCGATGGGTCTACCGAAAACTTTCCCATTACACACGATGTCGAAATTGTGTCAGGTATTCCACGTTTCCTGCGAAATGAAAATCCTCCAATCATCGATATCGAAATAGAATTTGATTTTCAAATGGGAAAAATCGTTTTGACGCAAGGGATGCAAATTTTTCAAGGTGCATCCACTGATAAGCTCTTGAATGTCGAGGCCGAAGAGCAGTCGCTGTCATTCAACAGTTATCAACATTATTCAACAGATACGTGCTCCTGAATTTCCGTTTTATTTGGTTCTGAAACTGAAAGTGGACTTAGTATCGTTTGAAAAGTGATCGAGTTCAGATCGCATTCGATTTTTTTTTTCATCCCAAGTAAAAAAATTGTTCTCCGCGATTTTGATATTGTTTATGGTTGTCGGATATCAGGCGCAAATTCCTGGAACGGGTCCTTGCAGGGAAATAAATGGGACACCGGACTTCGACCCAAAAAAGGTTAGCTAATTATTTTCCCCATAATGACGACTTTTGATTGACCGGACGAAAGTGTGTGAAATATGATTTTTTAAAAATATTTCATTCAATACTATATGATTTGATTTAATATTTTTAATTTTTTTTTTTTGCTGGCGGACAATATTTTAGTATTTGGGCGAATGGTACATATTCGCAGGAACATGGATAGAAAAACCCATGGGAAAGTGCAGGCGAATAGAATACATTCCTGTTGATGACAGCGCAACGACGATATTCGAGGCGGTGCAATTAATCGTGTGAGTCGTTGGATAATCATTAAAGTACCTCATAAGATACTTGATTAATGGTGGGAATGGCAATGGTATTTTTTCAGACCTGGTCCATTGCCCATAGGGGAAGATGTGATTAAAATTCGGTATCTCGGTGACGCTAATTACCTCGTAATTAATTCGACCGACATTAATCTCGTCGATCGAACAGTCACGATTTGGAACACGGATTATGCGTCGTTCGCAATCCGGGGAATTTGTGTAAACGTTGGCCAATCGAGGTACGAATTTTTCAGGTGGTCCACCGGACCCTGGACCAGCATCTCTTCTCTAATTATCCACGCATTTTCCAATGATTCGTTAACCATAAATTATTTACCTCCAGCCTGTATTTCGCCTGGATTTTAACGAGATCACAGCATCCGCCTCCAAATGTCATCTCAAAAATAGACGAAGTACTAAAATTTGATGGAGTACCGATGGAATACTTCCGCAGGGAGGACCAGATGGGTTGTCCAAAAAATTGTAATTAAGGAATATAAAAATGAAGCCACGCGATAATTAAAATCAAAATGTGTGATTTAATGCAATATATGCATCCCCGCATAAATTCCTCGATATTAAACATTTAAAAAAATATATATACCGCATTTTTTGGCTCCGAAAAAAAAAAAAAAAAAAAAAAAAAAAATGATTTTACCGCAGCTTTTTTAGTAATATTTTTGGACACGAAATTTATTTATTTAATTGCGATTTGGAATCGATAGAACCCAATGAGATACGCGACAAAACGCCCGTTTATTTCTCGTGATCAAGAATCATCGGTGTATGCTTTGTTGCACTTGCTTCGTCATTCGAGCGATACGTTTCACGAGATAGGCCGAGTGAGGGAACTATTTAATAAGTACCGGCTGACCGAGCGCCGCGCCAGTTGAGTTTGCACTTCCTTTATAGCCACAACAAGCCTCGATAGTCAGTAACACTTGCGGCGACATCCTCGAGCTATTAAAATCGACGTTGGGTGAAATTCCGATATCCGATAGCGTGTATCGACAGCATGATCTACGCGGTGGTAGCTCTTAGCCTTTTTGGCGGCGTTTTGGCCCAGGTACCAGGACTAGGTCCTTGTCCGACTGTCGAAGTCGTCAAGGATTTCGACATTTCCAAAGTAAGTCCAAAAAAAAAAAACAAAATTAAACGTCTAAAAAAATGGCCAATAGAGAAATGAGGTAAAATCCAATTTTCCATGTACTTCAATTTGGAGAACGACTTTTCCCATTTTCCTGAATAATCTACCAATGGTAAATAAATTTAAAAAAATTCTCAGTACTTGGGACGATGGTACGAAGCGGAAAGGTACTTCGCGGCCTTTGAAGTCGGTGCCAAATGTGTGACAGCGGATTACAGTGCCGGTGATAACGGCACGGTCAAGGTCGTCAACGCCCAAATATCCGGAATGTAAGAAGAACCATCGACCAGGATTTTTTTTAGTTGGAGAATTTTTTTTTTTTTTTTTTTTTCTTCTCATTATATCATTTGGGACGTTTCAGAACTGGGCACCCATCGTCCATCGAAGGCTCCGCTCGGGTACCCGATCCCGCTGAGCCTGCCAAGCTCAAGGTCCAATTTTCCTCGGTGCCCTTCGGTATCGAGGGCAACTATTGGGTCTTAGGCACTGATTACGACTCTTTCTCCGTTGTGTACAGCTGCACCAATTTGGAGTTGGCCAAGTGAGTGACAAATTTATCGCAACAGCTTCTCCCTAAAACGTCACAATTTAGGGAAACGCTTATGACAAATTAAAAAGCGTGAAAATTAATTAATGACAGCGATAAATAATCGTCCATAATGAAAAATTCTGCAATTCTGTGACATTTATATAGAATTTCCAAAAAAACGGTAAATTGGTACCTAAACGTTACATTTTTTTTTTTTTCAATTTTCCATAGTTTCCAGTTCGGTTGGATTTTGACGAGGGACCGAAATCCATCACCGGAAGTAATCGCCAAGGCGGACGCGGTTATCGCCCGGAACAACATAAGCCGATCCAGTTTTTCAAAAACAACTCAAACGGACTGCGACTCATCGCGCTGAGACGAATGTCCGTGAATTTAAATCGCTCTGTTATCAGGAATACAAATGAAAAAGCTTTGTGGCCATGAAAACAACGACATTAAATATTTATATCATTAATGGGAGGTGTCTTTGTGGTTAATTGCGTTGCTATCGTGTGTCGAATGGTGAGCGAGTTCTCGGCGATGTTATTTGAATACCAATCAGTGATTCTCACAGTCGCTGCGTATTATCATTGCGGTGACGCTTTGTCTTCCGGTGATTGATGGAATATAATCTTCCTTATCAACCGAGCGGATAATTATCATTTTCCGGGTTCGCTTGCGTGACGTCAGTGGGTCGACAGATCCTGAAGAGGGCGCTGCTGCATGGTAATCTCGGTTCCCATCGGTGAGAGATAAGAGTAGGAATCTGCACGAGCGCCGAAAAATAAAACATTTCCCTTTGAAGGTACGTAGAAAATACCTACTGGTCGATGGATAAATCCACGTTCCCTCCAATTGAAAATCAAGCAATTTAACCCTTTCAGCGATAATTTCAAAAAATCGTTCTCCACTACACAACGAATTAAAGACCACAGGGATGAAAAATTAATTCACACGATTGATAGCCATTAAATTTCCATTACCAATGTGTACCGATGTCCCCCGCGTTAACCACGAGTTACCCTGTCCATATAAGCCCAGCGAACCCAGTGATAAACCATCGGACAGTCCCCATATACATTTCATCCCCGCGACCATCATCATTCACACTCGACCAACCTCGTGTCGTGAATAAGTTACGACGGAAACTCGAGTTTATCGTATCGGGTCAGCCCTTTTCACGGTTCTCCAGGGCATAAATCAGCCCTTCGCGCGTCTCCCTCTTTCCCTCATTCGTCCGTTATTCCCTCGTTAATAAAACACGCCGTACAACAACAACAGCAACGAGAAAGTCATATGAAAGATCGTGGGACAACGAATTTCAGGTGAATCCCAAGGGCCCGCGAAAAAATATAACAGCGCAACGGACAAAGGCTCGCCCTTCCGTTATTGCCAATTGCCAGGCCAGGATTAATTGGAAAGTCAAAATTAAACATTCGTTTCACGTACCGCGCCCTTTTTCCCACCCTCACTCAATTTTCTCAGTCCCTTCCACATAACAAAAAAAAAAAACAAACAGACGAAGAAGAAGAAGAAGAGGAGAAACGAGAAATTTACGTCGAATGATAATGCGCACGGATGAATAACGTGCCCTTCACGCCCTACGCACGTAAACAAGCCGGTCTCGGACTACAATAGTGTTAAATTGAACAAATAAAAAAAAAAAAAAAACAAAGAAAGAGAAAAAGGTAAACAGTAACGCCGGGACTGCACCGCGTGTCTCTGTATCATGCGACAAAGCGAGATCAACGGAACGGCGAGAAATGAGAGAATGAGAGAGGAATGGTTGACACGGTGCGGCGCGCGGACGCGTGCGAAACGCACTATTGCGTCCCGTGCAAACAGAGAGACACACACGCACACACTCCATTGAATTTTGTAGCCGCGGGATACGTCGGTACGTCATCAGCGAGGCATTGTCCCGCGATAAAGCGACGAGCGGCGGAGCTGCTGGTGCGAGGATACGGTGGGATTTCACCGGGGGCTAAGGGCCGCTTGGAATCCTCGGCATAAGTACCCCCATCGAAAACCAGGGGGGCCTGGAAAAACGTCCCATAAATATTGTCTCATTTCGTATACTTGTATTTATATTGCATTTCTCTCTCTCTCTCTTTTGGAAAGAGTCCGGAGCTTTTTACGCCACCCAATAATTTCCCATGTCTTTTCGCTGAGTCGCAGGAAGTCCATTTGACGAGCCCCCTCTTCAGGGGGTCGCGGTGCCCGGAAAAATATCATATTCCATCGCCGGTTGAACGGGAGAATTTTTAGGTCGCCTAGGGAAACTCAATGGACCGGGATTATTATTGTTATCGTCATTGGGCACACGCCGTTTGAATATTCAGTGATGCGGACGCGTGGGAGAATCGTTCATGTGTAAATAATTAAATGATGCGCTATGGTAATGGAAAATTGTGAGGGATGACAAAATAAAACGGAAATATTTTCATACGAATATATACTGAATTAGTAACGAAATTACGAAATTGGGGGAAAATGAAATAACAAAAAAACGCGTTGAGTAAACGAATAAGGCCCAAAAATGATGTCCCTCGATTTTTCGATAACGCGATTAAACGAACTCGGTCTTTGGAGTCTCTCACGCGTGTCTCTTACGTACGTGAAGCCGATAAATCGCAAGCGGAATCTTAATCGCGATCTCATCCCGAAAGTAAGGCCCCGCTCGCCGGGGAATCCGCTATTTGTTCTGTCTAGCTGCTTCTTTTTTCTCCCCCTCCTCCTCCTCCTCCTCTCCCCACTCCCCGAGTCACGTGGGTCCTTTTCCTTTGTTTTTGTCGAGCGTGTAACGATAATCGAGGAGCGCTCGGGGCCTTGTTCGCTTCTGGGAGTTTTGACGCGCTGGGCCCGTGAGCGAAAACGAGAAACAGAGAGAGAGAGGGAGAGAGAGAGAGACGCCGCATCGGCTGCGGAAGGTGGAGGGGGAACGGGCCCGCGCGATCGGCGCGTCGGGCCCACCGCGCACGATCGGTTCGGGCCCGCCGAACGCAAACGATGGAGAGAGAGAGAGAGAGAGACTCCTCTCGAGGGAGGGGGGGAGAAAGACGGAACGTGACTGCGCGCGGACACGGCCCCTAATAACAGGGTAAGGCCCAGAGCTAAACAAACATACACGCCCATGGCATGTCTCGCTCCCAAGTATATGGGAGATAAAAAGACTACGTGCCGAGAGATGGGAAGTACCTTGAGCCCTGGGTGATAATAAGAAAGGGAGGAAACGAAAATGTACGCGAAGCGCACACCGAGATCGAACAGTACCTCCCCCTCCTATAAATACCTTCGCATACACACGGTGCATCGGTGGTCGTTTTTATTTTATTCTCCTTTATGTTTGCCGTGTGTACGTCATTTGCGGATTTTGCCCACTTGCAAGAAACGAGATGAGGTCGAAGAGATCGGGGTAAAAAATAAAAAGGAAAGCCTGGATATCCCGACGTACCCGAGGGAGTTACGTGCTGAATCCTCACTCCTCTAGATTGGGATCCCTCCATAAAGTACTCGAGGCGGAGATACTCGATGGCTAGCTCGCGAGCGAACTGTTGGCAAGCTTTTACATCCTTTAGAGCGTGGCGGTCCCTGCTGACTCTCTCTCTCTCTCTCTCTCCAACGCCGAGGCCCGATTATGCGAACGTGCAGACGAGCGCGGAATCTGGATTAGTCCCCGCACTACGGTTTCTTTACCTTGCGCCACGAGCTTTACACTCCTATGCAACCAGGTGATTATTTGAACCGGGATCGTGATGCCAACGCCCCATCTACAGTTTTTTTTTTTTTTTTTTTTCACAATTAAAAAAGAAAAAAAAAACATTTTCTTATAGATGGGATTCTATGAAAGACACTATGTTTTGGATTCAATATTTTAATACTTTTTTGTCAATTCTAATGTATTAATTAATACTTTAATTAGGTGAACAAATTTTTTTTCTGATATATAATAAATTTTGTTCTTATTTTTGGAAAATTTTGAATTTATGGCGAATGCGATTGTAATTAAAAGACAATATCAACTGAAATTTTATTTCAACAATGCCTCGAGCCTGAGGCTGCCTGTATACTCCACACAGGCTCAACGTTCATTTATAATTTTATGGAGATTGACTCTGATAGTTGCTCGCGTCGAAAGCAATTTAAGAAGCCGAACAAACGACCTCCCATTTCACGTCAGTCAAAACATACGTGACTTTTTTCGGCAGCACAAAAATTTTATTACTTCGTGTACACAAGCGGAGCGTTTACCAACACACGTGGCGGCTCTTCGTGGTCGATTGGGAGTCACGTGAGTGGTCGAACAATCACCGGTGAACACGCAGGTGAAAATTCGCCGTTGCATCGCCGCGAAAGGGTTTGTATTTTTCCGTGATTCCCTGGGCGAAGAGTTTCGGAACGCGAAATCCATGATTATCAAGCTATTCGAGCGCTGGAAAAACTCAATTAGACCCTGACGGACTAATTGAACCTCGTGCATCTCGAAGATTGAATCGTACCGAGCGGAGCACGAGCGAAACAAGAAGAAGAAGAGCGGAGAGAAAAAGGAGAGAGAAAGGGAAGGAAGGAAAAATGCGCGAGGGCCCGACGAGAGAACGGACCCTCTTCAGGGTGGTCTTCCACACGATACAACCCCACCGTATACTTGCCAACTTAACAACCGACCTTGAGATGAGCCGTTGAAGTTGCTCTGCACTCCTGAAGAAGGGCTCGGACTTTGGTGCATGCAAAAACGGGCAATCAGCGTTCTCCAATTCAGTCTTCGGGTCTTCATGGTTTTTTTTAGGGGGTTAATTCGATGGATATTGCTCTCCTCAATTATATTGTAAAATCCGCAGCGAGGTCATCGAGTATTTCTTTTTTTTTTTCATATCAATTATTAAATGCCCTTTTTCGGGGACAACGAAATTTTTGTACGCGCGAGAAAATACAAAAATTTCTCTTCACACAAAAAAAAATCAAGAGAATTTTGCATAATAATGATAGAATCCATCATTAACTAAAATCCCTTTTTTTCCGTCACATCGTGGATTTCCATCGTGGCGAGAAAAGCTGCAAAATGACAAAGAGCATTTGTCGGGTGAGACGATGCTGAAGAGTAGTGTCGTGACGACTTTCGCGGCGAGGATGAATAGCTCGGGGCAAAATCTTCGACAAGAAAATACGCGGATGTGCGTCTGTTGGCTTTCCCTAAAGAGAAAACGAGTGAAATGGACGAGAAGTTGGATGGAAGAATGAAAAGGTAGAAGAAAAAAAAGGAAAAAATAAAAACAAAGAAAATGGGAGGAAGATGGTACGAGCAGAAAACTCCGACGGAGCATAAGAGGATAAGGTCTTGCGCAAGAAGTCTCGGGAGAAAGAGAGAGAGAGAGAGAATGCTGAAGAGAGCGAGAAAGAGGAAAGGAGAAAGAGAAGAAGGTGGATGATGAGCAGTCGAGGCATTCTGGTTTGTGGGCACAGCCGCTGCCTCCAGCCCACAATTATGATAATAGCCCCTGAGTCCCTGAGTCTTGTTAGGCCAACGTACAGTCAGCTATTTTATCTATCTTTTTTTTTCAACAAGGCCTCGCTTCTCTTCTCTCTTTCCCTCTTCCTGAATTATTTCTTCGTGGGTTCGAGAGAGAGAGGGAGAAAAGAGAGACTTTACAAACGTGCACGGGCGCTACTCTGTATCGCTGCCGTCGCTCCTCACCCTCTCGAAGCTGCACGTTACTTTTCCTCAGGTCAGATGGGTTCAAACGTCGTGAACCGAGAATTCGCACAAGCAAAACAGCCAACAACCGCTATCAACGACTCTCCACTAATTTTCACCGAGATGAATACTGTACTTGTTTGGATAAGCAATGAGATAAGAATTTACGTGATATTCGTAATATTTTTTAAATAAAACATAATAATAAAAATGTGTAGCTGCATGGTGAAATATTTTTTTGTACGCGATTGCAATGAACCGGAATTTTTTTGCGAGAAAATGTTTTTTTATTAATTAAATGACGTTTTTTAAATCAATGTAAAATTATTTTCTCGGCTTAATTGAGTGTTTGTACTGTGAAATAATGACATTGCGAGTTTACTGTATATTAAATATGACGTAATTATATTTGAATCAAGGTGTATTACGTTGTAAGAAGGGGAGTAGTCTTAATCGCGAGTATTTCGGCTTCGCGGTGCTTGGATATGCGCGCGGGGGTGGCAGCGGGCGACATTAATCCGTTTTCGGGTTGTCGGTCCTTTTGAGGCGCTTGCGGGTTTGCGGCGAACGCGTTAATTGGAGGCTCCGCGGCGCGCGTTGTGAGAGAGTGAGACTCGCGACAACGACGACGTTGGTGCCGCGGCGATCGGATAAAGAAGGACCCTCAAAGCGCCGGGCGGGGCTTTGTGGACTCGTTGGGTTAGCGTGCGAGTTAGCAGTGAGAAAAAAGAGCCCATTTATGTCACCCGAGGTAAATTTAATTGAAAACTTTGTAAAATCTCGAGCGAACATCAATTAACCCCTTTCATCAACCGCATTCACTGGACTAAGACCCAATTTAATCGAGTTAACTCAACATTTCGTACGTTTAACGCGAGGCTGAAGCCATTCAATTCACTAAACGCAATTATTAAGCTTATTTTTGATCAACTCAGTTGAGTTACAGCAAAATAAAGACTTCTATTTCGTCTCAGTCTTCCAGACAAAGTTCAAGGTCACCTGTTGTTTTTAGTTAGATGGGAAAATAAATAAAAAAAAATTAATCTTAGCGTAAAATACAAGGTGTGTTAAAATTTGTTACAAGCAGCGATGAATTAACGCGCAAAGACAATATGCACATTTTTCCGGACTCTTCAGGGTACTTTGTAAAATGCTGTTGCGGTGCGTAGGCAGAAAAATGCGTGGTTACGCACCTCCCGTTACTGTGAACTACCGTCTCCTTTGGACGCAGCGAAACGCACAGTGCGTTTATAGAAAAGGTGTGCGCTTTTGCTGCTACGGTACACAGCTCGTTATAACATATATATATATATATATATATGTGTATATGCGTTTGTTTGTGGGTGTACGTGGGCTTTGCACGCGGAAGCGCAGATAGGCATTACACGCAGCTTCAAAGAAATCCCCGACGACGAGTATTTTCCACGTGCACTGCAATACACGCTGCGAAATGAATGGTCCACGTATAATGTAGTCTTAGATGTTTTCACTTCGGGTTTTTTCACAAACGCGCTGTAGTTGTAAAAAGGTCTATGAAAAAAAAAAAAATGTACGTTTCATTTACCCTCAAAGAGCTTAGCAAAAAAAAGCTTTAACTTTGAATAGTCCATTCCACATCAAGCGGCTTAAGCATACAATAAAATGCATCCACAGTTTTTACTTTTAATTCAAACCATTAATAACATTAATTTATTTCAGAACCCACAAAATTGTACTTCTAATTATAAAAATATTTACTCAAGACCCAGTAAAAAAAAAAGCTTGTCACAAAGACCAGAGCGTAAAAATAAAGGAAAAATGAAAAAAAAAGGTAAGAAAATTACGTTGAACTTCCACCCAAAGAGCTTATCAAAAATACAATAAAATTGATCCACATTTTTTCATTTCAATTCAAACTATCAATAATATTATTTTATTCCAAAATTCACTAAATTTTTCTTCGTATGCCAAAAATATTTATTCCAGACCCAGTAAGAAAAAAAATAAAAATAAAAAACTGGTTAGAAATACGAAGGCTTAAAAACGCAGGAAAAAGCAACGATGCGATTTTAGCCGCATCTATTTCGAGTGTCGAAGTAAATCGATTTTCCAGAAGCCGCGCGGCTACCGAACGAGGATTCGCCGCGCGCGGAGTTTATTCGGGTAAACAGCGCGAGAGAAGCTGAAGAGAGTCGTTGAAACGATCCGGTACGTGTAAACCGCGGCGCGCACCAATGCCCGCGTTACAATATACGACTGTTTGTTCAGATTAGGCCCGACAAAGGGCCCCGTTCTTGCTCCCTGACTTCGCTCTTGATTCGGGCGAAGCGCGCGCATCGTATTTGCTCTAGATTAAATCGTCGGGTCGGTAAAAGGCCGCGGCGCATCATCGCGCGCGTACGAATCCTCGCGCAGCGAGCGCCACTAAATCAGAAGTCGCCGCGCGACAATAATACACGGGCCACAAAGCGCCGCGCGCACCTAAGCGACTCTTCTCCATGAAATCGCGCGCTCTTCATGTACGCTATCGTGCATAATGCGTGGCAACCCACGCACCGGAAGCCGTGCGCAATAACGCGCTCATTGTAAACAGTATAGATAAAAAAAAAAAAAAAAACTAATCTAATCGATGGTACCAAAATCTCGTGTGTCAACTTCCCCCCCTCCAATCGCTATTAAAATCGAAAAATCTCAGCGGCATAATAAAATCCTTTGTTGACTCTCGAGTGCTGATCAAAAGGAACGCGAATCTCGTAGAATTTATGACTCGTTGACGTTGCGAGTATAAAAGCTAAGCGGGAGAAAGAGAGAGAGAGGGAGATAAAAGAACGAAAATGAAAAGAAAATAACGTGCGTTCCGGCGATTTAATGGGACGGGTTATCCTCCATAAAATTGCATGCGCAATATAAACCTAACGATCATCATCATCATCATCGTCGTCGTCGTTGTCGTCGTCGTCGTGGCGATTAAGTCGATAGTAATCGATCTCGGTGATCGTTAATGTGAAAGGCAATTGAATTTGCTTAGCGAAGTATCGCGAGAGCTTCACTCGAGTAAAGCCCACACGTATGTACATACAACGCCCAGCTATATATAGCGCGTGTATACATCGAGGCGAGAATATTATAGCAAGAGTAAAGGGGTGGAAGGATGAAGGAGTGAAAGAGAGCGGAAGAGCGAGAGCGATAAAGAGAGAGCGAACGGGATAGGTCGATAAATGCGAGCGATCGACTCTCCGTGCATACATGAAGAGCGTTGCTGAAGAGTGTGTAGACACTTATATCTATAGATGCCATTTCGTCGAGACGAGAGTAAGAGAGTAATCACGCGCGGTGCGCCGCCCCCACTCCTCCGACTTTCCTTTTTTCCCTTTTCTCTCTCCATCATTCTCTCTGTTTTTATTATTATTTTCCCTCGCGTACTTTTCAATCAGCCGCAAATTTGCAAAACGAGTCTCTCGCGCGCGCGCTCTTCTTCTTCTCCTCGTTCGCTCGGTCGCCCTCTGCGTTCACCTCTGTCAGCGAGCGCGCGCTCTTCAGCTTCTCATTCCCCTGTTGTTGTTTTTCCCCTTTGTTTTCTTCGCTGCGCGCTTGTTTATGTTTTTTTCACCTTCATGGCTCTCGCGTCGTCCCCGGGAGCCACCACACCACGGCAACCACGTGACTTCAGCATCGTCGCTCGATTCTCCACCGGAGGTAATGACGGAGTTCAGTAATCAGACGCGTCCGGGTAAGAGAAACGAGATCTCGGCGCGAGCAACGCGACTCTGTGTTGCCTAATGCACGCGCAGCATCCGCCGCGCGGACTCCAGTGGATATTACGGACGCTGGACCACGAAGAAGAATTATGCAGATTCTTCCATCGAGATATTCGATCTCGTAGAGCCTCGTTTTTTTTTTTTCTTTTTTTTTTCTCCGGAACTCGCGCACGGGATGCTGCCAAGATGGAAGACGAGAATTTTCTCATCCGTGAAACGTTAGGTTTTCGAATTTATCTCGGGTGCAATATGTCGCGGTATATCGCAACCCTGAAATCTGACCGGACCACTCCCGACTCGGGTTTCCCCATATCCCTTTGATAAATAATGTCTAGGTTGATTGTACGGCGTTGCGTAGGTTACAAGAGCCATTAAATGGATATTAAGTGTTGCCGTTGGGTGGACGTTGATATTGTCGACGTAAATTAATCGATAAGCGATTTTATCATTTTCTACAGTGCGCAACGATGCGTTGAGATATTATCGCGAACCGTTGATCGTTATGAAATTATTTCACCGGACTATTCTGAGAAAGTTCGTTTGGACCCCACGAAAAAAACAAAAAAAAAATGAAGGCTTTTCGGTTTTCATTCGTTTACTATTCTAAGCGCAGCTGGTGACTTATTTGCCCTTGTACACGTGGTTAAGTTGGGTCTATTCATGCGGTAGATCGAAAAGGGAATTGTTTCGTGAAAAGGGCGATTTTCTGGGGAGAGTCTCGAGAATCGATTGAAAATTACAGGCCCATTTTGCGGTGAAGGGCGAGGTTTTTTCACGCTCCTCAGTCACGGACTTTAGACACGATTCGTCGTGGCAATAGCTCGACAAGTGTCGCAGAGACCCTCTCTCTCTCTCTCTCTCTCTCCTTCCTCTCCTTTTTCCTGGTCATTCGAGGCAGCAACAGCACACATATTGCATGTCCCCGCGTGACGCTTTACCCTGAAGGGTCTCGAGGAAATGAGAAATGCTCGGAGGACGAGGGAAACCCAGAGAGAGAGAGAGAGAGGATTGGAAGGCTTGGCTTTTGATGTAACAATGCTGTAGCCTGTAAACTACCTGTTACACGAGTACCGAGTACACGAGTACTCTGCTCGCGGAAATTCATTGAAATACAAGAAGAGGATTTGCGCAGTGATAACGGCACCTATAAATAAACGTAACAAGCTCACAAATGTAAATAAAATAAAATGATTGCTATGAAATGTAAATAAAATAAAAATACTTGCTAATGAGGTGTATAACGGTGTAATTACAATAATTTTTGTTGAGTAGCCAGCAGTTATTGCTCGTGCTAATTGCACGAGTAATTCTGCCTTTTTTTATTGTGTTGTTTCTTTTGTGTACGGAAATAGAATATCACAACGAATAGCCCGTTACACGGGTGCCTGAGTTTCATATGAAAATCATGAAAACAAGATTCCCCGGGAGATAGGACACGGTGTGAAAATTAGCAAGTATAAGTTCGTGATAAAAAGGCGATAAAGTAACCAACTGTGATTACCGCGTTGTATTAACAACCATAATTACGCGCGACGGCAACTCGAGCGATTCAAACATATTTTATTTATGGAACTTCCATAAATAAGTGCTGAAATAATTGCGAAGTCCCGAAGCGAAAAAGTACGTTACGAATCACGAGTTCAAAATGGCGGATTATCGTCGCCTCAATATCAACAACGATAATTACATATTTCATCACCGGAACTTCCGAGTTTCGAAAATCCCGAAGTCCCGAAGCTCAAAAGTACGTTACGAATTACGAATTCAAAATGGCGGCAACGCCGGAATAATCGTCGCTTGTTTCTCTGATCGCACATTGAGAAAAAAAAAAAAAAAAACCCTCCTATCATTTCAAGCTGCGGGTTCCCAAGAAAACATAACAACCCAAAACAATCCCCGTATAAAAGGAAAACCTGACAATTCCATTCTATGGAAAATCGCCGATCCCGCCATTACCCGATCCTTTCTACAGCATCGCCAACGGTATTAAAATAACATTAAAAGTGGCTGAGTAACACTATACCGGCGCAGCATCTTGGCATGAAAAGCGGCATCGATCACGGTGTGGATTCCCCCGTAGTATTCCCGTGCTTCCATGGGGCCCTATAGCCTCGTTCACCGCGTCCGATACCCGCAGCGGTCGCACGGACACTGAAGCGCGCACACACACACACACACAGACACAGGCGCGAACGTACACGAGGCTCCGCCGGTGCTCTAGTGGGTGTAGTTCGTGAGGCTCCGTCGGCGCTCGGGAGTTTCCGTGCGCGGAGGCCTGCGTCGACCCTGGACGACCCATGGCGGCTGTAGCACAACTGGTCGTGGCTTTCACGAGGCAACTACTCCCGTGCGCTGCTGTTCGCGAGACCGACAGCGTTACACGCTCGAGCATTTCCCGCAATTCACGGGCGGATAAGAGGCTTAAAAACGTAAGTGATTATTCGAACTTCCGGTGCGCGGGACGTGCGCGAACCCGCGATCGTTTGTTACTTCGGTAAGGACGTTTGAATCGCGCTTATTCACCGAGCGGTTAACTAGCTGTCAAAAAATATCGTCTCGTGCGTCGAGTTTGTCCGCGTGCCTCGCTCTCTCGTTCTCTTCCCCCTCCCGAAATCCGCGTAACTCGTTCACGAGCTCACCGCCGGCGTGGAGAGCGCGCGGGACTTTTGTTGTCCATTTGGTAAACAACGTTGAACTTGAAATTGAAGAGAGCAACGTGAGAGGGAGTGAGAAGAGGAGAATAAACGCGAGTGTTTGAGGGACTGTGCTTGGAGTGCTGATAAAGCTCGTGAAAATGAGGTGAGTATCCCGAGGACGCACCTCTTCACGTGTTTCGGGGGCGAAGATCCGAGGGCTTCGGAGACTGCGAGAGTCTTCGTTTTTAAAGTAACACCTGGCGAAAGTGCGCGGGCGCGCTCTCTCTCTCTCTCGTCACAGGCGACTCTCGCTCGCACACACGTCGCGTACGAGACGGACACGTGGTGTCCTAACTGCCGACCGGTGACCGAAGCAAGTGCAACGAGACACGATGCTGCTACTGAAATTTGCGACGCTCCTCGTCGTCGCCGCGACGCCCGGACAATGCTACTTCAATCTCTTTCTCAGCCAAGCCGAAGTCCGGAAGCTCATGGGTAAGTGCGCCTGTCAAAAAATGTTTTTTATTTCATATTCCGACGATATTTCGAATGGTGATTTTGGATTTTTTTCGAAGTTCGAGGACTGACAGAAGATATGAACAGTTTCAATATATTTTTTTTTCAAGTATTGCGAAGGTTTTTTCAATTATGAATTTATGTCAAGCTCGTATAAGTAACGGGAGCGTTTTGGACATCCCGAAGATGCAATTCATCACTCAATAATGCTTATGGTATTTATCTCCGGCGTGTGGAATCAAAAAGACCTGAATTTATCTTCACACGTCAACGTCTTATCTCGCGAATCGTTTGCCCACAGCGCAGGATTAATTTAATCGCGGTAAGCGTGTTTCGTACGGTGTTAAACTTCCGGAGATTATGTACCTCGGGTTTTACAGCTACCGCATTTTTTTGTGGACTCATGGATATTGCTATTTTCCTTCCGCCGTGTTATCTCAGGCCTTTTATCACGACTTTTATGGGCTACCATAAAAATCATTCGTTTTGGCTTCTGGTTTTTGCTTAATTTAAATATCAATATTTACAAGTGATTTAGTTATTAATGAATAGATTTTTTAATTACGAAGAAAAATCATGGAAACGTCTGAATTATCATGATTTTTTGTATGCACTTGCAATGCATGAATAATGCTTGCTTAAGTGAAACTTTATTTTGAAAGATTAAGTGTATACTTGAAATAAATATTGTAACGATTGGTAACGGATTTACCGTAGGAATTTCAATTGAAATTCCAAGCCGATGGATCAATCACATTTTCCGATTTCGATCTAGGATCATTTGATCGGTATTCGATACACATCTGTAACGATCTATAAATCGCTGGCAATTGTATGGGAGCGTTGCAATGCTCGCACCAATCTCCGTAAAACGTAAACGCTGAGAACCGCAGAGCAGAAACTCTCGCGGCCCTGATACATCATTTTCCCCCCGATAACTTCCGCGGCTGTGAATAATTTCCTCGCAGCTCGGTGGACCGAGAAAAAGCCTCGGCTCGCTGCCTCTCGGCGATTGCGCGACACCTGAATATTCGAATTAGAGTCCTCGCTTCCTCTCGTCCCTTTTCACTCTCGTTCCGCGCTGCCCTCCTCTGCCTTTTTTCTTCGTTAAGCCTCGAATCACAAAATCGTTTTTCTCCTCATTCAATTTCAACAATTTCGCCTTACACTTTTCGCTTTCGCGAATTTGATCCCATTGAAATTATTCAACACACACTTAATTTTCACAATTTGATAATTGATGTACCATAAAAAATATTCAGGCGCAAGCTTTATTCGAATCAATTGTATACATTTAATCCCTCGATTCAATTAACAGAATCACAAAGGCGTGAATAAAAAATTTCACTGGCCGAGCAATTGCCCGATAACAAAAAAAAAAAAAAGAAGTTATCCGGAATTCAATAGATGGTAATTTTAAAAAAATTGATATTATTCGAAGTGGAATAATAAATGCGAATAACAATTGCAAACAATTTCCTTGCGCTGAAATCATCAACATTTTTATGGGGTTTATTACCGCAATGTTATTTTTGTGACCTCCAAAACCACCCGTAAAATATTCATACAATTTCTTCTGCATCTGTCGTTTCTTTTTTATTGTCACTTTTTTCGGTAGCGCTTATTGAAGATTTTTTTTTTTTTTTAATCACGCGCCGGTGACCCGTGGGCTCGTATGCTTAGGGTAAACTTCACTCCCGTTGTTCGAGACAAGGTCAGGCATGGTGCGAGGGCCGTTTTGCCTGCGCGCCGCGTCCCTCATCCTGTTTTCTGGCTGCTATCGTGGCTGCTCTCGCTCGAAAAATTTACGAGCCATTACTCGTGCGCGCGCGTTCGCCTCGCTTCTGCTGCACTCGGCGTTGCGACGCATTGCTGCGGCGCACCCTCTGCCACCTACGTGTTTATGCAGTGTAGCATTTAATATCTGTGGAGTGTGCGGTGGAAGGCGTGCACGAGATCGTTGTTGCTCGGCGACTTATCTCCGTCTCTATTCTCCTCAGCAATTCGAGTCTTTCGCTCGTTCTCCGCTCGTCGAGCGCGCGGACGGAGATCAGCCTGGATAATTGAAAGGAAAAACTGTATAACTAGTGTACCGTGCAATTTCACGCCTTTTCACGTCCCCTCGTAAGCCGTACCTTTACCAAGAAATCTCTTCAGCATCTGCAAACACTTGAAATAAAAAAGGTTCAGTCAAAAATCGAAAAATCAAAGCCTAGTCATAATGGAAAATAGAGGCTACTAATTTTCACCTTTCTTCTCAAACATCCTAAGCAAACAAACCGTTAAATAACACAACACTCAACGAGATTCTTCCGCTTCTTCGTAACGAAACATTTTTCTTCAGGCATATATATATATATATCAATTAACGTCCGTTATTTCTCACCTGGTGTCGAGTATTTTTCTTTTATGCGTTCTCGAATTTATTTTTCGATGTACACGAGGGCTTCTTCAGCTAGTGGCAATAAAATACCATAACGAGGTTCTTGTTATGTTGCGTTTGTGTGCATTCGAGGCTGAAGGTCATTATGTGAAGATGCCGGTTACGCGCGGAACCGGATTCTTCGTCCCCAATTTCTCTCTCTCTCTCTCTCTCTCTCTCTCTCTCTCTCTCTCTCTCTCTCTCTCTCTCTCTCTCTCTCTCTCTCTCTCTCTCTCTCTCTCTCTCTCTCTCCGGTTTGTTTAGACACCGAATAATCGACAGTCACGATCCTCGTCGTATTTGTTTTTTTTTTTTTCTCATGTTCTTTCCCTCTCCACGCGCAACCTCTTCGTCGTCGATGTTGTTGTTCGTGGCGCTTTTTATTATTATTCCTTGCTCGTTCTCCTATCTTGACCAACGAGCTTCGGAACGCACTGGACCCTGGAGATCGGTCCTCTCGATACCGGCAACGCGCACGTTCCGAAGTACGGAAGAGCGCTCGATTGTTGGATGTGGTCGAGGCGACGGTCACCATATGGATCTCGGACTTATCTTCTGGACACGAAGCCGAGCGCACAAAGCCACGTCTAAGATTTCGGGTTTACTAGGGCTTCCTTCGGACCATTGACCACTCAACTGAACGGCCCTTTTTCTTATTTATTTTCCTCGCGGAAAATTTCTCTCCCATTTTCGTTAAATATACGTGCGACTTTGTTAAATGGAAATGTTAAAAAATATATATTTTCGTTCGATCAATTTACGTGATTATTTTTTTATTTTATGAATTATTGTTTATCTATATTTGAGAGCCGAGAAATTTATGAAGCGAAATTTTCAATGTTTCGCGCTGCAGTTTATAATTTACGTTAATGAAAGTTTGACGTTTTGCGTGGAGAATTGGAATAAAGGGAATTTTTTGTCGCACTCTTTGCTTGAGAATGGACATGTACCGGATTGCTGTCGCGCGGACACTCGTAGAAGCCCTGAATTAATTCAGAAATCTCTATCGGACGGTGGAAATGATGAAGGATCGGCTCACCGGTGATTGATGGATCGGCCGATCGGTGGGCCGATCGTGGGCAGCGCCGCGCGCTAGCAACACTCGCGACGGATACTCGCAGACAACGCGGAAATTATTCACGAGCCGATCGTAAAACATGTTCGAAGGCAAAAAGCGATGGACGGTACGAGTTTTGTAGGTACAGTATATCACAGGGTATATCACTCACTATATCTCCACCCCAATCAAACTTTCACCTTCTCACTATATATATTTCGAATTTTCCGTATTTTTTAAACTTCGATATTACCAATTATTAAATCATTAATCAAACTTGAAATAAAAAATAAATAAATAAATAAAAATATGTTCAATGAGTGAACTCAAAATACATTTTTCCGTATTTGGGAATTAATTATTGTATAAAAAACAAAACACAAGTAGTTTTACGTGTTTAATAACAAAATTGAAGGAAATAAATTTGAGCGTATTGAAGTATTTATGAAAATGATTTACGGAAATAAGAGTTTGCTGCCGGGGATAGTTGTAAATGCATTGGGAAGGCTTACGAGATTAAATTGATTAATAGCAGTGTACAAAGTTTTATCCTGCGTCAACAGAACTTTGATAAAATGAATAGTTTAGTCTCGAGGGAATACCGATACACAGCGTAATCTCGAATGGATACCTGAGGAGGTGTTTGTGAATATATATATGTATATATATATCACTAATATCTTTGTGGCGGGTCGTTGAAAATTCACGTTGGAATTTGTTGTCGGAGGGAGGGCTCAACATTCGGGGGATTATCAGCGTCGCGAGACGCATTAGAAGTTCGCCGACTGCGCTCAACGAGTGTTTCGAAAAGTTATCTCAAAGGAGCGTGTGGTCTCGGCACCTAGAAACGTTCCACACACCTCGCAACACCGAAACCCGAGACCAGCGCACACTAAAACGGATAAGATAACTCAGGAATCCCCACTCGAGTGTCTCTATGCATTTCTCTCTCTCTCTCTCAAAAATTTTTCAAAAAAAGCTAAATTTTTATGGTAATTTATATATCAAATCATCGAGTAAATAATCATTTTCTAATATTTGCAATTTTCTAAACAAAATTCATTTTTTTATTATTTCTAGTTTGCAAAGTAAAATACATTTTTTAATCATTTCCAATTTGCAAAAAAAAAATACACTTTTTAATCATTTCCAATTTTCAAAATAAAATAGATTTAAAAATTATATTCCCACGTGTCGAATCTTTCATTCCGCAAATTCATATTTCCGTGTTTAAAATTTTTTTTTGTTATTCATTCCGCGTATCCAATTTATTTGAATAATGTGAAAATCAATTCGAACGTTTCAGGGTGTGTGTAAAATATGTTAGTATGTAAACGAGAGCCCAACACCGAGCGAAATTAATATACCGTCCAATTTGGTGCCCGTCAAAGCGGTCCCGGTGGAACAAGCATCAGTTGCTGTCACGGGCCCGTGTCAAAACACTAAAACAGAAACGTCCGAGTGCGCGAGAGAGCAAAAGGAGATAGGAGCTTACACGAGGTGCAGTTCTTCAGGGTAGAGTATTTCGTTGCGCCGGTGTGAGTGGTACTCTCCTCGGCTCTTTCTCCCTTACCCTCTCTCTCTCTCTCTCTGTCTTCAACCGCTGGCTGCCGGGGCCCTACCTAGTTAGGGCCTGACAGGCCCATCTTGATGGTGTAGCCCGTGGAAGTGCGCGCGAGGCCTCTTCTCCTCAAAGAGCCCGCCGGGACCCCGTGAAAACGTTTATGCACGGCCATTGGCGTGGAGAACGGTGGGCCCCTTATCCTCCACCTCAACGGGCCCAATTTTTGCCTCTCAAACAAACCGACCAATAAATTCAAAGCCATACAAGGGTTAAACACATAAAAAAAAAAAAAAAACACAATTTATACGATAACCATTCATAACGTCTCGTACATTTTTTTTACCTTCGGTCCCAAAGGGCCCAAATATTGTTAACCCTTTGCGCCATACATTCTGCGTTCGGAAAATGATAAAAGACATTAATGAATTTTTTTGGGCAACTGAAGAATTAGTCAAATTGGAGTGAATTGTATTTTCGATTGATTTGTAAATTTCTGTTGGATCTATTACATTTTTTTTTTTTTTTTTTTCGTGGAGTAAGCGAGAGCAAAAGTGCAAAGAGCTTTCAACCGCTCTCGATCGATGCAATGTATGCACCCCTCATAGTGACTTGCATTCGGGTGCAGCATGAATTCTGCATGTGCCAAACGTTCTTTTCAAGTCGTTTCAAGCCGGCGTATGAAAAAAAAAAAAAAAAAAAAAAAAAATGACAGAGCCATCAGCGACGATGTATTTCGGGATACAATAGTGGATGCTGCTGCTGTGCCAGAGAGTACGTAACGTTCGGTCGTCGGAGCGAGGAATATAAAGGAAAAGCGCCTCGTGTTCTCGCGCGACTAAGAGAACAAAACTACCACCACCGTCGGGGGTGGAGTTGGAAGGGTGCGTGGGTGGGTGAGAGAGAGAGAGAGAGAGAGAGAGACACCGTTATTGTGTGGCTTCCGCGGGAAATGAAAAGATACTAAAAATGGCTTAGATAAAGATGGGGAAAGTAGTCGGACGTTATGTTGTACACATCAGGAAAAGAGGAGAGAGAAACGTCGACGAAGTATTTCAGCGAATATCTAGGCCGTTTTGTATGTATTGTCGGGGTACGAGCCCTGAAGAGGTACATTAAGACGATCGACATTGCAATTGCACTTCGCTATACGTACCACTCTTTCCTGGCTTGAGATATGCCATTTAGTCACGGAGAAAAGAATTCTTCTGGGTCACCAAATCTTTTGCTGGAATTCTGACGATATTGCGCTTTTTTTTTGCTAGGCTCCCTACAAAAATTCGTGGCTTAACAAATGTTTTTTCTTCGTGTCCTGAAAAATCCTTTTGCTGAGTTAAAAATATCTCATGTTCTGACAAATCCTTTTGCTGAGTTTAAAAAAATCTCATGTCCTGAAAAGTCCTTTTGATGAGTTTTACAAAAATCTCATGTCCTAAAAAGTCCTTTTGCTGAGCTGAAAAAAATTCTTTCGTGTCCTGAAAAATCCTGTTGGTGAGCTAAAAAAAATGTTTGCCGGCCCAGAAAAATCGTTTACTCGGTGCTACCAATTTTTTCGGATCATCGTAGTGACTTCCGATATCCGCGAGATGAACGGGTTCACCATAGACAACTATGACGATGCGATGCTCCGCCTCTGCCACCATCAATCTCCGGACTCCTCGTTAAGACGTTCGTGTTATGTTTTCGCTATAGAGTGAGTCAGGCCGACACGACGGGGGCGCACGTGCATACTCTCCGCTCTATCCCGAGCTCGGATCACGACTCGGCTTAGCCTGGCTCCGGGTTCAACGGTGTGCACGCTGTCGGTGCTCTTCATGGTGTTGGTGCGCGACATTTACATACCCGCATCCAGTATAACCATTGGCTCGAACCCCCGTTGAGATTCCCTTGTAAAAACAACCCCGGAACTTTCCATACGTGTTGGCTTATCGTTCCTTCCTCCGCGACGAAACAACCCAAACGACATAACGAACCTCGAAGAAACACCGAAACACGTTTCTCCATTTTATGCCAATTACAGAAAAAATTAACTACCATAAACATTTTTTTAAATCCAAGAAAAAAAGCGTCCATTGGATTTCTTCTTCGTCTTCTTCTTCATCTATTCCAATAAAATATTCATTGGCCTTGAAGAAGAAGAAGAAGAAGAAGAGAAAAAGCAAAAGTTTCGAGTCTTCTTGTCATTCGCAGCTCAGGATAATGTGAAGAGGGGTACAGTATAGTCTTCATCAATCGCATTGCCGAAGCCGAAGTAGCGACAATGCTAATATAATGGAATTGACATCGTTGGTCAGGGTCGAAAGCCCATGGGACGAAGAAAGGAGGTTGCCCAGTAGGAGTTGGAGCCGAAACGACCGAAGTACCAGTCCCCAAAGTGCCCATCAACCAGGAGCGACTTGGCCTCTCTTCGAAAACCTCTTTCGTGAATTGTTCCCTCCGCTGGACCATCGTCAAACTACAGCAACTAAAACTCCAGTGATAAAACATTAACGACGTTGGCCAGTCGATACATTCACGTGGTTGTATTACGAGCGGGCAAAAAGTATCGTTTTACAGGCCACTTTATCAAAAAAAAATAACGTAAAGTCTCTGGAACGAAGGAAAACACGTAAACCAGACCTTGAAGACGTACTACGGAGTGATTAATGCCTGGTCCCGCGTCCCTGTTTGCCTTGGACTCTTCAGGGCGACGATGGGCAACGTAAAATTAATAAAACCCGGCGGGACCATCAAAAATAGTGACATGCTCGATGGAAAATCTCTTTCCACGTACGTTTCGACGTTTTACGAGGCTAACAGCGGGCGTTGTAAATTCTCGAGGCACGACAAGCGCTGTTAATCAATTTCGATGCTTTATCCTCGAGGAAATCTTTTAATCCCGGTCTTCATGGTCGAAGCGACGCTACGCTGACTTTTTCGTTGCCTCGTGCTCTCTCCCTTCTCCTTGGTCCCCTTTCCCGAAGCCGTTATATAGGCGTTATACCTGTGGCCTGTTACTCTGAGTGACAGGATCTTAACGAGCATCAGTGTGGATGCTGTGTTACTGCGCGATGTTGGCCAGCGTTGCTCCTGGTGATGCTCCGCGCTGGAATTAACGGACTGGACAGGATTCTCCAGAGCGATAACGTTCCTTATGGTCCATATTGCAGGGATGCGAGTGCCCATGCGAGAAAGGAGAGGGGCGAAAGGTTTCTTGTAAATAAATTTATCGAAAGTACTCAATTATCGCTCGCCACCTTTTAACGAACCTACCACCTCATTTATTATTTCTTCACTGGTATATAATTCAAGAGGTAAGTAAAAAAATTACAATTTATGATTCCCTCGAGTCTTCTTGTGCTGTGGTTTTTTTAAAAAATATATTTATGTACTGGAAAAATAAAATTGCTGTATCAGCAATTTTTTGGTCCATGCATTTTTAAACCTAGGACAAAATTTATCTACGAATTGACTGTATATTTATCAGACACTGATCAAAGGGCTCGAAAGATGCAGATTATTCAGCTCGGGGTTTTGAGTACCGGGAAAAAGATGAAAATTCACCCGCATGGTCCTGGTCCCTGGTATTCATTTCCACTGGACCGCCGAGTCGTGGGCACATTTTTCTTGGCCCTTATGGACGATGACTCGACGTGAAGGAGGAGAGACATCGCTTCAACTCGAGCCTCCGTAGTCGTGGGGCTCCCACTTTTTCCAGCACTATGCGCCAGACAAATATTTCCTGACAAATGGAAGTCCGTCTCGAGTGCTGGGAGCGTCATCCATGTCGAGACCCCTCGAAGCGAAGAGGCAAGGCAAATTTCGACACATGCTCTTCCACCCAGCTGCCTCGTCGTCTCCAAATCTCGAACGTCACTTCGGGTTCTCGGTGGAGAACACGAATTTCGGTGAACGCATGGAGCAACCTCTTCAGGGACATGATTGGGCAAAAAAGTCGTGACATTATCTGCGAATCCAAGGCGAATTGGAGGCTCACGAAACTCGAGAGGGCAGGGGCAATCAATGCTGAAGAGTAAAGTCTGGTACGAATCGAGAAAACGCGAGGGCTCCTCTCTTCAGGATCACTATTCTCTTCAAGCATCTCGTCCGCATAACTCGAGTCGTGGAACTTCCAAGTGGATAAACATTCCAACTCTCGTCGAACATCCTTCCATTTGAAAATCGTCCTGGTGCTCGAGGTCCTCGCGTCGCGACGTCACGAGCCCTTATCTCTCATCGGCGCCAGTTCAATTCGAGAGTTCATAGCTCGAGGGACAGACCGAAAAGCGTAAATAATAAAATATGTCGTGGAATTCATCCCGCTTGCTGGTTAGGGTCAGCCGAGGATCAAAGATACAGAGAGAGAGTGACAAGGTCTTCAGGGTCTCCGCTTGGAATCCTCGTGTTCGCACCGCGGGAGGTACCAGCAGGATTTCTTCAAGGAGTCCACGGAGGAAGTAATACCTGTTTCCCCTGACGATCTCCCTCCTCGACCCGGTTGACCCCAAAATGGAAACCCTCGTCCTGCGTCAAAGTGATAAATCGTCAGTGACTCTTCATGGTTCCACGGTTCTCCACTCGTTCCTGCACCCGGTGTCACGTGACAATGGATTTATACCCTACAAAAGTTCTCCAGGAGTTCTAATGCACCCGGGGACACTTATCATCAGGATTCTCATGGAAAAAAAAGGTCCTTTTGGGAATTTGACTCTCAGATTCCATCGATTGCCTCAGGAAAAAAACGAATCTCTTCAACAAATCACAGCTCACTTTAGATTTCGCTGATACACAGATAAGAGATTAAATGAAAACTCATCCTTTTTTGTAAATTTTACTAAGAATCCAAATTTCTAATTTTCACAGGTGGCGAAAAAAAGGGTATTTCATCGAGTAAAAAATGTCGTGGCTCAGAGATTCAATTTGGTCTTCATCAACGAGTCATTCACGAGTCTCGAGAGAATTTCCTCCATCAGAATTTCTTTATTCCGAATTGAATCATCGAGGGTGACCCTGGACCGTTTCACGTTTGTGTATCTTCGAATGGAGATTATTTTCCGGCCGCCATTCGACGAACCTTCACCACATGTCAACCGTCTGCACATTCATTGGACCATAATGGTCATACTCAGTAGTTGCCACCGCACGTGACGTCTCAATCAGAGTTCCATCTGTCGATGGGCTTGGTTTATGGCTCCCGTGACCCCCCTCGGAAAATCAAGGAACCGTATACCGTAATTCTGGTTGTCGGAACGTGGTCCACGGTTCCATCGATGGATGTGCGGGTTGTTGGAATGGCTCTGCCCGTTTACATCGAGCCAATCGCTGCCAACAAACACAACGGCATGTTATCGCAACTGCAGCTTCTCCCCATCGATGAACGAACACATACCCGTGCTTATGGTGTTCAGAGACAATATTATCATAGCCTCGAATCCGTGCCTGGCTCTCGTTCTCCCGCAACGTTTACTTTGGCCGAGTTCACGTTTCACCCTCCTCACGTTTTATTTCCATTTCTCTTTCTCCTCGACGCGACGAATAAACATTTTTCCAATCTCAGCGAGTCCCCCCCTCAAAAAAAAAATAATCCCATAAGAAAACAAAATCGAGAGTCCCGCGAGATTCCAAACGACGTCAATTAACATTCTCGCCGTCACTTCATTCGGTTACCGTTTGACAAATTCATTACGCCCCTTTTCACGCTTCAGACCCATAAAAATCGTCCCTGCCCACGAAACAAAACCACTGGTTTAGCTTTTGGTTATCGAATTTTTGGGCAAAGTACACGAACAAGATACGATAACCCGTCTCTCGAATGCTCGTTGCTCTCGTGCGCTCGTTGGTTTAATCGCATCGGCTTAATTCGCTCGAGGATACCAGGTATCAATTATTCCCCATCGTTTATTTCGCGAATAAAACAAATGGCTCCTTCTCGTAAAGCCAACACGGGGTTTTGTCGTCGCTATCCGTGAGGGCCGTTTCCACTATTTCAGGGTAAACGGATATTCCGTGTCGGAGGAGAGAAATCCAAGAAATGGAACGAGTTTAACAGTGGGTTTACCGGGTTGGATCGAGGCTCCAGCGTCAGAGGCTGGAAAGGAGAGAGAGAGAGAGAGAGAGCACCACGCTGGGATCTCGTCTTACACGGTTGCGGGTAATCCTTCCGGCGAGTGAACGACGTGTCGTAAACGTTGTCGGGTCTTTTCTTCAGGGGACTTAAAGCGAAAATGTGCCGAGCGAGAAGGCGAAGAAGAAGAAGAGAGAGAGAGGAGAAGAAGAAGAGGGACAATCCAACGGGGGAATATCTGTAAGCCATGGAGAACTGTGAAAAGGCGTGGAAAAAAAAACAAAAAGGGGTGAGAGATACACTGCGTGTGCTGGAACGAGGGAGCAGAGAAAACGCACCAAAGAAGAAGAAGTCGATAAAACGAGAGTGACACGTTCTCAGTTTCCGAAGTCACTTGGAAGCCTTCGTTCCCCCGTTGGCTCGTCTCAGCTCGAGCGAGTTACTCGCTCGAGAAGTAATACTTCGTCGAGGGGGATAGACGTTAAATAATGTTCCTCTAGTTAGAATGGATGTTATGTACGTGTCGGGAGGAAGTTACGGCTTCCTGTTGAGCGAAGCGGAGGAGGAGGAGGAGGTGGAGGGTTTGGGAGGTTGTATATACACGTTGTTTGCTTGCAGAGACTGTCTGGGAGCTTCATCGAAGCGTGAGTGTAACGAAAAGCCGGAGAGAGAGAGAGAGGCGGAGAGGGGGAGGAGAGCGAAGCCTCGCCACAGGACACATCAGGACGACTTATGGGTTATTCAGAAGGAGGAGGAAGTCTCGTGCCACGCACAACGACTCCGTCGCTCGATATATGCTAAACAGGAAGGTCCGTCGCGTCGTTTATTGCCTGACAGTGGAGCGCTGAATCGTAGAAGGGCTTACGTCCAGACCAGTCAATGTATTACAACCCGGAGTCAAAAGGAGCTGCTTCATTTGCGGAGGTATCAATGCAACGCACGTGAGAAATGCAAGAGGATATGTCCACAAACGTCCACACTGCAAAAAAAAAAAGACAGTGGGAAATGGAACGATGGTGTTGGTTTTTTTTGGTAGAAATCAATGGTGACGATGGTTCCACTGCGACAATCCAATGGTTACGATGGATCACGATTTTCCGGTGTGATCGATTATAGTGTCAATCAATAGCATCGATTTCCTCGCATCTAATGGACCCATTGGAATTTTTTTAGTGTCCATATGGAAAATATTAAGGCTAAAGAGGCGACGCCCAGATGTGAAGCCAGGGCGCGTGGCTTTCTCCACGCACGTGGCTCCTCTTTATAAGGCCTCGGACGTTGAAGACGAAGGATAAGACAGAACGAATGACAGGATGAACCGTGAAAGATATAGAGTGCGGTTAAAGGACTAAAATATGCACCGTATTCGAGTACACAACGAAGACACATGAGACAAGGGAAAGAGCAATGCCGTGTTATACGCGCCCGCTCTCGCCATCCATGGCTTTAGGGAGACGACTTCTATATCCGTGGAGGGACTTCCGGTTATTCTCTGTACACTCCACATATGCCCTTCTTCCGGCTTATGACTTTCATTCGGTACGACGACTCCGGCAATAAATAAAGTAAAGTAGCCGCGGATAAAGTCCTGGAGAATTCCTCCGTACGTACGATGGGTTAGACTCTCGTTCGCTGGACGAAAGCCAGATGTAATAACGGGCCATAACAATTTTTGTTATCATACTTTTTATGAAAAAATTGCTCAGGCGACCCGGAGTCTGCATATTATGGAGATTTTTCCGAGCCTCTTTCAAAATTTCCTCGACATAATTGAAATATACGTTTCACCATGAAAAAAAAAATAAATTATTCCACGTCTTCTTGTCTGACGAATGACAAAATTCGTGATTATCGTCTTGAAATATTTCACGAAAAAAGTCATGGTATCAGGAATTTTATGAATTTTCCAAGTGCAATTATTAATTCAATTCGTGTGATAAAGGAAATAAAGAATGAAATAAAAACCTATGGAACTGAGGAAATATTCCTCTATTATCCCACAACCGGTATCCCATTACAACTTCCAGTCAACTGCAGACTCCGTAGCTTATAGCCAACCCTCATAATATCCGTGACACATTTCTACCTTCGCTCAGTCGCTTTGAGAAAATATATAAGTGCGACAGCCGTCAATAGAGCCAATGGACAATAGCGAAGCCAGACACTCACATTCGTATCGTAATAATACACACACACACACACACACACAAACGCACCTTGAATTTATAATGGGATTTACGTGAATTCACGTATTCTATTATGAGCGAACGCGTCGATACGTGGAAAATCCAATATATTATGTGGTACCAACGTTGGTCCCCGTTCTCCATTTCATCGAACCTCACAAGGGAAGCTTCGCTCGTCTTACATTTCCTTCGTCATTCGTCCTCTTCATCTTCTACGATTCTCTCCTTTTTTTTTTTTTATTCTTCCGACCTTTAGAAAGTCTTCGCGCGTCACCGGGCCTTATACCCTCTTCTCGTTATATTGAGCTTCGCGTGAACCAACTCTGTACGAGGATATGGAATATCGCTGGGTCCTGGTAGCCTGGGTATTGTGCGATTCCTGAGCGAGAGAAAGAGAGAGAGAAATGGTCCGCTTCGTAGGTGTCGGGTTGCCGGTCCCCGAAAGGCCCCCGCCGAGCAATACGTCGAGCAAAACGGTCGGGCCTCTTCAGCAATCGCGCGCGTTCACCAGGCATCCATTCAGCCGGACGACGTCGCGAAGAGGAAGCTGAGGAATGAGAGAGACGCCGATTTTTTGCGCCCCCTTTCAATCCCCGGGCCTCTCCCCCCTTTCTCACGTGTCAAAGCGACTTGAATGCACTATTTTGACAGCGGGGGACACGGTTCCCCGCGAAATTTCGCCGGTTGTTTCACGCCTGCCCGTTAAATACGCGCGTGCACCCCGAGACCCTCGATTTTCTGCCCACTCTTCAGGTACGCGTGAAACGAAATTTTTTCGCCGAGGAAATTCGTCACTCGGACTCGGGAAAAACGTTTTCCTGGTTTTCCGGACATTTTGGAAACGCAGAAAAATGTATTTTCAATCCACGAAATTAACAGGACATTTTTTTTCTTCTTCTTCATCAACGTCATTTCATTTTGCACTCGGCACGTTTTTACTCGTTTATTCGTCGCATTGTGCATTTTCTTTCGTTTTTCATGGACCCGTGAAAAATGAAAAGCTCCGAAACATAAATAATCCAAGTTCGGACATGTCACTTCGCGCCGAGAGGTTCTCATTAGGAAAATGGACGTTGGCGTATGGCGGTGTACTTTAATTTTGGATGCCGAGGGAAGGAAAAAGAGGTTTTCGCTCCTGCGGAATTTTCCTCAACGAAGAATGATGATCGGGGTGTCAGGGAGAGCGGGAGGAGAGGACGAGGAGATACAATATGCATCAGCGTTCATTCTGAGCTTCTCATGACTCCGCTTCCTTTTCCACCTTCGTCCCCCCTCCCTCTCCCTCTCTCATTCACCTTCCACAATTTTTTTTTTCCTTCTTTTTACCTTCATTTCGTGTCAACGACGTCGGCCTCGTCGAGGCTGTCAAAGCTACGCAAGAGAAGTGTCTCGGGAGCCGTTCTCAAACGCGTCGTTTTATCTTAGACGGTCCACCGCGCCCGGTACTTTTCCCTCCCTTTTTTCCTCTTTACATACACACGTACACTCGCGATGCCTTATGGGCGTCGAACCGCTGCACTTTCAAGTGGGTTTGTTGGGAAGGTGAGTCTGTACAGCGATGCCTCGTATAACCGGAAGTTGCCACGTTCCCGGGAATAAAGAAAAAGCGAATGAAAGCAAAGCAAGCGAGAGAAAGAGAGAGAGGAAAGTCAAGAGTGCGAAAGCTTGGATCACCTAGTAAGCGAGACAAAGCGTATGAGGATGTGGTGGTACGTAAATCTGGCGCACGGTGAAGCTGACCGAGTCGCGACACAACGTAACACAGGATCTCTCGGGCGGATTGAAGTTTCACCGTGGGGAATGAGTTTGGCAGGGTGAAAAGGCGCGAATCTCGAAAGTCTCGTGACGTGTGCGGTGCGCGCCCTCGCTGAGCGCAAAAGGGAAGTTCCTGGTAGGCTCTCCTCTCGCGCACACCACTGTCACGTGTCATGGACGTTCACTCGACTAAGTAAAGCACAGCTTGCGCTCCGTACACACGGGGAACCTTGGGAAAGGCTCGAAAGTGGCTCGGTAGCCTCTCGTGACAATTGTGTCTGGCGCACCGGTTCTCCCTCAAGGGTCGACGCCTCCGTTGAAAAGGGTTCTGTGCTCTGCTCGTTCCTCTATGGCTCCGCCGTTCCGCCGGCTCTTTTTCCACCTTTTTCCGCTTTGCTTTGCCCACGAATGCCTCACGGAGAGCGGGTACCAGACTTCAAAGAATCTTCGGTACGTGCCACCTTTGCCATCGTCAATGGTACCACGTGGACGTTATTAAAACTCGTACATAACAGGCATAAAAATGTGTATTTCTTTTTTAAATGCTCCGGACCAGCTTTTTCTATCCAACATTAAGTCCAAACGAGGTTTAAAGAAATCCTGAGCCTTCTTCCTGAGCCTCGTAATTTCCAAGGTTACGTCTTGAGTCATAAGCAGGCATTTATTAAAAAAAAAATTACTAGAGGTTCGTGTGAGATATATTTTCACGAAGAAAATTAATACCTCCAAATTCCAAATCACGTGGATGAATTGATTTCGATTTTCATGCAAAGTTTCCAGAGACTGGAGAACATTTCCACTGGACTGCGAATTGCTAGTTTATTTTTTGAGTACGTGTAACGTCTTCAAGTTTGGAATCTCGGGCGCAAAATAATTTTCCGCTCGACTTTAAATTACTTCATTTCCCTCGAAGGGCTGTTTATCTCACAGGGAGAGGAAAAAAAAATGAGCGTGTTACGCCGGAAAATGTAGCATTGGCAAGCAGCGACGTTCCTGAGGAAGATAACATCACCAGAAGGCTTTTTCTCGACGGAACCGAGACAAGCTCGCCTGAAGCGATGAGCACAAATTCAGCTCGGTGTAATTGCACGGAAGAAAAGTCAAAGGGACCGAGTGGATCTGGGCAGGGCGGCTCTTCCGACGAGCAGACCTCGAGGAGGATGAGAGCCACGAGACTCTATAGTAACGAGGTCACCACTGGGATTCAAAGGCCCACGTCAGAGTCAGAGAATTAGCAAAGAGAGACACCACGAAGAGAGAGAGAGAGGGAGAAGACCATAGAGAAAGTACCAATAACTACAGCTGAAAAACGCTTTAATCATCAGGCGTTAAAAGACGACAAAACCGTAGCAAATTCGATTCCTCGACACTCGAGACAGCACGTCACAACGTTACAAAGGAGATCTCGAGGTCTCCGCGGCAAATGGCGACGTTATAAATATCGCCAAGGGGGTCGGAGGTCACGTTGTGCTCGAGCCAAGCTGCCCGATTGGATATCGAGGAAAAGGTGTGTGTATAAACGAAGAGGAGCGTCAACATGAGCCACACAAGCCCACAGTACAAGCACAAGCCTCAATGACGTTGATGCTCTTCAGGGATAGAATATTGTTCAACGTTACGTTACATCGACTGGCAACTTTCTGCAGCAACAAAAAAAAAAAAATTAATTACGAAACGGAGCAACAAAAATGGCTTTCCCCTCGAGTCGAACCCTGAAGAGGCCTCGCATTGACCGCTGTGTCGCTCCAGCGACGAGTCCTCGTGCAAAAAGTCGCTTCGCCGAGCAAACGAGAAGAGAGAAAGTCGCCGAAAGGCCAGAGGCTGAGGTCGTGATGGTCGTGGGGGCCTTTCGCAATGGGATATCTGATGTGGAGAACCGGTAAAGGTCTGCATAGGCCATTCGGTACCAAAGGTAGCCACTGCATGGTATCCTCCATTCTCAGGGAGGCTCACCGCTTGCATACGCCGCAGCAAAGTATGAGCAACTATACGGAAGCTCGAGGGTCGCCGCAAGAAGTACCTTGAATAAAATACACACGGCGAAGGGACACAGGGTTTTGTGTGGAAGCAGCGGCGAGACGCGGTGGCTTCTGGTCAGGGTTCCGGTGCCATTGTCTCCACGAGTGATTTAAAAATCCACTCGTGGCTCGTTAAGCGTGGCTATCTGATAATACCGAGCCGAGCCAAGGGCCCGCGATCCTCGTGCTTGTACTTTGCTCCGGGTATCCGCGCGTAGGTGGCCCTCTTCGGGTTTGTCCCTCGTCTTTGTGGGCAGAGGGAAGAATAAAGGGAGGGATAGGCCGAGGGCGTTTGTTCTCCGGGCTTCCCTTGGCCCTTGGCCCTTTTCCCTTGTTCGCCTTATCCTCTTCTTCAGCTTCTGTTTCACTGTGCGCGCCCCTCCGCAGCTTCCTCTTCGTGCCTTTTCCCCTTTTTTATCCCTTTGGCCCTTTTTTCTTCGCGACCGTGCTCCGGGTTCGGAAGTCTCTTCGCAACCACCAGGTACATATATGTATATATATATATATACAGTCCGGAGGCAGGAAACACGTGGAGGGGGAAGAGACTTATTGCTGGGGTGGAAAAGAAGGATCGTATCGCAAGGAAGAGTCACGGTAGAGTCCACGCAAATGTTTGGATACTCGGGTTCGAATAAAACAAAAGTTAGAAGAAGAAGAAAAATAATAACAAGAAGAAGTGGTAGCGCTGCGGTTTAAAGGTGAATTCACAATGGGGGAGGTTTTTTGTGGACTTTGTAACATCGATTTTTTGTAATGTGAAAAAAAAAATTTATCCCACGACATGTTTTTTTAGTTTTGTAGGTGGGGATGAAAAGTGTTCAATATTTCATCGATATCGGAGAAAAGTTTGTTGGCTTTCGAGTGTCTGCCGATACAAAAGTGGATAAAAAGGTATGATATTGTACCTCGTAGCGATGTACGTATTAGTATCGGCGGTACAAGGGTGCTGCGCGCTCGAGCGGAGTAATACCCGAAGCGCAAACCTAATTTAACTTTGAGGCCAGAGCCAGCGTGAACAATGAACAAAGCGAGCCGCGCGATACGCCGACAATGGCTCCTCCTCTCTATCTCCCTTTTACCTCACTATCATTTCGCCCAGGCTTTCATTCCTCGTTACACTGCACTTCTCCACTGCACCCTGAGAATGACTTTACACCGTGAATATCGGTCATCCGTATTGTACCTCCAATTTCGCTCCAGAAAGCACTGCGACAACGACAGATATTAATAAAATAACATTATCTACATAAATAAAGTAATTAAAATCTACTCACCATAATCATCAATTATTAAAGAAAAAAAAAAAAAAACAATTTCCCAATTAAAATATACCCCAATTATCTTATTTTCCTATATTTACGAAGACAATTTTTTAAATTTATTAAAAGTGTCTTTCGTTACCGAAATATTGGAAATTTGGTGTCTCGAGTGCTTGCGATATTCGTTAATTATCGGTTAACGTGTCGCAAGGCAAGACTTCGGACGAAGAATTTCTCGATTTATCGGGTTCTTCAGGGTAGACGTGCATGTGGAGCGGTCACGAGGGCCAATGTCGCACGAATAGACAGAGAGGGGAGTGGGAGATGAGGAAGGGCGAGAGGGACGAACGTGTGGGAGTAAGACCGCGAGAAACGTGAGTCACGAAGAACGCCACCTCCGCTTTGGTGCACTCGGCGATATCCGATACGAAACCTGTATTCCCATCGCTCGGTCCCTCTCGACCTCAGCCGGAGTTCCATCCGAAGAGTGGCTCGCTTTATTTCCACCGGACGTTCCTCTCGGTAAATAAGGGTCCAGTGAGAGAGCGTTTCTTCCAGCAGCCTCTCTCGTGATATCGAACGGAGCGTATACCCGCCGGTCACGAAGCGTTCCCCCAGCTTCTTATCGCTCGAGAGCAATCGCTAGAATGCGTTTGAGAAGGAGAAAGAAAATCGGTTCGCCGAGATACGGCGGTTTTCTTTATTTATTTTTATTTTCCTCCGTTGGCTCGTTCTCCTCTTCATGTTCGTTATCGCACTCTTCGACGGACACTCGACACCTTGAAGAAAATCGAGCCATTCGTGTCCAATTGCCGAAAAGAAGAACGAAAAAATACGCCCCGATAAGGAAAACACCTTTTTACGTACCGTAAATCACAAAGTGTCCTCTCGAGACTCGAAGACCCTTCGCGATTGTCAATAAATGTCGTCCTCGCGTTCGCCAGTATTTTAACCACCGAGTTTTATTATCACGAAAATATTTTTATGCTTGCAGGCTTGGAGGCTGAACTGTTCTACGTGAGGGAGGGAGTCGTCAATGAGTATGCCATTAGATTCGTCGTTCCGGTTCCCGCGCAGATGCACAAACTTCACTTCACGTGGGAGAACTTGGCTGGAAGACCGGTGAGTTGATAATTCGATTTTTTCATCACACTTGTTGGGAAAAAAAAAAAAGATTTTATTCGTCAGGAGTAAATGTATTTCGGTCGAGCTGTCTCTTTGAATATTTGGTAACAGTTACAAGATTTTTCTCTTCTGGGTGCGCAACGATTGCCAATACACTGAAGTGTTTTACGTGCGCTGTGCAGAACTCGATGCCAGGCAATTTTGGGGCGAGTAGCCAATTTTCTTGAACTCGTTGTTGATGTGTCCCTTTGGTCCTTTTCCAGCTGGAGGGAAAAATGTGCGGGCGCTCGAGGAAAATAGCGAGGAAGAGGAAATTTCGTTCTCTGGACGAACCCTGAAGAGTTACGTCGATAGGACGAGGGTTGGCTCGTTGTGCGCCAGCTGAATCGCCAGGAACGATACACGCGAGAGTGGCTGACTTCAGGTATCGCTCGTTCAGGCTCGAGTGGTCACCGGAGTCGTTCGATAGCCGCAAACGTGGAGGGAGAGCCACTCTTCCTCTCTCTCACTCTCTCTGACCGTCTCTTCCTACACTCGGCTTATTCTCGTACATATAACACTCCTTTACAAGATGAGACGAGAGGACGCGGTTACACTTATCCGAGCCACCGAGGCATATCGTTCCTCGCCCGTTGCTCTTTGCGGCCGGGCTCTCTTCGGCTCTTCTTCAGGGTGTGCGACGGAGAAACGAGACGAGAGCACTTGGCACAGCTCCTTACGCAGTTACGAGTGTACACGAGGCACCAACAACGAAAAAACGTCAGGCTACTCCGCTCATTTCACGGGCATTCCTCGTGCCCACTTCTCTTCAGCTTCTTTCCCTCCCAACTGCAACACCACGACGCTCCGGTGGTTTGCAAAGTCAACGGGAAATGCTAAAGCGTGCCTGCAGGTGATTCTACGGTAGCAAGAATAATCAGAGGCGTTTTTTTTTTTTTCAACCAACGAATAAACGACTCTCGAAACTTTATACCTTCACCGCATATCGCAAATTTCGTCCCTGAAGACGCCACCGGCCAGTATCATAAATTCTTCTTTTACGACCTTTGCAATAATCAATTTGTAGCCTTTTTGTCGACTGTCTTGTGGCATCGGAGATAAGATACGTAATTAAAGTCCCTATAACGAATTTGTTGAAAGTTAGGGAGTTCATTGAACCTTGAAGAATTTTTGGTACTTTTGGTTTCAAATATTCACACTTTGTGCATTTGTGTAAGGTGCATTATGTTGTGAGAAAAATAGAGAAAAAGGAAAGGGCAGAGAGAGAGAGAGGAAAGTGGAGCGTCGGATAAAATCAATTAAGGGAAGTACACGATGTGTTAAGTGAGGGGAATAGACTGGCCCGTAAAGTATGCGACACTCGTGAACGCTGTCGGATTGACTCGTCGCCGAGAGATCACCGGTAGCGTGGTTCGAGTGAAGGAGAGCGTGCGCGCGTGAGTGAAGAAAGGGCAGGTCTTTCAGTGAGTAGGACAAAGTGGTCGGACCACTTCTTCCTCCTCTTCTTCATCCCGTCGCTCTCGGGCTCCCGAGGAGGTTGCCGCGCGTGTGGCTGAGAGAAAGACCATGAAGAACGAGCGGAAGAGGGTGAGACGCGGAGGAGAAAGAGTGACGGCCCGTGCCGCGACATCACTCACCCTGCGACAAAATCGCATCCGTCCAGAGGCCCTTTAAACGAATCGACCTGTCTCTCAAAGTGAAGAGTCGACCGGCAGGCATGCAGGAAGTCACCACCGGGCCCTTGAAACATGCGGAAGAGCCCGAGAATTCGATGAACCCTTCCAACCTCCTAATGGAATAGATTCGGACCTTCGAAACGACCAGCAAAACACTGTCAAAAATTTGGTGCCTGAATTAACATCAACTGGTCCCAACTGGTCCCAATGGGTCCCTACCATTTCATTGACAGGGGCTGAAGAAAATTGAAAGCACAAAGGGAAATTCGATTCCGACATAAATACATTTAAAAACCCTCGTACGTTTTTCGCTTCTTCAACGTTCTAACTCATGAAAATTCGTGATTACAATCCTATCGCAAGTTCACAGCTAGAAATGAGATTTTTCAGTCGAAGCATTGCTGACTTTATTCTCGGTGGTACGTTTGCCAGGTGTAATTAGCTCAGTGGAGAATTCTCAGGGCTTTCACGCTCGTGAAAAGGAAGAGGATGGTGTATCGCTTTGCTTCAAGGAAATATCAGTAGACACAGATTTGTTGCTTATCCGTGGCCTGGACAGTAAGGGTCTCGTGTAGCGAATTAGCGCTCCTACATTTTCTTCCTTCTGACGGAGAAGAGATCAGTGGTGGTTGGCGAGAGGTTGGTAATCAGCTGCCAACAGCAGAAGCAGAAGCGCACGAGCTCTTTTGCTTTGGTGTGTGGGCTTCGGTCTCGACTCCTTCAGGGTCTCGTTTTGCCGTGGCTTTTGCTTTGCTTGGCTTTCCTTTGCTCACTCGAGGCTCGTTTCTTTCACCACGAGCGAAAATCGCCTTCCAAGAATATCTCGCGAGCGGTGCGCTCGAGAGGGTTCGAGAGATTATAGGAAGCACCGAGGGAGAAAGAGCCACACTGTATATACATTCTCGATACTGTAGCACTTGAGATACTTGGTAGTTGGAACGTTTCGCCTGTTACGACGTGGCAGATCGTGCTGACCGTACGATTCGAGGCTCGTTCGGTTCTTCTTCATCATGTTCTTCCTCGCCGATTGGTCTCTTCTTCTGCTTCTTCTTCGTCTTCTTCTTCAGGGGCCTCGATCTTTGCTCGAGCTGATCCACGAGTACACAGAAACGATAGAGGCAGGCCAACGGATAAAACAAGCACATTGCTCGCTTTTCCCTCCTTCTTCTTCATCTTCTTCTTCTTCTTCTTCGTCTCTACTTTGCCGTTATGACGTGGTAAATCGCGGCGAGTTTAACAGCACACACTTTCCTCCTCTCGTACTCTCGTTTTGCTCTCTTTATTATTATTGTTCGTTTCTCCAACGCTTCGCGGCTGTTGTTCTTGGCCTTTGTCTCTATATCGCACTTCCAGATCGGCGAGAAGAGCGAGGGCACTGCCAGCCTCCGGTCTCAAGTGCAACGATCCTCTTAGGGGCCCCCACATCTTTCCCTTCTTCTCACTTCGTCACCTCTCTTTCTTTTTATCTTGGTGCCTCGGGTCTCGATCTCTCGCCCCGACACTTCCACAGTTCCATTCGTTCCATTTGCTTTCCACGCCTCTTCAAGTACCGCGTACAGAACTCGCGATAACCACCAAACGCTCCGTATGCGATTTCCAGCGCCGGATTCACCTTCTCTTCAACATCCTTTTCGAATTCCCACATAACACTATCAAACTTTTTTTTTAAATAAAATATTCTCACTATTTTTTACATTTTTAAATAATATTTGATACTGTGCATAGAAACTTCCACTTCAGGAAATTGAATAGGATTAAAAATAAATTTATGATATTTCTATAACTTGTATTGTCATCCAATTGATTTATTGATTTGTCATTGCAGCTTCCATATACAATGTCGGTGGACATTGGAAATCCTTCGGAGCTCAGCAGTTCGTTGAACATTTCTCAGGCCGGCGAAATACCAGTCGGTGGATTGCAGACGTGGGCGCTGGCTCTTCATTGTGGTCCCTACGACGCTGAAGTCGATCTCACCCTGCGGATAAACGTCTCGTTGAATCGTCGTAACACGACGAGTCTCGAGTTCCGTCGCAAGAAAATTTGCCTGAAGGACAAGAGTGGTTATCCCGGTCCAGAGGAGGTGCTGGTGGCTGCTTCCGGCTCGACTTCCGGTGGCCAAGTTTTTTACGCCGCCGTTGGATGCGCCTGTGCATTTATCGCTGCAATTTGCGTCCTCGTCGTGGCTTACTACGTGAGAGACAAAAAAGCCAGGAGGCACAGAGATCCGTTGCAGTAAGTAAAAATTGTGCCCCGTGAAACGAAAATTTTTCTACGTCTTTTGTTTTTTTTTTTTCATTCGAAAAATTAACCAGAAAACCCTCAATGCAATTTAGGGAATCCCGGGGCCTCAGTTCGGCGTGCAGCGTGGAAAGAGGCACAGGAATTGGTCCAGCGCAGACGTTCCTCTCGCCGGAAACGCCTCCGCCGCCTTCAGCAACTTCCGCCTCGAGTTACCGGCGACTCGACGACAGACCGAGCCGCGAGCTTCACGAGAGGATCCAGGAAATAACCGTTCAGAGGTGATTTTTATAAAAAACGATGATTAATCAGTATCGTCGTCGGCAGTTATTTTTACGAGGGTCGTTTCTGAACTCTGAGCGTACGAGAGACGTTGATAAATCTCAATGGCTCACGAGAAGTCCTGGCTCTGCAAAATAATTGGAGCTCGTGGTGTGTGGCCGTATATTCCGCTCCACTTACCGCACTCGGTGAAAGCCGCGATAGGGCACGAAAAACGAGACAGAGCGAAGTGGTACTTTGAATTATTTCTGGGTCGAGAGCGGAGGATCTCGAGAGCCCAGGAAAAATGTCCAATATCTGGAAGGCTCGTAAAAGCTTGTTCGAGTTAAAGAGAGGCGAGAGGAGGTGAAAGAGAATGGAGGAGCGAGGGAAGAACCTCCTCGTTCTTCGAGTAGTCACGTACTCGCGCGCCGCGTATCATCCGACAGATCCTTCATCCGATTTTATCGGTCACGATCGATCGGTTCGTAGTTCTCGTACGTGCTCGAGTGGCTTGCACCGAAAATAAAGTCAACTAGGTGCTCCTCCCAAGAATCGCGTAACGCCGCTACCGCGCTTTCCAAATCGGTTTGATGTTCGCCACCGGCGCATCCCTTTCTCACTCTCCTTTCTTTTTATTCTCTTCCATTCCGCCTCTTTACGAGGCATGACTGATGCTTCCTCAGCAACGAGGTACCACTTCTCGCTGCCCGAGAAACACGAGCGCTGCTGCATACTTTCGTGCATCCACCAAACGCCTTTTTAACTATCTGAATTCCGGATGAGGTAATTTCGGTGGTGCTCGTTCACAGGACGCGGGCACGAACTCCGGGCACGCGCATCTTGAATAATGAAGATTAATGGGCCCGCGCACTACTCTGGACAAGCCCGCACCCACTCGCAGTTCCCCGGACGCACGTTGTACAAATTTTGTCGTCACACAGGCGCCACACAGCCTCCTTCCCACGAGCTTCTTCCCTCTTTGATTAATGCACACGCGTATTTATAGCTGCAGCGCAGCCCCGGCGTCCAAACATTGGAACAATTATACGGTGGCATTTCCCTCGTAAAAAGGCGTGCGACCTTTGAAGAATGTTACTCTGGACCTTGTCTCTGAAAGCTTGGATGCTGCGATCTAGGATCTCGTAGATTCTCAGTGTTTTTTTTTTCTGAACATTCTCTCAGAATTCACCGTCCATTCGTCGAGTAGTTTAGAAAAGAAAGTAGTGAAAATGTCACCTCTATCCACGCCTCAGTTTCACGATATGCAGTAAAAAACCGCTGTGAAAATGTGTATTCGTTCGGATCGATGTTGGAGTTCAATTAATTCATGGAATCGTCTTATTTTCTTGCAGATGCCGAGTGCGGCTTCTGAGTATCGAGATGGAGGGCACTTTCGGGCGAGTTTATCGCGGCAGTTACCACGAAGAGGGTGCGACCACACCGCGCGACGTTCTCGTGAAAACGGCGGCTGAACACGCGTCTCAGGCGCAGGTGAGTAATCCCGAAGATCAAAGCTCCGCGTGGCCTCCCCTCGAAATTCGGTGACTTATTCAAACTCCCCGTTATCGAGTGTTTTATTTTATTTTTCATCTTCTTCTTCTTCAGGTTGCTCTTCTATTGCGCGAGGGCTTGGCGCTTTACGGCCTCAGTCACGCGGCTCTCCTTCCCGTTTTGGGAGTCTCGATCGAGGACAGGGGCGCCCCCTTCCTCCTCTACCCTCACACCGGCTACAGAAACCTCAAGAGGTTCTTGTTGAGGTGCAAATTGAACAGCGAAGGCCCGCCACGAGCCCTCACCACGCAGGAAGTCGTCGAAATGGCCCTCCAGGCTGCGAAAGGCGTGCAGTACCTGCACCGAAAGAGGCTCGTGCACCGGGACCTCGCCGCGAGAAATTGCGTGTAAGTATCGCACTCCTTCGCCTCATTCAAACGTTTTTCCACACCGACGTCGGCGACTGTGATCCCTTTGAAATTTACATTACTATAAGTCAATTTAACGAATTCCACGGCTGTTAAGGAACTCGAGAGAGAGAGAGAGAGAATAGAGCAGTAGAATTTTCATATTATTCACCGCAACGTTGTTAATCGAGTCGCGCGCAATTTAACAGATTCGTAGACTACTATATTCTTGATTATTTATTTCATTGGTGGACGAAACTTCCACGAAACGCTATTGAATTTATGAGCTGTGCAGCCTCGGCTACGCTACTTCCAGGAAAGTTAAGCCTGGCCGCCGCGCTCTTCGCGTTAACCGAATCAATCGAGCGATCCCGTTCGGAACCGACCTTTTCTGCACACGGACGAGCGAGCCACGCGAAACTCCTTAATTAGCGAAGCCTCGAACGCGGTGGCCCCTTACTTTCCGCTTCTTTGCGAACTCCTCTTGTCTACTGACCCAAGAAATATATATAATAACGATACGACACGATGACCCGAATTTATTAAAAGGTCAATCTATCGAAACCGGAGAACCTCGTTGCCCCGGTCGACGAAAAATTGAAACATCAATCAGCCATCTCTCACGAAATCTCCAATTTTTTTCTTCTGGGTTACAGTGTCGATGACGACTTGAGAGTGCAGATTACGGACAACGCTCTCGCGAGGGATCTCTTCCCTCAGGATTATCATTGCCTCGGTGACAACGAGAACCGACCTATCAAATGGCTCGCTATCGAGAGCCTTCTCACTAAAACTTTCACGACAGCGACGGATGTGGTAAATATTCTTTTTCATTCTTTTCTATAAAGTAGCAAAGTTATATTGCGTAAAATTTGCGATTACTTTATTGATCTTCGTTGAAATGTAACATTTTAGCATCGATTTTCATACAAATTTCGACGAACTATAAAATTCTATTTCGGTAGATCGATGCCCGCTGAGGATACAAATGTAAATTCAACGTTTTCCTGTTACAGTGGGCTTTCGGTGTACTTTTATGGGAACTGACGACGCTGGCGCAGCAGCCTTACGGTGAAGTTGACCCCTTCGAGATGGCGTCTTATCTTCGGGACGGCTACAGACTCGCGCAGCCGATTAATTGCCCGGACGAGTTGTTCGCGGTGATGGCGTATTGTTGGGCGATGTCAGCGGACGAGAGGCCGACGTTCAGTCAGCTGATTGTTTGCCTCCAGGAATTTCATACGCAACTAACGCGATACGTTTGAGAGATAAGCTCGTGGCAAAGAGAATAATTACGAGTGCGTGCCGCTTAGTTAAAAGTCAGTCACGTGGCACTATTGTAAATATTAATTAGGTACTTGTACCGTTCAACGAGCGGATGTACATTTTTCGATTGTCTCGATTAGCTGTTGTTTAGCTTTTGGCATAGCGCAGATCGTCGATATTCATAATTTCCTCTGTTATTCCTCGATAATTCGTTTTAACAGCAAGAGGAACTCGTCACCAAGCACTGCCAGTACGAAAAACAGCAAAACGCACCTAAAAACAATCGCAATACTCAGTCCTCCGATAGTCAGATACTAACATGTATTGTACTATTATAATAATCATGTGATAGTGATTCCGCTTGCCACATAGCTATTCGATGTGCCAACAATTTTTTGTACTTTTTGTATATACAATATTCATTTATAAATAGTATTATTACCTTGTACATAGTGAACAGATCGTCTTATAACACAGTATATATATATATTATATACGCTCGAGAAGGAATTACAAAAACAACAAACTATACGCACCGTGCAAGTGTATAATTTACTCGCACGTTACGTACGATGAATAAATTTATTGCACCGTGAGAGCCTTGAACCACTCACTTTACTACCCTTTCGCATTTTCCGCACGGCTCTACTTTCGTACTCGGGAATTTTCGAAGAAATACGGGCGCGAAGACGATAAATCTTGGCAATTTCCTCAGCATCCCAAAGCATACGAAGCCATCGAGTTATTTTCGTGCTCGTTCGTTCGGCTCTGGAATCCAGAGAAAAGAAACGAGCGACCAAAAAGCGCGTCTTCTTCATCGGCACCGAGCGCGTGAACCCAGAAATAATTCGTCAAATCATACGATACGTCGTGTCCGTGGCTGTTATCGTGTACCAGCGAATTTTCTAACGATGACTACGTCGGGTGAACGAATTAATGGGAAGATTGTCGACGTCTTGTTTAAAGTGACAAACGATAACTCGTTTTAAGCGAGCGTCTCTCTCGCTATCTCGTCTTCGTGTTCTTCTTCGAGACTGATCGCGAAATACGATACCAAACAGGACACACCAACGACGCGATGAGGTAATTTTCTTCGATGAATTTCCTGTGAGAACTTGGACTGAATTTGCTAACTCTGTTACAGGAGACTTGATACTCTCTCTCTCTCTCTCTGCGGGAGGTAATCATAAATCAAACTCTTCGCTCGTCTGTCCTCGACTGATTGAAGAAACGGAAAAAAAAAACACATCACCACTGGAAACCTACGTTTTTTTGTGTCTGATGCTTCCGATGCCTGTGCGCAATTCATCATAGCCGTGCCCTTTTTCCACGAAGGGTTCACGAGAGGTCACGGCGATCGCTCGACATTGGCTATATACCCTATCTGGGAATTTCCAATAGCGCGTGGACGATTAGTCACGGAACATTAGTCTTCTCGCTGATGGTCTCATGAACCGGCTTAATGCGTCTGGATGTCCAGGAGAGGTACTTGCAACTACCAAGTCGAAAGTATCTACAGCGAAAGCAAAAAAAAATTGAGCTTGAACAGTACCAATATCCGGTTAAGGGCATTCCCATATTCAACCATCATCACACCATCGAGGACGTAATTTACTTGAAATTGTTTCCTATATTGTTGCTTGACTTTTGTCCTCATTCAAAACATCGTCTTCAGCATCTTCACGACCACGAAGAACATTCCGAGTCATCCTCGATGCTATTTACCCTTCAAAAGTGTACCAACGTTTTTCATTAAATTGAAAAAAAAAATTTGCATTCACAGCGTGAACCAACGTATTTAAAAATACAAGCCCGAAGAGAAATGGTTTCAACTGGTGGAAAATGTTTAAGGGAGGGAGCAGTAATCGATGTGACACACCAAAGTAGCAGAGCCTACGAGGGACCACCTCTTAATGAAATTCAATGCGGCCCCACTCGGACAGGGTGGCAACCCTTTGTTTCCAAAGAGCCTTAGTCAAACGTCGAGTTCCACGTCGCGTGTACAAAGCATCCGCTGTGTATACGTACCTACACGAATATATACACTAACGGTGAGGAGAACTGAAATTACTCGAGCGACGGTGGCTGCTCTTCAGCGATGCAATCACGGGGTTGTTGGTTCGGAGGGTGCATTCTATCGAGGCCTCGGTGCAGCCCTTCTCACCCTCCCATATGTACAATCCATGGCTTATGTAGGACGTAGCGAAGGGCCGCTTCGATAATGTCATTCATGAACGTCGTGCATGGCCAGTAGCCCATTAACGACTGCCAAGAGGAGTTAGTTAAGAATGAGTGATTTTCAAACCCTCGTCCGTTTACTGCCCCATAACAGGCTTTTCTCAGCGCACTTCAACGCGTTATTATTAACCTCGGCACTGTAATATAACAATAACAACGTTCGCCAGTGAATCACTGCCAAATGGAGAACACAACAGGATAATTTTGCTTATACCAGGAAAATATTTCACTGTTGTCGCTTAGAATCGCTTGCAATTAAATAAAAAAAAAACGATGTAATAAAAATTGGAAGTTCAATACATTTTTATTGTCATTTATAATATAACGCAATAAAAAATTATTTAAAAATATAATGGGATTAAAAAAATTTATACAAGTTGAATTTGTCTGTATTATACGTGTTGCTAATTTTTTTTTTTCGGTTGGAGAATCCTTTCAGAAAGTCATTAGGCATATATTCAAGGTCGCAGGATTTGAAGAGGAATTCGTTAGCATTTTTTCTCCCGAGCCGTGATCTTGAAGAGATCCTCCATTCGTGTGTGAGTCTCACTTGCACGCGGATACAATTGGAGGTCGCTGTAATTTATATTCTTATCTTTGAGACATCCTAAAACTATTATCCCTTCTGCTCCATGCACACGCCACGATCCACGAGCAATGTAATGATGGTCTTTTCGTGAAAAATGCAATTTCAGTGTCTCAGTTTCTCTCGAGATCAATGCGCGCTCGTGTCTCTTCAGCTTCGAAAATGAATACACTTTTGACGACGGTATTCGTTTATTTCGCTTTGAGTTCGATAGCAGCGATTGAAATTTCTTCGAAGATCGATTTTGGCTCGGACGATGTACCGATCTCGGAATCGCCCGTCGAAAAATCGGATCCAGTGGTGATCGTTGTTGAAAATTCGAATACCGAGACTCTTAAGGAAACCCGAGGCTTCCTATCGCCGGGCCCGAGGTCACGAGCCGGAGGAAACGTGAGTCTTCGAGGCCCTGTCAAACCGATAAGATCGCACGCTAATTACCCCCATGTGAGTAGATTTATTCATCCGATCGTGCGGTCATAGACAATAGACGGATAAAAAAAGGCATTACGCGTTCTCCGCTTGATATTATCGAACGTCTGCAGAAAAAAGAAGTTGGAATACCAAAGTGAAGAGGTTCTCGTTAAAGGAAACAGCGAAGGGCTCGTAAATTTGTTTCCATGCCGATCGCAGAACCACCGAAACGAGCTGTCCAACGGGTGGTACCTAAATAGATATTTCGACAGGCCGAGTGGGGTCATAAAAATGGTCCAGGTCATTACGAATTTACAGGCAGCGGTGCGATAGAAATACCTATAAATACGTCCTGGGTTCGAGCGCTGCCGGTCAAAGATCGGTAGAAAAAAAAAAACAAAAAAAAAAACCAAACCAAAGAAATTTCGTATAGTGACGCAGCCGAACGGTGTCCGAATGTCCATAAAACGTTTGACTCATCCTCTACGTGGGCGTCGTTAAATATTCATTTTCATATTCGCCCGCAGACAAAAATGGCCCCCCCAATAAAACAAAATAACAAGCCGGTCCGCTTGGCATTAGCATACGCGTTGCTTCGAATACCAATAACGTCAATGTTTTCGACAGAATCCTCAGCCAACGCGACCGAAGATGATGAAGAACATTTACATCGTCGTCAATGGCAAGGGAACCCCACGACCGGACAATTTCCTCTGCGAAGAGGGCGTTTGTCGGACGACCTTGACCACGGACGTTGATGAAGAAGGAAACGTAATCGGCGCGGTGTGTATCACGATCGTCACGAAATCGGAGGACCCGAAGATCGATGACGTACCGATCATCGACGGTATCCGTGGTACCGGACTTGACAAGGTCAACAATCCACCGTTTGTCTTCAGCAACGGTCCAATACCTCCAAATCCACCTTTTCTCGACAACAACATACCTCAGGTACTATAATATACCAAAATCAATTTTCCCAATAAAAGTATGCAATCGATAATGACGATTTAATTTTTCTCCTGTCATTTTAAGCCACCCTTTCATCGACAGGGTCACCCACCGAGACGAAATCGGTTCAGACCTTCGTCAGCTTCATTTTACCCTGGAAATTTGGCTCCCCGCAAAGAGACTCCAGCCTGGAGTCCTTGGATCCCGAGGAGAGCAACGGTCGATGACAAAATCGAGGCTCCATTCAGTCGGACAAATCCCATTTAATGAAATATGTACTTCGACCTTGTAAAGATGTTGAATAAATTTTTGGAGAATTTAACTAGCGTTTATTCACTCGAGAAAAAAAAAAATTATATTATACATTGTAGGAAATAAATAGCGCAACATATCGCACAAAATATGTAGGACGATAAAGATAAATCTTTATAGATCACTTTCAATTACCTGGAGTATAACAGCGCTCGGCCGAATAATAGTGAATGAGTGAGTTCGATACGCTCATCGATTAGGCCGATCATAACCGACGATTGTATAACAGAGTAAACAAGCTAAGTAGAAAGGAATTCGTAACGTTATTCCTACTTTATCGCGGTGTAACATTAAAATCACATTAGCGTTCGCTATCGAAGCATCGAAGGAATGAAAAAGTGTAGTCTTCATCAATATCAAAGTGTATTGATTACATGGCAAGAAACGTTCACTTCGAACGTCTCGAATAACGATAATACTTAAAATTCTAATAAAAGACTGTTTTCATTTCCGTCGAAATTTGTTTCTTTAACAAGCTTAATTTTGGAGTGTAACTTAAGGATCGTGGACGGTGCGGATGGTGATTTTTCCATTGTCGTTGACTCCGGTTGTTGAAGACTTGTGGGAAGTTTCCTTTCCATCTGGTCCAACGGAATGCGAGGAACTGGAGCTGGAGAACACTCCGATGTTTCCTCCCGAAGGAGCTGGAATCTCTTCACCAAATCGGGAAAAGATACCCGGTGACACCTGTGAAGTTACGAGGTCAAATTAGCCCGCGAAAAAAACTCGAAAAAAAATTATCGAAATCATGGAATAAAATGTGATACTAACGGGACTGATTTCTCCAGCTTGGTATCCACCCTCCGGTCCAACATTGATGCTGGAAATTGCGATATGCGGTCCAGAACCAGATCCCGAAGAGCCACCAACTCCAGGGCCCATTCCGCCAGATCCATAACCGCCGGATGGGAAACCCGATCCCATGTCAGCTCCACCGGATGGGAAACCGCCTCCCATATCACCTCCACCGGATGGGAAACCTGATCCCATACCACCTCCACCGGATGGGAAACCGCCTCCCATACCACCCCCACCGGATGGGAAACCACCTCCCATAGAACCTCCACCATAGGATCCATGACCACTTCCTCCTCCTACATTTCCTTGTGGTCCCTTCAAATTCCACAGAATCAATTTGTAGATATGATAAATAAATGAAATGAGCGAAATATGTCACTTCACGTGAGCTGCAAGAAAATTGAGGACTTACAGGGAAGTTTTGTCCTCCTTGTCCATATCCGTAGCCTGAACCACTGCCACCCAACTGATTTGACGCATCAGCGAATCTGGATTTAAAAAAAAAAAGGTAATAATCAAAATTCTGATTTGTTCACCAATCCTTCAGAGTGCCAAACGATGTAAAAATTTGCTTGGCCGAAAAAATCTTAGGCGAGAGACACGATTTTTAATGAAACCATCACCCAAACCATACCCCATGGGAGGACTACCGAGCGGAAGTCCTTGCGCAGGAGGAACGAAGGGTTGCCGACCAATATTACCACCAGGGGAGAAGTTGATGCTCGGGTGAGCCGCGGCAGGATAAATGTGAGTGTAACTATACACTCGAGCATTGGGATCGATGTGTCCATCGAAGTTGGTCATGGAGGCTGACCCCATCGCCCAGGCGCCGTTGGTACTTTGTTCACCAACGAAACACAACAGCGCAGACAAAAATACAAAGCGTACATAGAGCCACCACCAGGACAAAAAAAAAACATCACGACGCTGAGTTTCGAATACAAAAAGTTGAACATTGCAAAGCTGACGACGAGGCGGTGGCAAAAATGTGGGCGAACAAAAACGCCTCATTTTCCATGACATGTCATCTGCGGGTAGAACATTTTTTTTTCTCCACACGCGACCCAAAAGCCTTGGTGAAACGATTTTGTATTCGAATCGTTAAATGAAAGAAAAGCTCGTGACGGAAAAAGCCAAACGATATAATCGCAAAATGCTCACGCTTGTTGCTGAGCCTGGAACTGCTTCTGGATCTGGGCGCTGATGGCCGCGTTTTGGGCCTGGACCTTGTTGAAATGATCTCGAATGGAATTCTGGAGATCGGTATCCGGTCCGAAGTACGGGAATCCTCCACCGCCGCCGTACGCACCGGCACTCGAACCTGCACTTGCACTTGCACCTGCACTGGCCCCGGAACTGGCACCTGATCCACCTGTAAATTGGGACGATTAAATTAATTGGACGATGACAATTTTAAACACATATTGCACTGTCGATTTTTTTCAAGCAATGTTGATTAAATTAGTTGGTTAATAAATTAGGTTTTCAAGCGTTGTCGTTTCATGCGGATGCACTTTTCCAGGTTTTCCAGGTTCTCCATTGCACATTCATGCTTTCCAGGACATGCCAGTTGTTTTTTTTTTTTTTTTTTTTTCCGTCATAACGTGCAATAAACATTCAGGGATTTTTAAAAACTTATATTACTGTATACAGATTGACAAAATAATGTCTACATGCTACGGAATACTACGCCACTACATTAGCGCTGATAATTGGATCCTCGTCTCCAGCGGAATTAGCGAACGACGCATGCACTACGGGTTCACACACTTAACACACATAATGACGAATATTCATAATGAATTTCATAGTTCGACGGCGCGAAGGATCGTTCTTCTCTCGCCATCGCCCGGCTTGAATCGTACCTGCCCCACCTGATGCGGGGAATCCTGCGAGCTCGTTAGCGCCTGATGAATATCCTGCTCCGTTACCGTAATTCATCGGCGGCCGAAAGCCTCCTGATCCGGCACCGGCGCTTGCGAAGCTTCCGGCATTCGCGAATGCCCCACCACCACCGGAAGACACCGAGCTTCCGGTCGTCGAGGTACCGCCAGAACCGGGATTGGTCATGGGTTGAGAATTAGGACGTGGATTTGGATTAGCCGGAGGGTTGGAATTGTAATTAGGTTTAGTATTGGAAGGGGGGTTTGGTTGCCAAGTTGGTTTTTGAGGGGTGTAATCGAAGTGGCTACCGTAACCGAAGCCAGTACCGAAATTGTTCGCTTGAGGAGGAGAAGGAGGAGGCGGAGGTGGAGGGTTCGAACCATAATTGTTTGGCCGAGGAGGACGGCTGTTGTAGTTTGGTCCTTGAGGAGGTTTGCTGAGGGGATTTATCTCGGAAGTCGGTGGAAATTGGGGCTGCATGGGTTTTGGAACTTTCGCTGGACCATCCGGAGATTTTTGATTGGCCTCCTGGTTCGGTGGGGGTCTTAGGGTGAAATTGGGCATCGGGGGACCCTGAGGAAATCTGCCTTGGTTGTAGTAGCCGGGATTGAAACCGGGATCAATTTGACCGAATCCACCCCAAGGTTGGTTCCAGGTGGGTGGAAAGCCTTGACCAAAGCTACCCGCACTGGAGCCGGCGTTTGCACTTGCACTGGAGGTGGCACTTGCTCCGGCACTCGCGGTTGCACCTGCGTTCGCGCCTGCCGTGGCTGAGCTGAAACTGTTCGCCGATCCGAATCCGTAAGGTGGAAAACCGAACCCACCGAAACCACCTCCAAAACCGGGCATAGGATTGAAGCCATTCGGTGGTTGGGCTGATGGGCCGTAAATGGAACCAGGTGGGAGAGCTGAGTTTGGATTCGCTGCGCCATTGGGTCCGGAATTAGGCTCGGGATCGGCGTCAGGGTCTTCAGCAACGCGGGAGAAGAGATTCGGTGTCGCGTCGGGTTCTTCGGAGGGCTTGTCACCCTTGCCAGGTTTCGGTTTCGTTGGATTGTCCGAAGGAGAGTCAGGGTCTTCGTTGGAATCTGGTTCCGGTGAAGGCTTACGTTTTTTGTTCGGTGCACCACTGCCGGAATTGTTTGGTTTTGGTCTTAATGGAGTTGACGGTGAAGGTTTCCTCTTGGGTTTTGATGAAGAGGCTGGTGATGGTTTGCCCTTGGGACTGGGTCCCTGCCCATTGGGAGCATTTGGGCCTGTACTGGACTGATCGTCTTCAGGGGAAGCATTCGCGTCATCATCCGGCTGCTCGTCTTCAGGGTCAGGATCTCCGTTATCCTCCGGCTCGTTATCGCCAGACGAAGAGCTGGGTTTACTTGGTCTACGATTTGGATTACTTTGCGCTGGTGTATTTGGCCTGGAGCTCGGCTTTTTCGGAGCTGGTCGTCTACCATTCGGTTTATTCGGCGATGAGGGATTCGGTCTGCTATTAGGTTTGTTAGAAGGTGGATCTTCAGCGTCAGGATCCGACTCATCATCCGGATTCTCGTCCTCAGGTTTGTCCTCGTAATCATCCGATGGGGGAGGTGTAGTGGGGCTATTTTGATTATTTGGTCGCGGAGAACTTGGTTTTGGGTTGCGCGGTGGTTTGAACCGAGATGGGAAGTTCGGTCGAGGGTTTGGCTTGTTTTGAGCCGGGGTATCTTGATCAGGTTCCGCGCCATCGTCGGGCTCATCGTCATCCGGGTTATCTTCGGGATCATCTACTGGAGCACGAGGCGTTGGTCTTGCTTTCGGTCTATTTGGTCGGGTGCTCGGTTTGTTCGGAGCTGGAGAATTCGGCTTATCATCTGGTTTATTTTCTGCCGAAGGATCCTGAGGGTTTGGTTCATCATCGGGCTCTTCATCATCCGGCTTATCTTCAGGATCCTCTACCGGAGCACGAGGCGTTGGTCTTGCTTTCGGTCTATTCGGTCGTGCAGGATTTGGTCGGGTGCGTGGTTTGTTCGGAGCTGGAGGATTCGGCTTATCGTTTGGTGTATTTCCTGATGAGGGATCTTGAGGATTTGGTTCATCATCGGGCTCACCATCATCCGGCTTATCTTCAGGATCCTCTACCGGCGCACGAGGCGTTGGTCTTACTTTTGGTCTGCTCGGTCGGACAGGATTTGGTCGGTTGCTCGGTTTGTTCGTAGCTGGAGAATTCGGCCTGGCGTTCGGTTTATTTTCAGGCTGCTTATTTGGCTCAGGAGGCGACTTGTCTTCAGGTTCCTCGTCGTTCTCTTCATCGTCAGGGTTACCAGCTGGCGGAGGCTTGCGAGGAGGATTCCTGTTCTTACTGGGTGGCTTCCGATAAGGAGGAGCCGTTTCCGGTTCCGGACCGACGATTTCAACCGGTATTGGCTCAGGTTCCTCTTCAGGCTCGTTCTCTTCTTCGGGCTCATTTTCTTCCTCCGGTTCTTTGTCGTCCTCCGGATTGGGAACCTCCTCAGGCTCTTCAGGTTCTTCTTCATACTCGGATTCCGGGGTATCACTGTATTCATCGGGGTTATTGGGCTTAGGTTTATTATTGGGACTAGGAGTCGGTTTCACGTTGGGATCTCTTCGGGGTCGTTCAGCGGGCTTGCCCTTCGATCGAGGGTTGGGGGTCAGTGGGTCACCCGGGGGTTTTGTGGGCGAAGGTTTGTCCGATGGAGTTACCGGTTCCGGTGGCGTTTCGGTATCCGGTTTCGGTTCGACCGGAGGTCGTGGTCGCCTTCGATTTATTCTAGGGGGCGTTCGTGGCTTTGATGGGGAATCTGGCGGATCGGTAGGAAGCGTTCTGATCTTAAGAGTTGGTATTGCGTTAGAAATGGGACTAGGCGTGGTGCCGATCGTGTCACTTTCAGGAATAGCTTCGTTAGTCTGTGGTGCCGGTGGTACTTTATTTGTAAGTGCACGGTTAACTTGTCGCTTCCATATCCTCGATGGCACGTCCAGCATCGGTTCGTCGAGTGTTAGATCCTCCCACCCTGACACAGGTGGTCCTTTTCCTTTTCGACAGAATTAACAGACATACGACCTTTTTTGTTAGACTTGTGCAAACTACGCGATCGATCGCTGCTCTCCTCTACTGCGAAGCATTCGTGCTGCGTACATCGATACACAATATCTCTATCATCTAAAAATAATTAAAACTGCTACGTTTTTTCTTCTTCCAATTAATATTATTCCAATCGATCGATTAATTATGATTAATCATCTTCGAGCTATTTTGTTACAGAATTCTAGTGTGTTACGTGTTCCGGTAGCAGGCAAATCGTGAAATATTAATACAGATATATTAGATATAAGAGTATATCACGTGGAAAATTATAAGAGCAGAGCTTGGAATGAGCAGAGCAATTTTACGTGTCGAATTTTTTCGATTGTACTGTTAAAAAATTCATTTTTAAAATGAATATGCTGTGCGGAAATTGTTCTGTTGGATTAATTTATAATTTGGTCAATATTGGGCTTAATTGGGAGCAAAAATAAAAAGCTATATTCATTTAACGAATATTTTTAACAGTGACACACAACAAATTTGCATGCATCGGAATGACGAATAAAGACACGAAAGCGATTCATGGTCAAATCGACGACACGTTTCGGTTGCGCAGCATCGCCTATCGCAAAAATAAGGATGACCACTTGATGTCGACGTTATCGCGCACGAGTTCACGGACGTTTCGTTCGTGACTTTTGCCCGATGCACTTTACGTTTCCGCCTTGAGACGTGATCTGCGAAAATTCACTCCGACGACACATAAACAATATTGTTTTCATTGTTGCTCAACGAATGTAAATTTAAACGTGCACGATCGATCAATCATGCAATTTACAGGATCGACTGCATCGATTTCAGGCACAAATCGTGACTTTTGTCGGTGAGAAAAAAATTGTATGAGAAATCCCATGCAATTGATTATTTATAACTGTGATTTCGTTGCAAAAAATCTCGACATCCGATTACAAAATACTTTATCACGTTCTTCATTTATAGAACCGGATATCAATGCTGATAATCACTGCGACAAATGATGAAAATGAAGTTATAAAAAAAAAAGAAAAAAAAAAAATGAAGAGAGGACTTCAAGATTTATAGAAGAAAAATTACGACTTTATAGAAACAAATATCAATGTTGATAATCACCGCGACAAATGATGAAAATGAAGTTATAGAAAAAAAAAAATGAAGAGAGGACTTCAAGGTGAGCTCGGAAACGAGGTCACGGTTCACGAGCGTCTCACATTTTTCGCGTGACGTGCGTTTTCTCGTGTTTTTACACAATGCGCGTTGGATTTTTTACCGTGGGAAAGTTCACTTTACCGCCCAGCGAAAAACCAACACAAAATCATACAAAATCAAACAAATTAAATTTAAAAAATCATTTCTACAGAATTTTTCAAAAATTATGCCACATTATATCTCCAAAACAATTTCGCATTTATAAAAATACTAAACCCAAAAAAAAAAAAAAACCAGTCAACAAAAAAATAAAAAAGAAGACGTAACTCACAATTCATGTCAACAGGAATACGAGTCACCGGAGAACAAGTGACAAAAAATAATAATTGAAAAAAAAAAACTGATGAATCACAACGGCAGTAAACTGGACGTCGTCGGTGATTGTCTCGCTATTTTATCGTCTAAAGGTAGAAGCGTTTTGAGACAGAGGAGGAAACTTACCGCCGGTAGATCGGTCAACTCTGTAGCCGTGAGCGCCGATTACTCCGAGGAGGAGGAGCGCACAAGCGGAGACCTTGAATGTATCCATGATTCGGGTTCTTGTCGTACAAGAACGCGATTTAATTTTTTATTTCTCTCTCCTTACAAGAGACGCGTCTGAAGCAACAGCGAAATTTTCTAAAAAAATATCTCCTTGTTGTTATACTAAATATAAGAAACACTTGTTTTACGCGAAAACGATGAGAGTGAACCGTTAGTGTGGCTGTTAGCGGCGCAGTTCGAAAGAGAATGACTAAGTTCGCACGTCCAGCGATCATCTTATATAGCATTCGGCTCGGTTCGGCCTCTTGCCTCCAGGTTCTTCCTTAAGCTGTGCCGTAGATCCTCGCGCGCGCCTCGTCAGCGATCGAGCGTATATCGCCTAAGCTAAACAGTTTCTTGTGGCATGTGTAAGAAGCATATACTCGCGAGAAGCAACATCAGCTCGGTTACTTCACAGATTTCGTCTACGGCCTTGAGAAATCTGATAGAAGATCCAATAAGAGTTTTGGTACATTGCGCGAGATGAAATCTCGCCCGATTAACCCTTTAAGAGGATTTATTTATTATTGACGATAAAAAAAATATATAAAAAATTATTAATCAATTCTGAATATTGAGATGTATTGATAAATTAATATTTGTGGGTTCAAATCTCTGCCAATTAACCATTTGGGAGTCGTCCATTTATTTCGACGATCAAAAAAATATAAAAAATTATTATTCAATTTTGAATATTAATTTGTGTTAATAAATGAATATTTGTGGATTTTGACAATAAAAAAAAATATATAAAAAAAAATGATTGAACTGTGAGTATTTATCTGTATTAAATACATTTTTTGGATTCAAATTTAAATGCTTCTGTGAGAATAATAAATTATTGATTCTGGGTGCAAATAATGTGATCCATAACAAATAACATTGTCGATTTGTCGTTGATAACGACTTGGAGTTCCCGGTATTTGCGATAGTGAAATTTTCCATTTGGATACATATTTTTTTGTTTTTTTGTTTTTTTTTTTCGTTTATCGGGAGAATGCTTTCCCAGCAGATTAGTGTGAATTTCATCTCATTTGGAAAGCACGACATGTGCATAACGTTGATGTAACACGGGGAAGATGGAATTCATGTCTAAAACAACAGAGGGTTATCACTGACGCGCTTTGCTAGAGATATCCAACGGCTTCTTCGTCGTTGAGATTTAAATAAATGGAGAACGCTTTCACGGCCTCAAGACGAGCGGATTGCGCTAGACGTCGGCTCCGACGCCGCGGCAAGATCATTGTCAAGGTCGCACACCGTAATCTGGAGAACCCATTCCCTGCTCGCATAACCTTTTTCTTTTTTTTTTTTTTTTTTTAATGCGTAGACCATTCCACAATATTTTCGTGGAATGCGCGTGTGATAACCTTGCAGGTTGATAAGGGTACAACATTTTTTTTTTAAAGTATCACACGTTACTTAAGGCGACACCAGTCACCTAAAAGAAATGATAAGAAAAAAAGGCGTTTTTGTAGAGACAGAAATTTCGTGAGAAAAATGGTATGGGCAGAAAAGTCAACTTTTCAGCTTCCCTGCTCGCATAACCTTTTTTCTTTTTTTTTTTTTTTTGTTAATGCGTAGACCATTCCACAATATTTTCGTGGAATGCGCGTGTGATAACCTTGCAGGTTGATAAGGGTACATTTTTTTTTTTTAATTATCAGACGTTACTTAAGGAGACACCAGTCACCTAAAAGAAATGATAAGAAAAGAAGTCTGTGACATTGGGCGATTTTGTAAAGACTGAAATTACGTGAGAAAAAGTGAACTTTTCACATCGTACCATTTTTCAGACCAATTATTGTGTCTCGGGAACTGATTGAGGAAAATATTGGTGAACAGAAGTCAACGACGGATCGAGTTGATTCGCGGCATTGGAAAATTATTCATCCTATTCATCAAACTATTCATGATGGGCGGTTGGGTAGGAATATTATTTTTCCAGCATCCTGGACGAGATAATCGATCGACACTTAGCATCACCAGGAGATTTTTCCCCCTCGCGGTTAGTGCGAGGCTGGCAGATATCCGGAATAGTAAGTATATGTTCCCGTGCAACACAGATTCACCGCTGCCGTGAATCTTTCGCGGTCGAACAAGCTAATCGCTGTAATCGCGAACGATCATGATTGATTATTATGAAGAAATCCATGAAACGATGAATAAAACGATTTATCGTGACGGCGATGGAATTTCCATTGATTTACAGAAATTTTCGTCATTTCAAATATTCCGGAAACACATTTTCTTTCACCTCCTCGTCCACAAAAGTGTCCGCCGATTCAGGCTACTTTATTTTTACTGCCTTTCTGTTTTAAGCTATACACTCAGAGACGCAGCAAAAAAAAATTCTGTCGCTGCGAAGTTGACGTGGAAATTGGCACGTGACGACAATGTCATTAATTACCGGAAGTCTTTACGCACAAACTCGTCAATTAAATTTAACCTACTATTCCGATATCAAATTCATGTACTCTTCAAGCAAAAAGTGAAGCATTTCACGGAAAAAAATAAAAATAAACCGAAATTATTGTAATTAGTATTGAAAAAAATGGACCGATTCGAGTGAAGCGAAGATTATCGAATTTTTCAAAATCAATATCAGTTATTGAAAAATGTATTTTCAATTGGTAGGGCACGCGCCAATTCGAAGACAATATATATCGGAGTCCAGGGTCTGGTCGAATGCTTCCGGGGTCATTGACCTCGCGGACAAAAAATCACACGGTGAACCAGGCAGCGACAGCCTCGACTGAATAACTTAAGCCTGTTCGATGCTCAGTCTGGAGGATCAGTGAAAGGATTGAAGCGTTTCGCGCGAAAAATTATAAATAATCTTCGGAGAAAAAAAAAAAAATCATTATAATGAAATTGTTATTGACGAGAATCGATTGGATATTTGGGAGCGGTTCGATCGCGACTGGGCAAACGATCTGAACTCCGATTCTCGTGTCAGGCAAACCGGCTGACTGACCGACGCTGACCACGGAAATCCCCGACGGTCGAAAGTTGCTAACCTTCCGCGCGGCATAATCCTCTAACTATATTTGCTGCCAATCACGATTTATTTTTCTTATCCCCACCGAACGGCCTCTTCCGCTCGACCAAGTCACGGGACAACATCGTTCTCACATCGAGGCACTCGAAAAAATTTTCTGGGACCCTCGACAACCGGAAAATTTCCGGCACACCGTGGAACCAATAGAACAGAGGACGAGGTGATGGTGAGGAGATGAAAAAATGGGGCGCGGCCCCGTTCAAAGATAGGCAGGAGATAGGGTGCATCGTTAGGCTAATGGGTTTCCAGGTTTTTAGACCAAAACTGGTTCCGACACTGCGCCTTGGTTCCCAAGTATATATAGAAGGTCAAGAACAACAGGAACTCCAGTGTGGATCCAACCTTTCTTTCAGTTTTCTCGAACCCTTTCCAAAATTGGTCTCAGACGCGTCGGCAAGATGATGAAGAGAGTGTCGCTGCTTCTGCCTGTACTGGCAGTCTTGCTTTTCATGGAAATTAAAGGTAATTGCAATGAAAATCGTTTTGCTGCTTCGTAGAGAAAATCTCGTTTTCGTGTAACTTTTTTTTTCGACATTTTCACGTCGGGATAGGGAAATTAAGGTTGAAGGTGGAGGAAAGTGGTTTCAATAAAAAGTCTGTATGGACGTATTTTATTTGTGAATCGACAAGGTATCAAAGATTTTTTATTGTTTTTGTCAATATTTAATGCAAAAACAATTTGTATTTTTTATTTTTTTTCGTAGGTGATTATTAATTTCGGGTACATTGTATAACCTGCGAGATTTTTTTCATTTTTTTTTGTTTTCTTCGAATAATAACTTTCAGGAAATCCCCTGATCGAGGTTGACGGTGGCGTCGATCCAAAGGATCGAGAGAGCTCAAGGATACTTCCGAAAGCCGATTGGCTGAATTTTCACAACACGTGGAGCCTGCCCTCACTTCCGTCCGTCGCGAGCCTCTTCGGCAACGAAGACAAGTCGAAAAAGGAGGCGGGAACGATGAAGACGAGGATCGAGGCTCTGGAGCAATCGCAAAAAGACATAATCAAGATGCTGAAGAAGATGACACAAGGTGCGTCTGTTATCCATGATGACCCACGTGGTTCATGCCCTGAAATGTCATTCTTATTCTCCTTCTGCCTTCAGATATCAAGTCCAATTCGTCGCCATGTGAAAACAAGCCGCCGGAAGTAGTGCTACCAGTGAATCACAAGGAGGAGCCAATTTTGCCTTCAAAACCCGAAGACAATGAGAAGAACAAGGCAAAAGTCACCGTGAAGCCTGTTACCATCGAAAATCCAGCCACCCACGAACCCACAAGCCCCGAATCTCCAATGGACCACAAGAAACCATCGATTCAAGACAAAATGACGTCTGTCTCAAAATTGGAGAACGTGACCTTGGAAGATAACGAAGAGAAATTGAATTCTAAGCTTGAGGATAAAAACGAAGACGTCGCTCTTCAGGGTTCGGTTCTTCAGGCAACTCAAATGAACGACCGAATTATGCCCTTCATCGATGACGTCAATTGACCTTGAAAAGCTAATGAATCTCGTTTGCAATTAATTTTTTTTTTAATATATATTTTTCTTCTCGTTCATGTTACGAATTAACAATAAGAAGACTGATGTTGTACGTAAGATAATAAATAGATAATGCGTAGAAAAATGTTTATTCATCATAAACAAACTTCGGCACTCATCATCATCATCATCCACAATTAATTTTATAGCTCGCACGGTCAGCCTTAGCCCAGTGACGAACAATGCTTCGGGATTTCCCAAGGACCTCCCGGTGCTCGGTGGTCTCTCTCGTTTTCTCGCGGCTAAAAATACGTGCCGCCGCTGCGAGAGCTTCTATAGTTATTTCAAAGTGGTTTATTTCTCTTCATTCGTGCAGTTGGTAGCGAAAAATCGGCGTTTTGTTCATTCGATAATCGCATTCGAAGGTAAATAACCGACTAATTGGTCTCCGAGATGCTGAAGAGTTACTTGACGACTGCCAACGGCGGTAAAACAATTTTTTCCGACCTCACCAACCGATCGTCCGCGTTACTTTCGTCACAAACTCCCACGAGACCATCGAATAGTCGCGGTCTCCGGTACAACCGAGAACCGATTGCGTTTCCCGACGCCTCGTGCATCTCAATAGGTTCTCTAAGGTCGAGCAAACCTGTTAAAAAAGGGCAGGACAACTCGCAGCGAATTCAGTCATGGCTTTGCGCGCGAACCGATCTATTGTAATTATTTTTGTGCTCTTCACGTTTGCGTGGGCGGGTAAGAAAAATTTTGTTTGTTCTCCCGAAAAATCCGCCAAAATCGATAAAATCAATTAGCAGAATTATTGACGAAACCGGTTACTACGAATACGAAAAAACAATATTTAAATTTCTTTATAAGTCTTGGGATTTTATTTAAACAATGGCACCAATAGCAACATTTCCTGTCTTTATTCATTTAATTAAATCCTGACTATTGTCAAATTTATAGACAGACGGTAAATAATTAATTATGTGCGTTTCTGGCAAACGGTAATGATAATAGACGATAATATTTCTCGGAGTGTAGAATAATAACGGCAGATCGGCTTGAGGAAACGAGGCGGGGAAATAAAAAAAATAGAAGGTGGCGAATTTTTTGACATACGTTTCGCTCAACGTTGCAACGACACAGCCGATGATGTCATCGCGGAGCCCAAAGTGAAATGCCGGCGAAATCGTGGCTCGTCATTACACACATCAATTACTCGGCGCGGTGCTTAATACACACGGGAGTCGGAGAGAACCTGTTCGACGCGCAGTTATACACGAATGCGTCATAACACACGAGCGTCTCATCAGCGATTGTTATAACAGTGCTGCGGTTGCTTTGATTTTTATTTTTTTATTTCAATTATTTTTCTGCTTGCTTCTCGCGCTCTCGTGAATGTTCCCCTCGTATCCTCCGTGCGAATTTCCTCGCGTAATTTTAATTGCGATTTTTTTTTTTTTTTTTTTTCATCTTTTGTTCCAGACGAACGAGTGCACTTCGCATCGGAAAATGAGAGACGATGGAACACTCCGCCCAAGTTAACGCCCGAGCCTATAGGCGGAAAATTGGATCCCGATAATGAATCGCCGCAGCCGAGATTTCTACCGTTTTCAGCGAGCTTCACCCTCAGCGCCGGTGGAAATACGAACAATGCTCATTCTCTCAGCCTCGGAGGCACTCACGACGGGATCAGCTTTTCCCAAAGTGCAAGCCAAGCGGGAAACTCCTTTGGGAATGAGGGGTACGCCAAATGGAAGATTAATAAAAAATATACAATCGCTGAAGATCAGTGGGAATTTTTTTTTTTTTTTCAAGGATATTCGAAAGCAATTTTTGGTACTATATTTTTATGGAACATTTTTTTTTAAGTTATGTTGATGTTTGACTCTTGACTCCAGTTAATTTTTTGACGATACGCTTAATTAATTTTAGGAGGATGAGCTCAGAGTCGCAAATTGAAAAATAAAAAAAGTTATCTCATAACTTTCCTTGCTTTCGGTGTGACGTTTTAGCAAGAAAACAATATTCTTGCTTGGATTGTTCGGCATTGTTGTTCTGATTAAACACACCGTTCTCCGAAAGCGAAACAGAAGTATGCACGAAACGTGACGCAGATAGCGGGTGATAATCGAGAAACGAGGATCGAATGGCATTGTTTTGGCCCGGGCAGACAAATGTTCGTGACTCGGTGAAACAATAAGTCGGTTGATACACCGCAGAGAAGACTGATATCGCGCTGAACATTACTCATTGTTAAAATATTGCGTTGACTCACTTGATCGGTTTTTCGATCAATACAGACGCATTAAGGATGTTTTTCTGAGTCTGCCCAATTCAAAATAACAATTTGTGTCTACAATGGAAAGTCTGAACAATTTCACTCACAGAACAGAAATTCATCTGGCTGATTTAACGTCACGTTGAAAATTCTCGAGGCCAGACTTCTTCATTTATTTTTGAACACGAATTAACTCCGATCAATAATTAGTCATTATCGATTTTTAGATCGGGAATATCGGCAAGCCAGTCGAGCTCCTTCTCAGCAGGACTCTCAGGAATTTCTGCTGCAGACGCTAATTCATTCAATCTCAACCATCCGACGTTCGGTGGACATTCGCAAGCGAACAGTAATTCGTTTGCCTTGGGACAAGCGACTTCTTCAGCTCAGGGAAACGTGGTGAACGGTCAGGCGACTTCCGGTGCCCAGTCCGGAGTGGGTTCGTCACATTCCTCAGCAAGTTCCGGTGCCAGTTCGAGCTCCGGATTTAATTCTGCCCATGGACAGGGTCATCGTCAGGGTAGACCAACTTGGACCAACATTGCACCGAATTACGAAGTTGGAGGTACCAAAGACTTCCGAATTCTGAATCGATGAAATGATAAGAAATGAAAATAGTCCTTGTGCATAAAAAAAAATAAAAATAAATTCATCTACAGGTCTTTACAGTCCAAATTCTGGACGTCCCAAGTTGCATGTGAGTCAAGGTCAACATGGTCCCTCACAGAAGCCACTGCGTTTGGACATCAGCGTGGACGATGAGTGGCGGAAACGTCCGGAAGTATCGATAACCGAGTATCGACCTGCGAGTGGTAACCGGGGTCATCGACAAGGTCAAGCCCACAAAACTGGACATCACCAATCGTCGGCTGCGTCTTCGTCCAACGCCCAAAAGAATTGGGCTCCCGATGAAGGCTCTTGGGAAAATGGGCAGTCATGGACGCAAAGTCCTTTGACCGGACCTCAACCCGGAAGCTGGTCCACCTCGCAAACCAGCAAAAAACCGGGTCTTCAGGTTTCCGGAGCTTCTGCATCGTCCTCCGCCACCTCGAACTCTCCTGGGGGATCGTCATTCGGCCAGTCCTCTTCTCACGGTGGTTTCGGGCAAAATGGTCCGACCTCCTGGACGACCAACAACGCGCAGACTTCCGGAAACGCTCAGAGTCAGGCTCAGGGTTCAGGGGCAGCTGTTGGGCACAATTTTCAGGGGGGAACTCAGGGATCGTTCAGTTCGGGAGCGATCGCCGGGAGTTCCCAAGGAAATGGTTTCTCCCAGGGAACTTCCGCTTCCGGTACCCGCGGTGAAAAATCCCAAGGTCAAGTGACGAGCCACGCAACAGGCACTGCATTTGTGCAGGGATCTGCGAACGCTGGTTCGGTCAGTTTCGTGAAATTTCCTGGCGAAGAAACGTCGCAGATTATACCATCGGAATTTGTGAGGAGTCGACCATCGTCCAATGGGCGAAATGGTCAGCGGAGAAAATCGTCGATAAGTAGAGATCCTTTCGGTGAAATAATCTCGGACTTCACCGATTCAGTGGCTGAGTTGTTTGATATTTAATTCGTGAAATTCATTTTATTGTCGAAGCTACAATTTATTTATTTATTATTCGTGCGATTATTGGCTGTCGATTGATTGGACGATTGAACTTGAATTAAAATAAACTGGTGTGATTGACGACGAGGCTTAGACAGAAATGAAGAGATTTGAAAATAAGTTGTATGGGCGTTAAAAATAAAGTGGCGAAGAGGTGAGCAAGAAGATGCATCGAGGAACTCGCGCGTTCATTAAGGACAAAAGAACCATGAGCGCGGCTCTTCTTATTGCCTCGCGATGCTAATCCTCCGGCTATACGTGACGTAATCGAATTTTTAATTATCCCCCGACGCCACGCTACACAGCTTTTCTAAGCGAGCGAGACAGCGAAGCGATCGCTCGGTTGTTGTGATCGTTCCGAGAATCCAGATCCCTTCGAAGATAAGTGCGATGACGAGCTATAGGCCCAGAATTATAATAAATATACCACAGACGTATCGAGACACGAAACTACAATGAAATAAACATTTTGGTTTTTCCAAATGAAGATTTATGAAAATATCGTTCGATACCGATTATTTATTCGACCTTGAAATTCGACTACCTCGCGGATATAAATGATAATAATTTCTACCGATAAACATATCAATTAACGAATTAATAAAACAAACGCGAATTCCAAGTGAGATTGTCGACAGGATTCTGAATTATCGACGGACCAATGATAACGTCATCATCAATGACGTATCGACATCCGGTCAAAAGGATATTCACCTTTTGGCAGAGCTGCAATCGATAGAACAGAATTCAGTAGGCAAATTATCCAAGTCTGATAAGAAACTGTCTTATCGACAGAAGGCAATGAAGATCCCGATGATTAAAAAGTCATTACGAACCCCTCATTAGCATGTAAATTGAAAATTAGGTACACTTTTTTTGTCTAATCATTGTAAACGACAGATACTGGCGGAAAATTTTCATTGTATGAATATGTATAAGTACAAAGTGATCGACTCATTTACCGGTGCAAACGTCATGTGGGATAAATCGGGATTCCCGGGTCGAATTTAATTAGGGCTTATTATCAAGATACTCCGTAGTTTTCTGACTATGCAAACGGCATCAATTGTACTCCGTCTGCCAGGAATTCTGACTGTGCATCCATCATTTTTCTCCGCACAATTATTCTATTTTGAAATACGATTTTTTTTTTTTTTCTTTTATTTCAGTGAAAATTGATGACTCGTTGCGATAACATTCTTCGGTGTATCGTCAATCAATATTCATGGCCAATTAATCGATCTTTGCAAATGACGATGCGAAGGTTTTTTGCACTTCCGATTTCTTCATGCGTTATTATCGGGTAATAGTTTTCTCCGCACGATCGAAGCCGCGAGTGCAGATCGTTCACGTTCAACATCGGTAATAATGTTGTTGTGCTTGTTATTGTTATATATTATCATTATCGGCACATCCGATCTGCGCCGATCGCCAAGGCTGAAGAGAATTAATATTCCCGTCGACTTCACAGTCGCACAATCCAAAGACCGAGTCGCGAGAGGACTGAAAAACAGCTGAATACTTTCACAGCCGAGATCGGTAACACGTTGGTTCACATGGTAATCCACATTGCCGTAAAAACCCCGATTTTTCGTGTTCATCGTCGAGGCAAGCGTGTATGAAAAATAACAGCGTTTGTTCGTTAAATTACGACTCCATAATGACTTTCCTGGAAAACTCGTTATATTAGCAAGCGAAAAAAAACGTAGTTTTTATGGCCGAACGATAATCGGTATGTATGTGCGTGCATGTAAATGTTGTACATACCATTTTAGAAAAAGCAACCACGCGTTGCTAGAAAATAACTCTTCGTTATCAATTTCAATATTGCTTTTGATGAAATGCGTGAAGAGATTGGAGAACGAAAGATCGGTAACGAAAATCGGTTACTGACAGGTTAAATAATCATTTCGGAAACAGGGAAACTAAAATGTAAGGGGAATCCGATGAGCGAACCGGTTTTGCGGTTACCGATTTTTGCCGATATCGAACGAAAGGCTCTCACTTTGATCGGCAGTGATCGGTCTTTTATGTTTTCGTCTGACAGGGCATTCGATTGCCGGCAGTCACGTGTCAGAAATAAAGTAATTCTTCGTAATGTTCGACGTGTCATTTGTTTTCGATTACCGTATACGTACGTTCAGGCTTTACAGGAAGAAATTAGATGTCTTCTTCTCGTACCTCGGATTAAGATAATCCAATGAGCATTCGCACTTAATTGCGGTTTTTTCCTCACTTGTGGATTTCTGTATTCCAGCTAACCGCCGGATAATAGGTTCAAGTTGAGCACATCCGGGTCTTAATCCATTGCGAATTATGTATTAACAATCGCATAATGTATAATGAAGAGAAAAAACAAAATCGAGCAGCCTGCTTATTTATCGGTTCGCGGTTTTTCCCTGGAAAAACCAAATCTCTGTGAAACCGACACTCGGTTGGAACCGATGCTGAAGATCGGTACGACGCAAACAATGCCGACGAGGCTCAATGTCGGTTACTCATTGGCGGGTATCGTTATGCAATCGAGTCAGGATCATGCCTCACAGAAGGATGCTTGCCTATAAAAGAAGCAACCGCTAGTGGATCTTCTCAGTGGCCAGTGAGAACTTGAAAATCTAATACCAACTACGAACAGTAGCTCATCTGGAATTTAAAAAATGTGGTGGTTCAGTGCCTTGGGCACGTTGCTTTTGGCAACAGCCCTCAATGGTTTGCCAGTCGATCCTAATCCTGACTCAGGTAAATACACTTTGAAGGTTCAAGCTTTTTTTTTTTTAATTACCACAGCCCAAAATAAATATATAATGGGATCGTGTAGTCCATTGTTTGGTGGTTTTCATGGTGTTTATTAATCATTAATTAAATTATTAATCTTAGTAACTTTAGAATGGAAATAAAAACTGGGTTTAGAAAAAATGTAGTTTGCAATTTTAAATGAATGTTTTTTTTTTTCAATTATTGCCCGAAATTATAAGCACGTTCAGGAGTTTTTATGATAGTAAATTGATTTTTTTTTTACAGAATCGGTGCCGAAAGTAGTGGAACATTCGACTCTCTTGACTGAGTTGAGACCTCCACCCATCAATTCCAAAGGTATTACAACATCACTTTTTTAAACATTGCACTAAATATATCATATTTCAATGGTAGTCACGTTCGCGAATTTTTATTTCGGATTAATCCGTTTCCATTGAACAATCGAAATTTCATGACAGTAGCTCAAAATAATTTATCGACACTGGCAAGACAATAAATGGATATTTAATTTTTTTTGAAGAATTGGTACCGGAAGTGGTGGAAAATTCGACTCTCTCTACCGAGTTGCAACCTCCCCCGCTGAATCCCGAAGGTTTCACGAGACACGGGGTAGTTTACCTCATAAATCTTTATGCGGTGACGAATTCCAGTGACCTGGAGGATGGTGAGGAGAGGCTCACCGACGAGGTCATCACCAGCATGCCAGGAATCCTGGGTAATTTTTTTTCGCAAAAAAAAAAAACAATTTTACTCAATTTTTTTTTGTATCCAACTAAAATGCTTATTAATTTTCCTAAATTAGAACCAGTGGCGACTGTACTCCTCGTCGTCGAGGCGGACGATGAAGAGACACCTGTGAGTCTGGACGAAATAGCCAAGGACCTCGAGGCCGAAGGTTTCGCGATAAAAAAGATAGTAAAGGACGGCGAGACGAAGGTGATCAAGGTGGATTTCGGTGATGTCGCGGACGACGAACCAGTGGAGGATCTGGCTGTGGATTTAATAAAGCCCGCCGAAACGACCACGAACAAAATCCGAAGGAAACGTGCGCCGTGTCTCAAGTGTAAACTTGGAAAATTGATGGGAGGAGGTGGAGGCGGCGGCTATGGGGGTGGCGGTGGTGGTTATGGGGGCGGCGGATACGGCGGTGGAGGATACAGCGGAGGTGGAGGAGGAGGTCATCCTGGATATGGCGGCGGGGGTGGAGGATGCGGGGGAGGTTGCGGTGGACAAAGAGGGGGTGGAGGTACGTAATACATATTTCAAGGGACACCCTCTTTACTACCCCATAGAGAAAAGATCTTAAAAAAAAAAAAATTATTTTTCGAGATTCTGTATGGTACCCAAAAGGGCCTAAAATTTTGGACTGTAAATTCGACCCTTAGAATTAACAGTAAAATTGCAGAAGGTAATTTAATTATTATTTATTCATCAAATTGTACCTAATTATTGAATTATTTTGCAGGTACCGTTGGAGTTATTCCAGTAATTGTAGTTCCTGTCCAAGGAGGTGGAGGAGGTGGTCATTACCCCAGTGGAGGTGGGGGTGGTTATTATCCCAGTGGAGGTGGTCATCAACCTCACCCTTCCGGAGGCCAATGCAATGTGTGCCAAGGAGGTGGTGGACAAGGAGGTGGTGGTGGTGGTGGTCGTGGTGGTTCCTGGAGCCAAGCATCGGCCCAGGCTTCTGCTCAAGCTTCATCCGGTTCTTGGTTAGTTGAAAAATATTGATTAGCCATTGATCGATTGATACATTTTCTCTTTTCATTTATTTATTTTATTTTTTTCTAATCATTTGAATTTTATTTTTCAGGTAACAATGAGCGAAACGAAGACGTAACTTAAGGAGTCATTTCGGCAAATGATTCAATATGCATTCATGCGATTATCACTTGACACAAAATCCAACGCTTACAATTGTAATAAACAATATCATTATTTTTGATTTATTTCTAATAAGTGAAATAACTGGCGTATCATTATCTCCCTTCCGTGCGATATTTTCTCTCAATATTGTTGCATCCCGACTCACTTCGGAAATTCGAATGTACACGGGGCATTCCATGTCAAGTCAGCCACTTTGTTAACGAGCATTTGAAATTTTTACACATTTTTTCATCGATCGTTTCTCTTTGAACAATTTAATGTGGAAACATTTTTTTTTCGAGAATTTCAATTTTCCAAAATATGTTCATGTAGAAAAAAAAATGACATTTCCTAACAAAAAATCGGAAAAAAATTCAGAAAAAGGGTCTTTTAGTCTTCCCTTTACATATCAAATTATGAGGCAGATCTGAGAAGGAGGAAAAACGAAAAGTAGCTCGATCGACAGAGAATGGCTCATGTACACCGTTTCGAATCGCATAATTCGTTTTGGAACTGGCAATTTAACGAAACGAACGTACCGTGCATACGCGCAGCGCGTTAATTCAAAGGGTACACTGTGCGAATGGGGCACCGAGCGAAGATTACGGAAGGAGCTCGCGTTCGGAGATGTGTAATAACTCGTTTTACGAGGAATCACGCACAGTGGTCGGTTGAGTATACGCAAAACGATCTGGCGCACGCAACTCGCCGCGGATTTTCGCCCATGACCACCAAAAAATTCCCTAAAATGGCGATTTTCATCGAGATACGTTGAACCCGAAGTCACGTTACGCTTCCACAATCATTCCATCTTATCTGCATAATTAATCAACTACTCCTCCAAAAGAGTAGCGTAAACACATTTTTTTATTCACTCCAAAAAGAAAAAAATACATATTTTGATTCCAGATTCCAAAAAACAAAATTCACTCATTGACAACTATTGAAAATTCCACTGATACTTTACTCGAAATACGTAAAAAAAAAATGAAGGAAATGTTTTAATTAACTTTTGGACCGGAAGCTGTGGGAAAATTTATTGCAAACCGGTTGCAAATATATTTGTGATCTCTCTTTTTCAAGGGCAAAATGAGAGACTCGGGGATACAAAAGTGAATTGTGGTTGTAGGATATTGCTACTATGAATATAATTCAGCGAGGAGAGGAGCTCCGAGTTCTTAGGTGCTTCCCGCTGTTTAATGCCGCGCGGCAGTGTCACCCGTGAGAATAATTTATCTCGAGATAGATCCAGGCTCCTATAAATACGAGAGACAGGAAACGAGTCTGCTGGTCCGGGGCTCCGGAGAGCACGAGTACCACCAGCATATGCTGCAGCCGCATCGCCGGTACGTACGTACGTACGTACCTACAACAGTACAGGCCTCTGTGTATCTTACACGTAGCATCCGCGTGCGGTAATTGCGGCTTGCTCGCTCGCTCTCCTCGATATACTTGGGTGAACGTAACGGTAACAGCAACGTTGTTATTCGATACTTTATTTTTCGTCGAACGACGCGAACGCGGAACGAATTATCTCCGTGCCGAAACGCGATTGACCATCGAGCGTTACATTTCGGTGTCATTAACGTCATTGGTCATCAATGTGAAAAAAAAACGTGGCCTTACATACTGAGGATCCGAACGGTCCATAAAAAAAAAAAATTGATCACGATGGGCCCATTTTATATCACGAAAATACTACTTTTTATTTTGCAGAATTTACGAATATTTTTGGCAATTTTTTTTACCTTTTTTTGCACTATTTTATTATTTAGGGTGACAGTGAAGATATCGTTGAAGATGAAATACTTGAAAAATGATATTTCTGTGCCAATGATATAATTGCCATTTTTTTTTGGCCAATTGGTAGCCAATAATAACGAGGTTAACGGGACAATGTACATTTTGTGTCCTTATCACGGGTTTGCATTGCGTTGCTTTGAAACGATTGAATTTAGCGAGAATTTATCGATTGTATCGATTGATCGGTAATACAGTAACGAAATTTGTTCTAAAAAATGATTTGCTGCTCTTTTATCTGTGAACAGTTGTCAGAGAGTCGGTGAATCGATTTTCTGTCTTTATTTTTATTTTTTTGGTTGTATAAGTTAATTGTAAAAAAAAAAAAAATGGAATTATCGCTTTTTTTATGTTTACTTTTCCGACGATAGGAGCTCACAGCGGGGGGTTTGTCCGGTTGGACGGGTTCGATTGAGCTGGGCGATCGGGAAATGTGGGTTTACGGGTCGTAGCAGACCTGTTGAACCGCAATGGTGTGGCCGGCGGTCTATAAGCACGTGGAAATCGGCGTCACCGCGAGCTGAGCACCATGGGCATTACTTTTCTGCGTGCGGTCTCGGTTTTCCGGTCGTTGACCGGTTCGCAACGCCGATCGCTAGTGCGATAAAGCGGGACGTAACGACAAGAAGAAGAGGACGCAACGAGAGGAAGAGAAAACGATCTTACTTGTTCTCCGGGAAGCTGGAGGAAGGAAGATCCACAAAAAGATCGGCAAGGACTTGGAACTCGAGGAGCCAAGGCAAAATCGCTCATTCCTCGGTTCCCACTGCTCACGATTCAGTGCCTCGGCCTGCCTTGTCTTTTAGCTCTGAGAAATTGAGGCTTTGCACAGAGAAAACGATTTTGTTTGGCATTGGGTTATTTGCTAGCTTAAAAAAATTTTTTTTTTTTCAATTTTTAGTACCGCGAAAAGATTTTTTAGCTGAGCGAAAAAATTTTGTTGAGCTAGGAAAAAAAAAAACGCAAGGTTGTGACTATTTTAGCAATGGATTTAGTGGATCGATGATCCAAGGCGAATTGCGACGATACAACAATGACGTAATTGTGGTGAATCATGAAGAGAGAAAAATCGAATCCTCCTGTCGATGCGTTGTGCACAGTAATACCGATGACTAATTCATGTAGGGCCGTTCACTCGTGCGTTGAACATGTGTTAGCACTGTAATTAGCGTTGCCGATCGGGCCGATTATAGCAATTCGAACTTAATTGGTAATGATCGACAACCTTATTGCAGTGGACGCCCTGCTATCAACGTCAAGAGCGACTCGTCCGCGCGCTAATTGCCCGGCAAAACTGGACGAGCAGCCAGTACGAGATGCCCGGTAGCGGCTGTTGAACCTCCACTCGCCTCAGGACGTCGCTTCAGACGTTTATCGCTTCTCGCTAATTATTTGCAATCGTTTTGATAGCCTTGTTGATGTTGGCGTGCGTGTAATCCGCTACCAAGATCGCCTTGCTATATTTATAATTATTGACACGTTTACCTTCTACAATTTTTGTTTTTTTTTTTTTCAAATTTGATATTCTGACAGCATAATCACTGTAATATTAACAATATTTGTGCAGGCATTCTATAAATAGTCCCGCTGCAAAACGCACAAACTTTTACCATTTTTTATCGAATTTTTATTTTTTAGAAAATCAATCGGTAACCGGATGATCCCGTGAATGATTTGCTATCAATCGCTGATTATTCTTCCTCATCGATGCATTAAAAAATCGTCGCGAAATCGACACTGGCTGTCTCTCAGTAAAATCCTCACGCGCGAGCTTCGAAATGTCGGTGCAATTCAGCCAGTCGAGTTAACATGTAGGTTTTATGATAAGAAAACTGATAAGCGAAGACCGCAGACCAGAGTCGGACCGGTTAAGTTACGCCAGCAGAATGCAATAAGGATTCAGATGAAGATAACGCAGTCGTGGACTCTTCGTTGGATAATCCACTTGAATTTCTCCTCTCTCTCTCTCTCTCTCGCCCTGAAGAAACGAGCCACCTGTACATTCACGACGATGAATGCAGCAGTGTTCGATTTCCATGGAATCGGGAGAACCGCGCGAGCAGCGGTATCGAGATCGGCAGCGATTACGGACCGGGCTTTAATTCAATCCACGTGCACATCGGATCCATGGTTCTGGGTGTGGGTTTGCGTCTGGACTATGGGTTCCTATCTCGAGGTCCGCTCTCCCGCAGCGAAAACTTCTCCGCGAAGATCCTCCGGAGTTTTGCAGACTCGAGCTGTTGCAGCTCGACCGGCTGAGCCCAAAGGAACCGGTTCCCAACTGCTGCGAAGAAAAGAGACAACGTTAGAGAGAGAACGAGAAAAGAGAAACAAGACAACAGCTACAGGAGATGAGGTTGGCGTTCGCCACTCCGGTAGCACAACACTCGCGGCTTCTTTGGTGTGTCTGGAGCACTGTACTCCTGAAGAAGCTCACGAAGGGAACAGGTCCGCGACACGATCTGTTAAATCGTCCAGGGAATTTATTTGAAAAAAAAAATACACACGCACACACAATTTAATCGGCGAATTTTGTTGACTGGCGAACGAGACGAATTACGATATAAGTGAATGTCGACTCATCCTGGAGGATGGTCCTGTCTGAATATCATTATGTACTGGCGTGGGAAACAAATTTCCGGGCATACGAGATTTTGGACCCCTGGACAAAATTGTTTCGGTGGATTTGCTAATTTTCTGAACAGGAAAATAATTTATTAGAGCAGCTTTTTTCTTTTAATTCAATGAAAAAAAAAAAAAGAAATTGTTGGTGCATTTATTTATTTTTTCAGGGAAGAGAAAAAAAATGTTCAGCTGAACATTTTTTGGAGTCTAGCGTAGCAAATAGAAAAATGTTACGCTGGAAAATTAAGCAATGGTATTGCAATTTGAAGAAAAAATTTATTGGCCGGGAGAAATGATTTTCTTCGCGGGTTTACTCAAAGTACTTAGAGGCTGCACTGATGTACTTCACACCTCAGTTTGCATACTGTCGAGGGCTTCACACTTCGAAGTAACCCTCCCAAGCAAATGCACTGTCGTCAATGGAACGTCGACCTTGATTGACAATTTGACGCTCGGCCTAGATTGCAATAGGGCCATCCTGCTTGGCAATTGCTACGATCTAGCCGCGCAACACGTACGCGCTGCTACGACTCTAGGCGGATATATACACGCGGAGCGCATTCGCGATGCACCGTGAATGCATATGCTCGGATTTCCCGGCGGACGCTTCACTCCCCTCGTAACTGCGCCCGAGGTACATCGTTCTAGTACAATTAACGGACGTTTTACGTTTAGTGCCTGTATTTCCTATCTCCTGTATTTTCTATGAAATTAAAAAAAAATGTGTACTTCCTCAAAATAAACTCCATAATAATTTACATATATATATCAAGTTATCACCAAAATATTTTTGAAAAAGAAAAAATATTTTTTTACCACCCGCAAATATTTCCAAATTTTGAAGTCACTAAAAAAACATGAGTCTGAACAAAACTCGCCGTTTTTTCGTTAATTTTCGAATCGAACATTTGAAATAATTTTCATGTTGCTTTATTACTGAATTTTTAACCGAAAAAATTGGGTAATTGTTGTTTAATTAAAAAATAATGTTTTGATTTACGTTTTACTGAAGAAAAAAATATATTGAGTATTTTTTGACTGTCGACATTGCGAAAAATTTCAATGAGTGACCCAACACCGAAAAATAAGCTTTTCGATTGAGCTGATGCATAAATATTGTCATCTATCGATTTCGTATCTTTCTGCATGAGCTATGAATTTGTAGCGTGTGTGTGTGCGACTCTCGGCAGACATGCGACCTTCTGCCTCGAGGCGGAAGAGTCCCGCCGTCGTTCGGTGCCTAACGATCATCACACGTTAGTGCGTACAGCGAGGCCCTCGTGTGTGTGTGTGAGTAAAGCGAACAGGTTGATCGGTATGCGGTGTAAAATGGAAAGTGACGCAATTTTATTAAAGCGTCGGAGATGTTGAAGGGAGATCCGAAGACTCGTGTGTGTGTGTGTGTTCGCCTCTTCAGCATCAGCGCCTGAAAACCAAACAACATTAACGATACGTTCTCCAGTCTGATTATTTATTCGACGATATTAATTGACTCACCAACATTAATATTCATTTTCCTGACCCTTTGCCTCATTAAATCTAGTACATCTCTGATTTAATGTACGTTTTTTGGAGTTCGTACCTCATCAAGTACCGTTAAAGATTTAATAGCCTCTTGACCAAAACGAAATAGAAACTGTAAATTAAATTATGTATATCATGAGCCAAGTCGATAGGGGAACATTTTTTTCAACTCGAGTTTATGAGATTTCTGGTTCGTTATTCGCGTGGGAGAAAATCGGTTTCACAAGCCCTGAAGAATTTCAACGACTCGGACCAGATTTGTACCGGATGTAACGCTATAAATATTCTGTACAGTTTTTTGAAAATATTTTTTTGTATTTTTTTTTAGCAGTGCTGTAAAGCGGAACGTTATCATTTTTAATTATCAAAATGAATAGAGGAATAGAATCTCTTTTGCAATAATCATGATTTCACTGATAAGTTGGTGTGCGTTCATGATTTTTTTTTGTGGTTCCACTGAAGTTGTTTTTTAAACCCGCGCCTCGAAAATTCATGAAGACGCGATTAGGAGATGGATTATGTTGCCTCGATTCGTCGGAGCTCCTGACCTTTCGTTCAGGATTCATCATCGACCGGATTAAACGATCATCGACGGTACCGCGTTTGTTTTTTTTTTCTGCGCAGAACGTGAGCGATCGAAACGACTGTACGTTCTTCTTCGTACGATCGATCGATCCTCGCGCGGTGATCGACGCCGTCGCCATGTGCAATCGATTCGTTCAAACGTAATGATTTTCCGATGTAATGAGACATTGATTTATACGATAATGACGTGGAAAACAAAAATCCATGAATAAACTCAACGAACGTCTTTCGTGAAACAGCTTCGTTGATTTTTCTCTTATCACGACGAGTCATCGGCGGACGTTCGATTAATAACGAATGTCCAGAGGTTGATTGGTGTTTTCTGACTCGCGCTGGAATAAATTCCAGGCAAAATTTCGTATCGCACAGACAATGGCAAACATTTTTAATGATATTTGAAGAAAAAAAAAAATGATGAATTCCAATTAACGTCGAATAAGAAAATTAATTAATTAAAAAATGCATGGAGCTTGTATGAAAACTCGTATTTGTTGATTAACGTACATGGAAAATTATTCTATAGCTTTTTAAACAGTCTATTCATACCTTCGGATAAAATGGAAAAATTAAATATCACATAATTAGGATGCAGGACTTAATTACTCTTCCGACAGTCGTAAAACTAGTTTCTTTTTCTTTTTTTTTTTCGTTCATTCACGATCCAGCGACTGGACCACGGTGCCCGTGGTCGAATCGTTTAAACTCTAACGGAACTGAAGATTGCTTTCAGACCAATTAAAATAGGATGTGGATCCCACGAACTATAACCCTATCCCCATTATAAAATGCTCCGAAGATAGTGATTCGGTTCTGCTGAGGTAAAAATCGATTTTTACCACACGATACCAATCGACATCGATCATTCTGGCTCCCAACATCAAAGAATTCAATAAAAAAATCCAACATACCCAAACCAATAATCATTCCCACACATTTAATTGATTAACACAAAAATGGACCGCGAAATTTCACAATTTTCTGCTAATCTCTTCGCATCTTTACTAATTCTGACCTTCGCGATGAAAGTTGACATTAATCGTAACACGATAAACGTGATGACGTTTATCACATTAAAATCCTTATCGCAGCGATAACAGTTTCTGGCTTTCGGTGACAGCGATTGAAGATCCGGAAGCTGCGTAACCGGAGATCAGGACCTTCTTCCTGACGTTCGAGGTCCTGGGAACGCAGGGACCAGAGCGTATGGGTAATCCACGGGGTTCGCTCTCTGGAGATGAAGACTTCGTGCGGCGTGAACGAGGCGAGGTGGAAAAAAAAAGGCAAAACGTGTAACGGTAGCTCGACTAGCTCGTTGCGCTCGTTAACCGAGAGGCTATCTCTCGGTTCTCGAGTCTGCCAAACCGAAGAGCCTCGCATCGACTTCATTGATGCGTCTGAGCAGCGTTTTCCAGCGGAGCAGGTTAGTTAACTATTTAGCTCGAGGCAAAAGCTAACAAGTGTTCGCTGCGAGGCGAATGGACTGTGAAATTTATCGGCCAGAAAAAGCTCAAGGTATTCCTGCGGCTAGTCCTCGAAAAAAAAAAAAAAAAAAGAAACGTCGACGTCCACGTCCACGGTTCTCCAGTTGCACTCGTTGATCCTGAGGAGCTCAACCCCGAGCGAAATGGTCCCTTCGCTCCAAATTGCAGACACCTTAATCGCTTCCACGAAATCCGATTGCTCTTCGGATGCTGAGACGAAGAGGATCGAGCCTCTTGATCGCTGGGTGAGATGCGCGACCATTGAAAAATCCGGAACGCCGCGATGCCGAAGATCTGTGAAATGAAAGAAGAGGAAAAAAATTAGTGACGAAGTAAAAAAGCGATTCCAGGAGGGGTCATTGTCGGTGAAGAGGATCAACCGGATGTCGTGGATGCCTTATTGTTGCGGCTCCCTCGTCAACCCAACCGGATTCTCTATGCCGCGATATTAATCCGACGAAGGATTGAATATTTTATATCTTCGCGGAGCCGGTGATTGGCGCTTCGACGCTTTATCTATATGCTAAATATTTCCGAAGCTCATCGAGTGCTCGCTCGGTGTCGAGAACCTTCACCGTGCGCTCCGCGAGGTCGTTGCCGATGGGCAACAATAATGGATATTTATGCGATGAGCAAACGAGTCAATTTAGTATCGAGTAATCGCTGCGCATTGCGCGAAAACTATTGTCGGTATCGACATTTTTTTCACCCGAAAAATTTACGGCGAGGATTTAATAAAAAATGATAAGACAAAAGTGACTTCCTCTTTCGTTTCCCGAATATCAATTGATTTGCATTCCCTTTATTAATACTTTTTATTCTTCGAAAAATATGATATTAATTATCTTCTGCAATTATGATAATAAACAGAAGATGAAATTAAAAAAATATAAAAATCGTCTGGAACGAATTGCCACGTATATAATTTTTTTTTTAAATAAATATAATGATAATATGATGGGGAAAAAAAAGAGAAAATTGGAGCGGAGCCAATGGGCGGGATTGGCAAGAACGGGAGCGTGGAAAAACGCATAAAGTCCGGCCAAATAACGAAAGCCATTATAATGGGGCACAGGGAGAGAGAGAGAGAGAGAGGAGAGGACAATGGCGAGCAGTGTAATGGCTCGCGTGGCGTTTTTTGCGGCGATATTAACGGAATGGTATTAACCCCGAGGGGCCCCAAGTGGCAAAAGCGGGTGGGAGCCGAGCCGGGGGCGGACCGGTGGAACGGGGAACGGAGGGCCCCGTAAGCATATAAAGGAGAGATCCCAGAGGCCAGGGGGCCCAGTACCGTTCGAAGATGCAAGCCGCTGGGATGCTGCGTGGGACGGGGGCCGCCGCTGTGAGCGTCTCTCTCCTAGCCGCCCTTTTTCTCGCGTTCCTCGGCGATAATCCTCGTGAGTAATCGATTAATTACTGAATTAATCGATAGAGTGAAAAACAAGACAAAAAATTCTGGCGCCTCATTAAAGTGCACCCGTCCACCGACACACACGGGATATTAATAATTAACAAGTGCCGTGTGTTGTGAAAAATTCAATAATTGGCGCATTAAAGTGACTAATTAATCGAGTGATCGCTGTGAATTTATTTCAGTGTCCAAAATTTTCGATATGAAAAATTAATACATTTGATTTTTTTTTTGCTGGGTTTAATTAATTTATACGGTGTCAAATTAAATAATTGTGCATTATACCAAATTCATGGTTGCCGTATAAATATTTGTATTTAAAAAAAGATGTGTTATATTTATAAATGGGATTGATAAAAAATTATGCGGTTTAGCGGTCTTGAAAATATTTTTAAACAGTGACGTCGGAAATGATTGGGTTAAGGGAATGAAAAAATGCAGTTAATAATTTTATTTTTTATTTATACATTGCTGTTGGGGTATTCAATTATTTTCTGAATTCCCGGCGTTTTTTTTTTTTGGTAACTTTGATAGCCGAAAGTGGAAATAAAATATAACTTTTTTTTTTTTCTCTTCCTTCGATTATTCGCAGATGCCCACCCACTGCAGGCTCTGCCCAGCATCCCCGGTTACATACCCGTTTACATAAGACTCGGTGATCAACCGTTGCAGGATATAAATCCGGCATTGGCCGAGGCTTTCCACGAAAAGGAGGTTCTTGAGGTACGCATCTCAAATGCATTTTTGAAAAATACATTTTACTAAAAAAAAACCTACATAAACATTTATTTATTCAAACTAAAAATGCGTGAAATATAAATAAACAATATGAAACCTAAATCCACGTGAGAAAATATGTTTTTTTAATTAAAACAAAATATTCAGTCATTGATAATTACGATGAATTGTCTGCAGAATACTCGTCCGGAGCATTTGGACCACGTTTCCGAGAATTCCGAGAAAATTTCGGAAAATCATCCGACCTACGACGACGAGGAGGAGGAGGACGACGGACTGGACTCTGGATCCCGAAGAAAGGACACGATTTATCTGATCGGCGTGAGACAATCGGCCGGTGACAAGTCAAAGGGCGAAGAGGACTCGCCGAAAATAGCGCTGCCCTTCGAGGTCCTCGAGCGCGAGGACGACGAGGGTCAAGGTCGCCCCAAAGCCGAGGACGTCTGGATCGAAGAGCCCGGCAAGAGTCACGGGCGAAAGCCAATTGCTCTCTCGAAGCAGGCGGTTATCAAGGTGAGCGAGAGAGCCAGGTTTTAAAATGGGCCCGCTGCGCCGTAGGAGAGCAGCCCGAGCCCGAAGCGTGCGTTAAACTCTCGTTGTTGTTCTTGTTACTCGAAGCAATCAAGTAAATACAGTGGGACCGTGTAACGAGCAGTAAAATTGAGTAATTGGCTCGAGGGAGCCAATGAAATAGCCGAGAGGATGATTGCTGGGAAAAGGGACCGCGAAATCCCGTCGAGTTTTGCAGGAAACAAAAATGTTTAAACAATTATCATTCGACATTCGATAAATTACCTGCGAGTTACTGTAGAATTTTCTTTTAATTTTCCTGCACTCAAAATCCCAAAATCAATTTTCCCTCAGAATTCAATACCAATTTTTCCAATTATTTTCTATCTATTTTTGTTAATCTCAAATAATTTAACAATCATATTCGTCAAATGACAAAAAAAATAAAAATCGAAAAAATGTATTTTAGAGAAAAAATTTTTTTTTTCTAAAGTAGATTAAATTTCTTATGATTACCGATCAACAATTTCTAACGAGTATCGTCATCGATTAAATTCACAGTTAGGCGGTCTTCCGATCGTGAAGAACTTGGAGAAGCTCGCGGCCGATGTCGAAAAGGAAGAAACACGACCGAACGATCTTTACGACACGATCGGTGGAAACGATCGTGAGGAGTCTGGAGATCGAGTGGAATCGAACATCGGTAAGGTTTCCGCTTGGCATCCGGCCCCGAAGGAGACGAGTAACGCTGATCCAAGCGAGAAGACACTACCCGAGACGAATACCGATCAAGATGATTTAAGCGAGGATAGGAGACAACCGACGCTCGAAGATCCTAAGGAATTTAGATCGAGTAGATGGACGTCGAGTGGCGAACCGCTGATGCGACCCGCCAGAGATCCAAAAGAATCGCGACCGGATGACGAGCCGAGGGATTTAATGGAGGGGGAGGAATAACAGCGACTCCAAGACCGGATTTCTTCGAGTAAATAGGAAAAACAAAAAAAAAAAAAACGAACCCCAGCGCTCCACTTTTGGTCCACGAACCGCGAGACTCGATAGTTACTTGTAAAGTTTTTTTTTTATTCAGTGTAAATTTGAAATAAACACGATAAAAGACAAGCGATTGGATATTTAGTACTGAACACTGTGATAAGTACATTACTGATATTTTAACACACACACACGCGCGCAATTGCACAATACAATAAGCACCGAGGTCATTAATCTCGTTAAAAAAATAATAATAACATTCTAGCCAATTATTACTAACTCCTGTTGAATTTTATTCCTTTTTATTTGGTAATAAAAATTAGAACACTTCCTTTGAGTTGCTAATTGATTCCTTCTTTCGCTCAGGTATTTTTGCACCGAAGAAATTGTGTTTTTTTTTAAATGCCAGCTGATGAGTGGCTATAATTAAAGTGTGAGATTATGGGAATAATTTCAATTAGTGAAACATTTTTCGCCTCTAATTATTTCGTTTAGATTGACTTAGAAAATTCGTTTTATTGAATATCTATTGATAACTACATTCACGAAGATTTAAAAGAAAAATACAAATAAACATTTATCCGAGTGTAGTAACTTTCGGATCGTGAAAAAATTAATTATCCCCGGCAGCGTGAACCTCCTTCCAATTAGCGTCGACTCCTCTGACGGTGTATCCATCCTCTCCCCGCCTGAGAACGAGAGTGGCCGGAAGTACCGAAACGCCGGAAGTCAAAGCCGTTGTTCCGGAAGCGACGGGAGTCAAGCGCCTGTAAGTGCCCTCGTCGACGTTCACCTCGAAGTGATCTCTGCTGTCCTGGACGAATCTCTCGCTGGAGATGACGAAGGCTCTCCTGCCTAAGCTGCACGCGTAAGCCGGCATTTTTTTCTCCACCTTCGGTATGTAAATCTCGCGAATGGGATAGCAATGAAATTTCCTCGGTGCGAACTTCATTTTGCTCGAAACTGTCGTAGTCTGTGTGGTCGCTTCGTTTTTCGACGTACGCGGGGTTCCAAAATCCGTCGCAGCTTCCGGGTCCACGGAATCACGAGTTTTCGAGGCCGACGTGAGTCTCCTTCGATCCTGCGAACTTATGCTTCTCGGGGAATCCCCTGCGATAGGATCGGCTATTTGCACGTTGGCCAACCTGGAGAGCGCTTCGTACATCGCCGAGTCCACCTGTCGGCGAGGCTGGCGAACTTCCCTCGGTTTTCCCGCCAAATTATCACGTCCTCTGATCGACTGTCCGAATTCGCCGCGTTGTCTTTCCATCGTCGGAAGTTCACGAGTCTCGTCCGGTCCTTTGACCGACGATCCCACGATTTCTCGTCTCAAATTTTCAAGCTTACGAATCCCGGAAGTGACGGAGTCCTCGGCGGGCCGATGGAAATTTCGCTGGGCCTCGGATACTGCGACAAACAGCAAGAATAACGCTATTAGTCTCATAATGGAAGGCTTGTCGAGGATCGCCGGTTGTTTTGGGACAACAAAGAAAGTGTGCGGCGTAACGCGCGATTCTCTCGGCGCACTGCGCTTCAATGAGCTGACTTCCGGTCGGAAAAGTGTGGCGCGACGCTGGGGACCCCGCGAACACGCAACAATAGCGAAGGCAAAGCACCGAACGGTATCGAGTTCCCGGAGACACTGGACTGACACTCACGGCGAGGAAAAAAAAAAAGAACAACGAGAAAGAAGGCTGAAAGGAGAGACGGGAACACGTGAATGCACCAGTGGACAAGGTGGCGAGAACGAGACAAAGATTATTCGTCGCGCGGGTATACAGAGCCACTCTCTGTGCCCGGCGACCTTATCTCCTGTTTGGACATTGCTTGCGTGCCGTCAAACTCTCCTATCGTCTCGTGTGAACGTATTCTCAACGAAAATACCTTCACCTACACACACACACACACACACACACACACACACACACATACATACGGAATCTGGCGCAGCAGAGATTCTTTGACTTTCAAAGTACAAAGGGCCAGAGGATTAACATTGAGAATGCGATACGCGATGTGATCTTCGAACATTTTTCCAGATTACAAAAAATATATAATAGTTGAATGTGGAAATAATAGAAAATTCTAACGTTGGAAAAAAAATAGCAGAAAATTTTTTAAAGTTACATAGAAATAATTACGAATTTGTAATGAGAGTTTAAAAAAATGTTTTCGGAGATGAGATGACAAGGTTTTTGAATTGAATTCATGTGAAAGACGAGGATATTTAATGAATTATCGATGAAAACCATGTGTGCGATATGCATTTTGCACATATGATTTTCCATTGCATTTTGCTTGGATATTTCGCGGAATACGTGGAAGGGATGCGTGGAATGCTGTTGCTATTAAGTAACGCGATGCAGAAAAGGAGCGCGGAACCTTTCATCTCGAAGCGCAGCCGCGCACTGCGCTTGCATAAATTGGCAGCCGGTCGGCAGGTGTCGGAGGGTAAGTCGCATCGATCGGCTAGTTCGGAGCGCGACGTTCTCGCGCAGATGGCGCCACCGGAGTATTTTCGCTGGTTCATGCCTTCGGTAGTGTTCGCTTTGACAATTTTGGCATGACAACAACAAGTGCAATTAAAATTGCACTGCCGGACCCGCGTCGTGTAACAATGTCCTACAGAAAAATACGGCGTCGCTGAGTTTACCAAAAAAAAAGGAAAAAAAAAAAAAACAGGCCAAACCCAAGCGATTCGAAAAACCTTCGAAATAAATGACCGGTTAACCTCGCTAACCTCGAAGCGAATAAAATCCGACCCAAGCAACAAAAACCGATAAATCCAACAGTCGAACCTCCAGAAATTTGTAAAATCGTTGTACCAAGTGCGTGGTCATGATAAACCCCCCTAAAAATTACACGGGAGCCCCATAAAATCGTCGGACGTAACCTAACCTCAAAATATCGTTTCTATCCACAAGCTCCCACGAATTATCGAAGTTTGTCGGATATTTTGGGAGACAATGGCTGGCCAGCAACATCCTTTTCCCACGGGATTCCCCGGTGCTCAACAATCGGCGATGCGCAGCCAATTCGGCGGAGGGCAAATGGTTTCCGGTTTGATGGGACTTCAGCAAGGAGGTAAAGTGCGCGATGCGCTTTAGATTCTCACGTATCGTTGGGATTTGTCCTGTTACGCCTGTTTTTTGTTCTCTCCGACAGGAATGGTGAGTCCGCAACAATTCGGAGTCGGAGTGGGCGTCAGCGGCGGAGTCGGAGGCGTCGGATCGAGCTCGATGGGCATGCCCAGTCCGCAGCAAGTTATGGCGCAGCAACAGCAGCAACTCGCTCAACAGACGGCGATGCAGCAGCAGATGCAACTGCAGCAGCAACAGCAACTCCAGATGCAGCAGCAACAGCAACAACCGACGCACGTCCAAGCGAACAGCCAAGGAAGCGGACAGGCTACGACGCCCCAGACTCCGGTGCCTCCGACGCAGCCGCCCGTGCAGCAGCAACAGAAACAGGAGTTCAATACGGTGAATCTCTGTAAATTTGGACAGGAGACTGTGCAGGATATAATCAGTAGAGCCTTGGAGATATTCCAGACGCTCAAAGTTTTGCAGCCTCCGAACGGTAATTCCATTTGTCGCAAAAGTAGCACTTTGTTTGTACGGTTTTGTAATACGTTTGTGAATTTACAGGCACGGCTCAAGGTGCTAATGTCGCCAATGACAAAAAGGCCAAAGTGTTAGAACAATTGAGAATGATGAAATTGCTGTTCCGAAGGCTGAGGCTCATTTACGAAAAGTGCAACGAGAATTGTCAGCTTCAGGGAATGGAGTACACGCACATAGAGAGTTTGATACCTTTAAAGGAAGAATGGGACATGAAATCCGACGAGAAAAAGACTTCGGAGGCTTACAGACTCGCGTGCGAGGAATGCAAAGAAGCTATGGAGGTTCGTGAGACTGTGTTTTCATTTTTTCAACCACGGAATTCACATTTTTTTACATGGATAACGTTTGTCTTTGTATTCGCAGCAAGTCGTTGCGAAAAATCGTCACCTCAAGGAAATAATCGACCATCTCAGGAGGATAATATCCGAAATAAACACTATGCTTAATATGCGGCGATCTTAGAACGTTAGTTTCAATCGAATGCAACATTCTCTACTACAAAAGACTTCAGGACGAGCTTCCGAATTTTATCGTCTCGTCGATTTTTCCTGTCGAGCGTTTCTCGTGTCCCAATGTTGAGGAGCACTTGTCCAAAGCTATTCGCTAATTATCGTTTAAATACACGACAGAAATGTGCGGATTTCTACTCGCAACTCGGAAAATTATTTGCGCTGATAATTGTGCGCAATAATCTGCGGATATTTCGTAATTTACGCGTTCATCTTGACGATTTTGTGGGCTTCCAATGTTTCCCTTGCGACATGAGCCATTATTGGCGTACTGACTAACGTTAGTAAGCGACCAAGTACCAGATTTCACTTTTCTAACGTCGAGTTGGTAGATAACATTGATATCTCATGAGGAAGTCACGTAACGATTTGATTTGTCGTGTAATATCGTCTATTTTCGGCGATTCAGCCTCAACTTTTGATTGTATATATCAAAGTTACGAATTAGTCGAACGAACGACATTTACTCACTCACCGAATGCGAGAATCTAGCTGATTTATCGCTGAGCGGTGACCTCGTCCACGTTGAAGTGAATTATGTCGGTTGATCGCAAAATGGCCTCGGGTACCTTTCCCAGTGGAGTCTCGAGATTTCTCACGTAAATCTCGAGACCGTCCACGTCGCAGCCCCGAAATTCACCGGCGACCTTGGAATTCTCGTGGAGAATGAATTCCGCACGTTTTCCTAGCGATCAGCGAAATATTTTCGTTGTATAAAAGAGATGTTTGATTTTGTAGATGCGAGGGAAAGCCGAAGAACATGTAACATAGTGTCTTAAGGAGATTGGAGCGTTTTCAGCTAGTTGTAAAATGTAATGGTGTTTATAATGTTGTATTCATATTAATTAATGAAACTGAAGGAGAATTTGCGCTACAGCACGTGTAATTTGTCTGGGAAAACATTGTTAGTGATAAATTAGCAAAAATCATCATGTGGTTTAGTTAAGGTATTTCCATCGGGACAATCTGGTAAAAAATTAAATTGAGACACAATTGAAAAAAAAAAAAAAACATGAAGCTCGTTAAAGGTGCTCAATTGTTGCTGGACCAAACTTAATTTCTGAAATAAGTTGTACTTTTTTATAATACTTTAAATTAATTTGGAAAAATGGTCTACAATATCAAATATCCAGATGGTCAATTAGTAGATTGCATTTCAGGAAATACTATTAATTTAATGGATTATTCTTAGAAAAAAAAAAAAAAAAAAAAAAAAAATGTACCTGTACCAAAATTACCGTAATTCAGTTGATATTTTCGTCAATCTACAACTAGCACTGTTTTTTTTGTGCTATGGACACATGCTGTGATACATATTGGCCTTGAATTTGATAATCACTCAAATTGATTTAGAAAGAAGGAAAGTACCATTTTTCACACTCATCTCCAAGTAAATGGCTCCAACCTCTTCAATGACTTATCAACGACGATGTGAACAGTTAAGGACATTTTATACGCAAGAACGACTACAAGGGCAATGAATTTCCGGTTGTGGATGAAGAAATTGATTAAACCGGCATGCATTGCACCGGAATGGGCGCCATTACGGTACAAGAAAGCGAAATCGCTAATCACTATTTTCCACCGATAAAACGTTGTAAATATATATTTAAAAAAAAAGAACCAATAAAGAAGAATAATATACTTTACGAACTGTGGAATTCCATAAAACTTACCAACGATTCCCGTGACCACGCGGAGAAATCGCTCGCGCAGGAAAGCCCGCGCCTCTTGCATTTCCGGTTTCGCGAACTCGTGCTCCACGATTTCTTCCGTCGATTTTTTACCTTCCGGTTCTTCGTCAACCATTTTTAGCACGAATTGCCGGCCGAAAGACGCTAACCCGAAAAACGGTGATTTCTGTTTACACCGGAAGTCGCACTGTTTCCGCAGCCTTCATCCATGTTACGATACCGAACGCGCTATGCGCACGCGCGCAAATCCCGCCATATTCAAAGCTACCGAATTTATGTCCTAGACTTTCTTAACTATAAAAAGCACCTTTTTTACACCTGATTACCTTCGACAAACCACTTTCTCCGCTACTTGCGACAACAGAACCAAAAACTATTCAGCACAGTTATTTGGCGATTAGATAGGCACCTTAACTTTCCCTAAACATGAGGGCCCACTCGCCACCCGCATCTCTTCAGCATGTAAACGAGCGATCCTGCAGAATTCTATCGTCAGTTTCTCTGCGAACGCGAAACAGTGAAAATGTCACGCTTTACACTCTTGGTTTTGATTCTTGGTCTTATGAAAAATGGTGAGAAATTTTAAACACGATAAATCATCATTTTTGCATATTTCCAATAGGCATATTTTCTGTTATTATCATTATTATTATTATTATTATTATTATTATTATTAATTATAGTATTAGGGAAAACGAGTCTGTAAAAAAAGTGTTTTTATTTTTAATTATGAGAAATTAAAATTTCTTCCTTCAATGTAATTATTAAAAAAATTTATTTCAGTGGGTGGAAAATAGACCTTATTAAAAAAATAATTTTTTTTTTTTTCACTGACTCGCTCGAATTGACAAAGTGATTTTTTTCTTCTTCTTTAATTGAAGGAATCGAATGTGGAACACTTGGCAAGAATCCGAAAACCGGAGCAAGTTTATTGCCAAGGGCCGAGGGCGAGTTGCCAAATTATTGGAGACGATTGAATTTGGAATTTTCGGTGGGAAACAAATTTTTGGCGAACGCGACGAAGAGGATCGAGAGATCGGCCAATGCGACGACGAAGAGGCAGGCGAAGTTTCTTCCGAAATTTTCGATTCTGGCCGGTCTCGATATTGGCGGAGGATTGGCACCAAAAGCCACGTCCAATTTATCGACCTTGGCCAAAATTTCGCAGGCCAACTCGTCGCCCGGATTGGTGAACCCTTATTTCGCTGCCTCGTACGATCCCTTTCCTGCGAGCGCAGTTCACCAATCGATCCAGACGCTCTACAATATCGTGGAAAATCTGAGACAACAGGTGGAGAGGATTGACAAGCACACGAGTAACTCGACCCACTCATTATCCTCCGCTGAGGATTCCAACGAGAATACCGTCGACGAGAGAAACAGGCACAAGCAAAAATTGAAGACGAAGAAATCGGCCCCGAAGAAGAAGAAGCAACAGAAGATCCGAGACGAAGATGAAGAGATCGAAGATGAAACTGATTACGTCGACGAAAAGGTGATTAATTTCCTAATTCCAATTAGTAAGAAAATTTTTAAAAAATCTTAAAACATCCCGAACATCTCCGAATACAATTTCAAAAATACTAAACAATTCTTTTTTCCAATTCCATCAAAATAATTGATAAAAAATCATTTTTTGATCCTCTCGCTTTTTGAGTTGCTGTGTTTTATTCATTTTTTAATTAATGTTTCGCGAAAATTTCAGCCCGCGAAGAAGAACAGAGTGAAAACAAATACCCATGCGAGGCAACAGGCCCAACCCATCACCACGACCATGATCCCCATTATCCAGAACCCGGTACCGGACACTAATACAACGATCACGAATTCGACTGAAGGCAACTACACCTACAACCGACCAGGATGGTATTATGGTGGAAATCCACAGTCCATTGATAACCTGGGCTTCACGTACGATCGACCACAACAATCTTATGGTGCACCGGCTTTTAATTATGGTCCACCGTCCACTGGTTATGGTGCACCCTCGTACAGCTATGGTGCACCCTCCTATAGCCATGGTGCACCGTCTCAAACCTATGGTTCACCGTCCTTCAGTTATGGGCCCCCCTCGCGTGGTTACAGTGCCCCCTACGAACTGGCCCATTACTCCACCTTTCGCGATTCCGAGCCGGTCGTTTTCGACGATTTGAGCGAAAATTTATTTATTCCTGGAGCGTCGCAACGATGGCAGCAACGTCTGCCATTCGCGAGGTCTCAAAAACTGGACTCGTCAACCTCGACCCCCATAATCGCCGAAAACAACGGCTTCGTGCCCATTTAATAAATCCATAACATCCATTTTTTATACTGACATAATTTTACTTTATTAAAATATCAATAATTATTTCCATATTTAAAAAAAAAATAAAGGAAAAAAAAGTGTGTTAATTTATTAATTTTGTATTACAATTTCACTGTCTTTTTTTGTACTTAAAAAAACAAAGTATCATTGTTATCGTATTTTGTAACAAAGGCGTAGTCATTTATTAATATAATATTCTAATTTTTCTGGGATATTGAGGCAAAAATTAATAATCAATTTTTGGATTTCTGGAAAATGGAAAAAACACGTGGTGATTTTTAATGGAATATTGTAGTCACTTTTGTAATTTTTGGTAGGGTTAAATATTCGTAATACGTCGTGTACGTCGAAAAATCGGTTGGATTCGTTTGGAGTTGTGCGAATTGGCCGATGATTTTGTATTTTGAATAAAGTGGGTATTGGCCGTTTGGTAAATACCGTTAGGATAATCTGTCTACCTGGCTTTTACCACCCCTGCTACGGTACGCTTCTCAAAGTTTGTAAACCGATCGGCTTCAGTGCGGCCCGATCCGCGAAGCGTGAAGAAACCCGTGGAGAAATTTCGATTGAATACACGGGAGAAAAAGTACGAAGTGAAATGGAGTTACGAATTATTTTGGGGCTTTTTGTGATGTCAAACGTTTTGTTGATCGTTGGGGCGGATTACGGTGGAAAAATCGTTACGAAATCGAGATCGGATAGCAACGATGTTGAAGAGTATCCGGAAAACGGGTCGAAAAATCGGAAACTCAAATTAGGCTTGGATGATTTACGCCCAGGATCGAAAATCACCGAAATGTTGTCGCAAACCGATTTCCAGCCGATCGAAAAATTAACGAAGCTCGAGAGAAGCGATCCTCTCGAGGAGGGAAATCGAAAAATCCTCAGATTCGGAAAGCGAGTGTTTCAGAGCATCAAAAAACACGGCGTAATGGCGAAGGACGTTCCTCTTCTGAATTCCGGAAATTACCGAATCGATTGGTGGAAGAAAAATCGGCGATTGCAGGGCATGAGGAAGCGGCTCGCCGAGGAATTCGAGAAAAATCCGAAATTGAAGCTTCGGCTTCAGTCGCTCGGTTGGCGAAATAATTCAGCCGATATCAATCACGACGAGAAAATCGATACCGATCACCCTGACGAGGAAAATTCAGCGATGTCGCTAAACGGAGACGTGAAAATTCGCATTTTATACAAAATGTTCGTTGTGGACTTTAATTCTGGAGAATCGGCAGCGGATTCACCGACAAAATTCAGTCTCAACACTCACGAAAAATCGGGTGGGGTGTTATCGATTTTTTTTAAATTCCCATGAAATTTATTTTATTTTTTCATTTACATCAAATTCAAAGTACTCCACATTCTTTACGGCACCTAAAAGCAATTTTTACCCAACAAAACATTGAAAATATTCCACAAAATGAACCGATTTCAATCTGGATTTTTTTTTACGAAAATTAATAAACGTAATTATAATTTTTTTTAAATGTAGATTTCGGAGCAACGACCTCGGACTTCAACATAATCGAGGTAACGAGTGGCGAGGTGACAATTTCCAGCGAGGATGAGGCTTCCTCCACTTCCGATGAACGTGACTTGGATGATCGAGTCGTGGACGGTGACCGGTTTTTGCAAATCATTCCTCTGGTCGTCGAGGAGCTGCGAGAGGGTCTGATGTCCGAGGAGGAACGTCGCGCATTCAGAGGAATTTTCGGGAAGCGTCTGTGGCAGCTTCTCGAGCGTGAAGCGTCGAAGAAATCGGTCCAGCCGATGGACTACGAGCTCGCAAAATTTCTTTTTACCGGTCAACTGCCCGATCGACAATCGGAGAATGCTCGCCGAGGCCGAAATCAGAAGCCAAATCTTCCTGATCATAAGAAGCGAAAAAACCGGAAACATGATCGGCAAGAGAATCGACAACGTGATCACGACTGTGGGAAGAAATAAAAAATTACAGAGGCGTAATGATCATCGAATATTTATTTCCAGGCGACGAAACACTCGGTGCATTGCTGAGGAGATCGACATTGCAATAAAACGTGAACAAAAAAAAAAAAATTGAACGCAAAAACGAATAAGAAAAGTACAAAAAAATTTTTTTTGTATTCATAGAAATTAATATTTAATATGCTAATAATTTTTTAATCACATTAATAATTACTTTTGATAAAAAATTCATTAAAATTGCTTGGGTCATTTAATATGCGTAACTACAAATTAAATTGACAGTGGATTAAATAATTGACATTTCTCTGACTGGAAAATTGTGAAATTTTACGATGTATTTCATTGAATTGGGATTAATTAATAATTTCTCAGCGTCGTTATTATTAATTCTGGGAGATTGAGGTCATGGGAGCGACTGCAAAAAGATATGACATAAGATTATTTGTTAAGTGTATTTTTAATTTGGACAAATAAACCTGGGTTAACGAAATTTAACAGTGTAAGATATTCTCGAGACGATGTATTAATGTAAATGTTGGGACGTGTAATTCTTCGGCTTTGTGAGAGGACAAGCAACCCCCCCCCCCCCCCTTCCCAACCGCCCAGTTGTTTGCACAATTGTCTGAGGATTGCACAGATGCTTCAAACTGTGACGTCTTGCCTTTGATGTGCTGTGGCCTTTCGTTCTTAAGAGCCCAGAAAACGAAGAAGAAAAGCTATGAAAATTTTTTATCCAGTTTCATAATTTTTCAATTATTAATTAATCAATAACAATACTTTACAGTAAATAATTTTAATATACGTTGCTCCGACTTATTCCTTTAGGAAAAAAAATTAGAGTCGTGAAAATATATTGTTATTGTTATTTAAAAAAAATTTATAGTGATTATCTGATTTCCATAATATTTTGGCGATTAAAATGGTCACTATTAATTATTTATGGTTCTCATTATTAAAATTCTTCACACCAAATAAATTTGGTCCAAAAATGTTTTTTTTTTTTTTTCTTAAGGGTCTCCAATCGTATTTACGAATTAAAAGTACCATTTTTTCTGACGAAAAAATGATGCTCCGATTTTCTGGTAATAAATGTGCCCGCCTTGTCGAATTTATGAGATGCCGCCGAGGATTTAGAGTGAAATTAATCTCCGGAGACGATCAGCTTGTCAGTGAGTATGACGCTCAGCATCGAAAATAACACCGGACCCGATTCTCCGTTGTAATTCGTTGATCGGCGGCTTATTCCATCGGCAACGTCCAATCCACGTTCCGCTATCGTGGAATAAGAAACTGATTTATTTTAGGACGAGATCGCGAAGCGGAGCTCGTCATCTATTTCGAGAAGGCCATTCTCTATCTCTCTCTCTCTCTCTCCCTTTCGTTTTCTGTCCTCCTCCAACGTCGAATAATTGTATTGTATTTCTGGTTATTTAATGGACCAAGGGTCCAATAAATTTTCAATCTAAAATAATAAATTCAAAAAAATGTCAAACTCCGCCATCTAAAAAAGGACAAAAAATTAAATAAAATACGTATATCAATTATCCCTAAATTAATTTGGCACTAAATTTCCGTAAAATTATTTTTGGTTGACAAAATTTATGAATATTTAATTATTTTGACATTTAAAAAAATATATACTCAACCATTCCAGGCCATTCTTCATCTCTCTCTCTCTCTCTCTTTCTCTCCCTTTCGTTTTCTGTCCTCCTCCAACGTCGAATAATTGTATTGTATTTCTGGTAATTTAATGGACCAAGGGTCCAATAAATTTTCAATCTAAAATAATAAATTCAAAAAAATGTTAAACTCCGCCATCTAAAAAAGGACAAAAAATAAAATAAAACACGTACATCAATAATCCCTAAATTAATTTGGTCCTAAATTTCGGTAAAATAATTTTTCGTTATCAAAATTTATGAATATTTAATTAAATTGACATTCAAAAAAAATATATATATACTCAACTAAGAATATTTGGATATCGCTATTTTAAAGCACTAATATCGTGAAATAAAATATTTTCAGAAGCTCTCATTTTTTTTTTCGAGCGGTGCCCTTAATGCAAAGGGACGAGTGCTTTGAAAATAGTTAACACGTTTAGGACCACTTTTCTTTGATATATCGCGCGGGCCGAAAGTATATATTTAAGAAATAGGAGCGAAGCTCATAGGCCCTTTAAATCTAAATATATACCGGGTGTCTCGGAGGGTTGAACGCCCTCGGATTTCCGGCCCTTGGAGCGCGCCGGTGCACCGACGCTTAATACTTTACTTTCTCTCTCCGATGCACTTTTTATTTTTCGCGCACGTACGCGCTCCTCTTCCGACGTGTCTCCTCTTCGCTCCCCTCCTCCTTTTCTTCCCTTTTTGTTTTGTTGTCCTCCAGCCCGAAACCCAATAGCCCTGTACGCGCGCAACAGCAGCAGCAGTCTCTAGGACATACTTCGAGGGTAGGACTATTTCCTGTGATGTTCATCGCTCGAGCCGGATGAGAAACCGCAAATGCAAAGCCCCTGCGCTCGCTTCTGTTGCGTGCGACAGGAGCGCCGTGCTGTTCCGTTGATACTCGGGACTCCGGGCGTGAAAGTTTCGTAGTTCCGGTGCGTTTTACTTTTCCTTCAGCTTCCTCTTGATATCGGAGAACGCCATCCTCCTATGAAAATCATGCGGGCAGAAAAAAAAAAAAAAAAACGAAAGTTGGTCGTCAAGATTACAAGCCTCTTCAGACCGTAGACGGAATTATCAGCGGGTCTGAAAATTTTTGTGCGACATTTGATTGAAAAATTGATGGGAATTCATAAAATAATCGTTGATAATGGAAAATGATAATGTAACTCAAAACAATAGTGAGATAACATTTTAACCCAATTCGCAAATCAATTTTTTTTTGGTTTAGAAATTTCTTACTTCCTGAGTGATTTTATGTCTTGCTTTCCAACTTAATTATCATTCTATGGGGTAACAAGATGAGAAAAATAATCAATGATCATCATTAATAATAATGCACTTGTACAATTGAATTAATTATTTTTCTTAATCTCATTCTCGAATAATAAATAAAAATGGAAAAATACTTCGGGCCCTTTTTTATGAGTCTGAGGCTGATGATCTTTCTATGGGGTAAAATGTCCCCGTGCCTTATTATTTCTTCTTCTTCTTCTTCGACATCTCTCTCTCTCTCTCTCCCTCATTAATGATGCAGCGCTATTGGAGATAACGCGCGTTTAACTGTAGGTTAAAAGTGGTTTAAAATGAAAAATTATTATGGTGGCCGAGTGGGTGAACGTGCGGAGATCGCGGTTGTTACACGTGCACATAGGCATGCATGGGAGCGGGACGAGAGGAGAAACGCACGATGGTCGGGTGCTCGCGCGGCTTCCTTCTCTTTTCCTCGTGCATGGGGGACGCGACAGAAGAGACAGCTGTGGGGCAGCTGGCAGCGCGTGCCACGAACCTATGGGGTCTCGCTTTCGTTCTCTCTCGCTTCGACGCTTTTTCACCCGCTCCTTTCCCTCCTTCTTCATCGCCACGGTTATTCTCTCGAACGTGGATGATGATATCCTGCCTCTGTCTCCTCGTAGCCCATGGTAAACTCGCAAACTCCAAACTGTCTGTGCCCCGACTCGTCCTCTTCATGCCCCCCCACTCGGCGCCCTTCTACTTCCATTCCAAAAAATTTTCTAGCTAATTTCATCCAGTCGAAATCGAATTTTCCTAATTTTTTTCTAATTTCAGTGAATCATTGGATGTAACAATTATTTTTTTTTAAATTATGCATATTCGCAATTATGATTTTTTTTTTTTTAAGTTGGTGACAAATTGGAGAAATATGTGAGAAAAATTTTAAATGCGATGGAAATGAAAAGCGTGATTCGCACGTGACTAATTTTTGCTTTGACGATCTCCAGAAAAAAAGTGTCTAGCTAATTTCTTGCATTCGAAATCGAATTTTCCTAATTTTTCATAATTTCAGTGAACGATTGGGTGTAATCATTTTTTAATTATCCATGTTTGCAATTATTATTATTATTTTGAAAAAAATTCAAGTTGCGGCATAAATGAAAAACGTGATTTGCACGTGACTAATTTTTCCTCTGACGATCACCAAAAAAAAAAAATTCCAGAAAATCCGGAAGCTGAAAAAAATAAAATTGACAATAAAAAGGAAATTTTGGGAAATATGAAAAGAGCGAATGATTTTAGGAGCTGCCAGGGGGGGAGAAAAAAAATCGGTATCACGGCGAGTGGCTAAAGTCCAGCGATCGGTAAAGCACGTTTCGTCGATTTTTGGTTGAGCCAAGAAAAGCGAAGGGAGAATACAACAAAGGGAAGAAAAAGGAGAAAGGGAAAGCGAGGATGGGAAGATTAAAGCGTGGCTCTGTTGGGAGCGGTTCAGGTTCGGGTTCGAGTGGAGAACCGGAGGAACAGCTGCCGTCGCGCAAGTCCAACGATAATTCGAACACAGCTGATGCCCCGTAAGACCACCACCTCCCTCGACTTGTTGGACTTCTCGTTGGTCCCCGCACACGCTGCTTATGTTCCCTCGCACGCACCGCGATCGCCTGGCATATATTTCTTCTGCGCACCGCGTCACACATTCACCCGGTTCTACCATGCGTGTACGAAAAATAGTGTATATATGTTATTTAATATGAGTATATGTATATATATATATATATATATATTTGACAGACGGGCAAACAAACGTGACGAAGTAATTGTACTCCGGAATTGTCATCTGGCCGATCGCCGCTTTCGACTTGACAACATGAAAATTCAAAACAAATGGCGAAAATTATATCTCCGAATTCGCAGCTTTTCTTCAGGTCTGAAATAAATAATTATTATTGTTATTATTATACTCGATAATTCATTACGTTCATTCAAAAGAATTGGCGAAAATTATTTCTCCGAATTCACAGCTTTTCTTCAGGTCTGAAATACATTTTTATTATTATTGTTATTATACTCAATAATTGACTACGATTTTCCTTTTCATTTTTTCTTTATAATAATAATTATTCGTTGGAAGAATAAAAAATGGGTTTGCCTACACTTTTATTCACTGCAACATTTGTAATTCCTCTGTTGCAAAAAAACAAATAATTAAAAAATAAATAAAAAATAATGCATTTTGGAGGTTGCCCCGGGAAGCCCCGAGTGCGTACGGCCCTGAACGCTGTAGGGTCGAGTCTGGCTGAGCCGGCGGCACACACAGCGAGCGTCGAAGAAAAGCGCGCGGGGGTGGGGGGGAAAGCTGGGTTATCCAATGGGAGTCGTCGAGCCAGGAGGTTCCGTCGAACCAGCGCGCATCGCGCTCGCCTCAAACCTCGATCGGCATTCGCACGTGGACCTTCGTCTAAGTCGGATGTGTGCGCGCTTCGAGCTTCGTCACCTGAAAAGCGAAACATTATTAAAGCACCATTGAAAATAATCCCCTTACAAAAAGCCACGCAACATTGTTACGTACCATCGTATCTCCGAGCTTAAAAACCCCCAAAAAAACAAAAATAAAACAAACCATTTCGTGATTTCCGAATGAGTCTCGGTGATCTCGTTTATAGGACCCCATAAAACAAAATCGCGAGTCTGTGAAGCGTGCCTCGAGTCCGAGAGTTTTGTGTGGATTACCCTAAAAAAATAAAAAAAAAAAACAGTGTATCTGGAATCTACGTGCGAAATTAAATATAATAATATATCATATTCGACTAATACGAAACTACCTCGTTCCTGAGACTGCAAAAGTTCCGTACGGACTCGGTGAGTGCTATTTTTTCCCATTTATCATATGAGTGCGTGTGTGTGTGTGTGTGTATTTTTTTTATTACTCGTATAGAAAAATTCACAATGCTGATATTGTACAACAGACTCCAGAAGCAGCGAGTTCTTGAGGTCCGCTCGCGTTCTCCGGTATCTCCGTCGGTCCCTCTTCCACTTCTCCACCGTTTCCCTCGGGCACTGGTGATTTACGCGCGTGCTGCGGGAATTACTGTGCTCCGAAGGAGAGACCCGCTCTCTTTCTCTCTCTCTCCCGGCCTCCCCGAGCTTTCTCTCTCCCTCTCTCTCTCCGGTCCCGTCGGAGCTTTTCGTCTGACGGCGTTTCTCGAGTCAAAAACTCGCTCCGTCTCTTTCCCGCGATCAGCTAAATATAACGTGTCTCTAATTCCGACTAACCGACATAACTGCCAAGTCGCCGTTTCGAGGGTGAGAAATTTTCGGTGCTCTTCGTGTACGTTGTCAGCGAAGTTTCCAATATCGTCACGGAAAAGTCGTCGATAACGTTATTTGCGCCGTTGCGTGATAATCGAGGGCTGACCTTGAAATTTTTCTCACCGGAAATTCATTGAAACGCAACGTAGTATTGCATTTTTTTTTTTTTTTATTTTTATTTATCGACAAGTCGTTTGCACGATGAAATACCTGAAGAATTGCCATTTTGTCGATTTTCCGCAGGATCTTTGTGGAATATTTCGAAGCTATTCAACGACCGGTTTGTCGTCGGAGGGTTTGTGTGTCGGTGGACATGGTCGTGTGGTCGTAAAGCTGGTTTCGTGGGAGGGATGAGGGTCGTCGGGTATAACCCAGGGTCTTTCCGAGGGAGGGTTGCACCCTTGCGAGCTCCAACACCTGGCCGACCCTCGGGGGATCCCGAGGGATCCCTTTTGTTACCCCCCCCCCCTTTGGTTACAATAGCGATACACAGGGCGAGCCCTTGTTTCGCCCTTAAATAAAATTCTCCAAATTAATTCGCAGCTGAGAAACATATATTTTCGAGGTATCGATTCATCGCCGTTCGCTCCGCGAAATGATATTTTGTTTTACGTTGTTTCGTGGAAAATTGTGCTCGGGAAAATAAAGAAATGCACGAATTCGAGAAGCTCGAGTCTCTTTTCATTGGTTTATTTTGTATTCACTCCAAAATAAATTCGTATTTTTCTCGTTGGTATTTTTTTTTCTTCATTCATTTTTTATTTTTTTATTCTCTTCTCTTCGGCAAATGGATCCTCGTTGGAAATGTCTAGCGACAAAGAACGGTTATCACGGTCTGTAGCATTTCAACTCTCGTTCTGTCTCGACAGGCACGTGCTCTCCCAACTGTGTTTATTAATAAACCTAACGGGGTGGCTCCTCGTGTTTGCGATTCTCCGCGAAGGAACACGAAATGCTACAATGCTCAGCGAAATCGTGATCGTCTTGACCACGATAAGTGACATTAATATTAATTGTAATCATAGCATGGATCAATATGCCAAAAAAAAAAAAAAAATCATGCTTAATTGAACAAATAATTTTTTTGCAATTCTAATTATTCAATAAATAATTATCGTTTTAATAAACACAATAAATATCGAAAAAAATTGTTACAAAAATAATCAAAGCTACTGTTTATAATCAGCAATAACAATAATTTTTTTCCCACTGTTAAAACCTCTCAAGTGCTTCGCTCTCGAAGATTTTTCTTTTTTTTTTTACGATCCAGATATCGACAATTAAATTACCGCGAAATTTCTCGGCGATAAAGTCTCGAAGTGATGTTATAATTATTGAGTCGGGAGCTTGTAGGCCATTGAATGAACACGATTACACGCCGAGATACGAAGCGAGTAGCAGCTACAAAACCACACACACACATACACACTTTTACTCGCACGTTCTATTAAAATTCGATTGAACAGGCGAGTCTGGGAGTCCTCGGGTCTCTTCGGCACCTGATTCCCGCCAAAACAAACAATCGCTCCGTCTCTCTCTCTCCGAGTTTCCGGATCACCGAAAAGCTGAGCGATTAAAATCGTTCGTTCATCTTCTTGGGATCCCCGAGTCGATAAATCGGATGACAAGCTGAATGAGCTGAAATCGCCGGGGACGATTCACAGTCGTGCAGTGAATTTTGGGCGAAAAGTCGTACTTTTCGCCGAGCCCCGCTCGACATTCGATAGAATCGTGCGTGACGCTCGTGTCGCCCACCAACGTAACACAATTACCTGCATAAATGTTTCAACCGGTGAAACGATAATCGCGCAGCTGCGCAGCCTACTTTTTCTCTTCCGCCCTCCTGCGGAAGCTCACGTGGGGTGAACGAGATGTGACGGAACAGCCTTTTCCGGGTAATCGACCAAAGCCATATGCACTTCCCGACGTCCAATTTTCCTCGTGTCGCTGTTTCGTCGTCGGAACAATGGGCCCTTCGCAGGTGGCGATAATTATGTTTATCCAAAAATTTCAGTCATCACTTCAGAAATTCTTGAAAAGGAAACCTCGAAATACAGTCAAATTAATCCACACATTTCGCTCTAATCCAGAGTCGATTTATTAATTGACCTTGAATAACGTGATTCTTAAATAAATTAAAAAATTCCCGCCGATTGCTCGTTTCCGTTTACGCCATTCTCATTCGACAATTTTCCCATTACGATTTTCCAATTACTTTCTTCAGGATTTCGTTGTTCATGTGTCGTCGGGAACTCGGTTTAGAGGTCTTCGGGTGTTTTCGTGAGAAGGGCCCGTGCAGTCTTCATATCTATATATATATATATATACTTACTTCATACTTTATATATATAAATATATATATATATACACGTATAAGGTACATAATATAAGCTAGTCCCGCTTTTATGCTCGGGTAAAGCACGAGGCGTACGTCGCGCGGGGCCCTATTGCATATATACACACAACAATATGATTATTATGCGCGGTGCACCGGTTCTGCAGCGTCGAAGAGTAGGACAAGAGCGGAGCGGGAGCAAAAGCAGCTGCCGTTCGGAGATCGGAACAGCAGGAGGAGCGCGCCGGGGCCCGGCGAGTCCGTTGGGCCCGGCGCGTCACGTGAGCGTAGGGCGCGTGGAGGGGGAGAGCCCGGGGCCCTACCGCCACCCCTTACCCTTCCCAAGGCCATTCGCAGGACAATGAGCGGAGAGAGGGAAAGCGCGCCAGAGAAAGGGAGAAAAGGAGGGAACGGGGAAGAGTGAGAGAGGGAGACACGGGACCCTTCGGCCCCGTTTGGGCCTCTTCACCGATCTCCCGGGCCTTTCTGCACCGCTACTAAAATTCTACGTTCCCTCGGACGCTCAGAGACGCTTTCCATTTCTCTTTATGTTTTGTGGATTAGAAATTGACAATACGAATTTTGGGACCACGAAAATATGAGATATTCCTGCTGGGCCTCATTGATTTTTGGGCGTTTTTTTTTTAATTGGTGTGCATTTTTCATTTGGGATTGTATTTGTTTTCCGGTTACGTTGAAATTCGAGCTGAGCGGAATTTTGTTTTGTGAAAGAAATTGCGCTTTTTTTTAAGCGGCTCGTCAGGGTTCAGGGTTATCGGTTACGCGTGAAGGGTCGGTGGCCTTAGGGTAGCTAGAAAAATGCGATTCCATTGGATCTCGCTTAGGGAATGAACCGGCGGCGTGGCAATGCATCGAACAGCTGTGCGTTAGCCGGGGAATTTAGTTTCGGAAATTCCGGATCGTCGACTCTGACGATCGGGGTATCTTCACCTGGGCCCCGTTGATCTTTCAACCCCCCTGCCCCCCAAATGGTGCATTGGCCATCTGCGCTGATTCATTCGCGTCTCTCGGTTCGCTTCTTCAGCTTCTGGAGGTCCCATAAAATGTTTATCTTTATTTCCCCGCTTTTTCATGGTTTCTCATGGGACTTTTTGAACTTTTTGTGCTTTCAGGCAGACGATAAACGCTCATATAAATGCCCCAGGAAAATCTGTGATAGATTGATATTGCCGAGCACCGGCGAACGCAAGGACTAAAGGGACAAGGATACAGGCGTGTCCCTGAGGAGGCGCAAGCTTCTCGCAAAAGCTCCACGTCGAAACCTCGACCTTTTTACACTCGCGAAGGGAGGACGCTCTCGTCCCGGAAATTCGCCAAAATTTTGAGAATGCTGATGCCGGGTGCCGCGGGTCTGAGCGCCGTCGGTGCTCCAGGGCCGGACGAGCTCGTCTCGAGCCTCGGGGCCCTCGCCGGTGTTACCCCCCAACAGAAGGACACCACCTGGACGAAACTCTTCGTCGGTGGGTTGCCCTATCACACGACCGACAAAAGCCTGCGGGAGCACTTCAACGTCTACGGGGACATCGAGGAGGCGGTCGTCATCACAGACAGACAGACCGGCAAAAGTAGGGGGTACGGTTTTGTAAGTGTGCTCGCTATTTCATTAATTCACCTTACTTCACAATTGTCTTTCAATGTTTAAGGATATGACGAGAAAAAAAAAAAAAAAAATAGATACGCAAAATAATTTATTTAAAATGTACAGGATTCCAAAGTCTCGATATTTGAAACGAAAACGCCCATACATTGCGTTTAACGAATTGCGCAAATGAAATCGTACATCCAAACTGTTAATTTAACTGAGAATTAATGATTTTTCGAAAATAATTGAGAAGACGATGAGATTAAAGGGGCAAATTTTTCGATCGTTTTTGGTTACAATTACAAAATTGATTTTTAAATAATTGGAAAATGAGCGAAGTGACTTTTCTGGTAGCCTATTTTGCTCTAGACAATTTATGCGTGTCTGTCGTTTTTTTTCTTTTCTTTTCTTATTTTTTGTTTTGTTGTGTTTGTTTAGCGTAAAATTTTTGCAATTGTCACTTGGTCTCTGACGGTTTCCGCTTTTCTTATCAGCGATAACGGGTTTATCGTGTGCGTTGGGCGAGACGCTAACGCGTCTCTAAACTAACTCGCTTGAGTCACACGATTATCCGTGCTGCAGAAGCGGAGAACCTGAAGCCGACTGTATCGAAAGGCGCGAAGGACGATGGGGGGTCCCCATATCGTGCATTACTTGCTATACCTAACGATAATACACTCTGCCTCGAGCTTAGCCAGGCCTGACTCTCGTATCAGCCATGCCACCTGTCCGCCGGTTCCATTGGACCTGTAGTTTTTATCGGCTGTACCTGCGCCTTAAGCACACAACAAAACTTGCCTCTGAAATGAGCTTCACCTGAGCAATAAAAAAAAATCAATTTTAAAAATCAATAATTCAGATTATGAATTCAATATACTTATAGACAATTTTTCAAGTTAAGTAATGCTTTATTCAACGTCAATTGTACACTTTTATTACTCCGTGGTGATTTTTTAAATGAAAATACGTAATTTGTTTAAATTTTCATGGAATTTGTAGATTTTCACTTTACCCCTTTTTGGGATGGATGAATATCGCAATTAGCGATATTATTCTATATACTATAATTAATTAGTAGAACGATGTGGATTTGGAGTCTGGAGTTGCCCTCAAAATTAGCTTCACCTGGTCAAAATTTTGGAAAAAATTCATTTTTTTCTTTCTTCACATTTCGGATAATAAATTACATTTATTTAAAAATAATTTTTAAAAAAGTGAAATAATTGTTTACTTTATGTTAAGAATTTGACTCAATTGTACACTTTTGTTAAAGAAAATGAGTAATTTGTTTGAATTTGTATGGGATTTCCGTGTTTTCATTTTGCCCCTCTTCCGGATAGAAGGGTTAGGTGTTAAACATCGTAATTAGCGAAATTAATTAGTAGAATAATCTGGATTTGGAATGTGGAATGTGGTGTTCGCAGGTAATAATGGGCGACAGACCAGCGGCGGAGAGGGCGTGTAAAGACCCCAACCCCATAATCGATGGACGCAAAGCTAACGTTAATCTGGCGATACTAGGGGCGAAACCGAGGGGCAATCTCCAAGCAAGTAAGTTCCTCCTCCATTGACAACACACAACGAGCCCTCACGCAAACTATACCGGCTCTGCCATTACGTCGCCCAGTGTCGGTGCAACTGCCATCAATTTCCGCTGCAATTTTCATCCCAATCGGTTATGCAATCGAAATAGAACAAATAGATTAATCGCGTGTTCGCCATTACCGCATCTGTAAAGAAAAAATCTTTTTGTACTTAAAAAAAAAAAATCGAATGCACAACAAATTTTGATTTATCGACTTCGTTACAAGATTTTTTGAATGAAGAAGAAATTATTTAAAAAATTGCTCATTTATATCTTCAGGTCAATTTTAATTGGCAAATCTGGAAATTCGTTTGCTTGAAAAATTTAGTTACATAGTTACGAAATGTAATTAGTGCTTTTATAGAGTTAATCGATATTTTTTGCCTGACGTTTTGCTGGTCTCGACGACGTCAAAGTCTGAATAAAAGGGTCGGTCAATGTTTGGGAGGTAAACCGAGTTAAAATAAACAGATTCGAAGGTTTAGATGGAAACTCGTAAGGAAAATAAGGGCGGCAATGATAATATCCTTCGCAATTATTCGGCCTCTCGATTCTCATATTTTTCAGCTTCGCTGGGCTGCGCGCTTCGTCATCGCTTCGTCATCGGTAACAACGTCTCGAAAACTCGAGTCTCTGAGCGTGGAAGAAATTGTGCGCGTGATTGTCACCGCGACTCACAGTTTTGCGTCTTTGAATCGGGGCCAGAAAATCACTGAAATCTCAGATGACATCCTCCGCTCGACGTGGCCTTAAATTTTGGCTCGCTGCACGTTCTTCGGTGCATCAACGACGTGCACTTTGTGCTCGTCAACCTATTAGCAGTTCCTTAATTCACCTAGTCAACAATCCGAATTTCTGCAAAATTATTTCAAAATTTTCGGTGAATTCCACTCGTTGACTAAAAAATATATCAAAAATTCAAAATTAGAAAGGGGACATTTGAAAATAATTCACACATTTCCAGAGAACGGAAAAAATGATTTTTATTCACTGTTCAAACATTTCACTCATTTTTTTGTTGCCTATTTAATCAATTAATTGATTAATTATTTCTTCTACTTAACAATCCGAATTTCTGCAAAATTATTTCAAAATCTTTGGTGAATTCCACTCGTTGACTGAAATATATAAAAAATTTACAATTAGAATGGGAGGATTTCAAAATAATTCAGACATTACACTCATTAATTTGTTACGGCATTTAATTATAGTTCGTTGAGGTATTAATTTGATTGGAAAATTTGTGTGGATGAAAAAATGTCCCGTTGACCATTTGATTGGAATAATTTAATAGTGTACGAGGAGTACAATATAAACGAGAGCTCTTCAACTTGAATAGCGGTCGATGGCACTTTCATTAGAGTGACCACAGAGCGTGGCAGTCACGTGGCTTCGACATATTTCTCGGCGCCTAATGTCACCTGAATACCTGTGACACAAACATGTCACACGTGTTCAGGTACACGTCGCTCACGAATCAATAGAACTGCTCGAGAAATTACGGGATAACCAGGTTCTTCGGGTGAGATAAGAACAAAAAAAGCACCACAAACGGTATACCGTACCTCCCACGAGGCGGAGTGTTTTGTGGCGTGCGTGCGAACGACGTTCAATGTCACTTAACATTCATACACTTCATACGAAGCCACTTTTTCTAGACCGTCTCAAATCCAACCCAAACTTGAGCACACCTAAAATGGGATCTTTAGCAATTTTTTTCACTTTTTGAAATCTTCTATTTAAAAAAAATGTGTTTTTTTTAAATTCAATTTCGTAAATTCGAAATTAATATAATGGGAGCACATAAAAAATGTTCTGCGCATAAAAAATCGTATTTTCTGAATTATGAGGTTGAATAATTGGGATAAAAAAATGTATAGCGGGGATTTCGATGGTACTTTGATTTATATTGTGGTGCATACATGAGACGGTGAAAGAAAAAAAAAAAAAAAAAATGGTTGACAGAGAATGCTTGGTATATGCCTGCACCATGTGCTTATTAGTGTAAATTCGAGAGACGGAGGAAAAGCTTCGCCTGGCTAGTCCAAGGAGTTGTTCGTCACAATTCACTTCACCTTTCTTTCCGCCCCACTTATCAGTCGTTGTCATATGTGCACTTATCTATGTAGGTAATGAGCGTCGAGTAATTGAACTGTGAAGCCAGAATTTGTTGAATTATTCAGAGCCTTTCATTGCTAATAATTCATCATTCCATGAAGTCTGTTTAAAAATTTCTCCTTCATTTTATACCCTGAGGAAAAAAAAAATTAATATTTGTATATTCAATTTGCTGAAATGATTGTAATAAAACGATGCTTATCATTTTTTAATTATAGAAATTTATAAAACAACGTATCAGAATGACTGGCAAATCATTAGTTACTCTCTCTCTTCGTCATCGTCGTCTACCCCTGAGTCATTCGACCGCGACTTAACTCCTTCTCGAACTCGCGAAAGTGCGTCCTCTTCGTCGTCGGTGGCTCCAGGCCAACATTGCTGAGCGTGGCCACGCGTGTTCCTCTTCTTCTTCTTCTTCTTCTCGTGGCCCTAAGTCTAAAATTGCACGAACTGGCATGCTCCGTTGTTGCTACCTAGCATGACGTAGATATGCTCTGTCTCCTCCGAACCTCTTCTAGTTCTTGTTCTCTCTGGCTTTGTCGTATCGTCTGGAACAAATGGCATTGGTTCGTCTGGTCCCGAGTCTAAACTCTCAAAAGCGGACACTTCACTTCAGCCCCTTGAAATACCCACACGTGTTCGCCTCGTTTTCCATCTTCCTGGAAAAACCCCACTATGATTTTTCAGCCAACCAACATTTAAAAGAAAATCAACCTCGCGTTATCAACAGCCATAAAAAATCATTTCAACGTGCCCATAAACGAGCACAAGCCTTCAGGGTAAAGAAATGCGAGTTTCTACGTTTGCACATTGAGAATAAAAATTTTTATCGAAAAAAAAAATACAACAAATTTCGTTAATTATAGCAATTAATTTAAGGAGTTGAATGGGATTTTTTAATAAATGCTCCTGGCAGGAATAAAAAATTAATTAAGGGCAGCAACTAAATTAGTTTGTCTTCTCAACGAAATCTTTTTTTTTTTTTTCGGAGCAGCGTTGATGAAAATAAAAAATAATGAAGTCCGCTGGGAGCATACGTGAATAATACGCAAATAATTCTTTCCTTTAGGCTGAACGTCTGAGTGAACACGGTTTTATTTGATACTATATACACACGAGTAACACTCACTGCGTAAGCAGTTGAGCCTTCCTCGTCACGAGCAACGTAAATATATATTGAATTTTGTGTTTGTGATTTCAGCATTCCCATTCGCAGCCGGTATTCGGGCCGGATATCCCACAGTCCTGCCCAGCCAGTATGGGTAAGTTTCATCCTGTGTTACGATACGCACAAGTTTTACGTTTTAATTGCCTATAGGTTATTATATGAAAAAATAATATTTAATAGCCAAGGGTCGAGGTAAAAAAAATTCAATAATTGCCATAATTAAAAACCAATTTAGAAATAAATTATTTCATTAATAAAAAAAAAAAAAAAAAACGCGGATCACTTTTCTGCCCAATGTTCGATTCTTCGATACAAAATCAATAGTAAAATGAATCGACGAATGGCAGATAAATGGCAAACTAGCACTAAAAAAAAAAAAAAAAAAAATGTTGATACACAAGGTTTGTTAAAATAGAATGTAAAATGACATTTCAGCATCCCGATGAGCGCGCTTGAGCGCAAGCTCAACGAGGGGAGGAGTGATATTGAGATGGTGGGGGGAGGAGAATCGGTGAACTTCGATCCCCGTTCTCTGTGGGGTACTCGAGGCCCGTGATCCTTCTTCTTCTTCTTCTTCTTCTTCTTGCTCTCATTGAAGGATTTGTCTGAAAAGTGCCGAAAAGACGAGAGGGCTAATGAAAAAAACGAGAGAGGGAGAGAGATCGATCGCGTGGAGGGAGAGAGAGGGAGCTAGGGGCGTGAGGGAGGAGGGAGAGCGATCGAGAGGGAGAGAGAGAGGGAGAGAGAGAGGGCGAGAAAAGAGAGAGAGAGAGAGCGGCACACGCACACGTTTACGAACAAAACAAGCCATGAGTACCTATCTACGAATTATTTACATATTTTTCTAAATATATTGAGTATACAAATAATATTGCCAATGATTTTACCAAAGATCGAATTTTGTTGGGTTGTGTTTTTTACGTTTATTTTTATTTTGTTAATTTTTTTATTTTTTTTTGTTCTTTACTTTCTTTCGTTGTTTTTTACTTTCTTGATAATGATTATTAAGTGACTATGATAATTGAAGTGGATTTGCGGTTGTTGAGATTTTCTTTTTTTGGATTTGTTTGTTTACCGATTGTTTATCTTTATCGATTGTGGATTTGTGATAGATTTTGTCGTTGGTCTTTTTTAAATTGTTGGTTTTTCATTTTTTTTTTCATTTTTTTTACACCACTCTGCGGTTTATTGGTTGGTGTTTTTTTTTTTTTTTTATTTCTCTCTATCTATCACTTAATCCAGCATCGGAGTCAATCACAATAATCAATTAATCAATTATTATTATTATTAATGATTAATTATTAATACGCAATGGTGAATGTTGAGCGGTGACACGCGTGACGTCACCTCAATCAATAATACCCGTTACCGTGAGTACGTATATGAAATTCTCCTGCGAACTTGACCCACTGCTGTGCTCGCCACTGTTACGAATAATCATCGGTACCATATATTTGCGCGATCCGTAACCACATGGAAAATGTGTATACTTATTAAAAATACACATTCCGATATTTAAAAAATATATATTAAACATTTTTTGCAACTATATCCATAGAAATCAATGAAAGTCAAAAATACATTTGAAATATTTATAAACAAATTTCATAATTATTATATTACAAATATATTCTGAATATATGAAAAATATTAATATGGTTATGAAAATTGAACTATAATTGCAGATAATTTTTTTTTTAATTTCAATGAGAAATTAAAAATTGTATATATATATATATTCATGGCGGTAATACGGCTTATTTTCCGTTTTAGTTTTCTCGTTATCGCTTGAAAATGTTGTGGTACGTTTCCAGCTCCTTCCGTACGTTAACAGTATGTACAAATTGAGAAGTAATGTTTTTTACATTTTTTAACTTTGTCTTTTGATTTTTTTTTTTTTTGACGTTTCGACGTTGTTTTGGGATGGCCTATGGTGGCGGGATCGATGCGCCGAGTGACTGTGTTGCTGTGGCTATTATTCGGGCGCGGGAATTTCGACGGAAATAGATCAGACGCTTGAGATTCCCGCGAACGGCCGATGTACTGCAGGTGACCGTACGACCATTTGTACTACGTGCACCTGCGACTCCACGCCAAGTGTTCAATTTTTATTGCGAAGCACTCGTCGACCGTTCGATTGTCAATCGATTCTCTTCGCCCACTTTACCTGTGATTTTTTTTTGGACAAGCGCACGAAAAATTTCGACCCGGTAAAATTTATGCAAAAAAAAAATGATAAAAACGTGACACATAAAATAATGGACATTTTTTTATTGCGTTTATCATAATAAAAATTTGAAATAGAATTCCAATAGATAAATAAACAGCTGTTAAATATATTTAATTCGCATAAATTAGCATGAATTTGAGCGTGAAAAAAATTCACCCGGTGCTTAAGCGCCCGAAATTTCATCTCAGAAAGTCGAGTATCGAATGTACTGAAATATTTTTCGTAGGTTTAATGCGAAAATAGTGGAAGTGGTCGGGTAACCTCGTCGTGGGGTCGGTTCGAGAGCGGTTTATACCTTGGCCACGCTGTGTAGAAACACAAAACCATTAGTAGATTATTAATAACCTCTTGCGTGTGTGGTAAGGGCTTACACTACACTTGGTGTCGCTATTGGTGTTGTTTTTTTTACGTTAATATTACTTTTACGTTTTTTTTTTTTTTTAATTTCACGTTTTTTATTTTTAATTATTTATTTTTTGTTACTTTTGGTGTTGTACGTGGTGGTTTTGAGTCTTAATAACACACGGCGTAGCGCCTCGATCGCGTGCTGCAATCGTCGGACGCGTGTATTAATTAACGAAATAATAATGAGCACCGTAATCGTGATCAGCTGATCGCCGTCGAGGACATTTTCCACAGGACTTGGAATATTTCGATACGATCATTCGATTATTCCGTAAAAAAAAAAAAAAATCAAACTCCACTTAAATTATAAAAAAAAAAATGACAACTAGTTGCTGAAGAATTCCCTGAAATGGAGTGAATAATTTTCAAAACCGTAAGAAAAAGATATACGTAAAAAATCGTACGACCCTCCGGAGAGCAGATTTTTTTTTGTTCGTCTCTGCAAATGCCATTGGTTGACCTCTTCATCATTGTTGCAGCCCTGAGGAACACCCAAAGGGTCAAAGCAATCGGGAATTTCATGAGAAAAAATGAATAACTCGTCAGAGAATAATAGAAGGCGAAGGCGGGGAACAGTAGGGAAGAATCAGAGCGAGGACCGGAGTGATGACGAAGATGCTGAAGAGAGGATAGAGAGGAGAGCAGACGTCACGGGCCGAGTCCTCGGCGACGAGAGCGCACGTCGGAGGGTCGTGGGCGGACACTCAAATGAAATTCAACACCGGCAGCAGGAGCTCGGCGTGGCTGATCGTCTCCTCTCTCTTCAGCAACTCGCTTCGCCTCTCGTTCTTTCCCTCTTCCTGTCCCTCCCGCGTTCCCTCTGTGCGTTCGTACGGATTTCGTTGCTGCTGCTGGTGTGTCGTAAGTCCCGGACTGTATAACGACGTCGTAGCGTCGACGCGTTCACCGCGCCCGGCCATCTTGGAGTCTGGCTTCGGTCCAGTCTTTATTTAGATCCACCTGTCCCCCGGTGTCAACCTCTCTCTCTGTTTCTCATCTCCAACTCGACTCTCCGCCTCGTGTGTCTTATCCGCTTTTCCTATTCGACGCTCTGCGTCTGTGTTTTTTTTTTCTTTTCTTCTTCATCTTCTTCTTCATCCTCCTCTTCGTCTCCTTTGACTCTGAGACAGCGAGGTTTTGCTCGCTGTGTGTTAAGACAAGATTTAAAGCTCGTGCATTAGCTTTTCCGTATTTTCCTTCTTCATGTTCGGTCGTTGAATCGCCCTGTTGCTGCTCTTCGTGTCCTCGCTTCTATTCTCGATTAGAGGAGACCCAAGATCCTGCACTTGTTGGTCTTTCTCACGACGTTTTCTCATAAAATCTTGAATCAATTGAGTACTTAGGATGAACTGGAAAACGAGAATTATCGCCACTTCAGGAGTTTGGGCTCTTCGTCTTCCTCTTCAGCTTCGAGACTGTGAGCTTTTGGCTTCGTCGTCGAGATTAAAAGCTTCTGCATCAGCTCTTGCATATTTCCTTCTCTTCATGTCCTCAAAAGCAAGATCCTGGACTTTTGACGTGTCTTCATAAAATCTCAAATCAATTTTGTGCACTCGGGATGAGAGAGAAAATTTTATTGCCACTTCAGTAGTTCATGCTCTTCATCTTCGTCTTCAGCTTCGAGACTGTGAGCTTTTGGCTTCGTCGTCGAGATTCAAAGCTTGTGCATCAGCTCTTGCATATTTCCTCCTCTTCATGTCCTCAAAAGCAAGATCCTGGACTTTTGACATGTCTTCATAAAATCTTGAGTCAACCGAGTGCACTCAGGATGAAATAGAAAATTTTATTGCCCCGGTGGGAGGCTGTTTACGACTGGAGCTTCGAGTATGATTTTCGAGATCTTGAAGAAGCGTGTAATGAGCGTCGGTTCGTCAGCACGTGCGGATGACTTCATCCCTTTTTCTTCAATGTTGCATCTCGAGTCGGTTCTTCGTGTCGCGGCGTCGTCTTCCCGAGGTTCGCCTCTTTTTCGTCGTTTTCTTCGTCGTCGGCACTCCACGAAGACGTTATCCTTTTGCTCTGGTTAGCCATAAAGGCGGGACTTTCTATTTTGGCCTCTCCCGTTAAGAGACGAGTCGCTGAGAGAAAGAGATATTCAAAGTGCGACAGACTTGCACCTGTCGTCGTCGCTCTTCGAGTCGCAGTTACAACGCAAGCGTCACGACGTCAGGCGCCGATCCAGCTTCTTTGGAATCTCGGATAGCCCGGACTCCGAATATCACGAGCTCGTCATTCATCGTTGGCTTCAACCTCGCTCTCCTCATCTCGTCTATAAAAATCCTAATGCAGGCCCCGAACGAGAGCTTTCGAGCTTTCGGCTCGGCTGGAAACGACATGCATCAGCGTGCTCGCACGCTTCGACGCCTCGGTCGTCCTCAGCTCCGAACACATCCCCATACAAATTCCTCTCAACCTGCACTTCCGGCTTTTAATTGGCCAATCAAAAATTCGAGGCGCTGATAGATTTACCCTGAAGAAATTTCGCTGCTCATACAAATTAGGTCCAAAGCTCCTCATTTATTTGTCATTAATTACGAAACCATAATTTATTCAATGGTTAATTATTATTATTTCTTTTTGGTAAAAAGAAAGGTCCGGAAATCAGGAAATAATTAGCCAAATTAAATATTTTTATTTTATGAATTAGAATTTGTGGTAAAAAAATATGAGATTTATTAAATTATTTTTTTTGCCCTGAATTAATTGGAGCACTTTTATTTAAAAAATAAAAATAAATAAAGAATTTATGAGCAATTGAATGAGACGAGTCATCAAGTACTCGTATTACATTATCGCGGTGAAAAAATCAGCGAATTAATCGGGATTGAAGCGATTAATTACAGAGAAGCGTGTTCTCGATTTCCGCGTATAATTCGCGCACTGTCATTCACGATTTGTGACGGGGAATATGTATAATCGGCACGCGAGGTCACGGCCCGCGTAGAGAAAAATCAGCAGCGCGAAAACCCCGTCACTTTGGTTGGGGGTGCGCATTGCTGCGCGAAACCACCCTCCCACCAGGCACATTTTCATTGGACGAGGCGAGGCTTTTCACGGATTGGCGGATCATCCCATTGGATTATCCGTGGCGCCGGCGCCACTGCAGTCGCCACCCCCATCGTTAAAAAAGGCTCTCCGATGCCACGAGAGCGCAACCATAAATTCACCCCGACGATAAATTTAACCACGTCCAGCCACGGCTTTCACCCCTTTCTCCACTGTCACCATTTTTTACCTCGCCACGTTTTTTTTTATTGTACGTAAATTTCAGCGGTGCACACTGATAATCAAAATATCCAAACTCGAACACCATTTTTCAAGCTGAAAGTACTCTCGCACTTTTCTTTTCAACCCTCGTGCTCATTTCTCTCGAATTTTTCGTAAAAATTCAAATTTCCTCGGGACGTTCAAACTTTTTCCCGAAAAACTACAAAATATGCTTCCGGTAAATTGATTTTTATTTCTCAACCCTTATAACCAACCCAATATACCCAATCCAACAAAAAAAAAATTACAATTCTTCTAAAAAAAAAGGCAAATGATAAATTCAATCCCAAGAAACCAATTTAAAAAACCGAATGCCAAATACAAAAGAAAAAATGAATTGTCCTTACAACAACACCTAAAAAACAACCCCATCAATTAATCGTCACACCCAAATTGCAAATAAACAATTTCGTCACAAGCACATTATTAAAAAAAAAAACAAAAAAATGTATTCCCATTTTCCGCGTCTAATTACCATCACAATTTGGGCTGCTAACGAGTGCACGTGTCGTTGAAGAAAAATAGAGGGACTTTTTCGTGGGGTTCCCCGTGAGCGGGTCCGTCTCTGGTGCGGGGGAGTAAGCGGGGCTTTTACAGCTACGTAGAACCGCACGTACGTACGTACGTACGTACGTACGTCATACGGCACATAATCGCGTTGTTACGTTGTATGCATGCGGGACAGTGGAGAGAAGAGGGTGGGGGGGTGGACGAGTCGAGATGGTAATCGGCCGGTGGCCACTTTGCGTCGGAAATCGAGGGTGGTTACTCGTTTCCGTCACGAAACGCTCCGTGAGCGGTATCCGAGTGAATATGGGAGCCGAGCCTCGAGTCACGAGTGCGACTCGCAAGCTTATGGTATAGGCTTCGTGACCGCAAAGCGATTCCCGTCGTGTTTCTCCCCTGGTCCTTAAGGGGGCGGTCACCATCATCCAAGTATCACCCTTTCTCTTTGCTCCCAAGTGTACACACGCGTTCGTTTTTCATTTTTATATTTTTTCTGCGCTTCACTTAATTACCAATTCCCGCCATTTATTTTCCAAATAATCGCAATATATTCACAAACGTCACCTTTATTGCATAAATAAATATTCCGCCTCGGGCTTTTTGATATCTCCGCGCAATTACGCCTCCGGTAAAACGCAAAGTACATCGGATTGCAATTAGGTAAATTGCAATCGCGATATCGCGAAATGGTAACTTTGATGGGCAGCGGAAAAATAAAAAAAAAACGGTGGGGGGAGGAGGGTGGTTTATGCATTTTATATGACGAGGGGGTGTGGGAGTCCATAGCCATCGCTTTTTTCCATCTTATATATACATTGTTGTACGTCCATATGTGGATTACATGGAAAGTGGTGATGGTCGGGAATGGAGATAAATTCCATTTCCACAAATGGATTAATTCTGGGCCGACGGATGGTTCGCTTGACACTCGTTTTAATCTGGGTTACCTAAATAACCGTGAGTCGTGTTTAAAAAAAAAAGAAATAATGTCCGAGGATTAAGAGAGAATCGTGCGATGGGAGGGAAAAAACCGTGAGTCTCGTCGTCGTGTCCTGGTCGTCGCTGTCGATGGTAGGAATAAAAAAGTAGCGCGCAATGGGACCGAGTGTGTGAGGCAGGTGGGAGTAGCGGGTGGCCCCGCGAGGAGGACACGCGAGGCATCCATAATGCACGGACCTCGGTCGAGAGATGCAACCGACAGATAATTTCCATGAAAATGTGCGCTGCGGTGAGACCATCCGCAGGACTGACACAGCCCGGCAACTCGCTGCTGGCCAGTCCGCCGCTAAAATACCATACTGCGTACCGGCACGACCATCGCTCGACTTCCGGTTCGCTCGCCAACCAACACATCCGACCGCCACGAGTCACTGGACATTTCACGCGGCACGTGTCCATTTTTCGGTGCATCCCCCAATTTTCTTTCATCGTTTCGTAACATATTGTTACTTTTTTTTTTTTTTTTATTAAATTTTATAGCGTGTACCAAAGAAGCACAAAATATTCGATAGATTTTTTTAAATTAAATTCTTATTGGAATAAATAATTAATGAAAAAATTCGCCGGCCATTTGTCGTCTCGGTGGCTCAACGATTAATATTGTAACAGCTTAACGATATTTACCGTAGCACTCGCAATGCACACAGTCGAAATGAGCGACCAATCGGTTTCTCCTTTCCCACTGAGTCCAGTTCGAGGCCGACTGGACAACATATTATTGATTGCCGGAGTGTGTGAGCAATAGTCCGGACACTGGGCATTATCGATCGGTTGAAAAGTTCAGGGCTGTCCAGGAAGCGAGAATCGGCGACGATACACTCGGTTATTTGGTCTCGTCGGGAGCCCCGATCGCATAATCGTACGGTATTCTCCTCCTCGGCAATTGCTTGGACATTTTTCGTTTAAACGTTTGGATCGCTTGGATCAATGGGGAGATTTTGATTTGATTGTATCGCTGTGATCGATCGAGGATCAATTTGAGCGCGCGCGCGCGGTCCAGGTACTAACGTTGGTGTTAGATAATTCGTGTGCCGTGTGCCGATTTAGTACATACTATATATTTATATATTTAATACATGTATACATACATAGGATATGCTGTGTACCTATTACACGTTTTATTTGGTTTGCTGTTTTTTGGCGACACCTCTTTGGCAGAAGACGTTTGATTTACTTCTTTTTTTTTTCTTCTTCTTTAATTTGTATTTTTTTTTTCTTCTTCTTAATCATAATATCGTACAGTAATATTGTGAGTTCGGAGCGTGAGGATCCGATTCCTGTTCCCGAAATCCACCCACTTCTCACGATCCTTCATTCCTTCTTTCGATGGATCCCTGAAGAGCCAACTTCCGCAACTCCCTCGGGCAAAACACCCGCACGCATCAAATTCGCAACAATTTAGCCCTGGAACGGCAGCCGAGGCTCCAGCACTCGCTGTGATCCCGATTTTTTTACACGATATATTAACGTCCATGCATTTTTCGAAAATTGTACAAAAAATTTCGACCATTTTAGAGCTGCTCCAACATTGGTTATGTAAAAAAAGTACTAAAAAATTAATTGGCATTAATTAAACGACTAAGAAGTTGCCCCGGAGCCAGAAAATCCATTTCTCATTAAATACCATCGCAAAAAAAAAAAAAAAATTAAACAATAAAAAAAATGTCTGGTTCCGTCAGTTCCAGGAGATCCAATCTCATCAGACCCGCAAGAATCCATCTTTCCCCCATTTTCCCATCCCTTACCATCCACCAAAAAAAAAAAAAAAGAAAAAAAAAACCCTCTTCGGTATTCTCCAATTTGTCATTCATTCTCATCGCAACTTATTCTCTTTTCCAGAGTGCCACCAGGTTACATGTACCAATCGCCTTACCTGGCAGCCGCAGCTCCGGGTGGTCAGCTTCTTCAGCTTCCGGCGACGCAGTTGAGTCACGCCGCGGCGGTAGCAGCGGCCTCGCAGTTCTACGAGTACCAGAACGCGGCAGCTGCAGCTGCGACGTACCCTGGAACGTCCTACAACTTCGCGGACGCATATTCGCCGTACACGAGCGCAGCGGCTGCCGGTATGTGTTACAAAAGCGTCCACAAGAGCGCAATCGACAGCAACGACCTCGCCAATCGCCTCCACCATCACCATCAGCAGCAGCAGCAACAACAACAACAACAACAACACCAGCAGCATCAGCAGCACCAGCAGCAGCACCATCACCAGCAACAGCAACAACATCAGCAGCAACAGAGCAGCGCCAACGGTGGAAGTCCGGGTCTTATGGGACACCATCGCGTGGACAAAACCCCACTCGCATTCTATCTGCCGTCAATGCTGCGTGGCAATGGTAGCGATTTCAACACAAACAACAACAAAGTCTTCAAACACACACACACACGTAGAGCAAAGTTGCGATAAAATATCTCTCACACATTTGTTAAGTTGAAAGGCTTTGCTTGCGTTGTTATTATTTGCCGCACGATTCACACGAACATAAATACGTACACGAGAGACACTCGTACGTTTCCTTGATTCGGTGGAATAAAAATGAAGAAAAATCGGGCAACGGAATGGTGACAGCGCATTGATCGTCGATGGGACACTGACAGGCTCTTCAGCTTCTCATCGATGTTCGAAGCGGATTTTCTAATTCCGCCAGCGATTTTTCCATGCGACACGACACATTTCGTCGAACGAACATTTTTCTTTCGGGCAATCTTTACTATCTCACTTCTTCCTTGGTTGCGGCAAATTACATGTAGAGGGTTGTTAATTGAAGAGAAGGAAAATAATTGATAATGCGAAAAATTAGAAGCCCGGCAATGAGGTCTTGCATGTTAACGCTCACGAATGGCAAAAGAAATGCACGCGACGTCAATGTGATGTTGGGACGATGATCACGACGACGACGATGATGATGATGATGATGATGATGATGATGATGACGATGGTGATGATGATGGTGATGATGGTGGTGGGGCATTGGCAGGATCGACCGCGACGATGGTCGAGGATCTGTCGCTTTTCGCTTTTGATTAATCGATGATTGAACTTTTCGGCATCATCGAGAGAAAAAAATAGCGAAGGAATCGTGATAAGGAGTCTTATCAGTTCTGTTGTTAATATTCATTCCTCAATATTTGCTTTCATATCTCCGCTTTCTTTTCCGAGTTTATTTTATTTTTTATTATTATTTTTTTTTTTGTATACTCAATTTCTTCTTTTCGCTAATTTTCCACGTGCAATAAATTCCCCGTCGATCAATTATCCGAATCAAACGTCACCTTTTTCTATTCTCCTTTTTTTTTCAGCTAACGCAGCTGCGGCTAGCTACGTAACCCCATACACGTACGCGACGTTGCCAGGTGCGGCAGGTTTGCCGGGCTCAACCGCGGGGGCGGCATTTCCGGCTCTTCAATATCAAACGACACCCCAAGAAGCCAGGCTCCAATAGACGGCGAGTTTCGCGAGGAGAAGACGCACATCGGAAGATATCGGCCGCGTCAATGATATCGCGGATAACTAGCCCAACGATAACCACGTGACATTCCCTCGGGAATCTCACGTGTTACTTATTTATAGTCTGAAACACACACACACACAAAAACCATAACTTCTCATTCTTTCCCCTCTCCCCGCCCCCGAAATCAAGATATTTTTTTTTTTCCCCACGCTCAGAGTCGATTTCCCCATGAATCAAATGAGCGAGACTCAATTAGTGAGATTGGCGAAGAAAATAATTAAAGCGAGGCAATAACTCTCGAGAATTCGAGTCGCATAAGGAAATCGGTAGAAATCGGTTTGACCCTCTCGAGAGGTTTCATTGTTCTTCGTCGATATCCTGTTATTTCCCATAGAATATCTTCCTCAAACTTCCCGCAGTCCTTCGTTCCTCACCCGTTAAATTAGGAGCCAAAATTGGCACGCTTGCGCAGCCAGCCAATCGCCTCCAAAGAGAGATACTAGTGTTATACTATTTATATTGATGATTAAGCGACGTGGTGTACGCCGTTGTGCCTAATTAGCGCACCCTCGCGTGTCCGCGACGACGACGACGACGACGACTACGGCTCGCGAGCTCGAGCAGCGAGCTTCTAACTAGGTTACTATATATTTTGGCATGTATCGATGCTACCGATTGTATATTTACACGTAGCGTTAAGTGATACGGTCATCGGAGACCACGCGAGAGTCTCATCTTCGGCTCCTGTGTAAGATAAAGATATTGAGATCGTATTGAACGACGATCGTCATCGATAACCAATGCGTCAAGGTTCGACGCTGTGGAGCCTCAAAATCCGCCCCAAATCAAAAGTACAAAAGCAATTTTTTCGATAACATCCAACGAGGATTATGGTGTTTCAACGGTGGACCATAAAACCGATACGATAGAATGTACATGATACTTTGTACCTTTGAGCAGTTCAATGCAGAAAAAAAAAAAAATGGCATGATTTAATTTGCGGCTGTATTTTTTTTATATTGCGGGGAAACAATTGTTCTTGTACTTCGGTTTTGGCGTGGAAAGAAACATAGCTGCAGGTCTTGCCTTCGTTTCTCAGTACAATTAAAGGATAGCGTTGAATATTCGTAAAGTTTAATGATAATCGGATGAGCGTAGTCATCATTTCGGATTAGCGATTCGAGAGACACAACGATGCCCGTGTATTACGTTTGATTATCTCCTCCTTTTTTTTTTTTTTTTTTTTTTTCAACACTAACCGCGGTGGCCTTATCGCGCGAGCGAGTAATTAAGTGTCTTGAGTAATTGAGGGCCTTGAATAACGAATATCGACGTCCCGTTTAAAGCAATAAATACAAAAAATAATAATAATGACGTTCAATAATGAAAAGAAAGAAAAAAAACAGACACAAGCAAAGTTGAGTGAAGAAATGGACTCGAATGTGGCCTTTCCGTCAATGGGATTGCACTGATACTCGTGTCAATGATGTACCAACGTCTCTTTTTGTCATTTTCACGATCGTATGTCACATCTTATCGAGCCCCTCGAAATTTTCGGTAGATCGAAGCTCGCTAAATTGATCGTGCTCGATCAATCGTCTCTTTGGTGCCTTAAATGTCGAGTCGAGCGCATTCGTCGGTTAGATGCTAGTCAGTGGAACGTTGGTGAGCTAGAGAGGCGCCGAAAAACGGAGTCGCGAAGGGAAAGAAGCTCGGGGAGTGCGAGGACAGACGAAAACAGGGGAGAAAGGGTATTGCAAAAAGAAAAAACAAAAAAAAAACGAAGCGAAGGCGAGGAAGAGAAGGAAGACGAATAAATGTGCAGAGAGATATAGAGAGGGTCGGAGAGCTAATGGAATGAGGCTGTCTAGTCTTAAAATCTTAGTGACTCAAGCGAAGAAGTCACTTTGTTCGTTAGTCCTTCGAGTAAATATTTGATGATAAGCAAGGAAATGTTGAGAAATGGAAAAATGATAAAAGAAATAAAAAAAATAGCGACACAGAAAATAGAGAAAAAAAGAAGAAGAAAAAAAAAATACCCACTTGTACTTGTATAAAGAGAACGATGAAGAGCAGAGAAAACGAAGGAATGTAAAGTTGACGTGTAGTTCAACGATTAAGTCTAGCTAATGATAATTATACGTATAAATAATATTATATTCGATCGTATAGGTTACTAGGTAAATAAATTAACGTTATTATCATTATTGCCACTATTGCGACGATTATTTTATTATTATTGCCATTTTATTATTGTCATTATTATTATTATTATTATTATTGACTCTTATTATTGCTATTATTATTAATTATTTACAACTATTTTCCGAGTATAGAATGTACTTAAACGTATGTGTTAAATGAAGAAAAAAAAAAGTAATTGGGAGGAAGACAACCGTGATTAAGTGACGTAATTGCGCGTTTTGTGCAAAACCAATTAAGTGTAACGGAAGGCAATGGAAAAATCGAAAGAAAGAATACGAATTGCGTGGGCGGACGTCGGAGTCAACAGGCAGCAGTAACATTTTTGTTTTCTGCTCCTAAATTTCGTTGACTTAAGGTCTGACCCTCTGACATCCTAACGTCACTAGGATCTGCCGATTGTAATATATCGCTTGTTATCTTCAGTAATAATTATTATACCAAGGTATATTAGATTAATGAGAAACAAAAAAAAACAACAAAAAAGCAAACAAATATATTGTCTCTAAGAGAAATTACGGGGTGTATTTTAATTTCGTGACTTTTTAATCTCACTTCGTCCTCGTAAATTCCATTGATTCATGATCCTTTGGTATTTTTTTCTTCTCCAGTGCAGTGGAAAAAAAAAAAAAAACGAAACCAAAAGAAAATGTTCTCTCCAAGAGAAATTACAGGGTGTATTTTTATTTTGTGACTTTTTAATGTCACTTCGTGCTCGTATTCCATAGCTTCATGATCCTCCGGTGTTTTTTTTTTCTTCTCCAGTGCTAAAGATAATCCACATGGGATCGAATCCAGCCTCCAGAAACGAGGGACACCATAGACATCACCAGCTTTGCCGCCTCGAGACGACGTCTGAACGCCACGGGACATTACTACTGTATCGGCTCCCGGCTCGTTCCAGCTACCGAAATAACTCGCTCGCTGGAGTCGAGAAATGTGCGAGAGGCATGCACGCGATCCCCGCTCATATCAGACGCCGCACAGACAGACCCGCTTCTCGAAATTGACGAAAACTCGCGGCGACAAGCCGCACCTCAAAAATCGCCGATTTCACTCCAATTAATCTAACGATTTCATTTCTATCGATTCATATTGAGAATATTGCATGTTAACATTTTTTTACTTTATTAAAAAAAAAAAACATTCATGGAGTATTTCTAAGTAATAAATTTTTCAATTTCAAGGCCAATGCACTTAATTAACGTAATCACTGCGTTTTAGAATTTTACTATTTATTTATCATAAATGAAAAAAAAAAAAAACAATATTACATTTTTTTACTGATTATATTAATTTTTTTAAAATTAATTTAGAAAAATACTTGAAATTTAATGAAAAAAAAAAGTCCAGGCCCTTTCGAAAAATGGGAGGAAAATTCGATGGAACCATTTTACCATTTGAGTTAAATGGGAAGAAGTACCGGAATCCACGAAGATGTCAGCACCGACCGCGATGGTTCGAAGCGGAGCGGCAGCCTCGAGGAGAGAATGAGCGGGAGCAGCAGAAGAGATCGTTGAATGACCAGAGAGCCTTATCATTTGATTCAAATGGACGGAGTAGGGGACCATTAGCGCTACCAGCGCTGGTACTCAGTTATCCCGCGATTATACGCAAGATTGACCATCCTCGATCTCGGCCGTGAAATCTCTTTCTGTTGTGGATGTAAAATCCGCCAGTATTATTATTATCATAACGATTATCATTATTATCACTATTATTATTATTAATAATATAACAAAAATCATCGAGCTGTGTTATCGTAAGACGAGCGAATTGACTGAGGGTTCGAGGGCCTGGATTACCACCCCCTCGTGTTAATGTGGATCCTTGAGGCTCGAAAGATCGAAATAATCGAGTGCAGCTGAAGGTTCGATTGATTTTTCCTTACTTTATCCCGAAGAAAATATTTTTTTTTTGCACCAAAATATATTACTTATTGGCAAATTAGTAATTGGGGAAAATTGAGAAGAAACGATTTATTTGAGAGCATAATTGAAATTGGGAAAGATTATTGATCGCGATCGATTGATTTTTCATTGATTTATAGGGACTCGGGGAGGAGAAGGTTTGAACAAAAATTTTAACAGCCGTCCCATTAAATTGTTCTGTGGGACGCGCTAACGCTAATGCAACGCGTTTGACACTTTGGCATATATAGCGAACGGCCGGAAGTACTTACGATTGCGATTTCGATCGATCCTGGATCCACCCATTCCAACTGAACTGAACGGATGTGTTGAACGGTTACCAAGCGACTCTGGAAACCACGTTTTTTTTTTAACAATGACGAGGCTCTGTCGATCTGATTAGAAGGGTTACGTGATTTTGCATGTCTCCGGATTGATCCACTGACAGGTCAACTCAAACTAAATTTCTCTAAATCGCACAGACCCAAAACAAATATTTTCCAGCACGAAATCCATTTTTTTTCCTGGACTAACAAATTTTATCGTCATCTCAGCAAAATATCTTTTCTGTGTACGAAAAATAAAATTTACAGCGAATTTTTTTTTATATTACATCTTATCATTCCCAAAATATTAATTAAAAAACAAAAAAAAAACAAAATTAAATTTTTCTCTCGACAAAATGTATCATTGAATTACTCGCAGGATAAATAAATTGAACTAAAATGTAATAATCGATAGTGAGAATTGAAACGATGTTATTTATAAAATACGATATTATTTAATAATGAAGCCACTTTTGAAAAATAAAAAAATCTTTTCCCCTTATTTTTTTCCGCTCGATATTTCGAGTCATTGTCCGCCGGAGTCACGATACCAGGATAATCGATATATCGCTGTAATTCATCGATAGACTCGTCTAGAAATGATATCCAGTTGAGATAAGCTCGAGGCTTAAGCTCGGATAGGAGCTCGGAAAGATGCACCTCGGAGATTCAGTAGCGACGACTCAAGATCGTCCGAGAGCCAGTTTGAAATTTACTGTCGTCATCGGTTCAGCTCGGAGCTGTCCCTAACTCTGTATTCTCTTCTTTATACACACGTTCGCATAATACATGTATACGAGAACGTGAAACGCGGAAGCAATCTTGCTCCATTATAATTTTCACTGGACTAGCCGCTCGACCATGCCGAGGAGGATCGTGAGTGTATTTTGCGTGGAGTACTCCTCTTTGCCCTAGAAAATAATGCCAGCTGTGAACCACTTTCTTTCAATTCAATTCTAGGCCAAGTTCAACGATGCACCGTGCGATTATTCAAGGCCACAAAAAACTAGGAGTCCCTATAATTTCCCTTAATTAAATTGCCTTTTTTTTATACGCATGTGGAGAATCGTTTTGTTTTTTTATTTTTTTTGCATTCTCGGTATTTTTGTGAGAGCTGGTCACGAGAAGATTACTTATATTTTTATCATGAGGCGAAAAAAAACGTTAAAAGTGATTTTATTCGCATGTGGAGAATCATTTTGTTTTTTGCATTCTCGGTATTTTTGTGAGAGCTGGACACGAAAAGATTATTTATATTTTTTTATCATGAGGCCAAAAAAAAAAAAAAAATAACGTTAAAAGTGATAAGTGAATGTGTCGAAAGCAGATTGGAATCTTGTAGCAATGGGTTTCATGATACGACGTCACGGGCCTTTCCTCAGCAATGGAATAAGTGCAATTGAATCCGATTTGAAGGAAGTAAAGGCGTTTTTCTTCGGAATTCATTATGGGGTTCAGCTCCTCATTACGTTTTTTTTTTGTTATTTTTTTTTTTTCTCAGGGAATGGAAGAGTTTGACATTTTTTTCTCGACGCTGGAATAATGGGATATTGAGAATTCTGTTTTTTGTGTGTGTGTTTTTTTTTTCTCTTAATAGCCAAAGCCCGTCCAAGAGGAAGGGATGAAACAGACGGACGGCTGCGGATTATGCGGAATTTATCCAAAATGGTTGAGGGCACATTCCACCTCGAAGACGTTCCTCCTGGTCTATGGACTTCTCGGCATGGTTCAAGCAATGGCATTCATCTACATCGTCGTGACCCTTACGACACTGGAAAAACGATTCAAGATACCGAGTCGCACGACTGGTGAGAGTGGTTATCAATTTTATTATCACATCATCTTCATTCTTTGTCCTTCAGCCTGGAAATAAAGACACCAATTTTTTTTCTTGAAAAAAACAATTGTTCACTTCTAAGATTGTCAATAAATTCTTTTAGTTTATTTAAATGAATGATTTGAAATTTGATTCTCAAATGACCTGCATTTTTTTTTTACATTTTTTTTCAATTCTACCATTGTCAATAACTTTTTGTACGGTATTTAAATAAACCTTATTGGCAAATTATAATTACAAAAAAAAAATATTTCGTATATTTGGATAATAAAAAAAAGCCGAGTGTGTGATTATTTTAACAAACTGTCAAACGAGAGAGAAAAAAAATCTTATTGGCTAATGGAATAATTGCTGACCGATTGTGAACGAGTGGAAGATTAATATATAAGCGTTGCGCTTAACGATGAGAAAAATGCGATTTGTAGATTTACCGGTGGATAGGAGTAAAAAATATGCCGCACACTTGGAGCTCAGTCTGCGAGAGGCCGCAACGTTCACTTCTTATTGGTTGCACCGTCAATTGTGTAATAATGGCCTCGCGAGATTTCCGACGCTCATTATTCTTACGATAATCGCTAAAATGCTTGATATCACGCGAACACAGCTGTATAATCTCCGTTGGCAACGCGTGACGTTTCTCTGTCTCTCGGTAACTCGAGACGTCAAGATTTCCCGAGGTTTTCCACGTGAAAATTCACTTGTGCCTCGAAAGACGCCATATTATTGGGCTAATTAAATGATAATACCTAATTAGGCAAGAGGATTTTCATTGCTCTGTAAATAATGCGAAAACCGAGATACTTTTTGTGGCTTTTCATAAGAATCCTATTACCGGCTACGATCGACCACTGGCTCCTGAAATTCCATATTCAATGTCTGCTGCTATATACCGATTCCGTTTGCTCGGTGCAAAGTCATCACTATCGCCCGTGCACCTTGGAAATATATAGGTGTATATATATATATATATATATAGATTCGACGCGGTATTAAAGGTGTCAACGTTCAGAGAAGCTTGTTTTTATACGATGACAAATAAAAGATAAAAGAGTATAACAGGTGAACAGTTGACGTTATCTTAAAAATTGCAACTATCAGAAGCTCTTACGTTTTATTAATTTTTTTTGGAACTGATCAATGGGCACATTTTATTGATTTTCCTCTCCAAAACGTACAATCAAATTTTGCTCATGGCCAATTCTTCTTTTCAATTCTTAGATGTTATGCATTTTCTGTGGAAAGAACCAACAAATTTTTTTTTTTGCTAATCCAAAGCAGATTGTCTGTTGCCACAGCAGATGAATTTTCGCTTCCTCGTCATTGGCTGCTTCGGAAAATTTGGCAATAAGATTGGCGAAATAAAATGGAAAATTTTCTTCCTCCCTTTTCTTTTGGATTGACATCTCGAAATGTGGTTCCGATATTTCTAGGAGTGATCCTGTCGGGTAACGAGATATCCCAAATCCTGTCGCTGGGTCTGATGTACTACGGGGGTGCAGGTCATCGACCAAGATGGTTGGCGACGGGGGTTGGTCTGAGCGCGATCTCCTGTTTCGTTTTGGCCCTGCCCCACGTGATCTACGGTCCAGGAAAGGACGCGTTGGCCTTGACCCAGGAGTACCTCGACAGTTCGATGCTCAATTCCACGACGACCAAGGTGTCCAGCGACCTTCCTCTGTGCATGGACGGCCCTCCGGAGGACAAGTGCGACGCTGCGGACCTCGAGGACTCGGTGATGCTCCCTCGGCTTCTGGTCTTCCTCTCCCAGTTCATTCTCGGCGTGGGCACTACTCTCTACTTCGGTCTTGGTCAGACTTACCTCGACGACAACACCAAGAAGAAGGACACGCCACTTTTGCTCGGTACAGATGTTGACGGATACCAAGTAAAAAAATGTTGAAAATACGAAGAGGGTCTCGAATTGCACTCAATTGCATTTTGCGATGCACTCTCAATTCGATATTCCTCCAATATTCTTTCAATAATTTCTCATTCCTCGGAATCCTTGGCCAATATAATTGCAAATCAAAATCCATAGCGTTGTTAGATGCTGATAATCGTTTGGTTATCAGTCAGTGAAAAGCAGAAAATAATAATGAATAAAAAAAAAACACGTGAGAGTGTTTGAAGAGTGATAATGAAATACAAAAATCTTCTTGTCATTGTTGATTTTAACAGTTGTGTATGATCAATCTAGCCCACAATCCAGGAGAAGACAAAAAATGTACATTATATATTATGAGCTGATTAATAACTTCTGTAGTGAAGTTATCATTGGCTGTGTTGGTGATAGTGATCGATCAGAGACGCAGGAAATGATCGACGATATCTATGAATATCGATACCACTGATATTCGATTTCAATTTTGACATCGCCCAAATTTTATTTATTGAAATATACATTATATATTATGAGCTCCTTAATAGATTCTGTAGTGAAGTTATCATTGGCTGTGTTGGTGATAGTGATCGATTAGAGTGTGTCTATGAATATCGATACCACTGATATTCGATTTCAATTTTGACGTCACCCAAATTTACTTGCAGGATGCACCTACGCCCTTCGCACTGTCGGCCCTGTGCTCGGTTTCGTCCTGGGCTTTGCTTGTCTCAACCTTTACATCAATCCGAGCCTCCACCCAATCATAGACCAGCAGGATCCAAGATGGTTGGGCGCCTGGTGGCTCGGATGGATTTTTTTGGGCACACTTTTGGCGGTGTTCACCTGCCTCATCGCCATGTTTCCTCGTGAGCTTTCCAAGCCTTTCTCCAAGAAAAGCGATAAGGTAGACAAGAATCAAATTCTCAAGGTTATCTGCTCGTCTTCACGAATATCATGTGAACGTTACCTTTGGCAATACAGAACCATTTCTTTCGACATTTTATTTGGGTAAAGCTTCCTGAGGACATTTTTCCCAAAGACCCTGAAGACCTTTTCGCATGAATAATTTTCAATCTCTCGGAATATTGGCAATAATCGGCAAACTTCGATCTTCGATATTCGACAGGAACTTGGCGAGGAGCCCTTGAAATTGGAAATAAATTTCAACTCGTCACTGACGAAAGACCCGCCGCGGGAAGTGGCGAAGGTGGCGCCAGTTCCTGAAGAGGAAGTGTTCAAGCCGACGATCAGCGATTTTCCGATTACCATGAGGAGAGTGTTCTCCAACAGGATTCTCATGATCAACAGCGTCAGCGCGATTTGCATTATTTTGGGAATCGTCCCTTACATCACCTTCTTGCCGAAGTATCTTGAGGTCCAGTTCGGCACTTCCGCCGCCGGCGGAAGCGTGATAACCGGTACACAATTGTCTCACGATCTCCTAATTAATTTTCTCTCCTCACACGATATTTCATAATTATAATAATGGACCCAACGTAGGAACCGTGTCTCTGGTTGGAATGGTGCTAGGATTTCTGATATCCGGTTTCGTCATCAGCAAATTCAAGCCGTCAGCTTCGAAGCTTCTCGGATGGAACGTATTCGTGGCCTTGTTTTACTTTTCCATCGCTCTGTCCTTCGCTTTCGTTTCGTGCGATGGTCCGCAAATTCAGGGCGTTGACATTGAAAATGCCAGGTGCGTATGATTTTTTAATTGAAGGTACCAAAAATGACCAATTAAGTGTTTGATTAAAAAATTACGTTCTTCAGCACATTCTCGCCATATTAATTATGCAAAATATTTTATTTTCGCTTTCTGAAGTACCAGAAAAAGTTGTTTAAATTATTATAACCAATTACTGGCAATTAGTACTCACCATTTGTATTTCAGGATGCTTAGATGAAAATTTTCATGTAGTATTGCATTTTCCAGAATAAATTTCACCACGGGATGCATATTAATTGTGCAAAATATTTTTTTTTCGCTTTCTGAAGTACCAGAAAAAGTTGTTTAAATTATTATAAGCGATTACTAGCAATTAGTACTGACCATTTTTATTTCAAAATGCTTAGATGAAAATTTTCATGGAGTATTGCATTTTCCAGAATAAATTTCACCACGGGATGCAATTCGGGGTGCAATTGCGAGGGTGTGAAGTACGCGCCGGTGTGTCACGAGGCCTCGATGACCACTTTTTATTCCGCCTGTCACGCAGGATGCAGTACGATCCTCGATGGCAAGGACTACGGCAATTGCAGCTGCGTTCGTCCGTTGCTCTTTGATATCCGGTCGAGCGAAAGCTCGGCGCTCGGGGTGGAAGATTTTGAGACGGGGGTTTTCGAGGAGAGCGATTTCGTCAAGGCCGGACCTTGCCCTTCGGACTGCACGAGAGCTTACTTCGTATACGCAGCTCTCAGTACTCTCACCCACATTCTCGCCTCGTCAGGCAGAATCGGTAACGTTCTCGTGAATTACCGATGCGTGGAGAAGAAGGACAAGAGCTTTGCCCAGGGCGTAACCCTGATGATGATCTCACTGTTCGCCCTTATACCTGGGCCTATACTTTTCGGTGCACTGATTGACTCGACTTGCCTAATTTGGGACGAGTCTTGTGGATCGCGAGGCAATTGTTGGTACTACGACAAGGAGCGATTTCGATATATCGTTAATTACGTGGCTGCAGGTGAGGCCCTTGAAGAGCGGATGCCCTTCGAATTAATTGCACTGAGAGAAAATGAAATTTTTAAAATTTTCTTTGGTAATTTGTTTCATTATTAGTGTTTCTTAATTTACTTTTTAATTCGTACAATCGTTTTTTCAAGTGCAACATGAAATATGTAATTAAAATGTTTATTGATTAGATCGATGACTAATTGAAAAAATTCGCACGTTATTTCAGCGTTCACGTTTATGGGTGCATTGTTCGATGGTATCGTGTGTTATCTCGTGAGGGACCTCGATCTTTACGGACTGAAGGACGACAAGCGTCGGGAGTTCGTAAAGGACGTTATTTCGCCCCCGGAAGGCCCGGAAATCGGTGCGAACGGAAAGCCGGTGATCGTGGATCAGTTGTCGGTGAACGAGGAGATCCAATTCGTGGACAGCCGGAAGTCCTGATGAAACGAAACAAGAAAATTATTCGATATTAAGGATAACTCGTAAGCGCTCCGTTAAGGGGGAGGATAACTTCGCGTGAAAGACAAATATATCCTGTCGCGTCAACGAATATTAGGTAACTTTCGATTCACCTCTACTCGATAATTCCGAAGTAAGGATCACGAAGAAAAATTCACTCCGAGAAAATTCAGTCTCCCTTTCCACCCACGACTATTAATATCCCAAAAATAATATTCTGAAATCGCCTGGATCGAATAACTCGACAATTGGCAATAACCGACGATATTTGTAAATAAACTGACGAGATGACTTTTTATTAAGACACGTTACTAATTATTTTGTTAAATATTTAATTACAATTAATGTATATCGATCGATAAATCGTTTATCGATTTATAATAAATCAATAAGTCCAGTGAAATCGAATCCAATCCTTAGGACGAAAATGCGGGCCGAGAGGACAAGTGTCTATCGAATCCCTGGAAATATACTTCGTCTTTGTCGTTAAGGGTGCACGTTTTGTCTCGCAGCATCCCTAAAGGAGGAAGATTAAATCTCGAGCACAAGCCACGAAGAGTTTCTTCGATATTCCCTACACAGCGTAATGATAATAATAACAATAACAATAATACAAGAAATAATAACAGTAATAACGATAAAAATAATAAACTAAATGAGAAAGTATCGCTGAGAAGAGAGACACAACAAAAAAAGAAAAAAAAAAAAAAAAAGGGTGTAGCATGAGAGGCTCGGGAGTTTTTGTTTGAGAGCCTTTTAATTTTTAAGCCTTCTAGATCTCTCGACTAATGAATTCGGCTTTCTGTGCGCCTCTCTCGTCCGCTCTCCTTTGCTTTGCCCGCCCCCGCTTCAGGCCGAATGGACCCCCGAACGCCTTTCTCAGTCGTTTCGTATCGATCGAGCCTCTCTATCCCGAAGGAGAGCCACGGGGCCGCGTGGAATTACCGAGGATTATAAGCCCCGTGCCTCTGTACTTGGGTCTTACACGTTCTTTTCGTCTTATTTCCATCTACGTCATTCCATCGAGCTTTCGCATTAAGGTCTTATCAGGACGTGCCCAGTGCATTCGGCCGACTATTATCTTTCACGAAATTTTCGACAAGCGCAACAATCCACTTTTTGCACGACACAATTAAAAAATGCCTGCGAATCGATGCAGGATTAAAGAAAAAAATTAATTTAAAAATTGCGAATGAAGTGGAAATTTCATTAAGCCATGAAGTCGAAAAAATGATCAGAGATCAATGAAAACGTGAATTAATTATTTGGGGGCCAAGGATTAATTGTGGTGACTTTTTTTTTTTTTTTAGGATTAAATATGGTCGTTTCTGCTGTTTTGCAATGATCGCTTCCCTTGATGGAAATGTCATGGCGCACGTCGCGATCCGAATTGTCATCGCCCACAGACGCAGACTCTTTCATGGAGATGCTCGGAGGAGCGCGTGTGTTTTGTCGGCGTGTGTACCGGGCGAGCATTGTGCATGACCCTGACCCATCTCTCATACAGAGCTCATCAGCGTCTTCTAAGACGAGGTACAGTCGGAATAAAGTTGTGCCACTAACTCGGGCTAAAATACGTAGCGGTAGCCAAAGCGTAGCTGTCCGACGAGTGGTTCCCTTTGCTGTTTCTATTTTTTTTTTTTTTTTTTTTTTTATTAATGAAAATGTATGCAAATGAAGAGAGACAACTCGTTAATTACCTTGCCGACTAATCGAGGGAGCTTCGATGCTGAAGAGCGGAAGAGAAACCTGAAGAGAGGTCGAGGTACAGTCCAAGAACAAATTGTGTCTTTGCATGAAAACGATTATTAGAACAGTAGACAGCATGTGCATAATAATGACGACGACGATTCTAATCTCGCTCGTCCGGCCTTGTCGACGTTCTCTGAATGTCGCAATTTAGAGCCATCGCGGTTCTCGTGTTCGCTCTGTCGGTAGCAGGCACGTTCAATCGTGAGGTACCGAAAAATTTGAGCGGCGCGTGGAGCGCCGAGGGCAACTCGGCTTTCCCGCTGTCACCCATTTTTTGTTTCCCTCTCCCGACGTATCCTGAATTTTCCATGACAGATCGCTGATAACGCGTATTATCACTCAGACTCCGCAATCGCGATACGCTCGCCCGCGAGAGATCGATTTTATCATCCGCAGCGCCAACAGGTGCGACATACCTGTTATTTTCGCCACGATTCCAATTAAATTACACACGCACTCGCTGCCAATTCGATTCTCTCTCTTTCTCTCTCTTTCGATGGACCCTCCATTCATGGAACAATGTTCGCCACGTGTGCCCAAATAATCCTTTCTCGAATTGTACGAATTGTGTGAAGAAGTTTTTGAGCTCTGCGAAATTATCGATTTGCTCAAAATCAATTAGTTGATTGATTGATACAGGATTTTGGACAATTGGGGGAGCCAATTATCTCTTAAAATCATCTCAGAAGACAATGAGAAACCATTGGCAATTTTTTTTTTCGAATTTCGCCGATTTGCGAGATTCTCACCTTGTTCTCACCTTACGCTCAACTTGCTCTCACCTTCGCGTTTAAAGTGATTCCAAAGTCCGGAATGACGATTTCGCTACTAATTGTCAGTTTGTATGTCGTTTTGCAATATTACCTTTGCTAATGAATTTTGCCGATTTGCGAGTATCTCACCTTGTTCTCACCTTACGCTCAACTTGCTCTCACCGTCGCTCTTAAAGTGTTTCAAAACTCCAGAACGACAATTTCGCTATTAATTGTCGTTTTGCAACATTACCCCTTGTAATTAAGGTGAGAACAAGGTGAGTTGGTTCGATAACGACGAAAAATCGACGATTTTCGGCCCAACGAAACTATCGTGGCTTAAAATCTAAACGCGTCGTTATCGCCGAACGAAAATCTGCTGACCCACGATGCGTCGAAGCTCTCGCTGTCTTATCGCGACCAATCAAACGATTTCTATAAATATTGAAAACTGTTGCGACGTTTCACGACATTCTTCTGTCATCATAGTAAACATCGGAGTGTCATATGTACTCTGAGACTGTGCTAATAATGCACGTGCACTATAGGGCGGAGCGATGAACGTCTACGCGCTCGCCGTATCAATAAATCATTCTGACAACTTTTAACCGGTTATCACTCCGCCGATCTTTAATCGCGTCGCATCGGACCGACTCCCGACACAAAGGCACCACAAACATGTGTAGTTGCATGCACATAAACAATCTCGTTAGCACAACAGAAATTCGTCCTCGGTGTGTGCGCCTCACTCTCCCGCCTCTTCATAAATCTCTGAACCTGAAGAGCTCAAACCGCGAGCCCGGTGCACTCACCCCCGCATTTCCCATCCAATATCTCCCGCCGGTCCATCACCTGACGTTTTCACTTGTTAGATCAGTCAACAGCATCCGATTTTCTGCGAATCCGAGAATGCCATTTCTGCTAATGATAATTGCCTCGTAACGATGCGTTGCTGAAATGAAATCTCGAATTTAACTCGCGAAATCTTATCGCCATTTTTTTGCTCATATATTTTCCGAGCTACATTATTGGTTCACGGAGGATAATAAAATCAATGGTGAACATTGGTCTCGTTTTATAGAAATTATTTTTAATTCAGAGGAGATTCGAGGACATTTTTTTTTTTTTTTTTTTTTTTCAAGGGAAAGGAGCTTGGGAATCGAAGGGTTAAATATTTATAAATAATGGGGTGTACGACGATGTATTATTTAATATAGTTTGGTGTCATGGGGATATTGAACCCCATTGCTATCGTCGAGCACCTAATCAGCCACATGAGTTGGCAGTAATTCACAAGCCTTGAATTGTTATCAGAGGTTAGTAGCTGCTGGGTTGTTATTTGTCGAAAAAATTAGAAGAAAAGAGTGATTTCTTTCCGAGATACGACGAGCCTATTGCAAATCATGCGCGGATTTAAACAAACGTCACCGCGTATCTATCTTCGGCGAGACAGGTGATAAGGTGCATTTTATCCGCGCGAATAAGCGTCTAGAAACAACAGGATGCAGAAGAGCGAGGACACGAGCTTCGAAAAATATCGAACTATTCGTCCACGAGTGAAATTTAATTGACGAAATGGCCATCGGTACACATTTTCACCGATTAGCACCATTATGGTACGTCGCGCCAAGATGTACTTCGAGGACCGTTCGAACCAATCGCTAATCTCCAAATCGTTCAATATTATCTTTGTCGATAAGATGTGCTCGTATCCATCCATAAATCCGATGCAAAAGAGAAACCGAAACGAAAGTCAGTCATCAGGACGCTCATCATCATCGAAATTGCCAGCAAAACTGAATTAATTACGATTTTTTGAATGGACCCCATAACAAATTCCATTTTGGTCCATAGATTTTTTTATAGTTTCATACATTCCATACATTGAACTTCAGCCGGACGTCAATCACCATCGGAATTGCTAACAAAACTAAATTAATAACTATTTTTTTTAATGGACCCCATGCCAAATTCCATTTTTGTCCATAGATTTTTGTCTAGATTCACAAATTCCATACGTTCAGCTTTTGAGTAAATCCACATTTTCCCTACGGCCTATAAATTTAATAAAATTTTTTTTTTAAATCCACAGATTTTTCAGTAGGCTGAAAAAATGCATTTTTCTATGGACCAGTTGATGCAACCATCGAGGCAGTCGTATGGACTGACAATTAACAGTCGCGACTTCGTACTCGCCACACGACAACCATCGTTACTCGAGTGTACTATAATATTTCTCGTCGGTGGTCGTGCACGTCCGTGCAGTGGTACACGGAAGAGTTAAGTGTGTGATGCGTTTGTACCGTGCGGGCGGGTACGTGCGCCAGCGTCTCCACCGTGCCCCGTCTCGCTCGCGGTCTTTCTATTAAATCATAATGGGCTCACAATGTGGAGGATAGAGCGCGCGACATAGCTTATGGTATCTAGGAGGCTGGCGAGCGAGCTAGGATGGCACAGAGAGCTTGGTCTATGCATCGCAACGAGTGAAACATCAGCCGAGCCAGTTCCAGCCAACCAAGCCAATGATCCAATCCAGATCCACTTCGGGAAGCGGACCGAATGCTTCGAAAGATTCGAAGCAGGTTGCGTTAGATTCACCTGTGAAAAAAAAAAAAATTTCTTAACTAATAATTTCATGATCACTGAATAAATTGAATATTGGCAAATCACCGAAACTTAATCGTACGTTATTAAGATCCTGGAGGATAAAATCAGTATCACCCATTTATTCCAGACAACACGATTATTTCGTAATTGTAATATTAATTTATTTTTATTTCTAAAATCCACATTCGGCCTGAAATTGATCACACGAAATAGTGTATTAGGAGGACGATGACAGATCGATAAGATTTGAGGGAAATATATACATATATATATATTAGTTATCAGTGAGATTGAAGTGTCCGGCCATAAATGACTATTCCCAGTCGAGCTTATCACAATTTCGATAATTGGATAAATTCAAATCGGACATCGAAAATCTGATACACAATCGATTAATCGATAAATTAATTAGACAGTGAAAGAGTGAAAATATTTATGATCTCGTAAACGAAATTCACGAAAATGATTAAAAATGATGGAATTAATTGACCATGCGTTTCAAGTAGATATTTAAAAAAAATTTTTTATAAATCATATTTTCACAGTGTTCGTATTAGCTGCACACATGAAGAGTCCGAGAAGAGGACGGGAAGATAATAAACGACGAACGACGAGGACGCACGAGCTCGATCCTCGTTAGGAGGATTCGCGCGTGTGGGTAACGATATCTATACCACTGCCGAAGAAACACCTACACCTCTTGACGAATTCTGGTCTCTCACGCGTGAATGCCGACGAATCCACACATGGACACACACCGGAGTAACTCTCCGCGTCCCTTTCTGCTTCTCTCGGTCTCGTATCTATCTATATCTGGCCTACCTCGGGTTTTATCAGTCCCTCTCTCTCTCCCTTCCTCTCCCTCTCCCTCTCTCTCTCTATTGCTCTACGAGAACAAGACGTAGTACATGATCGCACATACGATCGCATCTTCACAGGGCTCTTCACGTGGTGGTTAAGGTGGGGGAGGTACCAAAAGATTTACGTGCGATCTCAATACTCGTCTTGTTACACGCGCCACTGCACCTCAGTTGTGAAAGAATATCGAGAGTTCGCGGACGCGCTAATTCATTCTAGCCCGTTAAACGTATCCCCGGTGAAAGAGAGTGAGAGAGAGAGAGGAGATTGTCGAGGGCGCGTGAGCTTTTTCCTCTTAGCTGAGAGAGGAGAACCCGCTCGCGTTAACGCCGTGTCCTCTCACCGGTGCGTCTGGCCTCTGCTCGACCTATATCACTTGATTGAATTTTCATTTTTGTTTTTTTTTTTTATTTCCTTTTTCTTAAACACACAAAATCACTGAGTTTCGATAATAATGATATTTCCAGCTGGGCGAGCTTGACGAAGAAATGATGGATATTAAGTTCAACGGGTACTTGTGATATTGCTGAAGACAGTTGTGCGGTTGTGCACGGGCTGTCGGGTGATAAAATGTCCACGGGCTTCGGGGGTACGAGAGATCCTGAAAATCGTGCGACCTGTGTCACTGGTTCGTCCTGGTAAGTCCCTGGAAGCTGAAGAAGGAGCTTGCGAGAATTTGTCCCGACGGAGAGTGGAGAAAAGGGCACGAGGAGCAACGAGTGATTTCGAAGGGCAAGTGTCGCTGTTTTACATCTTGAGGAGCAGTAAGTGGATTCAATGAGAAATACGTAACGAGGATTTTTGGAGAAGACAATTGATGATCGTTGATGTACTAGGACTTATTCGGGATAACCCTTCGACGCCCTTCGGTTTTTTTTTTTTTTTGGAGAAGGGAGGATACAAATCGGCGCGTGTGTATTGTGCGAGAGTGAGTGACACTGTCAATAATATTTATATGAATAATCGAATACCAAACGGAGCCATGAAGGCCAACGAGAACTCGAGCAACGCGATTAACCACGATAAAAATGGCTCCGAGAGCGTTAATCTACTGAGAGTACCCTCGACTCCACCGGTCACACCGACGGCCCTTCAAAACGCCGCAGGGCGCGACGTCGACGACCTCTTCAAGTGCATGCCCATCACCGACGAGACCTCCTGCGGTATTTGGTGCTTCAAGGGCCCGAACCTTCAACGATTCGCCAACAAAAAAGCCTACGTTTTTTTGTACGGTGTACTCGGTTGCATTTTTTCGGCGAGTTACGCGTATTTCAATGGTACCATCACGACCATCGAGAAGAGGTTCAAAATACCGTCAAAGACGACCGGTAAGTTATCGATTTTTTTCGATTGTTCATTCAATAATTGAAGGGCTGCTGTGAAGAAAAAAAAAATACCACGTGCACCTACGAAAGCTCTGAGCGAAAAGCCCTTCCATCGACAGCGAGTGTCCCGTTGCTGAAGAGAGACACGTGCTGCCACTGCTGAAGCGATCGGCAAATATACCGATGCCCAATTTTCTTGCTGTAACAGCAAATGACATTGGCTATACTGGATCTGCCCATGAAGCTATTTATTTGCTGCTGCAGCTGAGGACATTCTTTCTGGTAGTAGAAAAAAAAAAATTTGTCCACAAAATCAAAGGAGATCGGTATTGTTCTCTTCGACAGCAAATGGCGATTAAAGCTACAATTTCGTTGCTACATCGGAAAAATAAATGCCTGGTGCTTCGAGAGTTGTAAAAAAAAATGAGCTTTCGCTGCTTTATATGTATAATATTTTTATTTCGCGCGTGTGTGTGTGTGTGCAGGTCTCATCACCGTTGGCAATGACATATCGCAGCTCTTCGTGTCTGTCGTGTTGTCTTATTACGCCGGGAGAGGACACAGGCCCAGATGGATCGCCGTTGGAATTTTTTCAGTATGTTTTCATTTGGAATATTATTTTTTATTTTATTTTATTTTTTTATTAAGCAGCTTAAAATATTAATTTAGTATGTTAATTATTATTTAATGACTTGACATTGACAATAGTTTTTCCAAATTGTGACCATACAAGATCAATGAGTTATCGGACATAACTATATATATATATATATTTGTTTTACCCATTGGGAGAATAATAAAAAAATGCTAGTCTGCGAAAGACAGCTGTTCGAATTGGTGGACGTAATAACGACTTACGTTGCGCTTGCAGTTCGTTATTGAAGTGACAAGCGTGCAGTGAATATCGTGTCCACTGGGCCCACGACCATTCACGCCTATCTATGTGTACTCCGGATAACTCACGAGTTTCATTCACTAGACGCGACAGACGTCAAATGTAGAGGGAAGGTCGTAGATCTCGAGAATAGAGAGACGTTACGCGTGGAACTCGTGTTCCTTTATATTATTCGCGCTGTGGAAAAAAAAATGATAAATTTGCTGTGACGAGTGATATGAGACGTACAAAAATAAAAAAATAATGATGATTGCTATGACATTCGGTGTAAAATTGAAAATAGGAAAGTAAATGTGTACAGGTACAGGTAATTAAATTTTTTTTTTTATGTTTACATTATTGAAATTTTAATTAGCTCACGATTGTCTCGCGTGCTCCACGTGATATTCTTCAGCAACTCTCGAGGTCACTTTTCGGCGCATAGAACGAGCGCAATTATAATGAATCACAGACATAATATAGATACGAAAAGATAGCCGATAACATTTTATCCAAGTATAATATCAGGATCGTAATTTCTTGAGGCGGAATCGATATAATCATTTGATAAATTTTTATCATCAGTGTTAATGATCGATTGCAAATTTTATTTCGGAATGTCGGTTTATTAATATTGTAAATTGAGCCGAAATTCTTGATCAGAGGTAGGAAAAATGGCTTCACAAATTTATTGAAAATCCATTTACTGATTTTTGTGTCATCAGGTTGTGCTGTTCTGCTGCATGACGATGCTGCCACATTTTCTATACGGTCCCGGCGAGGACGCTCTTCTCCTGACGCGGGAGTACGGATCAAGCCCAGCATCCAACGCGAGCGGCAACGCGACCTTGAAGGTCCACGACAGGCAGCGAAAATTCTTGTGTCTGGGAAAGGAGAGTCGTGGAAAGGAGTGCGTGGATGACGAAGAGGGCAACTTCGCTCCTCAGGTCCTGCTCTTCATCGCCCAGCTCGTTTCCGGGGTCGGCGGATCGCTCTACTACACCCTGGGCACGTCTTACATGGACGACAACATCCAAAAATCCAAGACACCTATGCTCATCAGCGTCTCCTTCTTCCTGAGGATGTTGGGCCCTGCGATTGGTTACGGACTGGCTTCGTTCGCATTGAAATTCTACATCAGCCCAACCCTGACACCTACGATAAACGAGCAGGACCCCAGGTAACGAAAAAACCCTCATTTCTTCCTAACACAAAATCAATTTTTCAATCCTATCACTTTCTGTCATTGAAACGAATGTCCTTCGTCCAAAAATTCCATCAGCATTTCAATTATTTCTCAAATAACTCAACGTTAATAACGTCAGTCAAGAAAATCCTCTTTTCCACCCCTTCTTACCGTACACAAAAAACCACCCAATTTTCAAGATTCCCGTTTTCCAAAATGAAAAACCATAAAATCTCATCGACGCACAGGTGGCTGGGCGCTTGGTGGTTCGGTTGGATTATTCTGGCGATTCTCCTCTTCATATTCGCGAGCGTGATTGCCCTGTTCCCGAAGACACTTCCACGAGCGGCAGCCCGAAAAATGATAGCACTGGAGCGTAACAAGTCATCGGCGAGTATGACGGATCCTCCGGAGCCCGAGGTGCAAAATACGTCGTTCGGTGATATGCTGACGACGTTCAAGCGACTGCTCACCAACACGACCCTAATGTGCAACAACCTTGCCACTGTCTTCTACTTCATGGGCTACATGCCCTACTGGATCTTCATGCCGAAATACATCGAGACTCAGTACAAGCAATCGGCCTCGGTGTCCTCGCTCATCACCGGAACCGTCGGCCTGGTCTTCAGCGCCTTCGGGATACTCTTGTCCGGATTGGTCATCTCCAAGTACAAACCAAAGGCCAGGTACTTGGCGGCCTGGAACGTCATGGTCGGGGCTGTTTCAGTGATTGGAATGATCTCTTACGCTTTCCTCGGGTGCTCAGCTAACGACACCCAGATGGCTGTGCAGTCTGACGGAGCCCTGAAGACACGCTTGAGCTGCAACGAACCCTGTCACTGTGATTACGTTACCTACAATCCAGTTTGCTCGGAAGAAGGCCAAACATTCATATCAGCTTGTCACGCTGGATGTCAAAGACTTCAGGTACATTTTTTTGTGTTTTTTTTTTTTTTTCAAAGTCACTTGATGATCTTTGATTTATGGCGAAGAGAGAAAGAGGAAATGTTGTTGTTTAAGATTGTTGTACACTTGTACACAAAGTTTTTTCGTATACAATGGTAAAATTGACGACACGTGTCGTTCGGTATCGAAAGGAGACTTCCTAATTTAGCTCGGTAAATGTATTTTCGTCACAGATTTCTTATCGGCAAGTCAAACTTCACATGACTGTCGTTTGAACATTGTTGTCGTGAAAGTACTATGCAGATTTTAATCTCCGGTGCGATAAAAAAAAGTGCGTGTCTTTTTTTTTTTTGACAGTTCGAGGAACTGAATGAGTACTACGATAAAAGAATGTTGTTTGTGCCACCGGATGATGGGTTTAGTGATACCGGTGGTCTTGTTTTTCAGCTTGATGCAAGGGGGTACAAGATTTACACGCATTGCAATTGCGTGAAGCCGAGGAAAACTCATCCGCTGGTTTACCTCGCGGGAAATTCTTCAGCAACGAGCACGGAATATCCATTTGAAAGCCCCACGATTTTCGAGGGAACGTCCGCGAATTCTCTGCTGGGTACCGCGACACCCGGCGCCTGTCCGGTCGATTGCATGCACAAGTTTTACGTTTTTTTGGCTGTCGTGTGTCTCCTCAAGTTCAGCGGGGCCACCGGAAGAGCGTCGAATTTCCTCGTGTCCGTGAGGTGCGTCGACGAGAAGGACAAAACGGTCGCGATGGGATTTGGGTTGACCATCATGAGCCTCTTCGCGTTCATACCCTCGCCCATTCTCTTCGGGTTCATTCTCGGTAAGGAAATTTTCACAAATCTCCCTCCACACGAGCTCTTCTATTTCTCTTCAACGATACAATCTGACAATAACGCTCGGAATAAAAAATTTGCCCAGATAAAACTTGCCTCGTCTGGGGTAAAACGTGCTCCGGAACCGGAAACTGCTGGCTCTACAATGGGGAAGCGTTGAGGTACCTACTGAACTTCACAGCAGCAAGTGAGTCCTTGAATTCTCGGTGTGATTAATCGCCGGACAAATTAGAGAACACGAATGAGAGAATCCACGAAGAATTCTCTGTGAATTCATTTTTTTTGACACTCCTGAAAAATGTGGAAAAATGGATTTTCGTTTTTTCGTATTTATCCAAATGCTGCGATTAAAATTGACTTTTGGGTTGGATGAAATTTTTTATATTCTCATATCTGCTGGAGTATTGATTGGAAATCGTTTGTGTGCAGGTTTCGTAACAATCGGCACGCTGTTCGACGTCGGAGTCTGGTACTTCGTCAAGGACGTGAAGATATTCGACGAGGAAATTGAGCTGGAGAAAATAACGGATGAACCAGTCGGCGAAACCATTGTAACGTAGTGAAAGTCTCCGGAATATTCGTTACGCTTGGATCTTTCATTTTTTATCGAGAGAGGTAAAATAAATCGTCGAGTTCAATGACGTATCAATAGGAAGATAGCGAAAGGGAGTAGGGGACGCCAGATAACCGAAGGAGTCGGCCGAAGAATAAAGACTTTCTAAGTACCTTAAGCACCTTCCTATATATATATATATATATATAAATAAATAAATATATATATATATATATATAGACGCTCTATCTTATTAGAGTAGCAGGATGTTGACGCTCGGATGGCGTGCGTTCACTTACTAATAATTAGGCGAAATATCCACACTCCAATCTCAATTGAAAATTGTTTCACGGGCGTCGAAATCGATGAAGCGCCAATTCATTTATTTCTGTGTTTTAACAAAAGATGCAGAGTTAACATTGTCCAGTGATTTATTAAAAATTAACATAAGATATTATAAAGTAAAGCTTTAAACGATTGTACGAAAAAAAAAAAAAAAAAAAAATTGAAGATATCTTTAGATAAATGAAACCGCAAGCTCACTGATTGTTTTTATACTTTACGAATATCTTGTGAAAGTGAATTTAATTGTACATTCTACTTGGACCACGTAGACCATCTTCGTATTGTGTCGGACAATTTAACTCCAACCTCACGACATTCTTGGCTGTAGCTTCCGGCGACATTTTTTTCTAACTCCTCTCGTACTAATTTACCGATTTTATTTATATAGATTGATAATTGTAAAAATAAATATGGAGAACAATGTTGAGGGTCAAGGATGCGTACCATCGAGTGTACTCGAGACCGGCTCGTGGATCCCGACCATTTGGAAGCTTGTAGTGGTCCTTGCGAATTTATTTCACTTCACACAAGCTTAAGAAAAATAAGAGAGGATTGCGAGCACTTCTTCAGGGTATGAAAATCTAAAAAAATAAATAAACATTCTTTGAAACTCATGTGAAGTGTCATTGGCAAGGACTTCCCGGAAATGCGCAACAATTGATCGACCAAAATAGGAAGTACAAATGGATATTGAGGAAGGCAGTGAATCCATGAGCTGGTTATCGTTTCCCAGCACTTATACCGATATGGAATAAAACTTTATTTGAATAAATATACAAAAGTACCTATTACGCTAATTATCGCTAAGTTTTACGATGTTGTACTGTGACGGTGATGTTCGCAGGAAGAAAATTGGTTAGCTGAGAAAACCAACTTTCAAATGGTTTGGGGCGTTGGTTGGCAATAATTTGCCAATGCCATGTTCACGTATCAATTTCGTGGTTCCTAAAACTGCACCTTGTCTCCCTGCGTCGTTCTCATGAAATGCTTCGTTAAACGATGACGACTGTAATGGGTTAGCGATTATCGATTCTCACGAGTGCATACAACGATCAATGTCTAAAGTGCCGTTGAAAGTGGACCACCTTTAGGCCGGATGTTCGGTGGAGAAGTGGTTCCGGAAGTCGTTGAATCTTCCGGACTTTTCTTCGTGGTATCCACCGGAAGACCGAGCAACGAAAAGGCGGGCTCGTGTTTATCTCCGACGTCGAGTAAACTTCCAAACCCTGAAGAAGCCTGATCTCGGGAGGGCGGCCTGCCGATTATCGGCGGCGGGATTTCCGGGCAATCCTCGGTCTCCTCTTCCGGCAAACTTTCGTTCTCCAAGCGATGCTTCCGGTTCTCATCGACGGAATCCAAAAGGGATCGAATCGTGTCGAGTCGCTCTTGGCTAACGTGTTTTTGGTGTCTCGGCAGGAGAACCTGTTGAGGAAGCTCATGTCCGGATTGTCGGTTTCCGGAAGTCGCCAGGACGGATGCTACCAGTGGTCCCATCACCGGAATCCCGACTTCGTTGAAGTCACCTTCGTTTGTCTTGAACGAATCGTTTTTGTTGTCCTTCTTCGAGAACTCGAAGCTGCTGGTCCTTGAGAATCCACCTTCGCCCTTGGTCCCAATGTCCTCCAAGCTTTTTCCTCGGCTTGGATCTGTTCCGCCCTTCAACGACGATTTTATCGAAGAGTCCGGGTCCTCGTAATGGTCGGGGTTTGGGAAAGGTCGCTTCTTCGAAGAGGAAGCGAGACTTCCGTAGTCTTTCGGAAGGTCGTCAAAAATACCACTGCGCACTCGTCTTCGGGATCGAGGGCCGACGCTGCTCAAGTCACTCTCCACATCCGAATCGAGTTCCAGAGGTTTATAAGCGACGTAGGGACTCGAGCCCAACAATTTGTTTTTGTTTGTCTTTCCAGGGGCAGCGTCTTCGTCGCTGGAGGAGTCCAGCTCATCGTCCGTATCCGCACGTCGTATTCTCGTGTTGATTGCTTCGATTTTCTGTGAATTCTGCGGAGTCGAAGTCGTCCTACGATCTCCAGGTCCTAAAGGACCATATTTCAATTGTCCTGTCGATTCCTGGTTCACCTCGTCATTGACCTTCTGTTCACGAAGGTCGAGAACTGGTGATTCGATCACAACTACGTTGACGTTGACGTCGGTCTCATCTGAAAGTAAACGGCACTCTAGATAATCCACATATGTTGAACATGAAGAGAGTCGAAGGTCAATGAACTTACCACGTCCACCATTTGACGGACCCGCGCTTTCGTCCAGCAAAGGGACCACCTGAGCTTTCTGGATTTCTTGCAATTCCGATGATTGAGGTATTTCCGATTCCGGTAATTCGTAGAGCGTCAATTTTTGACAGAAGAAGCACAGAAGAATTTCGAAGGCGGCACCGAGGATCAGAAGAATGGCTGTGATGTAGCACAGGTAATCACCGAGTGCGTCAGCGTCATGAAGATGACAGGTCGAGCCCTTTCCCCAGTGCTTGCAATTCGCGTTTGCGATTTCCTTGTAGGCAGGCTTTCCGAGGCAGTAGACGAAGATCGACGTGAAGGTCATCCAGAATCCAATGGCCAGGGCTTTGTCTTGCAGGTAAACGGATCTCAGGAGTATGAGAATGTGGCTGACGATACACGAAGCTACCAAAGAGTACGCCACCAATGTACCGAACTGAAAATGTGGAGAACAGGCTCAGCATCGATTTTCGTTGGTGCTCTTCATGGGGCCATCAAATTTCACTGTTCAACTATTGTCACGTACCTCAAATAACAACCAACCCAATTGACAGGAACTTGAACCACAGGGACCATCTTTAGCCTGCTGATTTCCTAACCCAGTCAAGTCTTCGACGCAGCTGCAGCCTCCATAGATCTTGACGTCGTCAACATACTCAACAGTCTTGCATCCGGCGTGACAAGGACTGTAAAAAGTGAACGTGGACTTGCTGTCGCACACCGGCCGGAAGTCAGCGTCTTTTGAACAGCGACATTCCTTGTTGCAGTACTTCAGCAAGGCGATCCTGAAGGTCAAATGAATGCGTAAACGCTTTCTATCGTCTGGAGAACAAAATTCGATTCCTTTCGTACTCACGATCCTCTCCGTTCACCAGCTATAGGTGGTTTTTCGCAGGTTGCAAAGACCAGAGCAAAAATTATTGTCGCCGCCAGAACAAGAGCAATGATGTTGTAGATGGTCATGACCTTTGCACGAGGTTTTGCCCTTGCTATTACCATCCCCGATATCACAATGACCATGGCGATGATTATTGGCTTCAAGATACCTGAAACATCGCACGGAAATCATTGCACCTCGTTGTCCAACACGTTTCCCAAAACTCCATTAGAAGAGACGCCAACGAAGGTCATTGTCGACTTACTGACAGTCAGCCTCGATAATAACGGATCCCCGAAACCGAGTAGCATTCCATTGGGCCTGGGCACGTGGTAACGAGACTCCAGAAATATATTCTCGCTCGCAACAAAATTAATCAGCGCCGTGACGCTGAAGACAGCGACAAAAACGTTGCAGATGAGAAGTTTGTTAGTGAAGAGACGTGTCAGCGAGGTGACGTAACCGGTACCACCGACTTTCGTCAATTCCGTCGTGTCCACGCTTCCGGGACTGCTTCTTCCTGCCAGATCAAGAATCGAGGCCGCTGCTTGTTCGACCACCTGAAAAATCATTGATCTCTCATCGATACCGGACTTGAAGAAAGCCTCGCTCTTCCGCTATCGCTCCTCACCTCCGACGGGAGCCTTCTTGGCAGCCAGGAGATAAAAAGTCCCGGTACCGCGAGAAAAAATGCAAGTATCGGCCATCCCAACCACCAGGCTCCAATTTGTTCGCGGTAGGATTCGATTATGTGGAGGTTCTTCGAGTCCAGTCTGAGGCATCCCCACGAAAGAACGTAACCGAAGAGAAGTCCGATTATTTTCACGGCAATGACGACGCCCAGAAATGCTGATATGTGTCTCTTCTTCGTGTTGTCGTCAAGGTACGAAATTCCAAGGGCATAGTAAGCGATGTTCGCCATTCCCGTCAATATTTGAACCCCGATGAGGAGACCCAAGGTTGTGTAACACGGTTCGTCTTCCTCTACCATGATTCTGGACAATCCGGAAGAGCACAGCTCCGGATTGTCCTCTGGAATATCAACAAGGACATTTTTTTGTTCGAAAATCAATACTCAGAATCCCGATGCACTTGACACCTTGAAGAAGCACTGAGTCAATTGATCAATGACACAAATCGATAAGGTTTGCGAGCGATAAAGAAATGGATCATCGCGTTACGTGGCTACAAGGGAAAAAAAAAACACTCACCAGCATAAATGGACATGTGTGTCACGTTCTCCGGTTCCTCGATTATTCTCGTGGAGTGCGTAAAGTGAGGTATTATCAAAGCGACGAAACCAGCACTTTGCAGAAGGACCAGAGCTCCGGTCCAGGCTGCCCTGTGAATCCTGTCTCCCCAATAAGCCACCAGAAGGCCTAAGACTCCAGGAGTCACTTCAGCAACGATGAGGATCCAATCTGCAATTTTCGAAACGTCATTTTCAAGGTCCTACCAAAGAAAATATTGATTTTGACGTTTTTCAATGACAAACCAATCAAATTTGGATCAAACTGAAATCTTCGGGCGATCGTAGGACTGGTGATGTACAAATAAGCTTGCGAAGCCGCCTGAACGATTCCCACCCAACACAAAAGACCCACGAAGAGCCGACGTGTTGCATATTTAGCCAATTTTGGGCATTGCATTTGTCGGCAACCGCAATCGATTGATTTGTTGGGTATGGGGTTGGCCGGGCCTGAAAGTCCACCTTCGACCTCTGACCTCATCACCTCCCGAGGCCCTATAGCCATTGCTTCCACGCTGGCTGATTAAAAAAAAACGTTGCAACACATTTAGTCACGATACAATCTATAAAATCTGGCATTCGGTGAGTCGATAAAAAGGAAGTCGATAAGTAAGGCAATTAGAGGAAAAAAAATGTGTTGTCACCGAAGCGCGATGAGAAATCGTCGCCTTTTAATACCGGCCGTGTGTATCATTCGTGTTATCTATGAACTTGTGAGTCATACGTACGACAATTCCTACGAATTTATGTGTTACTTTTGAGTGATCGATAATTAGGTGTGACAATTATTAGCATTTTAATGATCCTATCGATAGAATTGAAGGATCATGTTGCTGGTAATTATTATTTTTATAATCACAGAGAAACATTGATAAAAAATATAAATAATTTTTTTTTTTTTTTTTTTTCGAAATTCCCGTTGGTTTAATTAAAATAAAGACTACTCACTTGGTCACTGATTTATGCAAAGTGGATGACGATAATTCACGAGGTAAAATTTAATACCGATGATTCAATTTCTGCTTTTCAATTTGCCAACACCTTCGAAGTCACAACACATGGCACTCCTCGGCACGATCGTTCAACTTCTCGACGCCTCGATGACACGATTATCCCGAGTAAGTTTTGCCGCACGTACTAATTCGAGAGCGGAGCCGGCGAGCGGGTCGACGCGTTGCGTTACGACCATATCTGTTATCTTACTACAGATACGGCGCCGAGATATCTCAACGATAAAAGTTGGATGTAACGCACCATGTGCTTATGGTGGGAAGTACATTACTCACCGATTGTACGCGTAAACGGAATGTGAAATGCGTTTTCCATATATCATTTAATTTTTTACACATGAAATAAAAAAAATAATGTCCCATATTATAATTCACGACGTGATTATAATATTAATTGTGAATATAAATATAATTATTATTTCCTTAATAAGAAAATAAAGGTCCTTTGCTCGCCAATTAAAAAATTTGTTGAATTCTTGAAAATACTAAATTAGTCGAGACATTTTTATTTTTATTTTTATTTTTTTTTGTTATCAGCGCTGTTCCATAAAATCGTGAAATCTCAATTCCGTTGTTTCTCCGCTTCGCCGTCTATATCTTGGAACGAGTTACCTTAAGCCCATTTAAGTCTCGGCACCGTAAGAAAATGACGAATGCCAATTAGCATATGAAAAGCCGGGGCTCTCTCTTGGACTCGAGGCGACGCTCGTGGCCTCTCAGACTCTGGCTTCGAACACTTGGCAGGACGATCACGTTTTTGAATATTAAGGGTGGGATTACACCGAGGGCTTAACGCGCGAAATTTAGTCCGTCGGGTTCGTGTAAAAAAGCACCCCCGATTTCTCCGGAGAAATAACCGAGTGAGATTGAGCCAATGGGAAAGTGAGATGAAGGCAAAATCGTGTCGTTCATTTTTTTACTTGTTGCCAAATGATTCGAAATTGTACTTAACATTTTTTTATAATTTTTATCTTTAATAAAAAAAATTATTGCAAATTTAATGAAGCCCTTAAGCTTCATTTTATTTTTCAAACTTCGGTAATATTGTTGTTATTTTTATTTTATTTTTTTCGTGCCTCTGCAGAAAATCTTGACGTTTGCAGTTGATTTTCCTAAGTAGTATCAAAGGTTTCTCGAGCTGCTCGTGGAGGTTAAATAATTACGAGGCACACGTAACAGAGTCAACTGCGACCTATACTTTTCCACGTCCAATCTTCGTTCGCTCCGGCAGAATACTGGAGCCCGTTGCTCGCGAAATATAGAGACAGGTCTTTCCATTAGTGGAGTAAGTGACCATCGCCAGCATTTTCTTTGATGTCAGTTAATTTACTAATAACACAGCGCGGTGTATAGAGCTTCGTATCGTCACGCAGTGCCCGCCTCGCTCGGGACCCAATGCTCACCCTCTAAATATTTGTATCGACAACACATCGACTTCGACTCGGCGATAATTAAGCTCCGTTATTAATCACGAATATCATTGTCGACAGGAAGTCACGGAATGTTTGGTCACGCGGTTCACTTTGAGCTTTTCGAAAAGCGCAATTTTTTTTTACTTCACTCCCCAAGAAGTATTACTAAATATATTTTTTCCAGGGATCGCCTTTAGCGAAAATTTGGATTTTCCATAAATTTTCAAGAAATTCAAGAAATGTTTTAAAAATCCTTGCCTCTTTTGAATTTTACCGAGGTTCACCAGGTTGGCAATCTAAGGAGACGTAAAAAAAAGGGGGTCCGGGGTTATATCGAGAGCGTAGGCAGTGGTGGGTCAGGGGTTGAAAATCTTAGCGTGGGATTACATCGAATTAAGTGGGTGGTGAGGAGGAGAGTGAGTGCAGAGCTTTTTGAAAACACACCATTTTTTGAAATTCACTCTTCAAGAACCCCAAGAAATTTTTTCAAAAAATCCTTGCCTCTTTTGAATTTCACCGAGGTTCACCGGGTTAGCAATGGAAAAGGCGGCGTGGAAACTAAGGAGACGTAAAAAAAAGGGGGTCCGGGGTTATATCGAGAGTGTAGGCGGTGGTGGTGCAGGGGTTGAAAATCTTAGCGTGGGATTACATCGAATTAAGTGGGTAGTGAGGAGAAGAGTGAGTGCAGGGGGCAGGGCAGCGAGTGGAAAGCCGCGTGGCCCCGTAACACTTAATTTTTCTCTCGATTTTTTAATCCCCCCGGTAAATATCGTCCCTTTACCCTTATTCGCGGCGTTGGGTTGGTAGCCGTGCTCGGTTCTTCCGGAGGCAAGGGAACCCACCGGCTGCCCCCCCCCCCCCCCCCCCCTCACCCGTTCCTCCACAGTAGTAGGGGGCTCCCCGAAGTCCGCACAGCGCTGCCATCAAAGAAGAACCCATTTAAAAACCTCATCAATGCCTAAGCCCCCTGCGCTCTCTCGTAGCAAACTAATCCCTTCTATTTTACGCGGCACCGAGGAACGATAGCTCCGCATTCTCGCGCACTCTTACTCGCGATCACTCGTAAGACCACCTTCTTTATTATTAGACACAACAGAGGCCAGATTCTTATTTCACCGACGGAAAGAAAGAAAAAAATATATATATATATATGTATACGTAGCCGCTCTTCCCACGATTTTTACCCCATCCGGATTCTTACCCAATCTGACAATTTTGCCGGCTGTCGATTCGATTGTCAATTATTGGTAATATCGATGAGGCTAGTGGACCACATTTCCATTCTGATTTGGGTTCACTAGAGTCAATGGCACTGATAAAAAATGACTAAAAAATTTGTATACCCTTCCTCGATGATTCCCATGCTTTTTCGTGCACGATAAAAAATTTCCTCGACGATTCCAATGATTTTTCGTGCACGATAAGAAAATTTCTCGGATCAGTACACATCGTGAAAGTAATAATCATTCTGATCTCAACGAATTATTTTCCAAAAAATGGGCTTGTAAAAAAAGCTCTTCGAGGTAACGTTGAAATGTTGAAGAGCGTATCGGCGGCTTTGTCGGCTGTTGTAACTCGTACGGAACAAAATCCATACTGGCAAAGAGTGCGGGGATAGTTTCGCCGATAAAGAGAGGGAGAGAGAGAGAGAGCGGTTCAGCTTCGCTCGGCGTTCGTTCGTAATACGCTTTAAACTGTTAATAGCGTCGAGGGTGTTTGACCGCTGGCCGATCTCGAGTGTTGGGCCAACATTCATAATGAAATTAATCTGGAAGCGGGTACAGTGAAGCGCACCGATCGCCGATGCCGCTCCGGACTCTCTCTCTCTCTCCGCTTCAGAGACACTCGGGCACTCTGGCGGCGGGGGAGGGGGAGGGGGCGCACGGAGCGGCTAAAAAGCCAACGCCCGGTTTCATCCGTCACTCGAATGAACCCCCGCACGCGCGGGAGTTTGGCGCGTGCTCGACGATACACAGCGGCGATGCAAAGCGAGCCGGTGCGCTCACTTGGTTTGACAAACGCCTACTCATCCTCGCGGCCTCATCGTCGTCGTCCTCTTTGCCTCCGCAAAACCAACCCCGGGTCCGCGTCCATCCGAAAATTAAACTAAAACCTCGAGTATTGTCGGGTTTCACCCTCGGCCATGGTCCACGCTTTATTTTCAGCTTCGAAATAAAATGTCACGCACGGGAAGCCATAAGATAAAACGAGATTTTGGGCTTTCATTTATTTCGATAAAAGCACCAATTTTTTAAAAGCTTTTCACAGTTTTTCTTTAATTACAGATATCACTTTGAGCTTCGAAGTAAAATGCCACACGAGAAGCCACAAGATAAAATGAGATATTGTGCTTTTATTGATTTTAATAAAAGCACGGAAAGCTCACGATTTTCTCAATGTGACAGAAATTTACAAAAAATTCTCCCCAAAATTCGAGCTTTGAAATAAAATGTCAGAAAATAAAATGAGATATTCTGTTGTAATTTATTCCAACGAAAGCACGAAAAGCTTGCTATCTGAATCGTCCGAGCTTTTCCGAGTTCTTCCTTTTATTCACCGAAAAAATAACGATAATTCATCGATACTCGTGAAGGTATGACCAACAACCAATGGAATTGATCCAGCACAGCAAACTCCACAATGATCTTCCGCCCTTTGTTCGAGGGCCTAAGGGTTGTATAAAAAATACCTCGAACTTTCTTTAAAGAGCTCGAGGAAAAGTGGAAGGGGAGTGGCAAGGAGCGTAACGATAATTACCATGACAATGGCCGAAGACCCAACTGAGCTAACGGAGTCAAAGCTCGAGCGACTAAGGATTAGAAGTCTTTTATGAATCGGAGATCTTGATGAATCGACCCTTCGCCTCGTTCCTCCTCCTCCTCCCTTTCCTTCGTATTTCAGGGGCCGTTACGCCCGAGCGCTTCTTATATCTTTCCGGTATAAAAATCTCATTCCCATACACCATCTTTGAAATGATAACTCGGCGCGGCGTTCGCCAAGATCTTTCAAACAGATTTATATTTTTCAATCAACCAGCCATAATATACTCAGCGCTACGATTTCACCGCAATGAATGTCTTTACCATTCTTTCCTTTTCCTTTTTTTTTTTTTCTCTTTCTTCGAATGAAAAAGTAAAGTAGCTCTCGCTGCGAATTGATGTTACGTCAGAGAGACAGGTGCGTATCAGTGGGAAGGTGGTGTGCGAGGAAAGTCGTCTCAGTGCACAAATGAACGTGCTTTCCTTTCGAGCTTTCACCGAGTGTATTGCCAACCGGTGCGACAAATCAACGTGGACCAGGGAGGCAACGCACCGAGAGAAACCAGGAATTACATAATAAAGAAATGAGACTGAAAGGGCACGTGCAAAAATCAGAGGGTGCGGCCAAGGAATTCTTGACGTAAAAGGAGACCCTGAAGAGAAGATACGATACGTCCCTTTGGCAAAAGGCACCCAGAAGAAGAATTATAAAGAAAAGAAGAAAAGAAGAAGAAGAAGAAGGAAAAAAAAATAAAACGACGAAATACCAACCCGACGACGAGACTCTACCTCCCCCTCTGTTTATTCTCTTTTATTTCTCCAATGAAAAAATAAGAGTTTGTAAAATCAACAGACACACCGGTGCCTGACGCGAGATCAAAAGGCGACGGTATCGATAATTGGTGGAAATCTTTCGACCTCGCTTTTACCTCTGCACCGTCAACCTTCGCACATTCCACCCCTTCGTGGCTCTCTTCGTGGTTGCGATAGGCTGTTTGAGGATTCCTCCTGTCTCTCCTCTCTCTCTCTTTCTCTTGCCTTTCGATGCGAGGGCTCCCTTCGCTTTTTCCCGTGTGCTATTCCCTCAACCGATGAAAGAACTCTCATATTTATTTCGTCTCTTGAGTATCGAAAGGGTGGAGGACGTGGGTGGAGAGGCGGGATGCTGCGACAGCGTTGGATATTGCGGAGGGGGAATCGCGTAAAAGGAACCAGAAGAGGGAACCCGGCCCACTAGAAAAACCCGATGAGAGTGAGAGACCCGATAGTCGCAGGGAAAATACGCGAGCCGCTTCTTCTTTGCTTTGCTCGCTTCGCTTTTATTTATCTCCGTAAAAGAGGGAATTCATGGTTGATGCGATGCAATGCGGTGCCAGCCGGTGGGCGAGAATGTTCACCGAAAATAAGTATCGCCCTGAAGAGGGAGGTGAATTCAACGCGAGATAGTTGAGTGGACCGACGAGGGAAACTTACGAATTAAATTCGGTTAACTTAGGCACTCAAAGCGCCGGCCAAATGGTCGAGATTTTACCCTGGCACCCGGAGTACGTCTCGTTTTTTTCCTGGCCGTATTTGTTACATGTCATTTTCATTAATTCGCTGCACTCGAAGCGGAAGACTTGGGAGTTTTACCTTGTAAAATGGTTTTGTCTTCAGATGGCAACGTAACGATCGACACCAAGCACTTAGATCTCGATTTTAATGCGACTTAAGAGTGCACCTTAATTATGATTTAATAGATGTAGTACAAGACATTTATTGACCAGAATTTTTACGGTGTTCTCATGTACATTTGTGTGTATATATTTTTTTTTTACCTAAAACTAACGCGTTTATTGTCCAATGGACCATCGACCGGAGTTCATCAGCCCCTGATTGTTGTTGTTTTTTTTTTTTTTTACATATTAAAGTGTAGTCAGAGCTGTCAGTAGTTGTAATATTGTATGCTGTGATGATTTAATAATTATGAATTTTGTAAAATTCCTCTTCAGCAACAAAACCTTCCTATTTGAAATGTTAAAACAAAGGCATTCGAGTGTTTGGTACATTTTGGCTTAACGTATAGCAGCACAAATGATATCATTGTTCTTCGGTGATATTGAGAGGGCATTGAAAATTTTCCGGCGGTGCATCGGGGGATAGTGACTGGGTGTAAGTATGTGCTCTAGTGGTTCTGGTACAGCTGGATGACTGGGCGAGGTGGATCGTAGTCTCGATGTCTTTTCATTCGAGGAGAAGCGAAAGGGGCGAGGGGGTTGAAGGCGATTCGAAAGAAAGCACACGGAAGAGACGGAAAAGGGGTTAACTTCTAATTGTTTTGTTAAATGACGCGCGAGTAAGAATCCCCGAAGGACTTAAGCCCCGACGCGAGGCGAGCTGCTGCTGCTGCTGCTGCCTGGCGGAGGTTTCAGTTCTCGTTGTGACTCCTTCTCCTTCTCCATTCTCTTTCTCTCTTTTCGCTTCGCCGCTCCATCCGCAGCCGTCTTAATTCTTAGCTTTATTCTCTCTAAGACTCTCTCTTAATTTCTTATTTCTTCTCGTCTCTCGATCCCTCTGCGAGTCGCGAGCTCCTTGGTCTCTTTCGTGTTCTCCCTCTCTCTCTCTCTCTCTTTCCCAACCCCCGAACGAACGGCTTTCCCAATCCCCCTTTCTCTCTGTAACAGCCCAAGAAGACCAGCGAGATCCTCTTCTTTCGCAATTTATACTCGCGAGTACTCGGCTCTTCGGTGGCCGAGCGTACAGCCATGGAGAAGGAAAGATGTGGAAGGAAGAGGCCACTGAATGCCAGGCTTAAGCGCAGACAATGCTCCGCTTTCAAACCTCCCCCCACCCCCTGCCACTCTCCTCTTCGGAAACCCGCCACCGACAACTTTCTTTCATTTTGGATACTTTAATTCTTCAAACGTCCGCACTCGTTTTGCGCTTCCAGGCTCTTCTGGTACGACGACCAGGTACGTTTTCAAATGCCAGGTGACCATTTGTTACCATCAAGTTCCATGGGTTCCTGCGACAAGTTTAGAGTGAATGAATATCTGATAAATCTGTAAATTAACGAGAGCATTTTCCGAGCGAGGAACGTCTCCCAGGTGATCAACAATGCTGAAAAGACTTTGGTCACACAAGGGTCATTTTCAGTGGTGGACATTTAGGAGCAGATGAAACGATAGGTCGAACTTGAATGAGCTATCGGCGAGGAAGTTTGAGCTGTCGGTTCGTACAAGATGCACAGTTGATTGAAATGGCTACCCTGAATTATTCCTGCACTCTGTGTATCGGAGAGTGGCAACTTCAGGATGTCAAAGGTATTGAAATGGCCGATGGTCAAAACCCGGTCTCCTTGGGATTGATGATAGGGAAGCGAGAGACGCGTCGATAACGTTACTCGGTTTCCTCAAGGCCGATTATTTGTATCAATGTCCTTGAGGAACAGGTGACCACTGCAGACTGGTCAATCTGAGAAACTAAGTAGACAGATTACCCTCTCTCTCTCTCACTCTTCCTCTCGTCGATGGTCTCCTTTCGTGAACGCGATACGCCTAATTGGACAAGTTGGAGGTAAGTGTGGTGACCGGTAGGAAGATTGGCAAGCGTAGAAACTGGTTAATAGGGCCCGACGATGGCAAACGAGACCAAGAAGCTCCGCGGATATATCGAGCAATGAGGAGAGGAGCCGAGTGACGTGGAGTACGAAGGCGGAAGGAGCTCTCGCGTACTGTCGGTCAACGATTCTACAACCCGGTGTACACAGTAGCGCGGAGCGGTATAAACGCATTGGAAGACGACCTGCTGACTGAGGGACCGCCATATCGGGTGCTCGGGTAATGGCCACTTTGAGGGTGGACCGTAAGCTTTACCAAAGAGAGAACCATCCGAGATAGGACTTCAGCAAGGCCTTCTGCTCTTGTCTTAAGTGGCCTTACCGATCGCCGCCTCCGCAGACGTTTCCCAGAGCTCCTTAGTGTACGTGCCTCAGTCGGTTCCTCATGATTGATACGTTCGCCTATCCGCAATACCCTCAAAACCATCCAGCCGAGCTTTCCGTGCAACCCTTACGTACCCTTTCTCACCGCACTCCTCTCTCACCCTCCTTTCGTGATGTCGTGGCCAGCATTCGCTACTCTTATTGAAAGGATATCAATTACCATCATGATCGAGTTAATTGGCTGGAGAACAAGAAAATTCGTCTAGGTCATGCGACGCACTTTACGCAAAACAAGCGACAGATATCCCGAAGAGACAAAACGACAATGTCAGAGGATGGTTACAAAAAAAAAAAAAGTCCAAAGCACTTCATCCACCCCTGCCGATTTCCACAGGATCGACAGCACAACAATATCACTTCGGAAATGCTGTTTTATTAGATTACCAAGCAGACAGTGTATAAACCACCCCCCGGAGTGCCTGAAAAATACGTGATGGAGCGGCACGGTTGAAAAAGCTCCGAGAGCAAATAGCACGAGGTTGACCCTCGACTTTTTGCGATGGTCATGGGCGAGGTAGACACAAGCACACGGTATCCGGTGACCCGGGCTCGTGTGGGACGATGATGCCTGGGGTGCCTGAGCGTTATTTCGCGACAAAATATTGCGGACCATGCTGGCGGAAGGTTTTAATATGGTTGGAGGCCCAGGGAGGACGTCGGGAAGGGTATGTCGCGGTGGAAGGAGGTACGGTGACTCTGGTTGGCGCGATCGGAACGGGGCAACAGCAACGCCGGGTTTCCAGAGGCTAAATGGAGAGACGGAGAGCGAGTCGTGTACGATAGAACCAAGGGTTAACTCAATAGCGCCAGGGGTAAGTGAATTACTTATCGCGTACAGCCAGTATACAGACTAGATGCGTTTGGGTATAGGAGAGAGAGTAGGTGGATCGTAGCAGGGTTGGTTATACCTTGGCAACGACGACAGCGACGAGGACGATGATGATGATGAACATATGTCGATGGGGGCGCATCTTGGCTCTGGGGGTTGTTAGATTTCCTCGTCGAAGCTTCTACCATGACGAAGACAGTGGAAACAGGAGCACCGAACTACGGTTTCCATTCGCCATGTCCTTGGAGAAACGGTCCCATATACCAACTCCACTTCCTTCGAATATCTCGAGGACTCCCTTTCCTCCCTCCATCCAACAGATGGGATACACTTCGTCCTCCTCTTTCCCGAGCCTTTCCACGGCACATGATCTTTGATGGACGCCTGTTCTGCTCAAGAAAATTCAGTTAGTCAAGAGCTTTGTGTCCTGCTCGAGCCGAAGGTAAGGGATGAGAAATAAGGTACGAGGTACAACGTTCCCGACGGATGTCCTCTCCTCGTTCTGCGATATCTCCACCACTCCTCCCACGCATCTCCTCGCGAACTTAATTAGCCACGAGGAGCTTAATTGCCGTCTGATATTGCACGGACAATTAGGCCAATTACCGATGGGAAAAGCTTCTCCTGTATCGCCCTCCACTCGCCCCGGCGAAAGAGTTTAAGTATAAAGTGTTCGGAACATTCTTTCGCGGAGGAGCTTGAGTGGCGACAGGAAGTATCAGTTAAAAGCGGGTAAAAAGGGTTGCCGACGAATCGAAAAAAAAAAAAAAAAAAAATTACATCACCTCGTCCCTACACTCTCGTCATTCGATTGATTAATTCTCCAGCGAAATATACGCTCTTCAACGTGTGGCCACTAATCATCTTCATCTTCCAAAATGGAGAACGTAATTACCTTCAAGTGCCCTTACCAGATCCTTGTCGTAAAAATTACTAAAATATTCTCGTTCTCCACTTGCAGGGGGCTATTCAAATTTGCAAAGATAATAATGCAAGGGCTGATATAACCACCGAGACTCCGGTTACGCTGTGGTACACATAAACGTTGTATTCCAGTGGGCGATGCACTTCCGTTAGGCAAGAGAGTTCACGCAAGTTCTCCAGCTTGGTTGATACATGTGTTGTATAACTGAGTATCGGGTGTCCGGGGTAGGGGACAGGAGGGGGGGGGGGGGGGGGGGCGAATCTCCAAGTGGGAAGGCAGGTGGATGCCAGAAATGCTCGGAAGAAGCGCAACGACGTGGAGGGTGGTGCACACGCGCACGGCTTTTCGCTGCAGAGGCGGAGGATGCATTATATATCAAGGAGAGAAAAGTTCTAGCATAGATAACCTACTTGAGGAGTTAGCCCGCGTACATGCAAATTTCTGAATTATTATGCGATGCGCGTGGCTTGTATTATACGAAGTGGGGGGTTGAAGGGGTGGAGGGTGGGGGGGGGGGGGGGTAGTGGAGGCAAACGAGAAAGCGAATAACGTCCACGAAGAAGGCGAACCAACCACGAAGAAACCGGGTATACCGAGGGTGCCGGCGACGTACCCCGGAACCATTCGTTGCACTTAGCCGGCTGGGCCAACCCTGAAGCACACTTATCTACGAGCAGCCACCGATCCGGGCCAATTGCCACTCGCAATTAATCTCCCGGTAAGTACGAGCTCCGGACGTTCTCGCTTTCCACTATTACCGTCCTTTCCCAAAGTCATTTTGACGTTCAACCGAAATTGTAGTCAATGTTGAACAATTTTGTTAAATTTCCATGGTCAAAGTACCCATCGCAGGTCACAAATATAAAAACCAGGATTTCCCTATTCCTTCTGCTCGTAATTGCGGCGTTTTTCACGCGCATACAAATCTTGTTCGAAAAGGGTTGAATGGAAATGCCGAAATGCGTCTGACGTTCTCCAATGAAACATTCGGCGTTCGGTGAAGTTGTGGAACGCGACGAGTGAATTAGGACATGGGTGATCCGTCTGGTTTGCCCATTCGCCAGGATCCCTCAGACAGAAGGTTACCCTGTAGAGGGATCCTCATCTTCTGAGCAGCTTGATGTCATCGGCGTTGCGAGCGTACATCCCGGGGATGAGTTCGCCGCTTAGCCCACCCTCGTAACTTGATTCGAAAACCCATACAGGCGACGACAAGTGACACCATGGTATGCGTGGATCGAAGGTGGAGGCTGAGCCCACTGGTTGTGCTCACAGAGAAAGCCATACGAACCGGAATCAGTGAAAGACACGAAGCTAAAGGGTATTGAGGGACGATATTCACATGGTACATCGGTGTACACATGGTCTCCCCGATTCCCGGAGGATCCCTCGACGACGACAGGGTCCTAATCCTATTTTTCAAAACTCATATTTGCCTTTGAGTATTCCACAATCGTCAAACCACGAAGACCAACGCAAATCCTCCCTCGACTCTCCGGGCAAAGCTTCGCCGAAATGGTTTCACCAAACGTACCCGAGATAATTTACCGCGTTCGGTAACCTCATCGCCGTACGAGAGGAATCTAAATCGCTTGTGCGGAATATACACACATGAGTATCCGGTGGATGCGTTTAGTTGCATTTAGTTGATAATGAATGGGATGGATGCGAATGCTTGTAAAGATTTTCACTGGTCCACGGTGAAGGTGACCGGATTGGTACAATACATGCTGAGGAACGTGCTGAGGAAACTGACGGAATTACATCAGCTTCAACGTTTCCGGCGAGATATGTATAATTCTACGGTGGGAAATTGAGATATATCCTCTTTCGTACCTCGAGGATGGGATAGACGTGCAGGCTCCTCGTCCTCATCGTCGTACCCTCTTTGACCGAAGCTACTGGTACCGTAGCTTTGTCTCTACCCGGTTTCATTCCCTTTCTCCCTCTCTATCCAACTATTCATCGTCGTCCGTTTCGTTGCCATCCTCAAAGGCATCCGGCAGACTTGAGGATTACCTACGAAACCGAGAGAGCTCTTGTCGTGCACGTCGCGTCCTCAAACCCCAACCCCCCCGAGTTAGAATTTAGCAGCGTGTTGACACATATGCAGAGAGAGAGGAGAGGCACTCGGAATTATTAAACGAGGCGGTATTAAACCTTCCTAAGGCGAAACCTAAAGTTCCACAGGAAATTTTGTCAACCCAGCAGAGAACCTGAAATGTCACACACGCACACATACACACACCCATAGAAAAATTCGAAAAAATATTATTAAGAATTTTTTAAATATTGAAATTCAATTGTCTTTGGTACGATTGTAATTATGTGAACAAAAAAAATGTTTGAAAAGTCAAAGTTGATGTGCTCACGAATTATTATGTCATACTTTTGAGAAATAATAATAATTACCATTACAAATTTATGGAAGAAAAGTTTTGTGAGAAATATTGCTGAAGAGTTTTGAATGGATGGACCATGAAGAGGGATAAAAACAGGTGGAATATGCAGCGGAAGGGTAGGTGTGGGAGTTTAGGCGGAAGGTGAGGGGGAGGGAAAGCAAGCGCTGTTATAGCAGATCCATAACGTCGCCAGTGGGGGCCTCTCTCAACCGGAGACGACCCCCTCGTAAACCTGAATTTATTAACACTTCGAACGACGGGGAGATTCGCTAAATGGTTTTCAATTTGTACCGCAGCGGAGAGGCTGCCGTTTTCCCCAAGGCACACATGACTACCAGATTGTAGTCGTCTCCGCTTTACCGCAGAGCTCTCTATTATATTGCCCTATTTCAAGCTTTATACGTGTTATTATTATTATATATTATTGTACGAAAAGTCGCGTGTGTCGCATGGGAATGTTTGATAATATTGACTAAGGGAGAAAAGGTGAAAGTGAAAACGTCTGCTCGTTTCGTTACTTTCTTTTTATCTTATTTCCACTTTATATCAGGTGCATATATATATTTTTATAGTCGTTCGAACGCCTGAGTTATCGATCTGGAATTCATAATCAATTCCCATGAAGCAATAAAATATTCAGTCGCTCCTGGAAATTTTGGAAGCCACTGGAAGCCTCGGAATCTGGTGAGACCGAAACTAAGAAGTACAGCAGAGTAGTCATTGTTGCATAGGTTCAGGCGCCCAGAACATAATCTCAAGCCTTATCTTCAGCATTCACTGATAAATGGGGATTTTTTTTCAGCAATTTTTGGGAAACGTGGTACCATTTCAGGTTCAAATTTTTATCCGCAGATTTTCCAGGCTTAGAACTTTGGAATTGAAACACTTTATTTATTCAGCCGCTGCTTATATCGTTATTATTTATAGGGCTTACGATAAACAGACGTCATCTGAGCAAGAATAAATATGGAAAAAAACGAGGAAGAAGATCCAGTCGACGGAGAATCGCGGTTAATTCCAGATTTTTATTTGCAGATTCTCCAGACTTAGAACTGTACAATTAAGACACTTTTTTTTTAATTCAGCCGCTATTTACATCGTTATTATTTATGGCACCTACAATAAATAGACCTCATCTGAGTAAAACAAAAAAAAAAAATGAAAAGGACGAGGAAGAAGATCCAGAGGATGGAGAATCGCTCCAGGTACTTTGATTTGAGGCCTTGCGTGTAAAGGATCGATGATATGTGAGAGCATGGACCACCTGGAGCCTTGCACATCGGCGAGTCTCGCTTTGAGGACGAAGATATTCGGATGCATCAGGCGGGATGCTCGTAATTTTCTCGGAAGCCCCGGCAAATTAGCTCCGGGCATACGTTACCCTCGCCTAACTCCCTTATACACCCCCTATCTCGCGTTTTCCACCTAGGCCATCCCCCCCCCTCCCTTTCCTTCATGTGGAATTTCGCCAGCCCCTGCTCCACTTCAAGATATTCCCAGGACACGAAGAGAGGAAGAGAGTCCCAGTCTCTCCCACTTCACCTCAACTCGATTCGTTCCTCGAGTAGGGGTTCCCAGGGAAGAGTGGGGGAGGAAAGGATTCTCTTCCACGCGATCAAATCCGTGTAACCACCACCCGGACAAAAGCTCGCAAGCGCTGGAAACCGAAATTACCCAAACCTCCTCAAGAATCCTCAATTTCAAAAACACACCTCTCTAAACAATTACCACAAACCTAATCAAAATACCATGACCTTCAGCCCCACTCAAACAATCCTCGTTCCCAAAAATCAAGAAAAAGCTCATTGCATTGCACCTTCAAAAAAATTCATCGAAAAAGCTCCAAAGGTCAAACTCGATACCTGAAGAACGTCAAAAAATCAAACAAACCAAAAAAGCTTCAGGTCCTCAAGTGAATGGATCACCCATGCGGAAAATAAAGGAGATACGAAGATACGTGAAAGGGGTGAAAGGGATGAAAGGGGAAATGAAGAGAAGAGAAGGAAAAAAAAAATAGAAAAAAGGGTAGTAGGAAAGGGAATGCAACCTCGTTGAGAATATAAAGCTCACAAAGCCTCGAAGGCGGTCCACGGAAGCTCCGCCTGAAAGTTCTGCTGGGAAACGCCTCGACGACACGCCCAGAAGAGCTTTGTGCTTCTCTCGTACCCTCTCCCTCTCTCCTCTCTCTCTCTCTCTCTCTCTCTCTCTCTCTCTCTCTCTCTCTTCCTTCCTCTTGTCATCCTGCCTCTGTGATATTGTGGCCTTTCTCAAACCTCCGCTCGAATGTCCATGGACACTGCAGTATCCTACGTGTATAAGTGTATCTGACGTGATAGAGGCGCGCGCGCAAAAGCTCAAGCTCACCTTATGTAGTAACTCGGGGGGGTCCCGCACGAAAACACTCAAACCACTCGAGCCAGCCCGATAATGTAACCCCAGACGCGCGGAGCTTCAACTTCCCTAGCGCACTTTACACACAGATTGCATCCAACGACCCCCCCACCCCCACCCCTCACCCCTTTCGCTCGCCGCCGGTGCTGCAAGCCCCTCAAAGCTTCCCTCACTTCTTCCGTCGTCGTGCATCGCGCCGGCTCGGATGCAATCGTTACTTTGGCCGCCTTCCTCCGCGAGAGATATTCCCTACTACCATCACTCCGATCCATGGTCCATCCTGGGCAGGATTCGTTCAACCAACTCTGGATGGCGACCGGAGAAAGTCCGCATTTGAATTACGTCACCGATCCACCGATCGCAAATTATTATTCAAAAGGAAACAAATTTTCCGTCGTATAATTAGTACCGTTAATTGATGAAAATTAAATGGTAAATGACAGACGAGAATTTTTTCGTGATTTTGGAGAAATGGATTTTTGACAACTTTCGAAAGAGATTTGCAGGTGAATTTAAAGAATTTTTTTTTTATTTAATTGAGTTAAGACGAAAATAGGGTCAGGCGTTAATAAAATATGTTATTTTTAATGATGGGTTTGAAAAATGTAAAAATATCGTTGTGAATAAAGGGAATTGAAAAATGAACTCGAATGGAGAGAAATTGGCTTTCCCTCAGTGACTCGTTTCCGGGGAGACTCAGACATGCATGCAATCGGATTTGTCGAGTGTGAAACGGTGTATCCGTCGGATACGAGTTACTCGCTCCTTCATTTCATTTTACACCGGAGCACAAGCGTATCTCTCGGGAGTAGGAAGACGTCGAGACGAATATCTCCGGTGTAGTGGCTGGATGCTGCGTCGTGGTCCATCGCACACGAATAAATTTCGAACTATCTTGTGAATTCCATTGGCTTTATAATTAATGATTTTTGGAGCTCCGAGTTCGAAGGTTTTCACGTAAAACAAGATCAGCCTTTTTGGAAGATGAATTTTCATGGTTAGAGTTGCTGAAGAGAAACGATATTTGCCTTTTTATTGAATATCGAAAATTCTGAGATGAACATTTTTTTTTTATACTCCAATCAGACTGCAGAAAAATCATTTTTGTGGCGAAAATTGATTTTCATTTCCAAATCCACTTGTTGATAATTGCGTGGGCACGATTATCAAGTGATCGTCGATTTGGGTGTTCCGGGAATTCAGCTCATCAACATCATCGTCATCATCGTCAGCAGGAAGGCGTCCGAAGACCGGATGTAACCGGGTTTTAAATAATACATATAATATGTACATAACTTTCAGTATGTTATTTCACATATGCTGACTATTATCTTGGACCATTCGCCGGAAACCGGAACAGAGTGATAGTCACCGAAATCGCCGCGTGTTACCGCTGTACACTCGTGATAAGATGATTCGGAAGTTTCAATCTGTCACCCAAAAAAAAAAAAAATCAACACAGCAACCACGAAACCCCTTTTTAAATCCGAAATACCTAGTTACAAAAAATCCACAATCATACCGAAAATAAAAAAAACCATTTCTCCAAAATTCATCGTCCATGTTTTTTCTTAATCACCCTCCAAAAAAACCCCCATAATTTCACAAAATCTGCAATTGGCATTAAATCTCCCATGATTAAAAAAAAAAACCCATTTACTCCCAAACGTAAACGATCTAAAAAAAATCTGACATCGCTTGCGACTCCAGCCCATCAATCCATGGCCTCGAGCCCATATAAACCCAAGCCCAAATAGGAACCCGGCGGCTGCACAGGTGCACTCTGCGCCTCATCCTCCGAGTCATTCTCATCGGTGGGTCTCGTCGCCTTATCTCAGCGGATGTTAGACACACCCCCGCAGTCTTGAGAGCGTTCTCCTCCCGCCTCCCCCCTCTCCGCTCCTCCAGCGGAGAGATACACTCACCGGTCAGAGGGATGCAAGCGCTGAGAGGTGAGAGAGGGTTGGATTCCGGGAGCGAGCGGAGAGGGAGGATCCGCGCTGAGAAGGGGGTCCAGGAAGATGCTGCGGGATGGCTGATGGTCCAGCGTCGGAAGGTGAGCGAGAGGCTCACCGGGTCGCTTACTGCGAGATACTCCCTCCGGGCTTCCGAGACGTGGAACTAACCGCCACCCACTGGGATGAAACGGACGGTGAAATTCCGCGGGAGAAAGTGAGACGAGAGTCCGCGAAAGATAGCGAAGCTCCGCAGGAGGTTCTCGCGGCTGAGGGTGAGCCAGTGGACGCGAGGACGAGCCAGGAGAGGCCGGTAAGTGGTGGTGGGGTTGACGGTGGGTAGTCTGGTAGGGCGTCGGAGGGGCAGAACGAGCGCCGCGACGCTCGGGCACACACAGTCGCGGGCTGAGCGCCGCCGTCTGCGTATCGCTCACGTGTTTCGTGGCCTCTCGCTGCGCACTCATCGACGACCGAAAGCCAATCCTCCGCCAGCCACGAGGAGTACCAACGTTCTGCTGTATCGTACGGGACGTTTTATCCAATCCGCAGAAGAAAAAAAAAAAAAAAAAAAAAAATTAAGTACCTCCGACGCAAGTTTCTCAATGCGATTGATCGGTATCGATAAATCTGCTGATAAGCAGAGGATAAATAGAAAGGTGCATATGAGAGAATAAGCACGTTTTTTCTCCCTAAAAAAAATGAAATTTCCCCTCGAGTGATCGTTGTAATTGGTTCAAATGTGTTTTGTGCTTCGGGGAAAAAATTCAAGACATTGGTACATTGACTATCAGTGATTAGTGATAACAACGAGTGATTAGAGATTCGGCGGTTAAGAGAAAAACGTTGATTCATGAAAAAAGTGGGAATTGTGCTGATGAGGTTCGACCGATTCCCGCCAATTTGCCGATCGATAAATTCGGATATCGTTGATATCGATTTATTGGCGCTTTGCGGTATTTCGTTGATCGTCTGTTGAACATTTGTTGAGAAATTTTTTAATCGATATGGATGTTGAGGCTTGAAGGGCTTGGGGAATTAGTTTGAAGAAGCTTGGGGTACCACCCACCCATTCGTCACGGTTGGAGGAGCGGAGATCGAGATCGGGATCGGGATTCAAATCCAGTGCCGCTAATCAACAGCAGGCGGGTGAAGTGGTAAAAATGGCGATGCTGGTCATCGAGTCAACGGGCAGCAATTGAGCCGGGTCCTCGGGCTGAGGGGGGAATGGATTTTCAGAGCGCAATGGAGACTTTTGCCGAAGCTTGGGTGGCTGCTAATACCAAACCCGATCAAGTCCAGGTAACGTAACACATTTTTCTAACAATTTTTCATTCAATTCACCCGAGAAATAATAAATATGAAAATATTAATATTTTTTTTTTCGTAATTTGGAAAATATATGACGCGACAATAATTAGAGAATTTTTTTTTTTAATTACTTTAATGCATATTAATATTTGGACGAGCGTATGGAGATTATTTCCATATTTTTCTCTTCGTGTTAATAATGAATTTCGATGATTGGCGAAAAAAGAAAGAAAAAATTGGTTTGTCTTGGGCTCGAAATAAAGCGTAACAAGTGCCTCACGCCTTGGCAAAATCCTTTGTATCCGATATATTTATTGCACGGAGATAAAAATCCGAGGACAGTAAACCCTCGACGTGTCTGTTGGCTGTGATTCTGTCATCTTGAAATTGTAGGCTTTACGTCATAGGAATCTTGGTTTCGTCGTCCCTCGCGAAGTCCTCATGATTTATCAACTTTTCTTTCGTTTTCTAAGAAATCATTTTTTTTTTTTTCAACATGTCGTAGGAATTTTTAATAATTTTTACTGCGGGAATTATCGACTTTTGGTTTCTCTTTTGATGAATCTTTTTTTTTTAATCTTTCATTGTGGAAATGAATCGTGTGGAGCTTCTCATTTTTATTGTTTATCAACTTTTTTTCTGGGAGACTCATGTATATATTTTTTAAATTGTTGGATGAATTTTTAATAATTTCTATTGTGGAAATTAATCGTGTCGAGCTTCTCATTTTTACTATTTATCGACTTTTTTTCTGGGAGACTCATTTTTTTTTCTTTTCTAACTGTTCGATGAATTTTTAATAATTTTTATTGTGGAAATTAATCGTATCGAGTTCAGCCGAGCAAAGGAAAATAAGAGAATGAAAAAATAAAAATAAAAAATAAAAAATAAACAATGGGTATAGAACGATCGATATATCCATTAGCCGATGGTAGCAGGTTGCAGGTTCACGGGGCCAACGACCATAAACGCGACAACCCCTACCGTAATCCGTGGCAGTCGGAGCTACCAGGAGTATTCAGAAATTTCGGTTAAAGGGGTGAGAGCTATCGCCGCGGGCTTGTAGAAGCAGAAACGGGATCACCGGGTGTAACGGAGGAAGGGAGAGCCGAGAGAACAACCCCTTCTCCATAGCATTACACAGCCAATTGGCCAGCACCCTCCCGATTTTCCGCTCCCTGTTACGGAACCGTAAATTCCTGACTGTTAGCGGCTAATTCGTTGATTTTATCCGTGGCATTAAGAAAAAAAAAAAAAAAAAAAAAAATTCCCCCCAAACCATCGTAACCATCAAAATCATCCCCCAACAAATCGATCCTTACTAATTATTTGCCTATAATCAAAGAGTCAATCAAAGAAACACTTCGGTACCACTCACTTTATTTAATCCCCTTAATTTTTTTTTTAATGCACAACAGAAAAATGTCAAAGATAATCCTTAATACAAATTTTAAATGTCCATTTCCTTGAGATATAGGAAAGTAAAAGAAGAAAAGGGTTCGAAAAGAGATGAATATTGATGCAGGTAGCATAAAAATAATGGCCTACACATTTTCTGGCGCACTCGTGACTTGTGTATGCGTGTGTGTGTGTGTGCGTTGCGATAGTGTGTACGTGTGTTTCTGTACGTGTACGTGGGGGGTCACGGATTCTGACCACGATACGGATGTGCCCCTGCCTTCTTCCTGTGACGGACGCGAGCAGCACGTACACGGCAGCGACGAGAGGCGGTGGCCCAAGCGACCAAGCAAAAGCAGCAACGGCACCGCACATCCACACGAGCCGGGCCCTGGTATGCGTGCACTTTTAGTTCTCGATGGAATAACGCCCGGCGACGAGCGGAGATCGAAGGGCCTCCCATTTCTTCCTCTCGTTCTTGCCGATCGCCTTTTTTCCTTTCTCCCGGGCGAGCAACTTCTTGTGCCGGGCCACGAATGCCCGTGGGCTTCGTTCTTCGTTGTGATCGGAAGAATTTGGGCGAGGTCATTCAACCGGAAGTGTCGGAAATTGCGGCACAGTCCGAGTCCGAACAGCTAATCGCAATCGCGCTCATCGATATCTTCTCATGGCTTCGAGTAATAATTTTTTTTTTTTTTAAACATACTTTTCGAAGGTGACCATGGATTTTTTCCCACTGGTCACATATTCACCCATGGGTTTGGGCGTAATAACGCGTTACGTGAGGATCAATGGGTGAAATGGAAAGGAGGGAGGAAGACGTTGAGCTTTCGATGGAACGAAGTGTAGGTAATCCGTTAATCCATTTACCATCGCTCCCGAGATTTCCACGTACCATTGGGACTTCCTTCGGAGGTTTTTTCACCCTCGCGATGGTCTCATGTTTACTTATATTTTTTTTTTATGGTTCTAATGTGCGAGGGATTTTTTTTTTTCGACCAACTATGAAGAGTCGATTGATTCGGAAAGCCGGAGAATTTTTTTAATTCATTTGAGTGTATATAGAATGGGCGGAAAGCATGGGAGCTTCATTTGGACGTCTCGGAAATCGGTGCAAGACGATCCTTCGCGGTGTACACACACGCAATAGCCACGTGTACACGCATCGTGTCTCGTCGTGTCGTCGACGGTTATAGGCACGCATGGTCACGCTATTTGACCACCCCAAGCGGCTTCGGAATAATTGTTATCCATCTATCCGGCCCATACGTCAAACCTGCTGTACTCATTGTGTGTACGATACTCTTGCCGTACGGACTGGCTTGAATTTTATGCAATTTATTATCCGATTTATATAGTCAATGTGATGGCAAATTGTCAGAAATTTCGTATTACGAAAATGTTCTACAAATTATTGTTATTATTGTTATTATTAATCGGCATTTCCCCCTACCTGCAGGTATTACGCCTGTTGCTGGGTCGGCCCGCGCCAGTAGCCAGTCCCGCGTCGGGACCTGGTCCGGATTACTAACCAGGCCCCCATGCGGCGGCTAAATTTACGCGTAACGCGTAAAATCGCGTCTGTATTTACGATTACGATTTACGAAAATCAAAGGCACCGGAAATCGAACCCGCGACCTACCGATCTTCTGGTTTGGAGGTTAGTACTGTAACCGCTAGACCATCGCACCGGATCGTTCTACAAAGTATCAATCGATAAATTATTTTGGATATTGGGACAATTGATTTTTTCGTGTGTGCAAAAAATATCGATCAATGATCGATGATGGATTGAAAAAAAAAAAAAAATAGCGAAGAGAGACGTTCGAAAATAACGTGGATATTAATCCCCACATTTCGTTGGATGGTTTGATGGGAGAGGCTGCGATGGATGAAGCAGAATAATTGATCAATTAAATGGGAAGTGCGCATTCTAAATCTCCGATGACGTAACGATAAGCAAAAGGACCTTCGTTCAATTGCCAAATATTATGGCCCGTGCGGAGAACTGTCACCAGAGTTCGAAAGAGGCTCGGCACACAACCAAATCTTCGCCTCCGTCGTGGGTTACGTAAGCCACTTGATGATCGCCACGGATACCGCTTCGGACATATCTTCCAAATCGATTTCGGGTCATTCGTGTCTTCGGAACTTTGCCGCTGTGGCATTCCACGCTGCCCATCGGTTCACCAATTGGGTTATGGCCCAACGTAGGAATTCCACGGGGCCCCAAGTCCACCGGACGACACTCCGATTTGTTCGCCTCCGATTAACGGAGAAAAATTTGCAAAGTCAACGTTGCACAACAATTTCAATTTTGCCTCGTGCAAAATGAACAAAAATTGAGAGGATACGGTGACTTAATAAAAAAAATTGACAAGACACTTTTCTTTTGAAAAATCTGGCATTCAAGCACATCGTCAAGCACGATAATTGTGCAATTTTGTAACAATGTTGTACATACCTGAAGAATACCACTTATTCTTAATTATCGACACTCAAAATGAAGATCAACATCACCAAAAAAACATAAGTGGCGTACCAAATAATCACAAGCTTATTTTGTCAATAGACGAGTGGGAGAAAAAATTGTTCAACTTCAACAATAATCGTACACCCTGAAGAAATCAATCGAAACTAAAATAAAAAAATGACACCTCAATTTCCCAAGGTGCAAATCAACCCTCTCCCTTACCAGTATCGAAATGATCCTCAGCAAAAAAAAAAAGTCTTTTTTTCACCAAAACCCCTGATGGACCTTCATCCCTCTTGGAACTTCGCCGAGGGCAAAATGAGCCGCAGCGGCGGTGGTAGGAAAACACCTTGGGCAGTGTGGCAAATGTTCCAGCGCTGGTATCACTTCGGGCGTTAGCTGGATAAGCGGGATAACCCCATCCACCTGTTGCCCCTTCTTACGTTGCAGTGTCAGCGTTGGCTGGTGTGTTGGGTCTCTTCGTGTGCGTGAAAGCCTCCTCTTCGCCTCGTATTTTCCATCCTCCTCGCTCTCGCCATGGGTTCACCTCGAAGAGTGTGGGTACCATGTATTTACATGGTGCTACTAGCTCACGTATGGCTCCTATTCATCCACACGTGGAACGCCCTTGTACCCTCGACATTCTGGTGCACTTCTGCTTCTGGCCCGGGGCTTTCTCCCTCTCCCGTGCTCTCCCCGGAGTCCTGGAATGCCAGGATTCAACGGGAGAACATATATCCTCCGTCCTCATCCGTTTCCAAGCCACGGTACCTCGCATCTCCTTCTCTTTTCGATTCTCGCACCCTCTCTCGGTTCTCCACTCGGTGAAGAGAGCCACGAAGAGCGAAGACGAGGAGAGGGCGAGGATTCGGGAGAGGAGAAAGACGAGGAGGCCCATGGGCCCAATCGGCGAGGCCCTCTTCGTACTTTCTTCTCTCTCTTCATCGCTCTTCCTCTCTCTCTCTCTCTCTTTCTCTTCAGGGCCCGGGAGCCCGAGGCTTCTCAGCGGTCTGACGTGTTTTTTGCGCGTGCATACCTCCGAGGCAGCAGCTCCCGAAACAGTAGCCCGCCGCGCGCGTCCGTATACCGTGTACCCCGAGCGGTACAGTCTTGGCAAGCGAAAAAATGGGCAGCTCCTTGACTCTCAACGATTTCTGCACACAGGCTCCATTCGGAGATTGCGAGAAATTTCAATTGGTACCGTCACACACGAATCGTAGATTCGATTATTCGAAATACAACTTAAATTTTGTTATTTTGAAAAATTCTTCATTTTTTTCAATATTCATAACGTAGAGAGAAAAAAAAAATGTATTTTGTGTATTGAATTGATCGAAATTGTTTATTATTTTATTTCTGTTAATTCAATATTTTTCAGTCACTTCATTTCATAAAAATCATATACGCAGATAATAATTTTTTTTTTGCACTTCAATGAAAATTGTCGAATATATTCTGTTTTATAAACAAATTACAGTATTTTTTATTTTCGGTGGAGTTTGATGGTTGGGAAAAAATTGTTAAAAAATAAATAATAATTGTTCATGTGAATTCAGGGGAAAGTAATATGAAATAATGATTTATTTCTCGAAATCGTTGTGTTGGCGAGTGTGCAGGGGATATTGTGTATTACGAGTTGGTATTAATCATGAGCACGGTGCGTGTTAGTGGGCACCATTCGCACTTCGGGATGAGTGGAGGGATTGTCGCATTCTGGGCCTAGTTGACCCCAGTTGACACTGCGGACGGCTTAGCCGTTAGTGTTAAGTTCACTCATACACAAATCTAAGTCCGCACTTATGTCTTAGCTGGTCTCGGACTCGGTCTATCAGATTCTCGCTCGTTGCGGCTCCGGAGACGGCGACTCTCGGGGACTCGGAGCGAATTGAGCACGTGCTCAGATTTCATCGTCGGCCGCGGGGACCCGCTCCGTCCTCGCGACCGAGCGGCTACGGGCTCTCCTATATAATGCGCCTGATTTTTCTGATGCCGGTTAGATCATTCGGGCTATAGAGCGCATAGTCGACATCTCGAAGAGTCCGTTCAGCCGCACACGTTACGTTACATCGCTGCGTCATTTTACAGAACTATAAAAATATATTCAATCGCTTTGCTCCACTGATCTTTCGACATTACAATTTCGAATGCTATCCAAACTAAAAAAAAACTGATTTAATTTTTTTAAACTTAATTTTATATATTTAATTGTATACAAAAAATTGCATTCCTTTTATTCTTTAGAAAATTAATATTTTCGAATTGTTGATAGCTTATTGCGAGTAATGGGATATTAATAATACAACTTTGCCTGTTTACGCCTTGGCTTTTTTTATTTTTGGGCCGATTCCCGCAGGAGGTTATCTCACAATTCGTTAGTCACTTAATTTAATATTTTACATTATATTTAATTGTATAAAAAAATTTGCATTGGTTTTTTTTTTCTTAGAAAATTAATATTTTCGAATTGTTGATAGCTAATTGCGAGTAATGGGATATTAATAATACAACTTCGCCTGTTTACGCCTTGCTTTTTTTTTTTTTTTTGGGCCGATTCCCGCAGGGGGTTATCTCACAATTCGTTAGTCTTAGGAGGGCAATGAATCAGAGTAGGGAGGTCTCTCGTTGGCGTGGTTCTGGTGGATCGACAGGGAGCTACGATGCAGACAAGCGAGTAGCAAGCAGGGCTACCCGGTTCAACCAGTCGTCCGGGCTAATGAGACACACGTGCAGAACCCTCGACACTTTATGGCGAGAGCGGTGCGTTCGTCTCTGAAATTTTGTCGGTGTGCCAGTGGCCGCTCGCGGGGCGTCCCAAGTATTTTTCGTACAGTCCCGATGATGATCTCGTTTCCAGTTCATCAGTGATCGTGTCCTTTCTATCGCCGCAACGATAATAATCACGGCTGTTATAAATTTTACAAGTTTTCAAATGATATATGGAGCACATAAAAAAAATAGCTTTCAGCATAAAATTGCCCATATATATACAAACCCACCTTGATTTTTGGTTTCTATATAAATTTCATTTTAAACCCAATATCATTTTTTGCAAGTATATACATTTTTAATAAATGGTCTTTGGACTAGAAACAATTTTTTTTTAATTGGGAATTTATTGCAAAAAAGGTCATTGGTAAGTGAAATAAAGTTGAAGCGAAATTTGTTAATTTTTTTCTTCTTCTTTGGTTTGCATTTTCAGAGCCAGGCCCTGGCATTGACCCACAAGGCATCGCCACCCTCCAGACCAAGCAGCGTATCCTCTTTACCGAGGAGCCCACCGTCGCACCAATCGCAGCAACAACAGCAGCAGCAACAACAGCAACAGCAACAGCAGAGCATACCCCAACCCTCCTCCATCCACTCGTCCCACCAGTTGCAGTCTTCGGTACCAACGACACCCCAAGCGTCGCCGTACATCGCCCACAATCAGCACCCCAAACAGGAGCTTAACTCGAGTCCCAAACAGGAAGGTTTTGACCTCAGCAAAAGCTCCACTGTCACTGGTGAGTCGATAAATACATTGGCAATAATCAATACTGTATTACGCTCTTAAAAAAAAAAAAAAAAAAAAAAAGCGCCCAATCAATACACAAAACATAATAATAATTCGCAATTTCTTGGAGGAAAGAATGTCAAATTTTCAGCCTTATTAGACAAGGTTACGATCTTAGATATGTAAATTCATTTTTATTTATAGAAAAAAAAAAAAAAATTAATGAGTATAGTGATAAAAAATGTCAACCTCTGATGCAGCAGAAAATAAAAATAGAGAATTCATTCTGTAAAAGTATTATACGAAAATCCATATTTGCCTTCGTGGCTTAACTGGATACGTAAAAAGCGTGAGTTACGTAATGGCTAATGCAGAATAGTTGATAAATCCTGGCAGGATGAACCATACCGGATTTCCATTGAATCGGGACCGGTGGAGGACATATGACCGCGCTCGCGTCACTTTTAATCCTGGTCTTCAGCATCGAGGGTTCGCCGGTTCTCTGTAGTGTCGGTTTCCCTTTCTGTTTTCTTTTTTTTACGTCCGACTTTATCCGCCTTAGTAAACGCCTCGGTGGTGTGTAAGAACGACGTGTAGGAAATGCCTCTGACGCTGCTCGCACCCTTATCCGACTCCAGGGGTTCTTTCAAATGGTGTGAGTGTGTGTGTGTGAGAAAGAGAGCCCTTTCAATACTTCCTTGAGGCTTTTCCGTGCGTCCGGCGTCGAACCCCCTTCAGCCTCCTCTTCGGCTTCGGGGGAACTAATCGGCATTGCACAATGGACACACACAGAACGTTTTACAAATCCACAAGCGAACGACCAAACGAGAACAAGAAGGAGGGCAAAGAATCCTGCGGAGCCCTGCGACAGGAATCGACTTCTTAAGGCTCCCCTGTTGCCTCCGGCATTATTATCCCCCCCTCGAGTGTATTTCGCAGCGTGCATGTGTAAGGGATGCATTTATTATTCGATTATTCATGTGGGAGTGAATTAAATCGGAAGAGAATAATAGAAATAAATAAATAAAAAATGAAACGAAGTTAAATAAATTGTGGATTTTTCGCGGAGCGGCCAGAAAAAATGATTCAATGATTTTTGAGCTAATTAGGATATCGGAATTCAGTTAATTCGAGGGCTAAAAATATTTATTTATGTTTCGTGAGCTTATTGCGATTTATTGTTCGATCAGGTTTATTGATTTGGGCGCGAAATAAGTGCTACTTAAATTCAACAGTCGAGTTTAGTAATTATCGCAAAATACTAATTGGCCGATAGAACTAATAAGAAAATTCAGTATTTCGAATAAATATTTAAATGCGTTCGCATTGACTACATTTTCGCGTGCGATTCCATTTCGTTTTGAGTTTTTCGTGCGGTTTCGTTGGCCGGACGCTGGAACCCGGAGCTAAAGGGGAAAACGCCAGGCTCCTGCTTCAGGGAGATGGTACGTTCGGCTAAGCGGGAAGAAGGATATCGTGACCCTCGCCATCTAATCCGGATTAAATACCGAGGCTCTGGCTACGCGACCTGTGAACATGCACGGTTTTGTGTGCGACGCTCCGCATAACCGAGCGTGAACTTCACGCAGCTACAACCGTCGAAATATCCTTACGGTCCTCGTCCTTTGGCAAACGATATTCCTGCTTCGTGGAGTCTGCGACATATACACCGATTCTCATTTCCTACCACTTTTCTATACAATCTAACGCGATTACATCAAATATTAAATAATTTGCATCTCCAGAAATGCCAGTTGAAAAAAAAAAATAATTCAAGGATCTTCAAAAAATGTACAGATTCGAAAATTATCGGACGATTGCATTTTTGGGTGACATTTATGTATATTTTTTTTTGGATAAAATTTTTTTAATATGAAAATGAAAAATTATTTTGTCAACTCAGGTTTGTAAATTTCTTTTGGTTTTTCTTCGTGTAAAAGTGGATATTTTGGTACAGGGTTATGATGTAAAAATATGAGGTATGTGGTCCTGTTTGTAGGCCTTGCTGCAAGGATACCATGATCCTGGCTCACGGAGCATGCGCCATACGGCGATCGAACTAGTTGAATGAAGTTTAGCACTTGCTACAATGTTGCAGCACCGGCTGACCCTATTACCGCCTGGAATAGTTAGGTAAACCACTGTACGTGAAATTATACACGAAGTAAACCCACACAATGGTGTCTCGGACGGTGGGGACGCTCGGGGACCATCTTTTATCCTCAGTGCGATCTCCCCAGCTTCTCCCAACAGGCTCCTACGTAACCCAGAAGCTGTGCCGCCACTGCAGCATAGTGTGTGACTTGGCGTCGGCTGATCCTGCAAGCCCTAATTGGACGCTACTGGATATTTCGGGATGAACGTCCGGTTCTCCAAATTCTGAGGCGCGCGCCTATCGTGAAATCCGGTTTAACCGTGGCTTCTATTTTTTACGACCTAAAAGAATATCCGCCTCTTCAGCAACGCATTACCGGATAAATGTCCATTCTACGCACTGTTTTAATCGCAACATTTTCCCCATTCGCTCACAGCGAACCATGACATTGCCAAAATTGAATAACCCCCGAAATTACTTCAGAATAGTCGAAAGAATTGTAAAAAATGAGTTGCAACGAGATTCACAAAAATTTCCATGGGTGAGAACCCAGACAGTAATCCTATATTACAAATCGTATCAATAATCGACCTTTTTTTCTGATTGAACACGTGGCAACTTCCGGATAGGAAATGAAAAAAAAAAAACAAAAAAAACCCAGCACCATGAAAAGCACCATGATATACGATAATACAGAGTGAATGCGTACTTCGTGAGCCACCCCGTGTACAACGTTCGGGCATAGGACGCGCCGCGAGGGGGGGGGGGGGGGGGTGTCAGGGAGTTAGTATTAGCTGAGTTGTGTGCGTTGGATTTGGGATTTGGGCGGCGGGGCCCGGGCTCCCGGCTCACACACGACCAATAATCCCGGATTAATCCTCCTCCCGCCCAGTTATCCACGAACACACACACACACACACACACGGGATTCCGCGTGCAGGCGTACACACAACGAGACAATCCGAAGCTCACTCGTACGCATCTCTCCCCGTGTCGCTTGGTTCACAAACACTTGTGCACTCTGTCTGAAAACAAGCCAACTCACGGACACCGAGAAGCGGATGTGCCGTATTCAGGGAAAACACAAGGAATATCCACGTAGCCAGTCTAGTGGCTGGATTGAATTCCAGTCAAAACGCCTAACTCACCCACACACACACACACACACACACATACACTCAACGATACACGTATGCAAAGTTTTTCAGAGCTTCCCAATAGAAATACCTTCCTCTCGCACACACGCACACACACACACACACACACACACACACACACATGCACGACATTCTCAATGTGACGACGAAACACACGAAGATGGGCACGCTTTTGGTCGAAGAGGATGAGAACTCCCGGGTTATAACGACCATGAGCCCGCCACTATAGGATTTGGCTACTCCAGGACACTGTTCTCCACACACACACACACACACACTCACACTCACACGCATGAGAAACGCTTCCTGGCGTTCCCTCCAGATAATCCCACGACTACAGAGCCCGGATAATCCCCGTGCAGGGCCCCACGTAACGTCCCAACACTCTCAGAGCCCCGAACCTGGTGCATATATGGTCCTCCTCTCTCATGGCGTGCTTTCCCCATGCTCTCATCTCGTTCTCTCGCAGCTAACTCGCCGGGCGATTCAAGTTACGCGAGGTATCTCAGTGTGTGTTAGGTATTAGGTACAAAGGAAATGGGCAATGGCGAACATGGGCGATGGGAGAGAGAGAGAGAGAGAGAGAGAGGGGCGCCCAGGAAGAGAGGAAGGAAAGGGGAAGGAAAGATATAGAGAAAGCGGTCTAGGGGAGCCGAGAGCACACAAGGTTTAAAGGCTAAGCGGCTCATCCCCGGACGAAGCTTTACATCTCGTCCTGATATGCGATAGAGCCATTCCCTCTGTCCCTCTGATCCTGCTGACTGCCTTGCAAAACCGGGGATCGCACGCCGGATTTCGTAATGACGAGGCTGAGGAACGGCAACGCACCTCGCCGATTGATGTTTTGGAATTGTTTGTCAAATTATGGCTGGGAATCGAGAAGAGGCGATTGTGGGATCTAAAGGTCTTTATAAGCTCCTGATCATAAGTGATTTTTTATAAATTTATAAACAAATGTTGGGAAAAATTATTTTTGCAGTGAAGATATAAATGATTTTTTGCCATGTTTCAATACGTTTGTGGGTGAAATAAAGTGATGTCGACATACCAATTGTTTAATTAAAACCCCAATTGATTTTCTGTGTTTTTTTTTTAAATTGAACCATTGGATATTCAGGGAATATCAAAGCAATGGAATGGACGCGTACAAAGTAAGTTTGTACGTTATTAAAAATTCGTATCAATGTGATAAATGTACGGAGAACATGTTTTTTGTGTGCGCAAGTGAATTCTCCTTGTTCCAGTTACGATTCAGTAATGACAATTCATTTTTAGTCCTTGCGACCAACTGGAAGACTCTTATCGATGTTTCAATGAGACCATCGTAATTGGGAACACTGGTGATTAGTTTTGTAGGTTGTAGCCCAGCTAATTGCAAACAATGTGCTAATGGAATTAAGCCATCAGAGACTCATGGTCAACCATGATTATTCCGGGTACAGGAATTTTTCGATGGCCTTTCCTGGTCTCGTAACGTTCGTAAATAGTGTTGGCTCATTCCGGGGGCTTTCGGGAGTCCAGATTCCCAGGATAACATGCGAAGAGGGATGAAAGAAGCTTCCGGAATTGGCGGGCTTCGCTCGAGGGAGAATTTTCCGTGAAAAGGTGAGCCTGGAAAGCCTGTTGCGTCGCGGGGAAGTAGGAAAAGCTTGGGAGTCTTCAACGTCTTCAGCATCCATCCTGGTGGCGAACCCTTTGACATTTTCGTGTGAGAATCTCGGGGCTCTCGAGGAAACATCAAAAACAAATTGTTCCACGAAGTTCCGAAGAAGATTGACTCGGGACGGATACTCGGAGGGATAATCGTGACGCTTCTTGAAGATTCCGCCTTATCCCGGAGGAGAATTGGGATGAAGAGCGCTCCGGACAATCAGGCTCCCAGAATCTGACTGGAAGAACGTGATTTTCTTCGCGCCCGAGATGAGAAGAAAATCCTGAGTATCCGAGAGCTTGCCCTTCTGATGACTGCCTGGTCCACGAGAAGTTTGGGCTTCCAAGGAAGACGGGTTCCCGAAGGAAGCGCCCGGATTCCAACGTTTTCACGGCCTCCTTTCGCGTTGAGATCCGCGCCTCCCGTTACGACGTCCTTGGTTCCTCGTCCTGTTTTCCTGATGCTCAAGGGTCAGCTTCTACCCTTTTTTACCCTCAGGAAAACACGTCGTCGGGCCTACGTTAACCAGGACCATTTAGGCCTTTCCAAAACTGAGCGACATTGGCTTTCCTACCCCGACAAACTTCCATCCAGTGACCAGGAACGAGACGTCGATGAGCAGGAGTAGGAGTAGGGATGTCACAGGGTTCCAGGATCTCACCGTTCACAACAACGTTTTTTTTTTTTTTTCATAGTCTTCAGGTTTCCCATCAAATCTGCCGTAAAGAACCTAACTTACCTTGGACGAAAACATTATCTTAAAATATACAGTAATAATAATCACCGCAACAATTACAAAAATGAATAACAAATAATCACTTCCATAGAAGCAATTGATGGCAACAATGTTGCAATGTCAAAATTGGACTCACGAATTTCATCACCACGGACATTATTTCGACCTACTTCCGGTACCACTTTGTTTAAAAAATGGTCTGGACCATTTTTGGTAACTCGAAGACCCTTGAACCCTTTGCCTTGCATCGAAACAAAGCTTCCTGCGCAAAGAAGCTATATCGCAATGTGAAACTTGACGTCGACAGGATTGTTTACTTCAGGGCGAACGATATTTCGACCCTGAAGCTCGTGCCCATCGAGACTCGGTCTGCCCATGCCAGTGGGTGTCTGGAGTGACGATCGATCGTTGCCTGATTATTTGTAGGCCTACCAGACGTCTCGAGTAACAGGAGAACAGGTCCTGAACAGGTGGCGCGACGTCGTAGCGCCTGGCGCGGGACGGCGAGGGATCGGCGGTGGGGAAAGCGGTTCCTGAAGAGTCTCGGGAGCGGCGCGTAGCGTCCAGCGCGTCGAGTCACCCCGGCTCGCCGGAAATATGTAAATGAGGTCCTTTGTTCGATACCTGCCGGCTTATTTTTGCGGCAAGGATAGCAGGAGGTAAAAGCAGGTCGCCCCGAAAGTCCGCACGCCTCCAAATATGCCCCGTGACCCAAATAAGGGCTTTTGTAGGACCCCAGCGACTAGGAGAACAGGAGGCGCGCGGCATTAGTCCTATGAGCGGCGGAGGCGTACGCACCGCGCACGCACTCGACGCCGGCTCATCCCCCAGGACACCGGAAGAGGCTCCCACGGGACAAGCTTCCTCGCCACGCATCCGCATGTTATCCTGCTAGTTGTTTACGCACGAGAAGCGTAAAAAAAATGCGCGGGTATGACAATGAATGCGAATGCGGAACAACGAAGTGGGTGACGATAAGAGACACCATGAAATTTTCCATATTCCAGTGTGCAATCTTTCACAACGAAATAACAAAAAAATAAATAAAAAAAAACGACAACATTCAGAAACAGCAAATATAGAATTACAATATCCCGAAGTCCACGATGGAAAATCGATGAAAAAGGGGTTAAAAAAATTTTGTTTTACCCATAAATAAACATAAAAATGAGTGAACGTGTCAATGTGCCTGAAAGTATAGCCCTAGATCGTATGTTCTCCTAGTTTCGGGGTAAACAACCCTCGGTCGGTTATCCAGCCTCCAGGTCGTGGAGCCTCTTCAGGGTCTTCTCTTTTCTCCGAGCCAGTCGAAGAGTCCTTTTGCTTTGCTGGTTGTGCGTAACAGGCGACGAAGAGTCGGTGGGTTTAATGGCGGGCCTCGGACTCGGTCCCACGAATTATATACCATGGGTTGATGGTGTCGCGGATTTTCGGGGCTTCCCCGGGCGTAGGGGTTGCGATACGCCTTCGCAACGCTCGCACCCGCGCCCATTCTGCTCTCCTGCGACGGAGAGGTCACACGGTAGCCTTACCCACATTCCCATGGGGGTTCGATCTAACCCCTGGCGTTTGGCTTATCCCCAAACCAACCCTGCCCAGAATTATATCGAAACCCGAATAAACGCTTGTCCCCGCGGCGCCTCGCCGACGATCTCGTGGATTCACGGATCAGGCTTCGTACGCCAGGCTTTGCCTCCGGCGATTTAGAGGGGATATAGACACGGTCGAATACCAGGCGCACATAAGGGTGAAGGACCGGCTCGCGATCAACCGACTTGTCGTAGGTCGTGCAGGACACACGGGGTTAAGGACACCACCTATTTTCCCCTCGGGATATTGATTGATTCATTTATTTATTGATTTAGCAGTCGTATTTTACAGCGAGGGGAAAATAATAATTTAGTCGCAGGGTCAGAATAATTAAATTAAAGGATGTCAAAAATGAAACGTGGGATTTTTTATGTGGTAAATATCTTGGAAAATTGCGAAGACATTTTTTAAAGATTGATTCGATAACACGATAATCACGTTTATCAATTAATTTTAACGTTGTGAATTATTTTTAGTAAATTTTTTAAAAAGCTCTTACCGAAAATGAATAAATTGTATGATATTATTAATTTGAGTCATATAATTGGTATTTGTAAAATAAAATAGAATTTTGGTAGATGACATATCATTAAGAAAAATTAATAATTAATAATTCATGTTCATAAGTGATAATTTGGTACAATTTTTTTGACACTCCGTGATTATCACAATGCGATTGCTTACGAGTTGCACTTAGGCGACTGAACATCCTGCAGGACCTTGGTGAAGCCACGGGAATAGTCCTTTGCGACGTAGCGAGGACTTCCTGCGTTCCTGGTATTCGTACCCCCTAAACTCAGCTGAAATCTAGGATGCGTGACGTTCTATGACGTTTTAATAGTAACGTAGGTCGGTTCCTGCGCGGGCCTCACGTTCAGGACGTTGGATATCCACGCCCACAATAGGAACCCTCGTTCCTGATAGTTTGGGGGAGTTGGAGAACACGCAGGACCCTTCGGAGCCACAAACGCGAGAGCCTCGCGAGGTCCTTCCATTTACTATGTCCCTGATACGAAAAACCACTCGAAAGCAACCCAAATCCTCAAGTCCTGAGGCCGAGATGGTCTTCCACGCATGAAGGTCCTGCCAAACGCAACCTGCACATATATATATATATATACACGCGTTAGTTTATGCGCGGGACGCTTGCTTGTGTCGATTCCTTTTATGCTTTCCTGCTGAGTCAAGGATTCGCTTATCCTTAGAAGTCCACCAAAGAGTCCTGGTACACGTGGATGAAGCCCAAATCACCCAGGAGCTTACACGATTCGTCTACCTCCTTCTGTCAGCTAAATCCTGACGAAAAATAAATTGTAGAGTCCTTCCAGTCGGTAGCTTCAGTTTCATTTGTGTTTTTTTTTCACGATATTCATAATTTTGGCTGTGCTCAATTTATTGTTGCTCAAAAATAAATTGTTTATCCTGCGTCTGTCAATTTTTATATAATCGACAATTCAAGGGATAAAATATTTCAGGGATCACCTAAAATTTCCTTAAAAAAACAGACTTTTATTAAAAAATCTTACATTTAAACGTCATTAAATTCATTAATTAATCACCGTAATTCAGGAGGTTTGTAAAATTAAAATTTTGCCCTCGTCCCTTTAAAAACTGGCGAAACAAATATCAGTGATCGATACTGTCAGTGCATTTTTATTTTAATGCAACTGATTAATTCGTGATTTTTGTTTATATAAATAATAATCTATTTACACATTTAAAATCAAAAACGCCTGAAAAAAATTCCTACCCTCAAACGAAATGCGAAATTTTCCAATAACAGCCACTAATTTACAATTTAGTAGCCGGTAGATATTTCCAACCTGTTTCATCCCTCTCTCTCTCTCTCTCTCTCTAATTTCTACATTTGTGAGATCCCAAATATTTTATTATTAATTTCCGATGGATTGTTCATCGATATTTGTCAATATCGATGGAAATTAAAAAGCATATTGCGTCCCTTTTGTTTTGTTAGGTGAAAAAAAAAACGACAAAAAAAATGGAAAACAAAAATCGGTGGACAGGAGCTAGATTCGCATGGTTCGGTGTTGTATGAGAGAAGCGTGTGTCCCTTCGCGGAGATTTCTCTCGTTCAGTTGAGCTCTCGCGCTCGCGGCTAAGCCTATATCGTGTTGCGCAAAAGAATCAGGATCTCGGCTCAATCCCTAATCCTCGGAGCGGTTGTGCCGGGCGCAGGAGCGAGCGAGAGAACGGACCGGGCGCGGCGGCGGCTACGGAATTAATCCGAGATTAAAATACGTATAGCCGTACTTATGCGCGAGCCTCGCTGTGTGCGTGTGCGGATTTGCGAAGCACATTTGTGCCTGTATATAATATTGTATGCGGCAGCCATCCATAGTCGAGTATATCGGCTCTATATACACCGAGAGACACCACATATGTGTCGACGATACATTTACCAAACTATATTCACACGTAAAAAAAAAAAAAAAAAAAAAATTGCGCTGTGGGATCGTGACAATGGGCGAAGGAATATGATCCTAATCATTTCCAGAATCAAATCGTGCCGTTGGCATTACCATTTTTTGACAGGAAAATAAGTGAATATTTTTACACGTAAAAAAAAAAAAAAAAAAAACGATTGCGCTGTGGGATCGTGACAATGGGCGAAGGAATATGATCCTAATTATTTCGAGAATAAAATCGTGCCGTTCGCATTACCATTTTTTGACAGGAAAATAAGTGAATATAAATGAGGGAGTAAAGTGTCATTTTTATTAACACCGAATGAGACATTAGGCCCGAAAATGCTCGACATTAGAAACTTATGAATAAATTTTGATGGGTGTTTACTCGGTGCGATATGGAATTCCTATTACAGCCCCGTATTAGCTTAATAATTCAATGTACCCGGGTCATTAAATAATTAAACGTGAAACCAGTGACGAAATGAGTATATTCAGTGCTGTATTAGAAATAATTTAATATATCCCTCACTCAATATTGTTCATGTTCGCTGGTTATTAACAATGATCCATTAATAATTTTCTTTTCATCTCACGACAAAAATGGATTCCATAGAAAAAAAAAATATTCTCTTCATTGAAACCTCGCTGCTCGTGTTTCAGGTTCCTTTTCGTGAAATTTGTCACGTTTTAACCCGATAATGTTTAGTCAAGTGGCTCAGACTTTGAGATGACGAGTGAGTTAAAATTCATAAGTTATGATCTTGCGAAATAATCCTCACCCTTCCTGGCAAGAGTGAGAAAACAATCGGTCGGGGTTGGCGGGGAGGGGGGCCCCTCCCAACGAAGAACCCCATTGGATGACAGTGACGAGACGCAACGAGGGTCGAGGACCCTCGTTCGAAGAGATAAGAAGAAGAAGCAGAAGAGGGTGGATGTTGAGGAGCCGCGACGTCCTGGGCGATGTGCCCATGATGGACCGGAGAATTCGAGGGTACAAAAACGCGCCCTCGAAGAGTGGGGCGTCTGAAGAGAGCGAAAAAAAAAAAAAAATTATATAAAAAAGCGGCTTATCCGTTGATCCAGGATTTATTTAACTATATCCCAGGGCCCGGGCTTATCCCGAGGGAGGCTTTCGCGGACTCTCTCTCTCTCTCTCTCTCTCGGGATCCCGAGCAACGGCGACGAGGCGAGGGGGAAAGTAGTATTGATTTTTAGCTCACGGATTAAAGCATAGTTCGGCCCGCGGAGTACGCGGTTCACTCAATCCATCGTCCTGTCATTCTCTTCCACTCCTTCCTGTCACGTGTGCATCCATTTAACCCTTTCCCCAATTTTCCGCCGCAAGCTCGTGCCATTTTGATGCTTGCAAGAAAATTCCATCGTTTTCACTCCGAACAATCAAAAAAAAAGCTCGTCTTCAATCCAATTGTTCATCTCTCTTTCATTAAAATAGTCCTGCACATTTTTCTGCGAAAAAAAAAAATCAGTGCTTTCAAAAATACCAAAAATCTCAATGAGTCAATTAACGAAGAAAAAAAAAGGAAACTTAATTTTTTCAAGCTCTCTTACACTCAAATAATCATACTACAGTCGATAAAACGAATTGCAGAAGAAACAAACGATGCGAAAAAATACTGAATGACGAAGAGTCAGAATAAAGCGTGATCCAAAAGTCATTGATCGATCTTCATCGTGCGGCCGGGAGTTGATCCACCGATTCAGGCGTCACTAATCAGTCGTTGCTCTCGTTTAAACCCAAACAAATAATAATTATTTTACACAGTATCGACGCATTCCTCCTCAGGGTTTCGACTCTCGGCCGCGCGCTCCTCCGATTAATCACACTAATCATTCCGCGAAGCAATCTCGTAACAATTGGCCACGAGATAAATAATATGGGTGCGAGCCATCTTTGCGATTCGATGCGCGCTATCCGCGCGTAGCTTCGTAGATGATGAAGAGGAGCGTATTACGAGCATGTGTCACTGAACTTGATATTATTTTCTTGGTGTCGCGCGATGAAGCGTTGAATTTAAAGACGCTCGACGAGCGAAGTGCATTCATCCTATGTACCAATCCGGAGATAAATGAAGCTGCATAAAAAAAAAAGAAAAAATTATCGAAGGAGGCAAATCCGAAATCTCGCGCGGCCAATAAAGGCGATCACTCGCGTTGCACATCCAACTCACACATTGAAAAAATATGACAAAAGTACGAACGATCTCACACGTAGGGGATGATAAAAAGCATCCGAGTTGTATGCACATAACGTGCACGCACTCACAGCTTCGGAATATACCGGTTATCTTCACGGGTCAACGCTAACCACACGCTCTTAATCTCTTCAGCTTGCACAGAAGCCGAAGCGGTTGTAGAGAAGATGAAGACCACGAAGAAGGGTCCGGCTTATCTCTATCTGTCGTCTTCCGAATGAGTGTAAAACGTCGAGGAGAGAATGAGTCGTGGGGCTGCTCATATTTTTCGAGAGTACGAGTAATATTTTGTTCGAGAAAAATATATATATATATACAAGTGCGAATTGGAATCGCCATTTGATTTGAATTTGGGATGACATTTTTTTGAATTATTTTCACCCAGTTTGTGAATCGGTATTTTTTGTCTATTTTTTACCTTGAACTTTAGTGATTACTTTGAATTTTTTGGGGTGGCTTATCGCATTTCGACAGTGACACTTTTTTTTTTTTTTTTAATTTGTCGAGGAGAAAAAAAGTCGTGGGGCTGCTCATATTTTTCGAGCGTACGAGAAATATTTTGTTCAAGAAAAATATATATATATATACAAGTGCAAATTCGAATCGCCATTTGATTTGAATTTGGGATGACATTTTTTTGATTAATCTTCACCCAGTTTGTGATTCGATTTTTTGTCAATTTTCAAAAAAATTACTTTGAATTTTTTGGGGGTGGCTTAACGCATTTCGAGATCGACACGTTTTCTTTTTATTTTTATTTTTTCAAATTTGGCGATTTTAATTTGTAATGATTATTTTTGATTGGATTGGAAATGAGAAAATGAGGGAAATTTCGATACACGGACGAAGAGTTGGAGGACCGCGCTCTCTGTGGTCGGATTTACTATTTGTTATGTTATGGGGTGAAGCCATCAACTCGGCTTAACGACCGCGAAGCCGCTTGTATTATACCAGATAGTATATTACTATCAATGAGACAAAAAGTCAAGAGCCCCGGATGGTGCACTCGTTCTGTATGACGCACCCGTCATCAACGGCGCTGGCTAATCTCCCTCGCAAGCGCGCTTCCATTCAATCTCTTCAGCAACTCGCTTTTGCGTTTTCATTGACAAGGGGAGAGGAATAGTGACGGACTCTTCCGTTTTCCTCTGCCGGAAAAACGTGACGACGTCTTTCCTTGAAAATCATTAAATAACAACAAAAAAATGTCCACTTGGTTTGTCGCAGTGAAAGCAATTTTACTTTCGCTGCAAGTAAATCTGACGTTTTGATAAAAACGTCATGAGCAGCACAGACTAATCACCAATGTGGCTAATTAGACTAATCACTAATCACCAACACAGCATAATCACTAATGAAGAGCTCAAATTCATTCGATCGCTATTATTTCTTTCTCAATAATCCCAATCCGTCATCAATTTGTGCAGTCCAATGCTTACAAAAAAAATTCTCCGACAAAGGAATTGAACAAACAAGTAATCTCTGTAGTTTTTTTTTTCTCTATTTCGACGAAAACGATTGCTTTGGGAGATTATCCCATTGATAAATGAATTCTTTTTATCATCAGTCGAATAGAACACATTATGAATTTTTGCCGAAAATCTGTATAACAAAATTTAATTTCATATTTATCAATATGAAATAAAGGATTCAATGTATTATACATATCGACGTGATTAGTAATATCTGAAATAATAATTCCAAAGTTGACCACAACGAGTGCGCCAATTTTTTTCGTCCTGCGTAATTTTCCTCTATTTTTCCTTTCCCCGGAGAAAATCAACTGAAAAGCACAGAAAACATATCCAAAAATTTATCAACATTCGAATCGAGCACATTTTGAATTTGCGTCAAAAATCTGTATAACAAAATTTCATTTCATATTTATCAATATGGAATAAAGGATTCAATGTATTATACATATCGACGTGATTGGTAATATCTGAAATAATAATTCCAAAGTTAACCACAACGAGTGCACCAATATTTTTCGCCCTGCGTAATTTTCCTCTATTTTTCCTTTCCCCGGAGAAAATCAAATGAAAAGCGGAGAAAACATGTACAAAAATAGGAAGAGCTGCAGAACGTTGATTCCCCCGGACGAAATATATCGCACTGGCTGCCAGAGATCGAAAAGATTCGCGCGGAGCACAGTATCAGCGTTCACTCGGTAGCTGCCCTACGCGCAAGCACACGAGCTGTGTAAATCGTATTAGGGATTATTGCACGATCAAAAATATCCCCGTAGGATTATCCTCGGAGGTGGCGTCTCTGTGAGAGTAGCATTAACTCACTTGTTCGTGTGTGTATATATACATATACATACGTATATATATATATATACATATATGTGTGTGTGTTTATGTGTGTAGAGAGAGAGAGATATTCTATTCTCTCGTTTTCCAGAATTACTCTGCCATCAATCGGATGTACATAGTCTATGTAATATGTACAAAATCGTCGTTGTACTGACGCATCGCCTGCCGAAGTCCAGAACTTCTCTGCTTCGTTGTTCCACAATTATTATTATTGCTGTTGTTATTATTATTTTTTAATAGTTTATATCTCCAAAGTCATTTTCTTCATTTCAATATTAATTCCAAGGGAATATTATTGTTACGGTAACATTAACTAATTAACGGCGGTGATGATAAAAACGAAATCGTTGATTCCACTGGAAAAGAGCTTTCAGAATTCAGGTCGAGTACCAATTATTTTTTCATTATTTTATAACGTATTTATATATATATTTCTGTTATTTTGTAACGGCAATTTGTATTTGTTAGGTGAAGAGACAAAATTGAAGGTGATGAGTGGAATGAAAAAATTATCCGACGCTGCGATTATTTTGGACGGTCCACATTTTGTACTTGGAACAAAAAAATGAAAGCGATAAAAATAATAACCGGAGGAAATGTCTTTCCATCGTGTTTCTGCATAATAAAATCGTCTTCAGGGTGGAGATTGGAGTTCGAGGAATTTCCAGAGGTGAAAATGTAGGATGTAGGGTATCCCTGAAGAGCGCCACGGTGCATCGAGGCTCGGGGAAGAAAGAAGAAAGTCGAGGGACTAAGAAAGAGAGGAAGGCAGATAGTCGCCGGGCGCAATCCTATTTCTTTCTTATGCAAAATCACGGGGTGAGCGTGTAGCGTGTTAGGGGATTAAAAGTCTGCTCGCTATGCATACTAGCTCAGTATTATGCGCACGCATATACTATCCTCTTGTTACAGTGAACAGACACTGTACTACGCATACGGAGGAGAGGGTCAGCCGTAGGCTTAAGGCTACTAACAAGATTAGCCTAAGACGTCGAGTCCGCATACCCCGAGGATTACATATTATGTATTCACCCGATGTGCAAGTATTGAGAGATCTAGTTCTCGAACGGGCCAAGGCGTCGGCCGACAAGTGAGAAGATCGAATCTCCTTCTTCATCATCTCCTCCCCCAGTGTTCCACGATAAATCCACATGGCCTTGAAAATTTTCATTTCCTCTCAAGACTCTCTTGTTCCGGGACATTCTCTTTGCCCAAAAAGATTTAATCAAAGGTTCAATGAATTTAAAAAAAAATCAAAAGCACCCAGAAAATAACACACTGACTCTTCGCTTGAGATGAGAATAATTTTTTTTATAATTTTTGCAACAAAAAATTAATTAATAAAGATCAGACTCCAGAATATTAATCATTCTCAATAAGCTCAGTTTTATTTTCCTGTATTTCCAACTAATTTTTAATTACTTTTGGAAGTAAAAAGATGAGGAATGGTCCAGATTCAATATCCGCAGCTTCCATGCTTGGAATTCATCGCAAAGCAATTTTCTTACACTGTACGAAGCGTTGATGTAAAAAAAGAGCGTCGCGCGTGAAGAAAGCACGAAAGATAGGCGGTGGAGATGAAGTTAAGGAAAAGAAAGACAAGCAGCAGCGAAGAGCCAAGGGGGAGTCTTATCTCGCGTTTGACTGGTACTCTATTTCGAGTCGAGATACGAGGGAGAAAGAAAGACGGAGAGCGAGAGACTGACTTGCAACCGCTGAGCACGGGTTTTAATGTCTTTTCTCGTGTTTTGATTAAGAGGCAACTACCTAACCAAGACGGAAAGAGGGACACCCGGGCTCGCCACGGGCGTGGAGAACGGGGATAAGATACCAGCGGCAAAGCAGCGGCCAACGCTCGCTTTGAGTAATTGTCGACTTACGGTCCTCGGATCGTCAAAAGTTCCTCACACTTCTCGCCTCGTATTTAGGCGCACCAAAAATCCAGATAAGCCGCACTGCCTCACGCTCCACAGCCAAACGAGCGGATTAGAAGTTTCCGAGGTGCTTGAGATTCGTACCTGCTCACGATTCTTACCTTGATACCAACACGGCCGGGCAATAAAAGCCATAATCTAATTCACTTATCCCTGGATTAAGAGGACATCTTGCGATGTTTGTCTTTCACGATTCGCGGTCGAAAAAAAAAATTGTACATTTACGAATGAACGACTTCAGCATAAATTATCCAAGATTTGTAAAAGATTTTATTTATTTATTTTTTTAATAATTAGAAACATAAATTTTAGCGTTTACCATTCGATTTTCGATAATAGAATTTACCAAATTTCGTTGATAATTTTACAATAATTATTATGATATTTTTCCGGGACTAAATTATAGTTCGGTATTATTTTTAGAACTCATTTTTGTTAAGGTTCCTAATGAAGAAATTTAAAAAGCGAATAATGGGGTGAGGGAATGAATGTTTAAGGGGTTTGAAAAAAATAAATAAAATGAAAAATTGGTAATGGGGTAGAAATTTGACGATGCAGCATTGGAGAACGAGGACAAGAAAGCTGCGGAGCATCCTGAGGAGGAAGTGGGAGCCACGAGCAGATATCCGATGTGGTACGAGTAAGTGGTGGTTTTCGTAAGAGGGATGCTCTGATGCGATTTCACGCTGGATTTGCCTAAGATCTCCGCTAAGGAGCCCTTTAACCTCCGCCCCGCGCGCTCGCAGCGCCAGCGTTGGTACCCGCGGGGCCGAGGAGCACGAGCTCGCCACCAGCTTTCCTTGCAACCCTCTCTCCGAGACTCTCGTCTTTTCGTGTGGCTATTCTGCAGCCAACTCCCCCTGCCACCCCCTCCTTCCTCCCTCCTGATGGAAGCAGCCTGGAAGATTACTCCAGTCTTACCTCTGAGGTCCATACCTCGCCTCGAAATAACCTCGACATACACTTTGCTACAATCCTTTACCGGAATTTCGAATTTATACTCAAGAGTTAATCAGCTCAAAAAACGTTTTTTTTCGACTAGGTCAAAAAATACCTCATTTCAAGCCCGCAGGGTGGGCGAAAAGTGGGTTTTTCTTGCCCCGCGGAATGAAAAGATCTCAAGACCTCGAAACAACCTCAGCATACATTTCACTACAATCGATTACCAAAATTTGAATTTATAATAAAATATGGATCAGTCCGAAAAGCGTTTTTTTTTTCGACTAGGTCAAAAAAGAGCTCATTTCAAGCCCGCAGGGCGGGCGAAAAGTTGTTGCAAGCATGTAATGTGACTTATTACACACTTACAAGTGGATTCTTTTTTCAAATTGTTCTCCAGATCGATACTGTCATTTTTTTTTTTTGATAATAATTTTTTTTTATCTACTGTAATAAGTTGGAATTATAGTTTAGGTCGAAAGGAGGTGGAAGACTCGGTTGTAAACCAGCGTCTTTCATCCCCGCTCGTCTTAAGGGTCAGCCGCATCGAAATCCCTAATGGATTATACGCGTTCGCCCAGCGAGCGCTCCCGTTTTACGTAAGATTTCACATGCCGCTGAGGGTTGAACGCTCCACCCCAGTATTTGTGGGAATATATATGTATATGTATGGGTGTGCATGCAAACCCCAACTGCTCAAGATCTAAGGCTGACGCGTAGTCCAGTCTTGCGCGCCGGGAGTTGCCCTTGGGATTACTACGTCATCCCGCAGAGAGAGAGCGTGCTTTTCTCGCAGGGAGGAAGAGGAGATAGAGGCAGACACAGCACCGGAAGGATCGGCTATCGTGTCTCGCTTCCGTGCAGATTATTCACTAGACTGTCGAGAATATAACTGATAAACTTTTTACGACATTCACGTAAATTGTAATACAAAAATCGTCACAAAAAGTCAAGCTGAGCAAATTGTTTCATTTTTAACCTTAACCTTGTTTTTTAATTCAGATCATAATTTGAGGGAAAATTAGGAATGAAAATTTGACATGAAAAAAAAAAAAAAAAAAAAAGTTTGCCTTGTAAGAAATGATTTTGGTTTAAAAAATTCGTATATCAATACGCTTGACACTAAATCGAGCTTCGAAGCTCCTCGTCAATGAGTTGACAATCTCCCTCTCTCCCTCTCTCTCTCTCCCTCTCTTTATGTTGCAGCAACAGCAACAGCAGCAATAACTCGTTACCGAAAATCCCGAATTAAGCTCCTTAGCCGAGAAATTTACGAGACGCTTCTCTTTCCACGGTATAGACGAAGACCAGCAGTGGGAGCGGGACCGCCAGCAATAACGCTTCTCCTCTTCAGCATCTCTCACCCCTTTCGAACAGTTTAGCAAAGTAATTTTAATCTCCCAACACGCATAGGCGCCTGGGACCTGCGAAGAACTCTCAGAGGCGAGCAGTACTCACACTCTCACTCTCTCTCTCTCTTTCTCACTCTCTTACACACACACACACACCCACACACGTGTTACAGTTTCCAACCCTGTTTCACATCTCACACTTGCTCCTGTTACCCCTTTACCGTTCTCCATCCTCTCGCGTACACACTAATTGAACATACGTGAGGACAGACCTTCCGAGACTTATTTCGACGTATAAGTATGCTCCGAGGGTTTGAGCCGGGGTAAAATGTGTATATTCCGGAGCGTAGTCTTCAGGATACAGACTTGCATAGTCTAAGACACGTGATACGTTTGGAGGCGAGTGAACGAGCGCCTCCACGGGACCTTCTCGCTTGTCTTATTCTCCACCTTGTATAAGAGCTTACTCCCTAAGCGTCTTAGGCCAAGTTTTAACCCTTCCTTCCAGACCGGCATAGACATATACGGTGTATTGTACTGGCAACATGAAAGCGCATACCATAAACGTCTGGTCCAGGAAAATCTTTATGCTGAAGAACCTCTGGCTTTTTTTTTTTGGCGCTGATCGATTTATCGATATTCAAAGTATAATGGGTGGGGAAAAAGTTGGTTGAATGGCAACTTTTGAGTTGATGAAGAGCTACTTTCGAGTTGTTGAAGAGCTACTTTTGAGCTGTTGAAGAGCTACTTTTGAGTTGTTGGAGAGCAACTTTCGAGTTGTTGAAGAGCAACTTCCGAGTTGTTGAAGAGCAACTTTTAATTTGCTGAAGAGCAACTGTTGATTTACTGAAGAGCAACTGTTGGTTGGTTGGAGAGTAACTTTTGATTTGCTGAAGAGCAACTTTTGATTTGTTGAAGAGCAACTTTTTCGCTTTTGTGAGGACAGTAGTTGTAACTGATGCATTTATACGTATCCGAAGAGAACAGAACGATTCTCGCGTGTCACGACACGAGGCTATATCCTCGCGTGCATTTTAAGCCGCGGACTCTGGGCTCACCGTTCCTCCCGTGGTCTCTCTTCTTCTTGCACGAATGTACAGCAGACGCGTAAGAGCGCGTGCACTGCCTCGGGGGTTGGCGAAAGCACTAGATAAGACATAATGAGATAAACTTCCGGGGCTTATGAGATTACTGGCCACGCGACGAAACCTTCCAAATCCTGGAGAGTTTGGCTTAGCTACTTTTTATTTAACGAAACTCTCCACAGGATCACGCTATTGTCTAACGGCGAACGGTTTGCACCATGTGAACTTATTCAGACACAAACATACACTCTGCCCATCACCAAATGGTCCATTATCTACTACGAATTACATCTTCACGCTTATGACCTTAAAAAAAATTCATTATTAAGGAGAGATTAAAAAAAATGTTTAAACAATAGATATCGATGATAGCCTCTTTTACAAAAAAAAAATCTTAAATTTCAACCGCATATTTCTGTAATTTTGTAAGACGTACAATGGACCAGATTTGTGGAAGATGAAAATTGAAATTGCGATGAAAATTTCGATTCTCCATGAAATGTTTAATAACCAAAAATTAATTCACATATTTCAAATCGTATCTTTGTTAGCTAAGTGGAAAACAGACAAACTGGAATGTAATTTTTGGCTGATAAGAAAATGGACCGAAATGGTTGCCACTTTTCTTCATCATCTGTATGAGTATTCTGGTAATTTTAATATTAATTAATCGAGGCCAGACTTTTTTTTTGGTGAATCATAATACATTAACGGTTTGAAAAATAAGACACAATCGTGATGGGAGTCTCTGGGCTTTGCGATATCTAGCGCTCGTTAACGAGAGGAAAGTACGAGTGCCCGGAGGAGATTCAGCCTCCGGAGTACGAGAGCACGATTTTGTTGGCGGTTGGTAGTTGGTTGTGATCGAGCGGGAGAATTCCGCGCGGCCGCGCGCGGAGGTTTCGCTCGCTCGGAGATAAAGTCTTCGAAAGAGTTGGGCCCTTATCTGCGAAGCCCGACATCCGCCGGATCAGCCTCAGATACTAAAACGCCCACACTTTCCTTCTCTCCCTCGGTCTCACCGAGCGCTTAGGATAAGTTGCGCTCAACGGAAATGAGTTAATAGAACGCTTCAACGAGTTTTCCAACCAACAGTTAAATGCTATTCCATTTTTCGATTTATCAAAACGAAACGTCAATTTTGGGACCACCTTTTCATTAGCCTGGATTTTTTATCCAGGCGAAGAAACATCGTGACCAGATTATTATATATGCACTTTCTTTTAACTAGGTTGAAAAATTGTTGGCCCAGCAAAAAATGCTAGATTAAAAAATTATTAGTCCACTCAAAATTGCTAGAATTAAAGAATTCGTGGCCCAGCAAAAATTGCTAGATTAAAAAATTGTTGGCCCAGCAAAAATTGCTAGATTAAAAAATTGTTGGCCCAGCAAAAATTGCTAGATAAAAAAATTGTTGGTCCACTAAAAATTGCTAAATTAAAAAAATCCTGGCCCAGTAAAAATTGCTAGATTAAAAAATTGTTGGCCCAGCGAGATCCAAAAATGCAAAAATTTCTGGCCCATCAAAAAAGTTAGATAAAAAAATTACTGTCCCAGCAAGTTTTTCCCTGGGTCAAAAACTGTATTCCGGTGTTTCATATGTCACATCAACGCAGTAGTTCAATCCCGTGTAATTCCTCAGACCGAAGAGAATCGATTTTTGCCCGAAACCAGGAGAATGTGTTGAGCAAGTTGACTGAGACGTCGGTGACTGGTGGGTCGTGGATTGCCGAGAGTTATCGATAAGAAACTCCTAAGAGAAACCTTAGGACCTATAAATAATCCCTCGCGCCGCGCTTCGCCTACATTCCATGTCCTCGTCACTTCTCGGGGCAGTTCCTCAGCGTCGTCGCCTTGGTCGTCTCCGCGCTCTTCAGCATTGTAAACTCGAGGTAACCTCACTCATATACGTATACGCAAAGCCAAAACGACCGGATCGAGATAACGATAACGCTCCCGACAACTGCACTACGTTGCAAGCTCCACTTTTTCTGATAACACAATATATACAAGCGCCACATCGTAATATACGACGCAGAATATAATTATAGCAGCCTAGTCTGCACTTCATCCATCTCAACAAGTCATAATCTCCGAACTCCGATTTCTCGAGGACCAAGAAGACTCTTTATTCAATCCCATGTCACCTTGAAGAGCATTTCGTTAATTATATTATTCATGGTCTCATCATGAGACTCATTCTCCTGGAAATTATCTCACTTTCTGTAGTTTCTATATCTCTGGACCATTAAGACGTGATCCCGGTATCAGTAAAAAGAGGGAGGAAAATAAAGAGAAGGGGGATGGGGTGAGAGCGCGAGGTTGCGGTGTCGAAAAATATGCTGAAACTTTTTATCTTGTATGATCGCGGGAGCAGCGAACCATCATGGGCGTTGAAGCTCGCGGTTCGCTAATTTATCGAGGGAGGCTGAAAACCGAGTATTTCGGCTTCGCACTCGGTTGAACTCGGTATGAATGGCAGAATAAGTTTTCACTCTTGCATATAACTCGTGGGGCGAATGATTTCAAGGTGCTTATTGTTGGGGAATCGATTGGAAGCGTCGCTAGGGGTGGAATCAGAGATACAGGGTTGGGAGGGGTGGGTGTGTGTTTATTTTGTGGGAGTCGGTGGTGAAGTGGAGAGACATATGTAAAAAAGAAAACACAGCAACACAGACACACACACACGCATACAGGAAAGGGGAGAGAACGATGAGCCAAAATGAGGCGGAATTGAAGGAAGGAAAATTGCAACCACGTGGAACGAAGTTAGGGATGAATGTGGTGGCTGGGGTTGCGCAGGGGGTAGACCGAATTTAACGTCTTCGAGGGTCGGCCACTGACGTTGGTCCCTCCGGTCGCTTTTCACTTTTCCACCTCTCCCGAGGAGGCTTATCTTTCGACGTGCACTGTCAAAGACGAAAAGGCGGTTCTGACGCTTCCGGGCTGTGCTTCCGGTGCGGGCCGAGCCATCGCCGAGGCTCTCCAGGCGAAGAAGATAACGGAAGTCTGATACGGGAAGTCGCTTCTCTGACCTGCACCACCCGAAATGAGAAATGTCTCTGCCGGATTCTTGTCTCGATACTTTCTCTTCAGCATTCTCACCCCTTTGCTGATATTCTCTTTTTCATCCAATGTTAATTGGACCAAAGAACCACCGTGACGATTTTTATAAACCCACCTCGTCGAGAAATTTCGTTACAGTTTACTTCAAGTCAGAAAATTCCTTAACCAATGTCATTCAAATGAACCCTTTCATTTGGAACACCATGCCAACGTCATCATCATAAAAATGACCGATTTCATCTGACCATCTAATCGACAAATGTCCCAACCACCATTTCTCATAACGATAACAAGTGGTCAATGAACTCAGTTCGCAGATAAGCCTCCGGTGCATGGTAACCAGTCATAAACAGACTCCGTAACGTGGCGACTAAGATGAGGGATCTGGGATCACTAGTGGCAAAGCTAGGAGTAGGTATAGCTGTAGGTCCGGCGGTGAAAGAGGTTTGAGGTCTGAACCCAGTGGTTCGAAGGAGGTAAGGGGTTAGGGGAGAGAGACAGGGATGGTGAGCCTGGCATGGCCAGCTGATCCCGGTACAAAGACGCCGTGGCCTGCCTCTTAATGAAAACTATACGTCCCTGGATTAAGGTGGCCAACGGTCAGCAGTCCAGTGCTGGTAAGAGAAGAGAGAGAGAGAGAGAGAGAGAGAGCAGGGCCACGACGTCGAAGGCCGAAGGGGACTGCTCTTCTGCCCCCTTAATTCTCCTACAGCCCGTCTTACACTTGAACCATCGTGGTAACCTGGCCAACGGATCGAGCTTCGGTGAAGCGCTCTATGAAGTCCGAGCTTTCGCGCTACACGCGAAAGCTCGTACCCTTACTCCCCCTCCCACCAAAGTTCATGCATTAATACCTAATATCGTGGCCCGGCGTAAATCCTTTGTTGGCTATCAGCGTATTTAGTTCGGACATCCAGTGTGTCGGTGGGTTATACAGTTATATGCGTGGCTATGTATCAACGATTCATGGTAGAGGAGCTTCAAGGAAAAGCTGCATTCGTGACCCCGGCCAGACACCGGAAAAGCAAACCATGGAGGGTTTCCCGATCAAAGCGCTGATGAATAGTGGGATTATCTGCCAAGCTCATCCGAGTCTAGGAATTTTTAACGAAGCCTCAATAATCTAGTTCCAATTACGTGCCTCAAGATCAACATCAGCTTCGTCTAACCGACGGACAAGATAATGGACACATGGACATTTCCCATATCTTGAGTTACTTGAATTTCGGATAATTCAGGATCAATGCTGTGCTTGAGTCCGTCGGATGTTGGAGATCAGAATCCACCCATTGCCGATTGTTCATGGTTGAAACACCTTGCAACATTCTTTGATGGGTGAACAAACAATTTTGTTCTGTAACGTGACGACTTAGCTTTCACAGACCTTAATTGTCATCTCGATTTTCCTTTTTGTACGATCGCAAACTGAATATCAGTGTTCTCCAATTTACGACCATGTGTAATGCGACCAATTAGCTCATGAATGATGGGGCTGAGAGTTAACATCAATGGCGGAACTTAAAATGGTAATTTGCCGAACTTTGGTTATCTATAATTCCAGGATGAATCGGGCGTGTAATTTTTGTCGAAAGGGTACAACATTAAGCCACTCGTGGGAGTACAATCGCTCGGGGAAATGGGAATACCCACTTATGACCAAGCGAACCTCGGTCCTCGAATGTGGGAAGACAAATTCCCGCTTGTTGGGGTTTAATTTCAATCGGGCCACGTCTTTGCACGTTAGATAGGCGGTAGTGGAGCATCTGGAGTTGGTCTATACGTCAGAACGACGTATTACGTACGTGCACCCACAGCGAAATCTCTTTCTCTAGTCTCGACGGTTCTCCTGGTGAACGGGGAAGAAGAAGAAGAAGAAGACAGGGGCGCGCCCGCGATTCGGAGTCTGTTCAGCGCATTGCGAGGAGAGGTCTGGGATTAGGGAGTCCCGGAGTGGGATATAGACTCGTGGGACTTAAGTCAGGGTTAAACAAGGATCGGGACCATTGTGCGCGGCGCAACTCTCCCATTGTCTCGGAACTCTCGGCGTGGGACGGACGAGTGGATCTGCATACGCTTAGCACGAGGGTTATACCCGTTAGTAGCTTCCTCCCACCCTCTCCATCCTACCACTTTCCCAGAATCATCCCTCGCGTGCCTTCCAGCTGCTTTCCCTGCTTCCCGATGCCCCGCCGCACCGCAATTTCCACTTCCGCTGCATTGAGCAATGGAATTTAGACATTTCACTCGATGCTCAAAGATCCCCAGTCGATCCCCTTGACTCTTTCGTCTTCGTCGTTGCGCGGGGGTTGATGCTGAAGAAGGAATTACAATTTACCTTCGAGTACCTCGGATAAAATAGATTTCTTTATTTTCGCTTGTTCCAGGCAAAAGTCCAGTTCCCGTTCATTGCGTCGTCGAAGCGATCCACAGCATCGTCGAAAGTCGACTGAGCATCGCACGAGAAAAATGGAGAAGTCCTCACGTGGAGATCGATACTTACGTCATTATTCCTGCGGCGGTACCATTTCAGGTAAGATGGAAATGTGGAAGAGAATCTTCTTTGCTGTTTTGTTTTTTTTTTTTTGGGGGGGGGGGGGTTGAATTTTGTGAGGGTGATCTTGCGAAATCAACCCTGATGATGGTGACGAAGAGATGATGCTTAATGGAAATTTTGGGGGTGTTTTTTATAGGAATTAGTGGGCGAGGCACTCGTCCGTCTGGGATACCAGACAGACCTGATACCCAGTGCGAGAGGGAGCATCGTCATAAGAAACTGGAAGCCTCTGCCCATGGAGAAAGTGGCTGATGAACCACTTCGCACCGTCGGGGACATTCTCGCCGAACTCACGACCGTCGCTACCCTGAAGATCCAGGTCTACAGATCAAGACCTCCACCTCCTAGTCCAGCTGCTGAAGTACGGGACAAACTCCTCAGGCTCTTGTTGCTTCACAGTCACGCCCTTCTCGTTTCTGCAGGGTGTCCTCTCGATGAGGTAAGATACCAAAATCACTGAGTCAAGAAATCAATAAAATTGTACAGACAAATAACAATCTATTATTTGAAATCAAATAAAATGTGCTTCGATAAATGATTTCTTAAAATCAATTCGTTAAATCAAGTAGAACAAGTCAACGAGACTCATTATTATTATTTGTTATATTCTGAAAGATTTGGCTGAGCTTTTTTTTTTTACGTAATAATGATTTTTTTGGTATCGAAGGAAAATAAAATCCTTTGGTTAGCTGATTAAAATGCTTCGCAGACTAATCACGAGATTTTCTTGTTCTTGCTTCAGTACTTGAGAATTTTGACTTGAGATTAAGAGAGTATAGACGAGAGGCACGAAGCGGTGCGGTAAGACCGCTTAAAAATGTATAAAATGTAAATCTAGCCGGAGAGTGTTTGTCGCCGGGACACCTAATCTCATTAAGAAGTCCTCCGGTTCACCGGTTCCTCGTGCGCGGAGCTTGCTGAACCGTTCGCGAGAAAGCTCCCCGGTTGTCGCAGCACCGAGAGCTCCTTCCTCCTTTCATTTGCTTCCTCCCCTCTGCGCCGGTAATCTTCGCCGGAGTCTCTCGCTCCTGGGGCTCTTTCACCGCACCAAACATGCTGATCCCCACCTTAAATAAATGCTTTCTCGGTTTCGACTTTCCTCGACTTCTCGCTAATACGCGACCGGTCAAAAAGTCCCTCCAGCCAAAAGATTCCGCAGTACCGCATTCCGAGAAACGTCCCTTCTCCACGGAATTAACGATCTTAAGTCGCATCAGCTTAATGAACCGCCACATTACAAATACCGATTCTCCTAAGTATTGAGACACCGACAATTTATCATTCCTCATCAACCTTAACCAAAATTCATCATAAACGCGGTACAGCTTTTTTTACATGCAAAAAGAAAAAACAACCCTTATCAATTCATGTATTTTCCACGTTCTTTTTTCTCCAAAAACGCTCATTAAAAATTATCGTCTCTTCAAGGTCACTTAAACAATCGATTCTCTTCAACCGAGAAAATATTCATCCCCAATCCACAAATTTATCCACAACCCCCCAAAAAAAAAAAAATGCAAATAATAGTTGCCTTTACTTGCCGAAGACGTGAGCTCACTATTTTCTCGTCTCTTTGGTGGAGAGCGAAGACGACGCGGCCTCATCTCCGAATGCGGAAGATCTCATAGCCGTAGCGTGTGATAGGATTACCCTTTACTCAAGCAAATTCGCGGAGCCTTCATCAAAAGCCCCCTACGATATCGGGGGGTGGTTTGGTGAGCCGAAGAGCTGGCTGGTAAGGAAGAGGTGCGAGGGGGTTGCGAGCTGACGGCTGTAGGGCGCCAGGGGGATGAAGAGGAAAGGATGATAGAGCGACAGAGCAGGGAACGGGGGCGGAGGGGGCAGGCACCCCGGGGCCGGGCATTATCTAAGTGCACCTCTTTGAAGATCCCCGCACCGCTGTACCCACCCACCGAACTTTAATGCCGCTCACGGTGGTCTATGATTACCAATTTTCCCGACAGACGTTTCAACACCCTCCCGCACCCCCGACCACCCCTTCCATATACTTGCTTATACTCAAATTTCGGTCGAACTCGGTCTCTCAAGCTAGAAGCTCCACTCCGCATCTTGGCTCGGTTCTATACACGTTTACAGTTGCCTCGAAGTAGCGTCCGTACCTCTGGGGGTTCGTTAAGACGTCTTTGCCTTGACCGAATAATCGTCGACGATGCTGAAGAGCCAGTCTTTCGATCGCTCGTGCATAAATCAATCGAGCTTTTCGCGAAATATCGTTGAATCGAGCGATAAGAGAAGGGGAACGGGTTCGATTTATCAATTCCACGACGGATTTATCTCGTCGAGGCAACCAAACACGTAATTCCCTTTTCTCGAAACAATGGTAGCTAAGAATGTTTGATCAGTGGGTGATTCGGATTGCGATTGATTTACTGCGCGAGCGACAAGAGACTCGTCTCTGTCTCAAACACTTTTCCCCATGTATTTGTCATCAACGAAATCATAATCACAGTCAGCAGGTCTGTGACATTATTGTTCGGTGGGTCGGACTGCGTCACGGGGCTCGACAGTTGCTGAAGAGACACGGAGCTGCTTTAGCCAGTACACACACGTGTAAATCAGGCTCAAAAACGAGCAGCTACCAAGATAAGTCGAGAGCCGGGCGTTCCTGACGAGTCTCTTATTTAGCTCGCCTCTCACAATGTTTGCCCAATGATTTGTTAAACCTCCCGACGATCTCGTGGAACGCCGTCGTTTATTATTGTCTTCGTTGAAACATTTTAACGCTAATTCCAATGGCTCTGTAGCTGAAGACAATTTGCTCCCGTTTCCTGACGTCCGACGTGCCGCGAGAACATTATTTTTTTGGAATGTTAACTCGACGAGATACCGCGTCTTCGGGTTGTGTGTATACGCGGTATTGCATACACCGTGAGAAGCTGAGGAGATTGAGTTTGAGATAAAGATGTAAAAAAAAAAAAAAAAGGAAAACAACGACTCTTCGTGATGCGAGAAAAAGCGTCGGAGGAAACGCGAGTAAATTCACACGTCGTCGCTACTCGAGTTTGCCCGATCCACAGATTACCACATTAAGTGGCGCGTCGTGACTGATCCTCTTCTCTTCAACTCGCGCCATGTTTGTTCTTATAAATCACATCGATAAGCAGCGCACACGCACCCGTCCCAACATCCCGGCGACTAAAACTTTTCCGTAATCTCTTCGAGCTCTCCGATCCGCCTCGTCGTCGTGGCTTATGACGACGTGTTTTGCTTTCGTCATCGTCTTTTTCCATCGACCTCGACGACGTTACCACCAAAGTCATTGCAATAATTCGTGTGTGCTTTGTTTCCATTGCAGATGACCCTCTCGTCGTTGTGTCGCGGAGGAAATGACCTTTCCGAGGAAACGAGACGAAACTTTGAGACGTGGTTGCAACAGCAGCAATTGGGACTGGGTCTGAACTCGATGATGCCGTCGTCGAATCATCATCACACCCAGAGTCCACGACCGGATTCCAGGGGACCAGTTGGTCCCGGTGGTCCCATCGGACCTCCCCATCCAGCGATGCTTCCCTACTCCCACAAAACTCGAATGCGCACGAGCTTCGATCCCGAACTCGAGCTGCCACGTCTTCAGCGTTGGTTCAGCGAGAACCAACACCCGTCACGTCAGCAGATACAACACTACGTGTCCGAACTGAACTCCCTCGAGTCCAGGAGGGGACGCAAGCCGCTGGACGTCAACAACGTCGTCTACTGGTTCAAGAACGCGAGGGCTGCCCAGAAGAGGGCCGAGAATCGGGGCATCAATGGGTACAGCCCACCCGGACTCAGCCCACGCGGCGCTAGCATCGTCAGCGAGGACTGCAGCGACGAGGAAGAGGACTCCAGGCATCAAGTGAGTTTCCCTATCGACGACACTCAATTAATCCCACAATTTCACTTTTTTTTCCTCGTATGCACGACGAAGCCAAAATTTATTGAAAAATTTCCCTCACCTTGGCTTCGTCGGATTTGTAAAATAATAAGAAAACAATCAGCAAGGTTCGACCTTCCGTCGACCAAATAATCAGAGGACACCCACAAAATCTCGTCAGTCATTCTGTACAATCGTTCACTCGGACCAATTGTCGTTGATAAGTCACGATTATTTATTTCTAAAAGACAAGAGGTATTTATTAAAACGTGTGTCCTTGACCTTTCAGTCGACCTCACCCTCGCCGTGTCCCCCCAGCAGCCCACCAGTGGGTCCCCTTTCCCTGACCACTCGTCCGGAGGACCAACAGCCGCCGACATCCTCTCCAGCGGTGAAGCGAGAGGAGACGAGGGTGTCTTCGGGGTCGGAGGACGACGAGGCCAGTCCGACGGGATCTTTGCCGCCGGGATTTTCCCTCGTACCGAGTCCGATATTCCACGGCCACGGAATCATGTACATGTCACCTTATCTGCCGCCTCGCGGGCCTCCTGGATGCCCGTCCAGCATGCTGGACGAGAGGCGAAAGAGGAACCGGACGTTCATCGATCCCGTGACGGAAGTCCCGAGGCTCGAGGCCTGGTTCGGTCACAATACTCATCCCAGTCACGCGGTGAGTTCTCTCAATGAGAATATGCAAGCTCCGCTGCTGTGGACGAATTAATTTGTCGATGGGGAGCCTCCAATAAAATTCACCCAATTCTCGACATTGATAATGCAATTAATCACGATTAATAACAATACCTTTATTCATTTTTACAGCTGATACTGAAGTACACGGAGGAACTCAACCGGATGCCCTATCGCCAAAAGTTTCCACGACTCGAGCCGAAGAACGTGCAATTCTGGTTCAAAAATCGTCGGGCCAAGTGCAAGCGCCTGAAGATGGCCCTCTTCGACGGCGAATCGCCACAGCCGCATCCATATCACGCGGATTAGTTCACTGTTTCTTCTGTTATAAATATTTCCCACGACAAATGAAAATTATAATTCAAAGTGCGAAAAAAAAAAAAAGAAAAGTAAACAATAAAAATACGAATAAAGAAAACCAAGTAAACGCAAGATAAGCAGGGAAATGCATACACATCTTATACGTACATTCGGATGCTTATCAACGAGAAGATGAAGAAGAAGAAAAAAAAAAAGGCACGTTTGCCGATTTAATCTGGCGTGTGTCCTGACGCGGGTCGCGATCGCCCAGTGTATACTACCCGAGAGGCTGTTACTATTGCTGTAATTATGACGTAATTAATTAACATTATTATTATTATTATTATTATTATGAGTGTAAATACGAGGATTGTATGAAATAATAAAACTATACGCCAAGACTCTAGTCCTTCACAAATATTAATTTTTTTCAAAATTCAATCCATTATCCATTCTTCACCATGATTTTGTTGTCCAACTCGATTTCGATTTGCACGATCGTTTGAGAAGATGGGAAGTGAAGCTTTCGGCGATTTTCTCGCGTTACGAGGACCAGTTTCCGCAGATAGGACACTTGTTACAACGCATAGAATGACTTAGGTAGGCCCGTCCACTGTCTCGAAGCCTCTGGAGCCTTTGACAATAAGCAAACCATGGTGGTTGCGTGTGTATCGCTGGGAGCCCCACGAAAATCTATCTGCTATGAGATAAGACAGCGGTCGGGGGGTCCCCAGTCAAACGCTGGTCGGGGGGCTGCCTGTCATCTAGTCAACCCTAACTCAAACGTTCGACAATGGTCAATGGGCACCCATCGCTCTATGAATCTACCCTGTATTCCTGCGGTTCGCCATTATTACTGGCGGCTCTTAAATATCTAACTCCCGATACGTTTCCTCTAATAACATTTCCAATCCCTGGAGATAAATGGCAAGGACAAAATTTTCCAAAGGTCCTTGGTGCCCACATCAAAAAAATGCAGAAATTTTCATCCCCTTCTAACTTGCCCAATAATTAAATTTAATAACAATTACACAAATTTGTGAAAAAAATTAATAAATATTCAAAAAATAAATAAAGGAATATGAGTTGATCAAAATGACTTTGTTTAGTTAATATTAATAACAGACAGGAATAATAATTCAAAAAAAAAAAAAATACAAAAGTGAGAATTTCGTAGGTGATCCTTAAAATTCACTGGTTCCATTCGCGAAACCCTTTGGGAAGTGAATCAACGATGAATTCTTCGTGGACGACGTGGAAGGGCAATCCTCAAGGCTTTTGACATCTGATTATTTTTGTCTGACTCTCTTCGGAGGGAGTTTCGCTGGCTAGCCGTCGATAGGGTGGAAGCGATCGAGACTCGGCGAGAGGAGGATTAGGCGAAGAGCCTGCGGAAAGGTTGTCCACGAGGACAAAGGAGTCGCGGCAAGTCCGCGGGAGAGGGGAGGCTAAAGTCTGAAGCGACTCTGTCTGTCGAAGGGTAAGGATCCTCGAGGATCACGCAAGAGATTTTCAATTCCGCGTAAGTAGGAATAACACAAAGATGACAGGATATCGTCGTTTATGATAAGGACTCGATGCTGTGTGGGAGTTCACTCACGGACAGCCAGCCGCGCGCTTGTTTTCTTCAGCATCGCTGGTCCCGCTACCACTTCCTACGCCTTTACCCCATTCTACACACAGAACACTGTGAACCATGGGATTCTGGATTTAATGAGGATAGGCGGATTTGTCCAATTAAAACGTCTTACAAGGATCCATCCAGTTTGCCGCGAGCACTCGCAAAACGTCGCTTAATGCTACGCCGCAGCCCCTTCTTATCCTCCTCCTTTCGCTTCTCCCCTGCTCCTTCCACCCTTCGCCCATCCTCGTAACATTCTTCAATTTTCCTTGGCTCTCTCTCGTATCGCCACTTGGAAATATCGTCATCCATCAAAAATTCTGATCCTGCAATGTCTCAGCCTCGTTTTTTCTCTTCATTTTATTACTCAAGGGTGGGAGTTTGGGTGATATATATAGATATATGTAGATTTGAAAAGTTCAAAGTGGGAGAGATTAATTTGACTGGTGGAAATGTAATCAAGTAAGTAAGTGGCTGACTGGACTGGATAAGCAAATTGCGAGAGTGTCGATGGTCCCTGCAACGAATTCAACGGGAAAACGCAGCCGGGCCAAAAGCCACGGGGGTAATAAGACGAAGGGTGGGAGGGAGGAGAGCCCCGCGAGGGACTGTGAAACGCCGGAGGGCGGTAGCTTATAAAAACGTGAAAGTCAGCAACCGAGGAGATGATCCCTTTATCTGATCTTCTTTTGTCAGTGCGCCATTGACTTTTTCCCTCGGTCCACATCCCTCTCTCCTCTCTCTCTCTCTCTCTCTCGCTATTTCTCTGTCTCGGCAGTAAATCGTAAGGAGACACACTCCGCGAATGGTTTAATAATAATTGCCTCGTGGGGCTCGCGAAATAACCTCGACATCCCGGTAATATCCTGTCATATATATCTTGCCCCATTCGAAATGATATTTTCCATCATAAAACCTAAAATTATTAATGTGCATAGAAAAATAAAAAAAATCATGTCCACTCTTCAGGGTAGGCAAACGAGCAGCATGAAAAATATGCAATTTAGTTGAAAGGATAATTATTATTTCTCAAAATTAACCACAAAATTGTCCAGCCTCCGATTCATGGGTTCCCAAGTCTCCCCTGTTTAATTAACCCCCATTTTTAAGGGGGATGACATTTCGAGGGTTTGAACATTGCATTTATGTCCCAAATTTCGTGGACCAGATGTGGATGATATTTAAGAAGATCGTTCTACTTTTCGTCGGGATGTTTTCGCCGAGTGTTACACCTGAGCCAGCCTCCCGAGGCTCGCGAAGTGATGATGCTGATGGTTGCGAGCAAAGGTTGCATTGTCCCTGCTTCGGCATTCACAGGACGTTCTTATCTTGCTATCCGGAGAGCTGTCAGCAAAGTTCCTGAATAACGGGAGCGAGAGCCGCGCGGTTGCCTTGGTTCTCCGGTTGTGCTCGGTGGTACTCCGCATCTCCTGGCCAGGCTCGGATGCTGGGAGTGCCTTCTCTCGTGTTCCACTCTCCGCTCTGGGTCCTATCTCTCCGCGGCTAGGATATGCATGACTGTGTGGTACACACAGTGTTTCCACGCTTGTCGCCGGACGTACGTTTCGAGGAGATAGATAATGCATATAATATTACGTGTATAGAGGAGATGTGCTGCTGCTGCTGCTGCTGCCAGAACTCCTTCGGAAGTCGCCCAACAATTGTCTCGGTAGACGTTTTCGTATGGAAGTATGAAAAATTGGTGGGGCTTATCAGTTCACGAGGACAATAATGTATTATGGTATAGAAATTCAGTGTAAGCCCATGGGTTGCATTGTGACCTTGGGAAAATTTATCAATAAATGAAGGAACAGGAGAAAACAAGGCGAATGGATCGAGTGACGATCGTATGGACAGTGAAAAATTGGTTCATTTTAATCAAGGACGTAGGAAGGAACCTGATAAATGAATTATGAATCGAGGAAGGAAAGTAAAAGAAGAAAAAAAAAAAAAAAAAACGGAAGCGGTAAGAAAAAGAAAAGGCAAACGTTGAGGGGGGATGAGAGTAATATTCGAGAGCTCGCAAATTAGCCGGAGGATTGGCCTCATGATCCTCGAGGGATGCGAGAGTCCTGCGGACGTTGAGATGAGGTCGTATAAATGAACTTTGGCCCGGGTTGCCTTCTTCGGAAGGCGCCTTATTCTTATTCTTTAATCCCTGCTATACCGGCAGCTATATCGTTGGCTGTAGTAAAAATTACGAGGCCATGAGGAGGGCCGGAGTGGGTGGAGAGGGGGGGGGGGCTGAGCACGCAGAGACGACTGCGCTTTCGACTGAGCCCCGTGGCCGTGGAGCGATTGAAAGTAATGAGCCATGAGGGCGAGGAGGAAAGTGGAAGGGAGCATGGACCAGATAGTGATCGTTCCGAGTCGAGTGCGTCCTTGAAGATCAAGGGGAATATTTGGCAGCTGAATTTCCTGGGTCATGCACAGGATTCGGTGGATTAATCCGTTGGTATTTATCGCCGGATGATAATCTCTCGATGGTCCACGTCCATTCCAAGTCGCACACGAGCTTCCGGACGCGATACACAATTTATGGTATTTTTTCTTCATGGTAACTCCGTTGGTACCATCCATAAACAATATTATTTCGGTGATTGCCTTATTATTGGACCATTTCCAGCTGAAACCCATGCCCGGATTAATACCACAATCTCGGGAGGGCGATAAAAATGGGAATCGCAGCCGGGGATTAGGAACAGCGATACTCTCTTCAGGGTCTTTGCTGGTATCTAGTGTGGCACACAAGACTGTATTATATCTAGTTGAGCGCGGGCACCTCTTAATTGATCTACGGCCGAATGTAACGTCGTTCCAACGGATCGCTAAGTGGCTACTTTCTCCCCCCCCCCCCCCCCCCCAATCCCTCCGAGGGTCCCGCAGTTCGCTGTACCACTTTCTCCCGGGCAGGAGCCGAAGACTGGTTGACCGCGCGTGGTCATCGGAGAAGATCTATAGGAGTGGAAGGAAACTAAGCGCCGGAGATCATACCACTTAGCCGTGACTCGAGGAGGCTGAAGAGAGAATCCCTTGCACGAATAGCTGGTACCGGGTCGAGGGTAAGGGCGGGCGAAACGGGAGAGACCACGAGAGGGAGAGAACGAGAGTCGGAAAGGGAAGAACAGGAATTACAAGGACCGGACAGAGAAGAGGGTACGTGGGGATGATGAAGAGGAAGGGAGATAGAACGTCCCGAGGGCATTTTTCGCGATCGTAAATAAAAGAAATCCTTGTAATGGCTTTCGCCAAGGGCTGAGGCCCTTTCCACCCCTCGAATCCCTCCCCCCGAGCCAGTGGCGAGTTTCTCGACCGCCACGCAAGGGGTTTATTAAGCTTCCACCCCTCAAACCGTTGGATCTTCGAGGTAGATGCTCCCCTTTCTCGATCATGAAGAGGGAGGACCCACACCCAAAGGCGAGAGACCCCCCCCCACACCCCTTTAATTCCTTAACCCTTATAGAGTTTGAGAAAATTTAGGGACCTTCGGTCGAAGCGCTGCGCGATACACCAACCGCTTCAGACGGATGAGGAAGACGAAGAGGGAGGCGAGGATTCCACGCAGTCTTGGCTGCGGATGCTGAAGGAGTTGAGGAGGAGATAGGTGCCCTCAAAGGGGCCCCTCACACCGTGAAACAGACAACGAGCCGAGGGAGGAAGAAAGCTCCGGGATGGAAGTAACGCATATACGACATTATTCGTGATACCCCACTCGCCGGGTATACGACCGGGCTCTTCTCCGGAGGCTGAATGTATACCAGGTGCTCTCGAGATCCTGGCGTCTTACGCCCACGACGATACATAATTTATGTCGCGAACGAGCTGGGGCTTAAGACAGTATTAAGATCGACCGGTCTTGTGACCGGTTATTATGCCTGCGATGCTGAATTACCGAGCCTGATGTGAGAAAAATCGCTACGAGCTTTTATTCTAATAAGCTACCATTTTTTGAGGTCTCTTTAACGTTCCAAATATTATTGATTTTTGTCAAGTGAGGAAAATCGAAAATATCAATGTCGCTGATTACTCGTGACTAGGTGAATAATCTGGATGATGAATTTTGATAATTAGAGCAAGACAAATTTTAGAAAAAAATTGTGGATATGTGAAGTCAATTTAAATAAAAATGAACTTTATGTGGAATTTTTTAATGATGTTGAGGATTGAGTTGGGACGAAAATGTATACTTTTTTGTCGAGATATTTGGGATGGAATAAGAGATTCGATCATCCCATCAAAAGTACCATATATACACCATATCGGCGAAGTCGCTCAGGGGTCATCGCCGATGGCTTTTAGCTTTCCCATACGCTCCACCAAACAGAATCCGCCCACGGTCTTAGTCGCGACCGCCGAACGGGAGAAATCCCCCATTGGTGAGTCTGTTTCTTTTGATCTAATACATATCCCTGGGATCTTAAATCTGGACAGCAGGATATTGAAAGGACACGTACAAGCTACCACCACAGTCGATATTTTCACATTTTTTCCCTTGATATTTTTTTTAATTGAACCAATAGTGCGAAAATTAATTCCCAGGTTATTCGGACATTTTTTTGTAATGGACCAAACGGTGCCAAAATTAATTCCCAGATTATTCGGACATTTTTTTTATTGAACCAAACAGTGCGAAAATTAATTCCTAGATTATTCGGACATTTTTTTTTTATTGAACCGAACAGTGCGAAAATTAATTCCCAGATTATTGGGACATTTTTTTTTAGTTTAGTATTAAAACGATGGGGTTTTTTGGATTTGGGGGATGATGTAGGTCCTGAAATATCTGGGATAAGGGATGAAAATGTTGGAAAATTTTTTCTTCGTGGTTCAGGACCTGGGACCAAACCTGAAGAACGTAAACGAACGTTGTGAGAGAAAGAGAGAGAGAGAGAGAGGATGAAGAGAAGACGAAGACGTTCAGGATGTTACTGGCGGTGCTGGGCGGTTCGCGATAAAGCAAAGAGCCCGCGCTAAATACTTACATAAATCTGTATTGCCTTCCGCGCGCGTGCGGCAACACCAACACGGGCATCGTAGAGCGGAGGAGCTTAAAGCTCCACCTACACCGATACCTGTGTTTACTCATACAACATTGACCGGCTCGAACGTATACACCCTGAAGACTAGAGCCGATGCGAAGGGGTCGATGAAGTAACTGGCCGCTCGAGCGAAGGAGTTGCTCGCTACTTTCCGGTTATATAGCTGCGCGAGCTTCCCTTTCCCGAAGAGGCTAACTCTTCTTCCTCGTAAACTAAAAGGCCTTACTAACACTACTATCCTGAATGATTATATTTTCAAGACTAAATTCATCAATGCCGAAGTGTAGAAAAGTGTGCCTTTTCAGCCCACACAAAAAAATATCTATCATTTAATTACATTGTAATTACTAGAAGTACCAATACGTTCCAAATCGTTAAACCTGAAGAAACAAACATAGAATTTTGTAAAAAATTGCCAAACTTGCATAATGGTTATTTATTTATTTGAAATTGGATTAAAACAATAGGAAAATAGTTTTTTTTATTGTCTATATGTGGCTATCAATTTTTTAACGACGTTGTTCGTTGTTGAAGAGTCGTAAAGCCATTTTTATTGCTCGAAATACCGACGCAATATCGCGAAGGAGTTTCGGTCAGAGAAGCCGAAGGTGGATGTACGTAATACCCGAAGAACGCCACGCGAGCGCGACAGCCATTCGATACTTGAGCTTCACGATAAGAAAGTATAGTCGTATGTCGTCAGGGTGGTTCATGAGGAACGAGGAGAGCCATAAATATCGAAACACAGAAGTCGACAACTACCCCTAAGGGTTTGGTGAACCGGAGGGTGAAGTCGTCTCTCTTCTGCCGGTGAAAGGGATGAGACCAGCCGAATTGATAACGGCTAAAACCTCCCCCAATTCCCAATCATCTTCATTTCCAACGACACGACCGTCTCATCCAGTTGCACGAGCAAAAAATGGTTTACTTCACATCCCGAAGACTCCGTGCCTTTCTTCAAGTACTCGAAACTGCTGGTCCCCAAAAATTGAGTTGCTATTCCACTAGGACCTACCGCATTGACGACGCACAATGTCCTCTTCAGGGTATATCAAGGCAAACGTAAAAAAAAAAAAGAAAAACCCGAGTCAAAAAGGAAAACAGCGTCAGGGAGGCAAGACTGCGATATACCAACTGAAGAATAAGAAGAAGAAGAAGAAGAAGAAGAAGGGCAAAGAGCGGGTAGGAGGCCCTCCTGCCCAGAGTCTTCGCAGGATCCGTGCGGGTGCCGGAGCAATAAATCTGGCGGGTATATCTGAGCTCATGAATGTTATTAAGATACAACCCCCCGACCGCGCGCTGAGCGTCCTGGGGGGTGTTCAGTGGGTCTTGTGTGTATGGTATAGAGATTCGACGTTGGTTACCTACTATACGACCTGGGTACCACCAACCACCGATATATATACATATATATTAGCCGTACATATATAGCAAAGCGAAGCCAAAGTCGAATCTTTCCTGATACCAGAACCCAGCACGCAGTCTTTTGGCCAAGGAGTATAAGAAACGAGGCGCGACGAGGAAGAAGAAGAAAACGCAGATGAGAAGAAGAAGAAGAACGAGAAGACGAAGAAGAAGGTGCTGCTGCTGCTGGTTGTGCTGATGGTGGCCGCGGGAAGGCGCGCACAACCACCGACCCGGAGAAACGGTTATGAAGAAATACCGCCACCGGTAATCCCTCCATAGATCACTGGGTGGCTGGATATTTCTCTCTCGCTCACTCGGACTTGCCAACCGCCACGTTTTCTTCCGCGGGTGAGCGTCTTAATACCCCGGACTTAACTCATACTTAACCCGGAACGCGCGCGAGCGTAAACGCGCCATGAGAGGCATGCACCCGTTTACTTGGGCTACCTGATTCTCCCGTCTTGCCCATGCCTCCCCCCGCTGTCCGCCCTTCGACTCTCTCGCCGGCTTTTAAATTATGGGAGCATCACCAAAGTGACGTGAATACCCTCGGGTGGTCCATCGGATAATGGAGAACGATGCAGACCGAATATCCAATTGGTTCGACTACGAAATCCACCTGTCATGGTTCACCCGGTGTCAGTTGATTGTGACTTTCTTCCGCCCATCGAGTCATTCGACTTTCTCGCTCGATTTTTCGATTATGGGAAAGTGGTCACATGGTCAACCCAAGGATTAATTGGGAGGACAGAAATTCACCTGTTCTATGGTCTCAGAATTTTTTTTTTTTTTACAAGATGTAATGGTCATCCTTGACAGACCATCGATGTAAAAGATCTATGAAACTGTCATGTTTGCTTGCATTTAATTGAAGATGAAAGAATAGTGTATGAAGAAGTTTGCCATTGGAAGTAAGACGAAGATTGATGGTCGAGCGTATGAGCGAGAAACTCCAAAGTCGAGTCGTGGCATCGAGAGCTAATGTCAATTAATTAATAGAGACTCCCCGTATGAAATGGACCACGGTCGACATCAAAGTCAAGAGAAGCTGCGCCCTGTTCTAAGCACAGCGAAGTCACCCTCGAGCCGCCCACTCACCTCCTTCGCCCCACGAGGATATGGGCTCTAACTATCAAAGTGCCCTGTCTCCCAATTAATAAAGGCCCCGTGTGTTTGCCCCAAGTCGTTGCACCCCCTTCGTCTTATCCTGACTGTGTACACCTGGCTATATATCGTCTAACCATCGTTGAGTCAACACGTCCAGGTGATTTGACGATTGCTCAAAGCAAAACGGCCCAACCAAATTGGTCGGTACCCAAGTGACTCAATCAAAAATAAAATCATAATTAACATCATAACTCACCAAATCAAGTCACCTCCATTTTACAATAAAATTCAACAATTCTTCAACAAAGGCGTAATTATTATTATCAATAAAACAGAAAAAAAATCTTTAAGCCTCCAACTAATCAATTCCACGTCATTGCTGACCAACTGACATAATCAAAAAGAAAATTCTACAATAAACTTCAACAATATTTCAACAAAGGTGTAATTATTATCAAAAAAACAGGAAAAAAAAATTCTTTAAGCCTCTAACTAACTAATCAATTCCACGTCATTGCTGACAGTGCATTATTTTGAGTATATCCAAGCCCCCGGAAGTAGCGCTTTCAAGATTTATGCCTTATTACGATTATCGTTTGAATCGATGTCAAGATTCGCTATTTATTAGAATTTTCTTGAGCGACATTAAGAGAGAAAGAGAGGCGCGCCAGTGCATCAGTCCTGCGTAAGTAAGTAAGTATGAGGTAAGTACGAAAACGTATACATATATTATGTTTAGCATCGTTGTCGGGAGATAGCGCGGAGGCGGAGGGGAAAGAGAAAGGAGGCGGGAGGCGGTGGGGTGCGTGAGCATATACGTATAAGCCTTGAAGGGTGGTTTATGTATTACGGGTAAGATATCCGATGATTTAGCTGCGGTCTCAGAGGCGCACAGCATCCCATCCACCAGTGGCATAGTCGGGGGAAGGACGTACCGTACACGCGAGAGCCCGCGAGTCTTCTTATCTCCGCGTTCCTCTCTTCTGGAGCGCGCCGCCCCGCGCCCGCGCTCCCGAGGTGTAATCTTTTATTAATTCTCCGACTTGCCAAATTTATCGCGGCTTTTGTTTACCACCGGGCGATGGGATCTCTTAAATCTCCGGGCGCGCCGTAAATGCCGCGGCAACAAACCTTCTTTGCATTATCCGACAATGCTCTTTGGCTTTTTGTGCTCTTCCCCAATTTTCTACATCACCAATTCCCCCGAAAAAAAAAAAAAAAAAAAAATGTACATAAGACAAATATCTTGGACCACGTGGCGACGTCAAATTTGTCGTCGAGGATTGACTCGCTGGAAAAAATGAAATAAAATAAACGACCATGAAGAGACGTTACAAAAAAAAAAGAAAAAGAAAAAAGTAAAGAACGCGAGAAATTTTAATAATCCAAGAAAGAGATTTCAGGAGTTTTCCCCGCTGAACTGAGAGAACCCACGTTGAGAGATGGGTTAAGGGGGCGCAGGTATTCCCGCGGTAACGTTTTGCGGGTATTCCCGATTTCCATGAACCGCACCGAGTACGCGGGAATAGCGCTATATTATTATTAGAGTCCCTTAAGTCTAAGAGCCTTAAATCTGCGATAAGTTATGGGTACCCCTCGCCCACTGCGTGGGTGCTCCTACTCTGTCTTTCTCCCTCTCTCTCTCTCTCTCTCTCTCTCTCTCTCTCTCTCTCTCGTTCTCTCATTCGTGGAGCCTTTCACACTCTCACCTCCTTCGCTTCTCAGTCTCAGCGTCAGCGAGAGGCCAAGAGAAAATCGTCGTGTCGCTACTGCTTTGCTGCTTCGCTTCTGGCGAGGAAAGGGAGGAGGAGTGGGTGGGACAGGGAGGAGGGTGGCCCTATATATACCTTATACCATTTCCCTATAATATCTTAGTCTACGACGAAGGCGTCTCTCTCGCCTTTATCTCGCATACATTATAACGCTACCCATAGTCATGGGCAAAGGGGATGGAGGGTTAAGGTCCTCTCCTTCTATCGCGTACCCTCTCTCTCTCTCTCTTTCTCTTACCCCCGCAGCGAAATGAGGGAGGGAGTGTGAGCCACGCGTGAGCCCCGCTCAGGGGGCAGGGTGGATAATTGAAAATAACTGGGCAAGCCCTATCCCTTCTCCCAATAACCAAGATAAACCTTCCTGGATCATCCCTCTATCCTCGAGACTTAAGCATTTTTACTACCCCCGGAAAATCCGCAGAAGCGTTAGGCCATAATATTCCAACGGGCAATCCCTGTCACTGTTATGAAATTCTAGGGAATAAAATATGAGGACCGAGGATAAGTACATGGTGAAAGGTTGAATGAAATTTTTGCACCCCCGGTGGGTGTTTAACAACAATTTTAGATTCAAGATACCGAGTGTCAGGTGAGGTGGAGTATTTTTTTTTTGACATTTCTACACAATAATGTGTCGCTGGAATTTTTTGAGATATTCATAATTAAAATGGATGAAAATGTGTAAGGGTTAAAATTTTTTGGGACATCGGTAATTATTGTTAGAATATTAGGGGAAGCTGTTAATTGGGGACGAGAAGAACCGTGAGGAGGTTGGGTGTAGAGCATTTTATGTTTATTCGACTAATCCATAGCAAACGTTAAGTTTCCGGTGCGTTGGGCTCATTTGTAATCCAAACAGTTGGGAGTTTGTCGCGATAAAGGGCGTCGAACTTTATCAGCCCTTGCTGAATTAAGCACAAAAATAATACGTGCGTATAACAATACCGAAAAAAAAAATAATAATGTCACAGTGTATTTTACAGTAACAATCAACCCTTTCGATTTTGTGCGATAGGAAGGAACGTCGCTCTTGCATCCCTCGGCGAGTACTTAAACTTTTTAAGTCCGCGGACCTGTCGAGTGTCAGGGTTACCGAAGTTTCGGACTTCCGGTTGGCTCGTCGCTTATTCCCTTGGGTATTTACCTGATACACGTCAAGTGCCTGTAATCCAAATTCAACGAGGCTTCGTTCTGCCCGAATAATTTGGCACCATCGTCTCGTTTATCGATTAGCTCTTCGTCCTCCTCTTCAGCTTCTCGATTAAGCGAACGAAAAATGCTACAACGTGGCCCAACGAATTTAGCGAAACAGAGGTTCGCGAATTGGGACCGAAAAAGTCCAAACGAGAGTTAAGATTACATTTGCCCGTAATACTCGACGAGATTCGCGGGGGTGGAATTTTATATTCCGCACGAGGAGAGCGGAGAACCTCTCGCTTATCGTGGTAATAAAAAGCATCGGGACTAAGATTGGCACTGTGCCCGAGAAAAACCGCTACTTTGGCTCTCCTTTATTTCTCTCTTTTCCTTCGTTTCTCACTCTCAGTCGGAGAAGCAGTGGCACCAACGAGAATGTGTACCGCGTGGCGATAGCGCCGTGAAATATGCTCATCCGGAAACTGTTTGGCAGCGGTGTAGAGCGGAAAGAGGTGCGTACAGGGGCCATCGCTCCGCACGTCGCTCTTGCGATACCGCAAAGTGGCATTTGTCGATAGAGTTACAAGTGGCAATGAGTATAGAAGTGATTTAGCGTGAGCATTGCGAGGGGGGAGGGGCGGGGGAGGGATCGCAGATAAATAAATTACAGCGTATTGAACCCAATAAATATCATTTACAGTACTATTTATTTATTTGGAAAATATGAATAACCGCAGAAAAAATCTTAATTTGTTCTCAATTACTTGAAGAAACAACCCAAAAAATATGGAAAATCGCTTAATAAATTTAGAAATAATTGATCATTTTTCCAGCTAATCAAAAATATACATTTTTTATTGCAATCGCTTTGTGATATGATAAAATAGTTATAACGTGAATTGTAAAATGGCGATGAATATTATTTTTTGAAGCGAGTGCGAGAGAAGTTGGAGCTGTCCTCGCGAGGACTTAGCGAGGAATTCGAATGCGGATTTGTCGCGAGTCTGAAAGCGCAGCGGAGAGGAGCGAGGCGAAGCTTCGCGGCGATTAGACAATGCGCGAGACTGTAAAACGGTAGGTAGGTAGAGACGAGAGGGATGTAGAACTGGGAGAATCCTTTGGCTCTCCTCTCTCGCTCGATCGCCGTGGCGATGATGAGGAAGGGGTTGGGAGTTCCGACAGATGTGCACAGTCGTTGTCGTCGTCGTCGTCGTCGTCGTCAACGACGGAGACGTCGACGCCGAGGAACAGCAGTGTGCCCTCACCGGATAGGTGTCGGGGATTCTCTCTCACTCCTCTCGCGATACCGCGCCCCCACCCTGATCTTGTTAAGGGCGCACTGAACCGCGAACACCGACGGCATCCATTCAAATCTCAACGTTCGAATATCCCACACCACTTAAGCCAGCTTCACAACGCGACGCCGCCAATCGGGCGAGCACCGACACACTCCGATTTCAAGGCTAAGTACTAAGTACCCGAAGTTACCACTTGGTTTTGTTTTACGCTTAAGAGCGTTTCCAACTGTAGAAAATCTTGGAAAAATTTATAAAATTTCCTCGAAAATTTGCACATAGGAAGAGGCCTTGTTGATGTACAATTGTACATTTGTACAATTGTACCAAATTTCGTACCCGAAGTTACCGTTTGGTTTTGTTTTACGCTTAAGAGCGATTCCGACTGTAGAAAATCTTGGAAAAAATTATACAATTTTCTCGCAAAATTGCACATCGGAAGAAGCCTTGTTGATGTACAATTGTACCAAATTTCATGTTGATCGTCAATGCCGTTGCTGAGATACAGCGGTTTGAATTTTCCCAGACTCACACACACTCACACACACGAACACCAATTTTCTTGATTTTTGTAGATTATCAGTAATCCGGCATAAGAAACGATAACATGTTATGCACAATTCTTTTTCACAAAATTTTCCTCACAAGATAGCAAAGTATAAATCGGCTGAGCAATTTTTATTTTTCGTGACACCCACACACACACACACACGCGCACACGATTTTTTGTAAACTATCAGCAATCTGGCATAAAAAATCAAACATTTTTTTTTTTTTTTCACGAAATGTTCTTTATGGGGAAAGCCAAGAATGAACTGGCGTTGTGGCAGTGCCTTTACAACTGAGAGACGTCATGGGGGTGAAAAGATAGCGAAGAGCGTAGAGTGGGTGACATATAGAAGTTCCTTAATGCGGAAGAAGGAATAAACGTCGGGAGAGAGCTAGGCACCGACTAAAACCCACGTGGAGCTAAGCAAAGCAGAGAGCTTGCCACTGGGATTTGATTTAGGGAGATGCCAGAGCAATTACGAGTGCACATTTCAAAAGACGTCGCGTTCGCGGTGTCGCTGTGGTTGTCAAGGGGGTGAGAACCCCCTCAGCCCCATCAGCGATGCCGAGGGTCGCAAAGGTCCACGCGATACTCTGTTACACCCTGGCAAAGCTCGTGATGCGCGATGCAGTCGTGTTACCAGATTCTTCAGGGTATGTACGCGCGTACGTACATACATATGTTTATGTATTACGCGATCCTGTATTGTACATGCGTTACAGGGTTGTGGCTTTTGTGCAGAAGAGAACGAGGCCAACGACGTCAACGTCGAAGCCGACAAAAGATAAGCCGCTATTTATACCCAAGCTTAAAGACCGCGAAGGGAAATACGAAAGCATTTCGCGTGGGTGGCTCTCCGACTCTCGCCGACGAGGGAATAAAATTGTTTCGAGTTCTGGGTTCACGGTGCGCGGTGTACTTTTGGGAGAAGGATCACCGAATCAACGTCCTGGCATTTTCATTTCAAACCCCGATCAACAATACAACAGGAAACCTTTGGGAATAATCGCAGCGGACAATAGAATTAAATACAATAGTCCCTGAAATCGTAGTTATGTTTCGGTTGTTAATCGTATTTATTCAACAAATTGACCCAGGTCATCGAAGGTCCTAATTTTTGTTCACAAAACATCATTGAACGAATTTGTAGTTTGTATATTAGATTAAGGGTATCGATTTCATTATTTTATTCACTTATCTAAAAAATTTGATGTCCCTTACTATAATATTGGTTACCGAAGTCGTCATCACGTTGCTGTTGAAAAGGTGAGATAGCGAGTGCACTTCACTAGTCAGTGACGTTTCCATAGACATTTTCCTTTCATTGGATGTGTCATTGGAAAGGCATTCATGTGGACATTAATCAGTGCGATAGATGCGAATCTGGGTTAAGATGAGAGTCTTCAGGGTATGACAGACGTCCGTTATTGGGGTAGAAAATGATTCCTCTTTTGCTAGATTAACTGTGCGTCCTTTGGTATTTTCATTCTTCATCTATTTATTATTTTTCTACTGTCCTTTGCAGTGGTACAATATAATTTACCGGAGTTGTCACCGAGTCGCTATTGAAAACGAGAGATAAGAGGTCCAGTTCACTAGACGGTGGCTGCGGGGATGCTGCACGAACGTTGGACTCTTCTGGCACATTTTTCTTCAGCATTGGGGAAACGGCGGAAAGAGAGACCCCGAAGATCCGAAGATTCGCCGCGCCTTTTTCTCGCTCCGAGGCGGAAGAGAGGAGCAAAGCTCTGTACTATAACGTTGCATTCAGCTGCTGAAGATGAAGAGGAAGAGGAAGACGAAGAGAGAGAGAGTTGGCGCTGCAACCCTACCCTCCAGATGGGTGGCACCCAGACCGAACTGATCAATACTTGAAACACCGCGAGGTATCGTGCTGCTATTTCCGGTGTCCCCGTGGCGGAAATGAAGGCGTTAAAAATATATAACCGCGCCCGGCGAGCGCCAAACGCCATCCACACCCACCCTGAAGATAGCACCCGTACTTTTTCCTTCTCCCTTCCTCCCACTTTCCCTCTTCGCCCTGTGTATTATGTGAGACTCAACCCCAGCCTCGAAGAAGCTCTTCGGAACCGCCTGTCTCTCTTTCTCTTTTTCTCTCTTCATCTCGTTATTCCATCGGAAAGAAGCCAAGTACGAATTCTTCCCTTTATCTAACCGAAGAAGAAGAAGAAGAAGAAGCGAACTCGCTTTTATAACAGACCGCGAGTGTGTGAGGTCTGATCGAATTTTAATTATAGCTATCTCCTATCACGAGCAACCTCGATTTAGCCTCGCGGCCAATGCTGCGGTTCTCCAGATGCTGGAACGACCGGAGAAGAGCTGGATCGATTAATGGGCTCGTGGTTGAGGGCCTCGTGAAACAGATTATCGAGATCGTACGAATGAAATTGTATAAATCGAGGCGTAGGGAAAATATTTTATTCGGGAAGAGCTAAAACGTATTTCGAAGCTCCTGTGGAAACTTCCGCATCGCTGGTCACGTGCTGTTTCTTCAGGGACATTGATTTCTTCGCATTATAGCACTTTATGACACTAGTGCGATAAATGAATGTTCTCACAAGTTTCTGTTGGTCATAATCACACGAGTTGAAGAAACAGATTTTTCGACAAGTGTCGTGTAAGATTTTATGGCACTCCGTGCGTAAAGTGCGTACTTTACGCACGTCTTGCTTCGCGTACGATAAATCGCATTTCTCGCACTGGTGGCAAGTGCAAACTCAGAGTCTTCGGAAAAAGTTTATTATCGCACTAGTGTCGAAAAATACTATTATTTCACGAGGTTGTGATAATGGACTTTATGCGAAGTGTGCGAGAAATCGCGTTTCTCGCACGGAGTGAAATAAAATGTTGTGATGGTACGAAAAACGTTACTGTTGTTGGACAGAATTGGGCAAGTGGGAGGCGGGACCACCTATGATGAGGCCGCAAAGCCTCGGATTTGCGAAATCGCTGCGAAGGGGTTGGCTTAGCATCAACAGGTAGACCGGAAGGCGACCAACCACCCACCTATCCACCCCCGCCACCGCCACGAGGATAAGCTCGGAGCTAAGCGCCGGCGTCAGTTAAGCCGCTCACACCCCCGGGAGGGTGTGACCTACCCCTCCATTGGCTCGCTCGAGGATCGAAACGGACGTGTGAAAAAGCTCTCATCCCGGAATTCGCTCCTGCGCGGATAAGACCTTTTTAAAATCGAGTGTCCGACCCGAGGAATTGGGTTGCGCAGGGGTGGAGCCCTCGCCCTTTAAAGAATCCGAGAAATGAAGGGATGCTCGAGGGTGAATTTTTTTTTTCCTCGACAAATTGCAATAATCAAAAATTTGGTCACGTAAAACTATTATTATTATTATTATTATTATTCTATCACAATATTCTCGAATTTTATTAATCGTCAATAAAATCAACCCTTTGAGTTTGGATAAATTTATCAATCACTAGAATTTCGTTGGAAATGCATCTTATGAAAATAGTTGAAGTATTTCGGGTGATCTATAAATGTATGAAGAGCTTCAACAGTAATTAATATAAAACGATGATTTCCAGGAGCTTTTGTATTGAAAATAATTTTCAAACCCCACAGAGACTCTGGAATATCGAGTCACGTCCATCGGGATTTGAGAGCAACGATAAAAAAAAAAGAAAAAGTCCTGTCGTCGTCCAGTTGGAGTAGTAGAAAGGGCAAAATATCCGCATGGGTCAGCCGAGAGAGGCTTAGACCCACGGAGACGACCGCTCAATATCGGCTTTGGGATACCCGAGGTATTTATCTAATGTCTTATATTTTCCAGTGGACTGACCATTCAAATGTTCGAGAACCCACATTTTCTCAAAAGCCCTTCGATCGCTCGCTGAAGGGCAGATCTCGAACAACTTCACTCTCCTCGGATTTGCATCAAAAAAATCCTAACCTACGATTTTAACGACCTATCATGTAAAGCAATGAGACTCTTCGTTTATTTTGTCATGTTGATGTGTCCAGCATTCGATGGTACCATGGTACCACCCATCGTCGATGATGAAGAGCCCGAATTCACTGCTGAAGAAAGCACGTCTTGTGTAAGTTGCGAAAAAATACATATATTTTTGCAATCCAATCAATTGCTTTTCATTGCAGGATAAATACTCATCATCGTCGACGTACGTTGCTGAAGAAATAGCACGAATGAACAGCAAGGAAGCTGAAGAGCTGGATCTTGATGGTAATGGACTCACAGGCTTGCCCGATTCGATCGTTACCTTGTCCAGAATCGAGACCATGAATCTGGAGAACAATGGCATTTCCAGTATCGACACCATCATCGTCATCAATATATTGCCTCGATTGCGTAGTCTCGTTTTATCGCACAATCCTTTGAAGTCCCTCAAGGGTCTGGCAGCCCGAAAGCTCGAAAATCTCGAAGCAGGTTTTTGCAGTAAGAAAGGCTTTATTTAAAAAAATATATATATTGTCAATAATTTCTTACGTCCTTCGCAGTGATTCAAGATATCGACGGTATCTTGCCCATTTCTTTGCCGATCCTGAAGACACTCGATCTCACGGGTAACCCTTTGAGCACAATCGACGAATTGATCAGCGATTCGTTGACGGATCTCGTATTGAAAAATTGTAGCGTGTCCCTTTTGAAGCCCGAGTCATTTCGGGGCTTGAGGAATCTCACGAATCTGGACCTCGGAGGCAACGACCTGAAGACCATGCCCGAAAATATTTTTTCGGCAAACAATAATCTTCGTTATCTGAACTTGGGCGAGAATCACATCAGGGTCGTGAAAAGCTCGTGGTTCAGTGACCTGAAAAATTTGGAGACTCTGTATTTGCACAAAAATGAAATAGCCTCCATCGGCGAATTGGATTTCACTGACCTTCCTGCCCTACAAAAACTCGACCTCGCCGAAAACAAGATAACCAAAGTTCCCAATTTCCAAACCGCAGCGATTGACGTTAATTTCTCCAGAAATTCCATAGGAAATCAGAGACTGTGGGATCTGTCAAAGATGGCGAAGCTCCGACGTCTGGACTTGAGTCACAATCGATTGGAAGGCAATTGCGATATTTTCAGGTCAACGTCCTTGGGTATCCTCATCCTGGGCTATAATAAATTGACGATACTCCAGGAAGAATGTATTTCTGATTTGCCAAGCTTGTCAGACATCAGTTTAAAGGGTTTGACCAAAATACTTTTAACCCATTGTCGTTGATACCACATTTTCGACGACCTTGAAATAATTATTATTACATTTTAGGCAACAAAATTTCCAAAGGGGTGAGCCCAAATATTTTCCAGCACAATCCAAACCTCATAAACGTCGAACTCGACGACAATCCTTGGAGCTGCAATTGCACCCAACTTTTTCCACTCTATTATTACATCACGAGTGGACAAAAATCGCAAACGACTCATCTCATCTGTCATAATCCGAAAAACGCTTCCGGTCACACCTGGTGGGAATTTTGCAAGCAAAATTGGCGAGGATTGTTGATTGCTGAAGATCACACCGAGCGTGCGACAATGTGGATTATCGTCATTTCCGGTGGCTTTGCTACTTGTGTTATTTTGGGGACGACCATTTACATCGCTTACACCTTTAAGAAAAATCGTCCGGCCCATATTCGCGATGATAATTCGTGATTCAATTAATATTGCATATCAATGATAACCTTTTTCAATCGTGCCCAGTAATTCTCGACAAGAAAATGTAACATTATATGGTACAAAAAAAATGTTTGAACACCTCCTGCATCCCATTTCTACATTTAGTTATTGCCCAACGTTCTACCCCTTTTTTTCCGGTTCCCTTCGACCATTCGACGATAAGTCACCCAATCGATTACGCAAATATGATATAAAAGTCTCGACGACCGTCGAAACACCTGCTACTCAATTCGATGCATCCTGACGATAAAAAATAAATTGAACGCGTTCATGATATCACTTTAAGCTGCAAGCTCACAAGCATTTTAACTGGGTAATAAGGTCATTAATATCTAATTACTTATACCTTGTAATCAATTATTTTTTTTTATCGGAGGCTTCGTAGAAGGAAAAAAAGGGAAAAAACGATTTTTTCGAAATATCTCTTCAGCTTCGACGCACCCGTGACAGTGCGAAGCTTCTATCGGTCGTAATATAACAGGTTTCAGCCCAACCCACAACGTTGCGTTATCTCCGGAGAGTTATCTCAGCAACGGTCGCCAGTCCCGTTGCCTTATCAAAGATAAGTTAGTTAGTAGTTTCCACGTATGGATCACCGTGGAACCGCTCCCAGTACATCCGGTACTCAGCGACTTTCATTCGGCGCCAGCAGGTGAATGAAATTTCGTGACGACCATGAAGAGCGTTCCATCGAATTTCGTGGTAACATGAGAAAAATCGGGGCTCCACTCGCATGTGAACAATTATGGTGCAAGGCGACAAGTGCATTTGTGACGAACTTCGATTTCCCTCGATAAAGTGACGTCCCAACGTCAAATATATATATATATACAGTGACAATAATGGTGATAATCGTGGTGACGTGAACATGGAAAGTGAACTGAATAATCGGCTCGAATCTAAGTCCATTCGCCGCAAAATAGACTTCATACTTCTCGTCTCTTTGATATGCATCAAGGTAACGAGTGGTCAAGGTTCGTGCCCGGTCAGTTGTCTCTGTTACCTCGATCATGAACCCCGTAAGATCGTTTGTTCTGGCCAAGGGATCCAGAATTATCCTCGGAACATCAGTGACTTGGTTAGTCGATTTTTTTTTCCATTGGGTTTGTTAATTTGATCGGCTCGTAATGAGGATTTTTGTCGTTAGGTACAACACCTGGATCTTTCGAGCAACCTTCTCGACATTGTCTCCGATGAATTGAACGATTTGAAGGATCTGGTGTACTTGAACTTGGCGAAAAACAAAATAAGTTCGTTGCCGATTAATCTGGATCGATTGACGCTTTTGCAAAAGTTGGACCTAAGCGAGAACGACATTATCGACGTGGGTGACATCGCCGCGATCAATGATCTTGTGAATCTCAAGGCTCTGCATCTTTCGAGAAATCCAATAACCGAATTGGATGGGTTAACGAATAACGCTGTTAAGGCTCTTGATGTCAGAAGATGCTGTGAGTTATTTGATGACAATTATTTCGAACACTTGTGGTATCAATTTATTTGGGTGATGCATAACGAAATTTGACAGCAATTAGCAGTATTACCAACACGTCCTTGAGTGGCCTCCCGGAACTCGTCACTTTGAGCCTCGAAGGGAATCCTTTGAAGAGCATTCAACGACTGACAAGTGAAAAATTGAGATGGCTGGACCTGTCGGAGTGTTTCCTCAATTACTTGAGCCCGGACACGTTCGAGGGTGCACCAGACCTTGAGCAGTTGAGAATGGCTAACAATCCTCGGCTAGTTTACAGTAGCAGGTAAATGCATAACGAGATACAATTTCTTCGTGAATTAGGTAAGACCCTTTCAGTCGCGTGAACAAACGGTGGATGGATTAATTCGCAGGCACGAGACTTTGGTCCACAAGAACCTGAAGAGGTTGGATGTTTCGCGGTGCAATTTGGACAGACCGGGTCTTCACGGTCTCACGGCTCTGACCCACGCTGACCTTTCCCACAACGTCATACGAATGCTGCCCGATCGAATATTCGCCAAAAATCGGATGCTCACCCAATTGCATTTGAACGCGAACGGCTTGAACATCGTGAACCGAAGCTCCTTCGCCGGGCTAACAAAGCTCGAGGCCCTCGACCTCTCCTCCAACAATCTCGCCCACTTCCATCCTTCGACATTTCGCGAGACCATGAGCCTCAAGCTTTTGAACTTGTCCTTCAATGACTTCGACCACTTCCCAAACATCATGTCCTCCATTATAACCTTGGACCTCACCGCCAATTTGATTGAATACCTTCCACAAGATTTCCTGACCAATATGCCGAGAATACGAAATCTCGACCTGGGTGACAATCGACTGGAAGGCGTTTGCGATCGTTTTGAATCGGATTCCTTGAGAGCTTTGGTACTCAGACGAAACAGACTCGTCGAGCTTGCGAATGACAGCTTTGCTCAACTTCCGGAATTGCAGAAACTCGACTTGTCAGGTATTTACGTCAATGTCTTCGGTAATCCTCTTCGTCAAGATCAAAAGTGTCTTATCCATTTACAGGCAATCGGCTAACCGAGGGAATCGACGTTCAAGTGTTCAAGGACAACAAGAACCTTCGAACCGTCATTTTGGAGGACAATCCATGGCGATGCGATTGCCAACAGATTTATCCGACCTACGTATTCCTCACCGAGCTTCCGGTGAAGACCCCCGCCAAGTCATTGATTTGCCAGAGTCCCAGCAACGTTTCCGGTTACTCTTGGGAAAGCGCTTGCTTCAATGCCTGGCACAATGACAATTACCTCACCAAGGACCGAACTTGGGGAGTGGTGATGATAACATTTTTGATATTGATCCTCATATTTGGAAGCACTGTCTCGCTGAGGCACACATTGAACATGAAGAAGCAGGCGAGACGCGAAAGGACGAGACTTGAGCAGGAGGAAGCCAGGGAGAGGCTTCGATTGCTTCGAAGAAGGTAAGACCCCTGAAGAAAACGACAATCGATCGACCAATGCCTCCCAAAAAAATTCAGAACTCCAGAGGCGAGATCCATTTCGCCTTTCCCACATTTCAAATGACCTTCGGACCTCTTCTCCTCATTCCAGAAATTTGGATCTGGAACAAGCGGTGAGAAGTGCATCCGAGCCACGAATTCACCCACTGGAATTGGTTAATCCACCGCCTTACGAGGAGGCAGTTCAGATGCCTCGTTTGGCTCAGTCCTTGGATGCCCTGGACTCCATATCGATGGATCCGATCTCAGGGCAGATAATCGGCTCCACGGAGAGTCTCAGGTGGAGAAAGAGGCGACGAAGATCGAGAAATCGAGCGAGGAGCGAGGAGAACCTTTCGCGACGCGAGGACAGACTCCAAAGCCGTCGAGTACGTTCAGCTCCGCGGAGAAATTACTCGACGAGTGTCCTGACGGAATCAACGAAGCCGGAGAGCAGTCGTATGGAGTCCCGTCGACAGAGCAACGTTTCCAGGATAATGTCGACAATCGGTAATCGCAAAGACGAGGAGTCCGAGGAGCCGAGCAGCGACTCGAAGAGGAGGCCTCGGCCCCAGACGCCCAACGCAAAGCGGAAGAGACGCAGACACCCATTGAACAACGGTCACTCGACGGACGACGAAGATTCGGATATTCCGAACTGTGTCACCAACCGGGAAATCGATGCCCCGAAGACGATTGTCATTCGGGAACTTCCCCGTGAGCCAAGAAGCGGCTACAGGCCTCACATCCAGGAGCATATCGTTTGAATGATAACAGTAAGAACTTGACGAAGACGCACGAAGGTCTCTTCAAGATCGCGTTCATCTTGACACATACAAACTGCCCTTTTGTACATAATCAATTTCGTGACATTACAAAAAAGATAATAATTAAGGTACCAGCAATAATTGTGTTTCCGTACTGACATACCTTTGCATTATGCTTTATTACGTTTTATTTATTAAAGACTGAGAATATAAATAAAGTCTTTTCTATTCGTAATCGATTTATCCACGGGTCATTGTCGTCGGTTATGCCCTAATTAAGAGGTCGAACGGCGCAGGTCTTCAGCAACCTCGGCAGGTGCAATGTCTGTTTATTACAATTTCGTAAGATATATGTAATCGGATATAATATAATAGTAAAGTATATATGTATATGTATATATATATATATATATATATATTGTTGCTGCTCCCACGTCGTTCGTCCTTTCGTCTCGTACCTAAATCGCTCGATGCCAAATCTAGGTCGGCTTAAGTCTAAGGCGATATGCTATTTTATAGTATATATATATATATATGCATATATATATGTATACGAAAGTTATTATTCATTTGGCTTAAGCAGAAACCACGTGGTACACGTATTCACATGTGGTCTTTGATCGCTTTTGACGATGATAATCACCCTCTGCTGTAATGCTAATGTATATTATTTCATATCCTTCGCTGAGACGCTCTTCAGGGCGTGCATCGCAAGCTCCAATTAATCGGGGAATGTGTGCCAATGTTAATACAGCTTAACGAGCGACAATCACGCGAAGGACTGATTATCAATTAAATGCTAAAGATAAAACGAGGAACAACTCGTTCTTCGTGTCGTATTATCGTCTCGTCCTCGCTTCTATTCGTCCTTAAGAAATAAATAAAAAGCCCGAGATGATGCGGCGTGAAGGACTCGGGATTTTTTCGGGGGGCTGCATGGAAACGGGGCTTAAGGTCGATTTTTTAATGCCTTCGGTGAATGAATTTTGCAGCGATCTTCTCATTCGCTCGATCGATCAAAATCATTGAGCCACTTGTCTCTCCTGTCACATTCGCTCCATGCGAAATTGGGTTTTACAGTGCGCTTAAGGATATCGAAACGTCGCATTTGTTTGCTGAACTCTCGGTAGTCGTGTCGATGCGCAAGCTTGAAGAAAAGCGAAGAGATTAATCGGGGTACATGCGATCAGTTGAAAACGTTGTCGAAATTAATTTCTACGTTTTGAACTTCGGGATCAAACGTCACTCAATGTACGAAGAGGAACTGCTAGGTGTCTTCTTCAAGATCGCACGATGGCCTTGAATTATTTTTGAGTCCTTGTGACTGAGTGAGAAACAGCTGTTCACTTTTCGTTTCGTTACTTCGTGGCTAATTCTTCGAAACCCTGTTTTAGCGTAGGAGTCATGAGAGTCAAGACCGAGAATATTTACAATGACTTAATCGCTAACGTCGGATGCTGAAGTGAATGACACTCGTGTCGTTACTTTTCCGTGACACCATTAATTGTCTTCGATTGCAGATATTTTAGCACTTATCTTAGGAAGAATAATTTATTAACGACATTGAGATCCGTGCATATACGAAAAAAAAAAAAAAAAAAATTCATAAACTTTGTGGCCTTTAACAAGCTCGAGTAAAGAGTCCAGCAAAAATGCAACAATTTATCGGGTGTACCGCACTGGGCGACTTGGCCCTGGTCACACAGCAGCACGTTCGTTAATATACAGTTACATACAATATACTATATATATTCTAATATTAATATAATATGTACTATCGTAACTAACTATAAGTGACGAGAATCCATCGTCAGGACAAACTCGAGCGCTCGAAAAATCCATTCGCATTTGTTTGTCGCGAAGTGTTCACAGCTGGAATTTCGAAACAACTTGCCGCTTGTTCTATTGTTGAAGAGATGAAACGACTCATCAGGATTCGAGTTCCCGGCTCATGGCAAAGCTTTATTCTAGTGGGACCACATGACAAGGTCCTGCTAATCTGACATCTAGGAACATTGCGCGTCGTCTTCAGGGTCTACACCCGAACTCGTCAGCATATCACGGATAATCGTTTCAATAGCATTTCAACATTTTAGAGCAAGATGCAAGCCGGTGCACCGTTTGATTCTACAAACGTTCGACGAAAATAAAAAGTGTTTCTTCAGGGACGATCCACGTGGTCGGGAGACCACGAGGCGCCACGTCTTCAGGGTGTCTTGACTAGGTTCTCGCCAGCTTTCGTTCGCGTTATGAGTATCGGAGTCTTCGGCAAACTGTCTGGATTTTCCTGGAGGGTTATCTTCACCCTCTGAGCCCCTGGACTGAGCGGCGGTCTTGAGTAACCTTGAAGATTCCCTAGGGAGCCATTTGTCGGTATCGATTCCGGAGGACTCGTTCTTGCCGAAGGTGACCCCCTGGAATCGGTACCCAGTGACGACACCGAATCGTGATGATTCTTTCCGTTGATCGTGGGCTCAACAGGGTTGTTACTTCTGAGACAAACGTCTGCCGAGGGCGCCGCCGAGTTCACCAGGTCCTGATGACTCCTCCCGTTCGTCAGAGCTTTCTCCGGGTCCTCTTGACTTGGAAACGACTTTCTGGGTGGTTTCACCGGGTCAACGACGTCGGGTACAGCGGAGTACCTCATCTGCGAACCATCAGGGCACGCAGTCTCCTTCTGGCGGACCGTGGGGTCATCCGTTGGTAGACTGCAGACCAGAGGAACGTTCTCCAGGTTCCCATTGGAGGCGATTTTAGGCTGAGCTCCATTGCCACCATCCAGAAGCGATTTCGTCATGTCCTTGAGCTCCGTTCCACCCTCGACGTCATTGCGTTTCCTCTTCTTCGTGCAAAATTCTCCTTTGTACGCGGCAAAGCCAATGAGAGCACCGAGGACAGCCAGAAGAACAGCGAGGACCACGTAGGAGCCCATTCCTTTTTGTGGTTGACGAGCCGGGGAGGCGTCCGCATCTTGGACGGTACTTCCGGCCTCGGCCTTGACCTGCCCTGATTTGGAATCGTCCAGGGAATGGCCGATCTCGACGATGGCGTCGTGGTCCTCGATGTTCTTGTCAGCCGGTGCACTTTTACCTCCGAAAAGTGGAACCGTGTGTTTCTCCTCGACCAGCGCCGGGCTCGTGTGGGTTTGCTCCGTCGAAGCGCTGATGAATTCTTCCTCCTGGAGGTCGAGTTCCTTCGTGGTCTCGTCTTCAGGAGGCGCTGAAGTGCCTGCTATGGTGTCCCAGAACAAACTGAACCAACCATCCTCCTTGGCAGGTGCTGTACTCGACGATTCTGCTCCGGTGTCTTCCTCAGGAACGTCCCAACTTATCGGAGGCACTCCAGCGCCGGAACCTTCGATACCCGAACCTTCGTGAAGGTCTTCGTCCGCCCCGGAACCTTCCACGGGTGTCTCATGGTCTCTCAGCAGTGATTCCTTGCTCTTGTCATCTGTGGTCATCTCTTCGCCTGAATCAGTGCTAATCACTGATACAGGAGAAGTTGCGAGGTGCTTGTCACTTTCTTCAGAGAAGAACATTCCCTCGTCGGTGCTGCTCGACCTTTCCACCGAAGTTTCGGTTACCGGTGATGCTGAGGAATGTGCAGCGTCCGTGTATCCCTCAGCAGGGATGATCAAGTCATCGTCGTGAGAAGGTTTCGTGGGTGCGGGAGTCTCGACCTCTTCAGGGGTGGCAGTGACCGCTGAATTGGGCATTTCCTCCTCGTGTTCATCGACTTCATCGGTAGCGGGGTCGTCGAAGGGATCACCCGAAGGTACTTCCCCGGAGCCCTCCGCGGCTGGTTCATCCATTTGCATTTCACGATCTTGATCTTCGAACATGCAGATCACTTGGATATCGGGAAAGACGAGCTGTTTGCCCTTGAGGTTCGCGGGACTTGAGCACAGGATTTTCTTCGAAAGGTGAACACCTCGGTTCACCAGAGCGTCCCTCATCTTCATGGTCTGACAGTTGCAGTCCAGAGGATTGCCGGAAATCTCGAAGACCATCAGATTCTTCAGGTTCAAGACTGCGCTTGGGATATGCTTGAAAGCATTCTTACGAAGACTCAGACTGTGCAACTTCTTCAGGCCCTCGAAAGCCCCCTCATCGAGATCCTCTATCTTGTTGTCGGACAAATCCAAACTCCGGAGTTCCCGCAATTGACGAAACGTTCCTGGTTCTATATGCTGAAGAGCACCGTGCGTCAGTTCCAAGTGCCTGAGGCTGTTCAGATTGCGAAATATCTCAGGCTGCAGACGACTTCCGGCTGTCGAGGTCTTCAGGGTGCCGAGGTTGTAGGTCTCTATGTATTTCGCGTCCTCCAGGTCGTGACATCGCGCCAATGTTCCGTTCACCAAACTGCAGAGCCCGTGACAGGGACTCAGATGAACCGCGAGGAGGATCCCCAAGAGGGAGAGGCGTAACTTGGCGTCTCGCATTATCGTGCCGGTCAACCTGTTGTGCAAAAAAACAATCGTTATTAGAAACCTTGTCCAACGAGAACAGCAACCACTTCAGCAACTCGTCACACGACCTCACAACTATTTCACCTCCCATTATTGCCTATTGTTTTCTCTCTCATTGACGGTACGAAAAAAAAAAGCGTAATCGCTGAGCCTACGTCGCCATTAATAATTGTTAAACTTCACTGCGACTCACCGCGCTTATCAGCCCGACAATTCTCTTATCAGACTGCTTTATCAGCGATAAGAACTATTTTTGGTTCACCAATGACACACCGTTTGCGCAATACTCCACGAAATCGTTGTCCTCTCGCGTTATTATAGATCTTCAATTAATATAGATCAATCCTAGTCCATGTTGAAGTCAGATTCGAGAACCTTATCCACAAGAAAATTGACCCCGGTCCATTTTTAGCAATAGTCAAAAGGTAAGACGAAGTGAAGAGCTTAGAAGCTGAAGAAGAAAAAACATCTTAGTTGAATATATTTTTAGGTGTGTGATGCTCTTCCGCTAAATATAATTCGACTCGAGATTCACGAATATGAGATTCATTTGATATCCCACGAAAAAAGCTTTGTCTCCTGTACTTTCTATTGAAATTCTTTGGAATATCTCTTCCATTGGACTTTCCGAGAGTTGGACATTAGCCAAATGACGTCGCGTCTAAGTTTTTATTATTCCTCTTCAACGTATTCTTTGCCGAAGACAGAGCCTCGCCCGAGCGAGGGAAGCTTCAGCAACGCGAGGTTCCTGAAGAGCTCGAGCCTGCTGCACGAACCAAATGCGATTCTATACATAGCGAGCAAAGTTTAGGCCTGTTATTTACACTATTTTGCATACTTCGTCGTTGATGACGACTGTACGCTTCGAGCCTGGGGCAATTCTCGGCAAGAGTCCGAAAGCCGACGGAACATAGTCCACCGGACGAAACGCCGGGTTATGCTTCATGGTTGATTCACCTCCGGGGATTTTGAAGACGTCACTAATCTCCTCGTTACCATTGCAATTAATTGACATGCAATTACAGAGATACGATTGTTTTATTGTTATTATTATTAATTTTTTTCAAGATCAAACTTCAATGCAGACATTTTTGCAACAGGTCAAAGTGCTAAGAGTGTGTTTTTTTTTTTTTTTTTACGTAAACGGATTTATTTATTACCGGGAGTGTTGCCAAAGTTTCTTCAGCAAAACAATTTTTCTTCTTACGTTATACTGCCTGGACCTCGTTCCTCGAGGCAGTATAACGGGTTTTTTTTTTTTTTTTTTTTTTTTTCCATTACGCATATTACGACACGAAAATAACAACGATGAAATTCAACGTGGCGTGGAATTGCTGAAGAGGAAGCTGAAAATTTTATAATTCTCGAATAGGGCCCGAAGAATGATAAAATCGAGCGGAGGAGTTGGGCGTGAGAAATGTCACGGCTGAATTGGCGTTATTGAAATTCTGATTCCGCAAATTTTTATGGCGAGATTTTTTTTTTTAATATTCATCATTTTTACGACATCTCATTCTGAATAGAAAAAAAAATGTTTTATTGTATTCTGTCGTCCACTCGAAGAGGAATATTTCTTTTAATGCACACATTTTTTTCAGATGAACTTCGGGACCTTTTTGACCTTTTTAAGAAACACGAAGACCTCGAAAAAAAAAATGTTTCGACAGAAGAAATCTTCGTTCCTGAAGAAGCGAAAATAACGAGGAAGCAATTTGCGAGCTTCGAGCTTCTACTTCGCAGCCATTTATTTGCGGAAATTTTTTTTTTTCCCCCCTTTCGCTCGTTTCTTTGACTTTTTCTCTGAGGTTTCCAATTTTTGTATTATTATTTTGCGACGAAGAGGCCCCACTTCAGCAATACAACTTGCGGGTAGTCGCGGCGAGCTCGTCCGTTATGTCGGAATATCCGATTACGCATATCTCGAAGGTACACGCCGGACGGTTTTACACGTGTACACTTGAAACTGGTTTTGATTCTGATTAAGGAGAGAATTCGCGGTACGTAGGAAGTCACCGTGATGTATATAACATTAGTCGGGAGTGAGAGTAAAATAAAAGTTTAAATAATGCGAGAAAAAAAATCGGAGTGTTTCCCAGGCCGAAAATAAAAGGGACACATTTTTTTTACATTTTTTCCTGCGGCGCAATTAAAATCCTCGGGGAAATTCTTCACGGGGATTTATTAATCCAGCGAATTAAAGTGGACAATGAATTATTGTGCGTTGCAAATTGCGCAAATGCGGATGATAAGTGGGTGATTATTAATAGCTTCGCGACGTACCAAGAATTGTGTACCAGAGTGTAAATAATTGTTTCTCTTTTTTTTTTTTTTTTTCTCGTCTCAGCTCAGAGTTCAATGACCCCTTGTATTTTCACTCTTCAGGGATTGGCGTTAAGAACTCTTCTTTCTGGGTGCGGTGATTTTTTTTCCTCTTCTTCTTCTTCTTGTAATTGAGAATTAAATATTTACAGTGAATGTAACTTTACAAGCTTTCTCACAAATTTATTCAGTCATGCAAAATAGTACCGACAGATCGTAACTCACGTTTTGTTTATACAGACGAGGCCAGTTAGCTAGCAACGCCTCGGCTTCGGGAGCATCTGCAACATATCAGAAAACGTGACCATGTTATATCACGTGCAAAAAGTTTTTTTTTTTTTTTTTTTTCATGACATAACATATCGGAATACGAATTAACATTCACAGAGAAAATTGCCAAAAAAATTCCTGAAAAATTTCATATTGGCTTGAAGCAAATTTTCCTTAATTCAATGTGGATGACATTCGTCCTTGACAATAATTTGATTTATTTTCACACTAAACCGTAGCAAAAAAATGGGCTCTGCCCAAAAGAAATGAAAATCCTCGATACCCTGAAGAATGTAAAAATTATGATCACGGGTGAAAAAATCGCAGGCCAATTGGTTTATTGCTCAATTCTCCAGCACTGATGACTTTTTTATCACCTGCAAAATGATACGTATTAAGCGTTACCACATCGCGACTAGATTATAGGTGAGACGGGCGGAATCCTACCTTGAAGAGACACTAAATGCATGTTGAAAAGTGTTATTCTGGATTAATTCCTATGAGCAATAAAAATTTTATTGGCGCGAAATAAAAGCAATGGGAATGGAGGCGAGTGATTCGAGGCTGGAAAAGCTCGCGAGGCGAGCAGGACTCGCACGCAGCTGAGCTAATACCGTTGAGAAGACGGTGGTGCTGATGATGATGATGATGATGATTGCAGGTGGAAGGTGCAATTGGCTGGACGTCCGAGCGAGCTGGAACGCTGGAGAACGTCTCGCAATGGTCAAGATGTCGAAACGGGCTCTCTCGCGTGCCGGCTATGGTCAGGAGTCACGTGTTTTTACCGAGTTCCGGTAATCTTCGTGCTCCGGCTACCGGCTGCACTGGCCATTGGCTGCTCTTGCTAACGGTAGTACCGTATCTCTGTATCGCGTCAGGACCAGAGCTTCTCGGTTCACTTTTGTGTCACGTGTTCATTCCTCAGCCCATTAAACGTTCTTTCGCCGGAAATTCACGGTACCTCATCGATTCGCCCGGCAAAAAGGTCCCAAAAAATCAACGTGACTAAAATCGTCCATTTCGTCTCTCTGCTTCCATCAACTCGAATTTTCGTCATCGAAAAATGCGATTTTTCATTTTCCGGATCCAATAAATTCTCGCCATTTAAAAAAAAAAAAAACTTTTAATAAGATTATTATAAAGACGAAATTTTGGAGAACCTAAAAAAAAATTTTCTCAGATTCTATAATCGATTTATAATAAAAATGAAAATTTTACTTTTTTTTTTTGGAAATCGTTAATCAAGTATGTTATTTTTTTGTTTGTAGGAAATTAAATAACAAAATTTTGGCAAAAAATAAAAAAATTACCGGAAATTCGAGTAGATTGGTGGCATGATATTTTTCGTCCATTTCGGTGGGTAAATTTAAAATGTCGAGCAGTCCTTCGGTCTAGCGGAGACGAGTTTCTATTTTAAGTGGCGATACTATAATTTCTATCTGTCGGATTGACGGGCGGAATTTACGCCGAGGGGGGTCTTCGCGTCATCGGCGCGGTGAACATCGCAGCTAGTCTCCCCTCAAGCGTATATTACACATACACACTCGTGCATTACACGTTAAAGCTTATAAATGTATATATATATACATATATACACGTTGCATTGGGTTTTGCGTGTGGAGAGAGTCTCGAGAGGTCTCTCGATTTCGGAGCGAATTGAAATATACGGGATGTGAAACTCATTCTCTCTCTCTCTCTCGACCGATGACTGCAGGAACTCGTGGAACTGCGCGGTGTTACGCAAAGGACAAAAGCCGCCAGTCATGGCGATGGGTCCGAGGATGGCTTTGATGTTGACCGCCGCAAAGTCGTGAACGTATCCGAGCGTGAATGGATCAGGTGAAATGGGAACTTCTCCCATGAAATTCTCCGCCCCGGAAAAAGCGAACCAAAAAAAAAAATCGCAAGAAATTTGCAAAAATAAAAGGAAAAATGGTCAATCTCAAATCAACGTAATATTTGCACTGGAAAATGTGATCGAAATATAATGGAAAATCAAATAAAAAAAAAAATGTTTGCAGCTATTGAATAAATAAAAATAACTACACCTTAAAATAATACGAGAATTTCGTAGTATTACCAAAAAACAATAAAAATAAAAATAAAAAAATTGATAAATGAATGATGCAACGTGCAATTAAGATTTGTTACTTAAAATAATTGCCGAGCCTGACTCCATTTTTTTCTCCCTCTATGATATAATAAGTTTAGAAAAAAAGCCGCACAAAAAGGTTCTTAAGTGTCTAAAAATGAGGCAGAGAAAAAATTAATTATTTTTAATTACAGTCTGAGCTTTAAAGTCGAAGGTCTCTCGCAGGTATTTCAATGTATGTACTTAATACTCATGCTTCGAGCTGTAAATGATGATGAGTTATTCGAGCCATATGCGTCGCTGCTGCTGAAGAAGAAGAGCCGCGACGCACCAGTTTGTAACGAGTAGAAACATTAGAGCCGTACGTGAGAGTTCGTGACTCGAAGTGGCTCGGCAGATATCGATAACAGGCGGTCGTGCGAAACGATTAGCAATCCGTAACGTGCGGTTCGAAAATCCGTACGACGAGACACGCGCTCGGGCAATGACAGGTCGGTAGACCCGAAGTAACATTACACGTGACAGGTGCGGTGATGCACTTGGACAGGCGACTACCGCAATGATTTTTTTTTATTCCCAGCGACGATTAATTATTGATTAACAAAAAATCTAACACCTTCTCTTCAGGTACGAACTATTATGAATCAATAATTTTATTTCAGTGCCTGACGCATTCATTTACAAATGGGATAATTAATAAATTAAGTAATTTTCGACAGGGACTAAATCTAATAAAATCCCTTCACTTTTTTTTGCATGGAGTTAACAATTCTTTTTTTAATTCTACACTTTCAAAATAATTCGAAATAGATGAAATAGGAATTCGTTTGACAAAGGGTTAGAGAAAAAAAAAAATTATTGATTGTAAATTAATGAAAATATTGAAAGTAAAAAAAAGTTCTATGTTTTTAACATCCACGTCGAATGTTTGAATAAAAATGCAAGTTTGACTTTTTTCTTTCGTTGATGCATTGATATTCGATTTTTTTTTTTTTTTTCCACACGTGATCGAGTGTCGGAAATAGGTCGTCACGGAATGCATCACGTTCGAGTTTCTAGCCTCACGTTTTTTTTTCCACTTCCACAGTTTTGTCAGACAAAAGCGTGAAACTGGTGCACGTGTTTTCCTCGTGACAGTCACAAAGAGCAGCACGCGTTGCCGGAGGACAATCGGTATCGTTGGTCCCCCAACGCGCCTCGCAGGCCGTGCCCCGAATGATCGGAACCATCGAGCAGACCTTCGAGGAGCCCATCGAGCTGGAACCCTGAAAATGATCTCCTCGACAACGGGGACTGGATCTCGTTTTGCTTCGCTGGGACGGAGAAGGAAATCGAGGGCCCCAACGAAATTGACCACGTGGACGATTATTGAAAAAATTGATATCGATTAGCCGGCAAAATCAAAGTGGTCGCGACGGTCACAGCTGCTGAAATTTTGACCGGGTGATAAATAGTCAATTGGGATGAAGATCGAGACCAGCAGCAGCAGCAGAATAAAAATGAATAGCTTCGCAATAAAGAATCGCTTCATTTTAATTAAGTATAATCGATTAATTAGTGTACCATAATTGAGCAAATGTAAATTACATTTTTTTCTCGACTCGTTCGAAGTCAAAAAATTAATTAAAAATGGAATCAATAATTAGGGAAAATTCTTCGGTGACCCAGATTTTTTTTTTTTTACGACCCAACAAAATTAATTATGGGGTACGAATTTTTTTTTTGGTGAAAGTGAAATGTCTGGAGTATTGTATAATGTAATTTTTTTTTAAGCTACAAAAAACATGTGGAATGTATGTCAGCAGATAATACGGACACGTGACTCGAGAGATAAAAATTTCTGTCACTTCTGGACAATCTTACGCGTATCTGACGTAGAGTTCGGATTAAAATCGTCGTGGAGGAAAAAAACATCTCGGACTCATTCCGCGCTTATCCGCACCGAAATCTCCAGGAAAAACAAGTGACTCACGGGACTTTCTTTTCGTGAGAAATCCCATTAGCTCTGCTCTCAGTTTCGGACGCAAGGTAACATTATAAATTGACCTCCGGGTATTACCCAGTTTTGCAAACAGCTCTTCACCACATTTTCCTTTTTTTTTTCTCAATCAAGTAAAAAAAAAATTTTTTTAAAACTAAATCCAAAGAAAAATTCATAATTCGTATATTAAAAGTATTTAATATTTGTTCTAATTTTTTTAACAACCCCAAAAAAATATTTGTTTATAAAAAAAATATTTTAAATTGTTCAAACATTTTTTTTTTTTTTTCAATTACGTTCAATATTTATTTAACGTCAGATTGCATATTGAAATAAGCAAATTGAATTTACTGTGTACCTCGACAACTTTGTACGTTGCTGTCATCGCGAGACTGAAGTTGTGCGTTTGCCACGGAATATTCTCGTAATTGTTGCATGTACAAATAACTGGAAACACGAAAGACATCGAGAGACGATGTACGAGGCTTGTTCGGCCTTGTCGGTGACACACCATGTGACGTTTGTCCATTCGTTGGAAGAAAATGATTACTCGGAGACTATGCAAATTAAGCAGTCGGGATCGTACGTTAAATCTATAAGATACATTGATATTATACGCACGTATCACAACTCGACGAAATGACGTCCGGAAAATTGCACTTCGCCTTGTTACCATCGAGACTCTTCAGCTACTCATTTGCCCTATTTTTTTATTTTTTATTATTTGATCACGATGCTCTTTTAATTCACTCGGGAAATAAATTGATCGATCAATTGTAAAATATATTTTAGATAAGAAATTTCTGTATCCGGAAATATTATCATTTTTCCCCCCGTGACCTTTCGCTATTTCCCACAACTAAAAAAGCTGTTTTTCCAACTCACGGAATACCGAAGAAATCGTTATCAGTCGACCTTCGATTACTTCAATTAAAATCAAGCTGAAAAAAAAAATTGTACCTGGAGCCAGGAAATGCTTATCGATTCGCGGAATCTTTTGTTTTTTGTTTTTGCAACTAGGTAGCAAATGTAGTTAATAAAATAAGCATTCCAACAAAGATGCAGTGGTTTATGGTGCGATATTGAGTGATCGATAAAGGATTTTTCATTTCTTCAATAGTGTCGAGCAGATAAAAAATTTCTGCATCCGGAAATATTATCATTTTTCCCCCCGTGACATTTCGCTATTTTCCATAACTAAAAAAGCTGTTTTTCCAACTCACGGAATATCGGAGAAATCGTTATCAGTCGACCTTCGATTACTTCAATTAAAATCAAGCTGGAAAAAAAAATTGTACCTGGAGCCAGGAAATGCTTATCGATTCGCGGAATCTTTTGTTTTTTGTTTTTGCAACTAGGTAGCAAATGCAGTTGATAAAATATGCATTCCAACAAAGATGCAGTGGCTTATGGTGCGGTGTATTATAGGAGGAGCATAAACACCGGTGCGTGGACGCAGATAAAATAAATACTCGAGTTCATAGGTCCACTGCCGCGGGGCATCAGCATTGCTAATGCAAGTGCAACACTTGCATCTCCTTATCTCTCTCACTCACGCGCGCGCGCTGCATTAACGAAAATTACGAGAGACGGCGCGCCGATGTGCCGTGCCATTATACGCCAGTGCGATACCACTGGATGATTATACACCGGCTGCATATCCGTGAACCTCAGATCCAGATACACGAAGCGTTTATCTCGCGAGATCCTCGACGAGTGCAACTGTCGAGACGAGAGAATCGCGAAGGTGTTATCGAAAATGCACCTGCTAGTAAATCGACGTTAAATCTGCTCGAATCTTAATTTTTTCGAATAAAATTTTTTTTTATTCACTATCAAAATTATGGATGAAAATGTGCTCGCATTAATTTTTCGATTTTTCATGTAGAAAATGAGAAATTATTTTTGATTATTAAATTATTTTCACGTTACCGTGATAACGATTTTTCCAGAGAGATTGGGTAAATTAAGGGACTTATAAATTTTGAAATGGTGGGGGAAAAACGAGGCCTAATCAAATGACAATTTTTCGTGTAGAAAAAGAGCAATAATTATTTGAAATTATAAAATTATTAAATTTTTTTCACGTTACCGTGATAACGATTTTTTCAGGGAGATTGGGTAAATTATGGGACTTATAAATTTTGGGCCTGATGAAAGATGGTGGGGGAAAAAGGTGGCCGAATCGAATGAGAATTTTTCGTATGTGCGATCCGAGTCGATTTGCCCATACGATTTGTGAACCAGCGAGACCAGGGCCTACGCGATTTCTCCGGAGAGCCTACGTCGATCGAGGTCTGTGAACCGGGGTTCAAGGTCTCCTGCCCCTCCCCGCCACAGCGCGCCATCGTATGACATAACTGTCCGAGCGACAGAGAGATTTTCATTTGGAGAGAAATCCCCAGCAATGAGAATATGATAGAATCCAATTTTTATTCAAATATCGCCACAAATTTCAATAAGTCATTTATTTTTCGATTAAATGCATTACTATTAATTTTATTATTAAGATTAAAAATGATTTAGATTAATAATCAATTTTTCGTATCCGCAAGTACAAAAAAAAAGTGTTCAATTATAAAATAAATATAAAAAATCATCACAAATGACGATAAAAATAAATGTCCCATTCAAACGTCTCGGGATATCGTCAATCATCGATAAAAATTTTTTTATTAATTTTTTATCGCCGTGATAATGTAGATTATTAATCATCTCATTATTCAACAATTAAATAGTAAGTGCATAGAAAAACTTAAGAGACGTTAAGTACATACTCATGTTCACCGATTATTCCGCGCTGGTAATTCGGCAATAACTCTTTTTAATGATCCACCTGAAGTACCTGCATCAATAATTAATCTACTGCAGCTGCAGGTGCTAACAGATTTTTTAGCGGGACATTATCGACGGCAATAAAAATGATTTTCCATCCCAGCCTATTAATTGTATTTCAGTGTGCATTAAAGAGAATTAACATTTTTTTTTTGAAAATGATTATAATTTTTATGTGATCTATAGATTATCGTCAGAGTAATTATATTTTTATAAATAAATCGGTAATGACGGTCGAAAATAATGATATTCCCGCCCCATTGAAATTTTAATGCGTTGTAATTTTAAACTTGCCTACAATACAATTAATCAACCGGAGATTAAGGACCGGATCGCTCGTAAAGTGACGCAAAGCGCTGCGTACGATGGAATATACAATGAGACCCGAAGATCTACGTCATCGAAACGCGCGCCTGTTGTTCGACTCTCTCACCAGAAGAGAATCGGTACCTCTTTTTGCCACTTTTGACGTTTGATGCGTCTTCGAAGTAAGAAAGACGTCATTACGAGGATCCATTTAATATCAAGGTTGGAAAAGGCGCGCAATGCGTCGCTCCATCGATCATGAACCAAAAATGATCTTGAACCAAAAATCCAAAAGTGGGCACCGAAGGAATTTTTTTTTTTTTTGTAATTAACAACTATTTTTACTCACTTCTCACAAATATATTTTCACGAATTCCCGAATCCAACAAAGTCCTGACCATTTTTATCAAAAACGTAATGCCGATAAGACACGAGTTCGATAAAATCGGTATTATCAAAAATCGGCAATCGTGATGAAATCGCATTGGACCGTGACGCACGTTCGGACTTTCGAGTACCAAATGTGATATCGATTCTTCGATGTCCTCAGTACGATTTTATTTATTTTTTATCGCAAATATATTTTATCTATAGATCGGTTATAGTTCAAGGTCAACGCAAATCCGGAAATTTATTTCCGAATAATTATTCCTGCATAATTTTAATATAATACATCATATCTTCAAGAATAAAAAAAAAATTATATTGCGGTAGACGTAAAAAATTATGCTTTCAGCCTAATCCGTAAATTCTCAATACACACACATACATATATATATATATACAAGATTATGTTTTACTTGACGTACTATAGTCGAAGGGTCGAATTCCATTGTCCAATGGACCATGATAACTTCGCCAAGGCCTGTTCCAGGTCTTTGAACCCAAACAGCAAAAAAAAAATCATATCCATCATTGGACGTTATTGCGCGTACAAAAAAACCGACAAATTGTCGATTCAGTGACGCGTGTACTTCATATGCACGTTCTTATCGAGAATCGATAGCCGGCGCTACGATAAGAGTACATTTGGGTACACGAAGACAGGTGAGGTGAAGATTGAGGTCTCAACGTACGTGCGATTCATCGAGTAAACATTTTTTAATCGTCGTTGCATTAAATCCCCATAGATACTATTAATTTCAACAATTTTATCCTATAAGCACAATTTGACAATTGTTCCTCAACATTGTACAAAAAAAAAAATTGAGAACTACAAATGAAAGCAAATGATTAATTGGACCGAAGGTAATTAAATATAAAATGTAGGTTACATTCCTTTCCGTTGCGAATCAAAGAACTTATTGTCGAAGGTACTTCCGGTTTTAAGTTTTACTTATTTCTTCCCCCCCCCCCCCCCCCCCCCCCCCCCCCCCCCACTTCCTCTTCTTGTGATACCAATAATTTATAATTTCTGACGTTGGTATTGCGAACGCGGGAGAAAGTGAAACAGAGCGGCGCACTGTTGACTCAATTTCGCGGTTGTTGTTTTTTTTTTCTTTCATGGCGTGCCCATATTTTTATTGCGCGATTAAATAAAACGAGAGTCCGGAGAAGGGAAAGATGGAGAACTCGTTTTATCTAACAAAGAGAGATGATCGCACTGGCGTGCGTAATCTCCGAGTGTAAACATATGTGGCGGAGCGAGTGCGATTCGTGACTTTCAGGTTTATCGCCTCTTCGGGGTCTTCTTCGTCACTCTCGTGGGCCGCCACGATCACATCTCTCCCTCTCGCACTCGTAGAAAGTCACAGACGAGACTCGTACGCGATTATTTTCTCTCCATTTTCTCTTCGCCGTTAAATTGCGTCACTTCTGTGCATACGTGCGCGAATGTATCGCGTACGGGATCAGCAGACACACTTTGACTCCATCCGCCCGATGACCAAGGACGTCAGAAGGAAGGTTTTCATTTAAAACGCTATTTTAATTTCCCTCGTTGAGCGCGTGCGGCTGCCGCTCGCGAGAATCGCACGCGGCTGCACGCACGCATATTAGCGATTTTTTTTTTTTTTTTTTCTGTAACCCCGAAGAGCATGAGGAATTTTCGGCCGTTGCGTAATTCGGCGTGTAGTCGATTTACTAACTGAAGAACTGTCGGCCAATGCACGAGTCGTTTTGCCGCACTTGCGACGTACTTGAAGAGCGGAGAGGCTCTTCAAGTTATACTTTGTGTACGAGATCGGTAGACACTCTTCGACTCCATCCGCCCGATGACCAAGGACGTCAGAAGGAAGGTTTTCATTTAAAACGCTATTTTAATTGCGAGAATCGCACGCGGCTGCACGCACGCATATTAGCAATTTTTTTTTTTTTTTTGTAAGCCCGAAGAGGAATTATTTCGCCCGTTGCGTAATTCGGCGCATCGCGCGATTTTGTACCTGAAAAGCTACGTCACACCAATACACGATTCGTATTGTGGTACTTGAAGAGCGGAGAGGCTCCGGACAGTCCCGAGCGTAGTAACGCGTTAGCCAGCAACCTCTAATCATCGCGCGATTCATATTGAGACGAGAGGTGAAGAAATAATACTGAAAGTTGAGATGTCGATTTCAAAAGAGGACGCAAGGCTCTTCGGATACATTTGTTTATTTAAACTGTTCGTTGAACTTTATTTTTTAAACTGTTCCTTTTTTCCCTTCACATTTTTGCGAATTAACAAACAAATACTAATTGCAAACGTAAACGCAAAATTAACGAAAATTTCAGTCCCTTGCAACTTCCGGTATCTTCCAAATTTATTTCGCCTTTCGTGGACCGGAGAATCTACCTCCATTCATTAAATTCCGGCCTCCGGCAAAAGTCTCCTATACCATTACTACACCTATGCTACGCCTGCGCTAAGATTCGGGGGAGACCCTCACTGCGTTTCCAGTTTGGTGCTAATTTTAGACGAAACACCGTTTCTAGTTTCGGGGACTACCGGAGACGATAGTAGTTTCGTAGACTGACATTTTTAGTGGCTATAATACTGTAATTTAAAATTTTGTGGACCAGGAAAATCGTTTTCTCAGTGACAAAAAATGATGCAAAATTTTTCCAATTAAACCACATCATCCCCACTTCCTTTTTTATCAATCAATTACTTAACCCAACTGCAACCCGATAGCCAAAAAATATTTTTAACAAAAATTTCCATTTTTTATACAAAGTAACACTTTTCGAAAAAATCGATATCGCAAAGTATCGATCACCAGAATAATCGCAATAAATTGCAGGCCACTTTCACCTGCGATTCTCGCTGTCTCCTCGATTCACAAAATTACCGATAATTTACGAGAGCGATTATCGAGAGAAACAATGGCGAACGAACCAGAAGAAGAACCAACGAATAGACGAAGAGAGAGAGAGAGAGAGAGGCTCGCGAGCCTCATTCATTACAGTGATCTCTTCATGAATGGGAAAACAGTAGAGCACAGTGATCGGACGTGAAGGTGACGTTGGTCCCGTCAAACGTGAAGAATTCGTGTTGACGGTTCTGGTCACGTGTCCCGTGACATGCCGGGCAATTGTCATTGAGCATTTGTCAGAATTCTCACGTGTTACTTTTTCTTTTTTTTTTCATCTACGTTGTCGATCGTGTCTCGAGGATCGAGGATCGGTAGCCGAGTAAACCGGTCGTCAGAAATCGCGAGAATCGTAAAACGATCGTCACGAAGAGATCGACTACGACGACCGATCGTCGCTCGACTCTCCCATGATCCTCCTTGTTCACTCTGCCCACGTTTATCGATATATCCTTTTTACTCTCGTTATTAAACGTGAGATCTTCGGCGAGGATCGAGCGCTACTCGTCTTACGACTCTCGTGGATCATCCACGGGCGCTGAAGAGTCCTTGGCCCGTCCACCGGGTTCACCACAGACGTTGTCGCGTGACGGTATAATGATATCCAACTCTTCAGCTTCGCGCGTCATCAAGGTACACATACGTGTGTGTGCACACTCGTAACATATTATTTTATATCATTACATCGTGCGCTAAGAAATATCAATGTTGCTGAGGAGTTTCTCCGCAATTGACGAAGAAAGCCCGCCAAGGTATTCACCGATCCACACATACACACACACATATATATATATATATATATATACTAAATAACGATATTACAAAACTCACAGAATCACAGACACATAATCACTTTTTCTTTTTTTTTTCTAATTAAACACGTAATCACAGACACTGGATGATTAAAATATTTCCTCGGAGTCGATTAAATTCCTTACCTCCTGATTAAGCTCGTGGATATGTCTCCTCGTAAATCCGGGAATTGGACGTTAATCCGTGTAATTTTTTTTTTTTTTTTTAATTATTGATTTTATCGATACCGTGAAAAATGATAATTAATTGATTGGCAATTATTGGTAAAGGTATTTTGATTTACAATGGTGGAGAATAACCGGCGCGATTCACTGTGGGAACGTTTTGGGATCGGTGAGGAAAAATCGATCTCGAGGAAGGAGATCGAAGTGCCGGGAGTGAATCTATCGCGGACTGAGGTCGTGTCAGCACTGTGCCGCTCGAACTCGGTGCACACTCTCTCTCGCACGCTCCCCGACGACTACGACTGTCCCGGCTGCTACCACAGCAGCTGCTACCGCTACCAGCAACAGTAAGCAGCGGCACAACTCCGAAAGCCTCCCCCCACCCCACCCCACCGACCATTTCGACTGAGGCCCCGTAACACACTCGCTCTCGGGAGGTGTGTAATCGCCGACGCTGAGGGAAGGGGATCGTGCGGCGCGGAAACGCGCGACGATCGTCCGAAATGCGGCGATCGGATGGACACCAAAACGATGTAATTGTTGCGCCGATAACGAGCGCCGTTAAACAAACAGTGCGTTAATGATAATGGGACTGATTAGCTTTCTAACAATGTCCGCAATTACATTGGCGTTGATTTCGTAATGTCGGAAAAATCGTTATTGTAGGGTAAATTATGTAAAGTGACTTCCACAAAAATGCCAAAAGTAAACGCAAATGTCCGTCAATCACGACTATCATGGACCATTTTGGTTAATATCACTGAATCTTTTGTCCAGGGATAATTTTTTATATTTTTTTATAGTTGTCATATTCTTCAGGGTTATTTCTATGGGCCTGAATAAAGAAAATGGGCGCAAAGCCACATTTGCAGGTAATAATGTAACCCGTCAGAACCATTTAATGGCGACGGCTTGCATCACGAATTTACAATTAACAAAATAATCGCAGCTCGACAATTAAACTCAGTTGTAGTGCAACGTGGGGAGTTGAAGGTCAGCAGTCCGAAGACGAACTAATTTTCTCTCTAATTTAGCCCCCCCCACAATTTTTACTGCCTTTTGAAATGTTTAGACGGAGACGCGAATCCAGGACCAAAGAGGAGCGGGAAAAAGAAGACGCGCTCTCATCTCCTCATCCTGATTGGCTATTGCCGGATATAATGGACCCCTGCCGGTAAATTAGACCGAACAGCAGGGTTCTCGAGATCGGGAAAAGAGACTTCTCAAATGTTGTTGGTATTAGTATCCACTTCGAGAGATTTTTTGCTTTGGGTCTGCAAAAATTCTGCTGCATCGAGAGAGAGAGAGAGAGAAATTTCCCAGAATTTGGGATGCTGTGCCGTTCTCCAAAATCTCTTCAGCAAAGTGACTTCCATTCTCATTTAAATCATTTAGCTCCTTCACTTTTTAAAAAAATTCTCTTCCACGAATTTATTAAAAGTCAACAAAAGCACGACATAACTCCTGGATTTTTAATTCTCTTACTGTCACTCATTAAAAAATGACACTTTTTTAGCATGTCTACAGAATTTTAAAAAAATTGAATTCCTTCAATCTTTGCTAAAGGGCAAAAAAATGTTCGATCGAGATCAAGAATTTTGTTTATTGGTAATTTTAGATGAATTTTAAAAATTAATATTTGAGCATAGTGATGAGAAATTGGAAAATTGGGAGGTAGATTTTAATTAATATTACATAATGGTGCTTAAATTGCTACTCTCGACACATGAACGCGTTACTCGATGGGCTATTAAATTCCTATCGCACGTTGAACTCTCTTCACTGAAGCGCAGTTCCTGAAAAGTAAAACTCTGCCGCATGCGTTTGGATCTGTGTGCGTAACGCGCGACTTACAATACGATTCAAATCTCCGTAACACTTTCCCTCGCTGTTGTTACGGATTTTTTTTTTCTTTCTGTCTTTCACTCGAGCGAAACAAACTGGTGGAAAAGTCACAGTCGCGATTGTAGTCCTTAAGCTCTTATGAGGACTCCTCGGCACCGTCGACTCGAGAGAGTATCAATTATTAAGAACTCGTAACCCCTGACATCACTGATTGAGCCCATTATCGATAGTGAGTGAGTGTGGATACTTTTAGATACGCAACTCAACAAACTCGTTGTCTCCCATGGAAAAAAGTCACTGCTGTGAGTTAATTGTCCACCGAGATGAGAATTATGCAACCAAATCATAGAATTCGTGGCTCATTAATTTCTCGAATACACAAAAATAGTAAAAAAAGAGAATAAACTAATTAGATTAATTTTAAAAAATTCGTACCTTAATTATTTTAGTTTTATAGCTTACGCATTTATTCAAGGATTGAATACTTATTTTTTTTTATTAATTAAATATTAATCAAATTGTTTTTAAATTTATTAGTCTTGCACCGAAGTGAAAATTTATTGACTATTTTATATTAAATATTACCTATATGATATTGTGGGTACAGTATATCGTAGGAATTTACTCTCGACGAAAAAAAAAAAAATCCTAATTCTGTGGGTGTCCCTTGACTTCCGGTCAAAACATAATTCATCAATATGACAGGAAATCAGGAACAGTTGGAACGAGGCAGCGGCGAGCATCGCACGATTAATAATGAGAATGGGTCACGTGAAAATGACTTCCGGAAATCGACGCCGGAGCCCGGAGGCGAAGGAGTCAAAGACCGATTAAATTCCGGTACCGGTGACCGAGGGGCCCTCAAGGTTCATCGTTCAAATGGCCCATCACTCCGTAGCGCCCATAATTCCAGCTGCGTATTAGACGCGAATGGCGCGTACCTCGAGGCGCGGCAATCTTCGAACGCGGAATGCGCAAATGCGACGAATATAAGTCTCTCTTTCTCCTGGAAGACGTGTGACGGAACGACGAAGGGTTAAGCCCGAACCCACGAGTTAAAATTAACATGCAAGACCATTCGAGAGGTGTAACTCCCGAGTCACCATGGACGCACCGCGCACTCACAGTGCACTCCACAGACGTTTCTATGGAAGAATATGTAAATGGCTCCTTGCGGAAAATACGTACAGTAGAACCTCCATTACCCATCGTCGGATTCACTGACCATTTTCGAGAAATTTTTTCTTTTAATCACTGTACTTTCGAAAAATTAATTGTAACTAATTAAAAAAAAGTTATACCGTCAGGTATTATTGATTTCTACACTTTTGCTGTTTAGAGTTTGAAAAATGTGTGTAACATCTACGGGGAATTCCATGTCCGATCGTCCAGTCGAAAAAGAAAAATCGTGAGAAAAATATTTCATTATTTTGATGGAATAATGAATATGAACATGAAAAAATGAAAATATATCGAATTAAGCTGGAATTAACATAAATTAACTGCCCAAAGTTGTTCACCGAGTTTTTATTCCCAATCCGACGCTTAAAAATTGAGTAAAATGCTACCGATTTCGGAAAAAATGCCCTGCAGTGATTTGGGTCGCGGAACCTTCCGATCCGATAGTTCACACGAGCCAATGAACCGTCGGCTCGTGACTTCCGGGTGTCCGATGATCGGCAGTGCGCACGTGCTTCGAGAGTCGCCCAGTTGTGCATCGAGTCGCGAGAGATCGGCAGGGCCCTTTTTTTATTAGCCTCGGGAGAAAAATTTTGTCAACGGGAACACTCGGCGCGCAGTCGCCGAGGCGAGTAATTAGAGAAGCGGACGGAAACTTGTTTCAACAGCATATCGAGCGCGAGAATCATAAGGGCGTTAGTGAAATCGGTTGGCGCAGGGCTCACGTCGTTCTGGCTTTAATCGCTCGATGTTGCACGCACATATAGAATTTATATTGGTACTACACGCCGAGGGCAATCTCCGCTCGGCTATTCACGACTGCATCTCGCCTCAGCGACTCGATCTCGGTCGTGAGAAATTTTAGACCTCCCTTGACGATCGCGCCTCGCGCCATTATTTCTTCTTCAACTTAACTGCGTCCTCGGATTGTCGTCGCGCACTCGAGAGGAGCGGGACACTCGTCGCTGCCTTCGAGATAGTAAAAACATTTTTTTTTGTCATCGACTTTCGACCGGCAATGCTAAGAGAGAGAAAGAGAGAGAGAGAGAGAGGTCTGCGAGCCCGGGGACCAAGTGATTTGGCTTCGTTAATCGGCGACGCGCGACCTTGAGACGATGAGCGCGCGACCAAAGCACTGGTATATATATTATCATACGTATCTATATACATGTACATATACATATACGTTGTGTACACAAGGGACCATTATTACTCAACGCCGATTGGCCAGATTTCGAATTATCGGTCCCATTGACTTTTCGGTGCGATGGCCAAGCAAATAAATTCCATGTACAGTACATTATTGGGTCGTTCGGAAAGTCATTTCGTTTTGTCCCGACTTTCGGTAATTGTATTTTTTCGAAGCCAACTTCACACTTCAATCGCATAATCTTTATATGCTTTGGGAGCTGATATAGCAAGGCTTGTGTGTGAAAAAGTTCAATTTATTCTACGCATTATTTAAGTGTCAAGTTAAGAAAGTCGGAAAAAAACGAAATGACTTTCCGAACGACCCAATACATACATATATATACAATTTTGTATATAAGCTTTGTATTGAGCCAATTTAAAAAAAATTTTAAATTACGTATAAATTGTATATAGGTTTTGTATGAAATTTATGAATGTATATTATTAATTTCGCATGTTGGACTAGATAATTTTGTATTTAAGTGGGTTCAAGCACAATACCGTTATTCGAACGCGTGAAAAAAATTGCTTAAGGTACTCGTTACTTTGTAAGTCGGTTGCAAATTTTCTATCGACGACATGCTTGTCTCCGGTGATTAGTTTGAGAGTGAATCGCTGTGATTGCCGTCGCCGCAGGCTATCAATGTGCATTCTACATTGTACGTCGCTTGGTGCATGTATTTTATGCCGGCATGGAGTAAAAAAAAAAAAAAGGAAACGCACGCACGGAGCTAAGACCGCGTGACGAAACGACAAAACGGTTTGTAGCACCTCGTTTGGTCGAGCGATCGAGATAACCGTTATCTCTCTCACTGCCACCCGCGAATTAGAATTTCAGATTTTGTTTGTCGCGGACGACGAAGCGCATCGTTGTACGCCACGCTGTCATTTATTATAAATCGCTCGGACGCACCGGCTGTCAGCGCGTTCCACAAATCAACTTTAGCACGCGATTGAAAAATCAAATTCACCGCTATCGGCGACCCGAGCTCATTTCTCACCCTCGCGTCGCGATAAACGCGACGCGCAACTTATTTTCGCTCCTCTTATCAATTTTTTGCGAAATTCAATTGTCTCCACTCCGCCAAAATTACGGTTCATTCGTATTCCGATTGAAAGTCAATTTCATTAAAATTACCACCACGCATGGAATTTTACATACGTTTCATTTTATTACGCGGCCTGATAAATTTTCAACCGTGAAATATCGCAATAAAATACATACTTTTGTTTTTAAGTAGCGAGTAAAAAAAAATCGCAAAAAAATCTGCGCAATTTTCACGCTATGGTCACGTAATTACTTTTTTATTTTTAAATGTAGCAATTTAAATAGGCCCTTGATTCATTCACATCGACGAAAAAGGGTTATTGAAGTTAGTTACATTTTTTAAAAATACTAACATTCTATGCACTAAAAAAAAAAAATTATTTAAATGAGCCCTTTGTTTCCTCGCGAAAAGATGAAAAGGGTTATTCGATCGACAATCAATAATAATTTATTCATACCGACGAAAAAGGATTATTGAAGTTAGTTACATTTTTTAAAAATACTAACATTCTATGCACTAAAAAAAAAAAAATTTATTTAAATGAGCCCTTTGTTTCCTCGCGAAAAGATGAAAAGGGGTATTCGATCGACAATCAATAATAATTTATTCACACCGACGAAAAAGGATTATTGAAGTTAGTTACATTAAAAAAAAAATACTAACATTCTATGCACTTGAAAAAAAAAAATTTAATTAAATGAGCCCTTTGTTTCCTCGCGAAAAGATGAAAAGAGGTATCGACAAAACTCAGAGCACAGTGAGCAACTCATTTGGGTCCACGGATGGACACGATGCAGCATCCGCAGCCCTCGTCTTCTTAGAGATGGCATAGACCAAGAGCCACTTAGGTGGGCTCAGCAAGAGCAGCAGTAACTCTATAGCATAAGCGTGCCAGTTGGTGGCAAATTTGCGGATGCGTGCAATTGGCATAGCCTCTGTGTCCTATGAGGTCCGCGAGTCCAGTCCGAGAGCAACATACGTGTATACTCTCTCGGTTCGTGCTGTATAATGGCATGTCATAGCCGTACGTTTTAGCCAATCGGCAGCTACAGCTATGAAGCAGTTAACTTAATATAGACGCACTCGGGAATGTGTGCCATCGACGACCTCGAGGCCTCTTCCCTAGGTCAGTGCTAAATCCACCCGCGCGCGCGGTAACACACGAGGCAGACGTGCAACACGATATAGCGATCTCTCGTTCCCTCGCCGATATTCCGCAGCACTCCACCACGGACAACCTCGACGAATTTCCACCGAGAAAAACAACAACGAAAATTCGTATTTATCGCCGGCATTTTGAGGAATCCTTGCGAGAATTTTCACAGAAACGAGAGAAAAGTTCAATCGCGATTATAGGAATGTTTGAAAAGAATGGAGCATAATTAAAAGAAATTTCATTGATTGAAAAAAATTTGTTTTCGATTCAATTGATTGGCCACACAATACTTACATTTTTTATTTGACACCCACATTTTTTTTGATTTAATTTTTGTTTTTTTTAATTGCATTTTTGTAAAAATGAATTTTAAATTGAGGTAATTTATCACAGGATTGTCGGAAAAATGAGAGAAGAGGAAAATCGCGATGACACAAAAATTTCGAGGAAATGGAGCATATTGATTTTTTGTTTTCGTCAAATGTTAATAACATTTTTGAATCATTAGGTAGAATTAATCATCTCGGTGCCTTTAGTATTTAACTTAATTTTTTTTTAAGGCACTCTCAACATCATTTATTGTTCTCGGTGCACTTTTATTTTATTCTCACCGTTAACGTGCACTACCGGCCTGAAGGAAGATTATTTAGTTGAGATGATAAGCGTCTAGCGCCCGAGCTGTTTCGAATGGCCTTCGCCACGGTTTTAAGTAGAATTGAAAGAGTCCACATCGGCTAATGCAGCGGATGCTGCAGGAGCTTCCTTCGACAATTGCCATATCACAAGTTGTCAATATAAAATTGAAAAAAAAAAAAAAAACCAACATCAATAAATATATATTTTTTCTAATCACAGTAAAATTCGATTCAATAAATCCTTAAAAAAAAAAAAAATCAGAAAAATGAGATTTTCAAAAGAAATCAATAAATTCAATAAAATTTTTAATTGCTCCAATAAATCTTGCATTTCTATAATTTAAATCCATGGCTCACACAAAAATGATTATTTTTCAAAAAATATGTTATATATTTTGCTCTGTCCACGATTTCCTCTTTTTATTCCACACTTTTGTATCTCACATATATACACATATGTATATATATATGCACTTCCGTGTTGCGCATGAGGTGCTTCAAGGCCAAGCCCAGCTGCCCACCATACACGAAGCGAGACGCGGCACGATCCTCTTAATTCGAGGAGCGAATGTGTGATAAGCCGTCACGTGATCAGGAAGTCTGTTAATCAGCGGGAAAAGTCGCCAGAGAAAATCTCATTGCCGCACGATGAAATAAACGAAAGGATAAGAGGCGATTCGTGATTAAAAGCCCAAGCAAAAAGAGCGTCGAAAAAAAAAAAAATTAATTCGACGCTCGCTGTGAGGAGCGGCAAACGTGTGAACGAACTGCTTCCGCGTTTGCGCGAGGCGCTTAATCTCGTAATTAATATAAGCGCTTTCGTCAAAATATTACTCAACAATCCGGAGAATTTTCTGCTGAGTGTATTGTTTTTTTTTTTTTTTTTCTGTATAATTTTGCATTGGCTGAGTATCGATCGATCGATCGCGATCGATCGGTATTGCGTTTGGCGCGTGAAACGTTAGTCACGGTCGTCCACCTCGTTTTTCTCTCGATATGGAAATACCACGTACGAAGGTTACCATTTGGTTGGAGGTTCATGGTGGTCGACGAGGAAACCACCGAGAATTTCGATCGGTATTGGCAACCTTCGATCGACGTCGTAATAGCTCGAGATCGAACGCGCGATTAACATTTTACACATTTGCATTACACGATCTACTCGTCGATCGTTTGGAATTTCATGAAGTCTCGCCTGTTCAACCCACTTTAGCGAGGCTGACGCTGAAATCGGTTAAACAAATGGTGCACTTAGTTTGTCATTTTTTTTTTCCAATTTCCAATTGAATAACCCCCTGCAGTCTATTTTTTTACTCGTGGAGTCAAATTTTGAATTTTTCAAAAAATTTCAATGCAAATTAATGAATCCAAAAGTGCAGATTCGACTTGGACTTTGTAAACTGGCAAATTGGCGAGTCTCTTGATCCAGTGACTGTTAATGGCTAGTAAAATGGTCTCAATTTTTTTATTTTTTTATTTTTAAGAATGTCGTGCCGTTTGTCAAACCTACGTTTGTGATATCTGACAGGGATTTATCATTTCTTCGGAGATTAAGTCCGAGGGTCGGAATTGCGTGTGTCCAATGTGGGACGAATCGATAGGCAGCACTTGGGACCGAAGAACAAAGTAATGGTGCGTGTTGCAGCGAACGGCCACACAGCTGCACCAATTGCACGTATGCAGTAGGCAATAAGGTTAACGACAGCGAGTAGTTGAGACAAGTGTGACGTAGCTCTTCGAGGGGGCAAGTCGACGAGAGCTCTCGTTCTTTTAAGGAAACGAGACTCCGAGCAAACGCGACCTGCCCACGTTGCAATTCCTGGTGCACCTTCGCGCCAATGTCGATATCCTCATCGGCGATCGATACTCTCGATCCAAAGAAGAATCGGTAACGGTAAAAACGGCAAAGAAGGCAAAATCTTGAGCCTCGTCTAAAGCCAACATCCAAATAAGACACAATATTTTTATTTATTTTAAAAAAAATGTTTAGCTTGACTAACAATTTTTTATAAAATAATTAAAATATAATAAAGCCTGTAGGTAAATGAAGGCCCTTAAGGTGAGATTGTAGATCGTACAATGAATTGAAAAATCCGACCGGAAATTCTGCGTCGATTACGCATCCGATCGTTTTTTTTTTTTTTTTAACGAATTGCGCCAAATTTCTTCGAATGTAAAAGTTGACGTTGAGATTTTTCAGGGTGTTCGTTATCTGGTGGGGGAAGGGGGCAACTTCGAGAAGTGAATTTTCATCGGAAGCATCGTGTCATAATCCACGTCACCTCCACGATTTTTTCCCTCCTTGCATTTATCGAAAGCTTGATAAGCGCCACTGCGAGGAGTAGATAAGAGCGCGAATCGAGGTCTGACAAGATAACAACAAATCGAACATTCTAGCCTCGGGCTGTAATACAAGCGCGCGGATTTTCATTGGGAAAAAATTAATCCGTGCGCATATTATTATAAGAAACCTTCGGAACCGAAAAAAAAAAAAAATAACGAACAAAAAAAAGCATTTGCAAGGCTTGAAAAAAAAATCGGTAAAACGCATTTGCGATGCTTGATAAAAAGTTTGCAATGCCGCACACAAAAAAATGATGAAACGACTTCCACAGATTCCAGACAGTTTGCGTCGAGAATTCTCCATTCAAGTCAGCCGATCGAGGAAAAACAAAAGCAAAAGTAAACATGCGCAGCGTTAATTGCGCAACCGATCTTCGCCGTCTCGGAGAATTCATAAAGCGAAATCGGAAATCGCCGAGACGTTGATCGACATGTTTTGTAAAGAAGATGCTAGTTATCTCGACCTCCCGTCACTTCTTTCATCAGGAGACCGCCGGAAATCATGTCTTTTTCGCCCTCTTCATGTTTATTTCGCTTGGACAAATTTACTGTCGTGCACTGACGAAAATTCACATCATAATCGAACTCTTCAGGGTCTTTAAAATAACAACTGTTGACTCCAAATAATTTCGCAGTACCGAAAAAAAAAAAAAAAAAAAAAAAAAAAAAAAATCGGTTACACTGCAATGATCGGTACCATCGTAAATTTTGTTATCATCGCAATTAATTCGAAATTTTCAAAGGAACCAATCGATCGAGATTCCAGGAAATTGAAGCAATGGTTCCCAAAATGAATATTAACTTGACCAATTAAAAAATGGTACTTTTAACCATGCCTCTTAGTCCGCCCAGAAAATGGAACCATCGCGTCTTGCATTATGGGCGGACGATGGAATAGCATCTCGCGTCGCCAAATTAAATGAAATGAAACAAATGAGTGATCAAGTGGCGCGCATACACGCGCTAAGGTATTACGTTTCGCCCACGCAAATCGTCAGCGACCAACGGAACGTGCGATAAAGAGACGCACATGAGCTAGCGGTAATATTGGCGCGGGTGCAAGCAGACGAATTGCCGCGGCTGCTGCTATCGCTGCTGCCGCTCGCAAATGTTAAATGATTTGCCGCCTCTTAATGGGCCAACTTCCCGGACACGACGAGTTTCACGAGCAATCGTCAGCTGCGACAATGACATTGCCAGCCAGCTGGTCAGCCTCCAGAGAGTGTGAACTTCGCCTCGGCCACCCGCGCGGGTCACAAGTCAAAGCTGCGCGCCAGAAACATTCAAAATCGATGATCCCAATTTCATTAACATTTTTCATCTCACACAAAAAAATATATTATGAAATAAAAATACCATCATTTTTTATCGCTATTTTTATTTAACATTAAATTCATTTTCTTCCGGCTTAAAAAAAAATCGAAAAAAAATTGTCAAAGTTAAATAATTTTCAAATTAAATTGAAAAAACTCAATCCCTTCGAATATTCTCAAAAATTTGTTTATTTTTCCACGTAGCCGCAAATAATTTCCAATTTTTTTTTGCCGAGCCAAAAATTCAGACCTCAAAAAAAAAAAAATGTTGAATAGACAGCAAATCGACGTCGTTTTGAATATGCTGCGACAATTGTGCGTTACACACGTGCTACGTTCTAAAATCGTACCGGCGCGCCTCTCTCCATTAATACGCAGCTCTATATATATATATAAAAGCGACAACGATAAGTATGCACAGTTGCTACTCGTAGAAATACGCACTGTGACGACGTGGAGAGCGATTCATTCAATAAACGAGAGAGCTCACCTGTACGTTCAATTTCAATGCAATAAGCCAAGTATTTTTAACGACTACACGATTTAATTAGTTGCATTGAATATATATATATACATATATATACATACATAAAAGCATGTCTGAAATAACGACAGTAAAGCTCGCAAGCGATGAATCATATCGTCACAATTTATTGTTATGGGTTTATCATGTCCGAGATTCCAGGATTCTCCATTTCCAGCACGCAAGCGAATTCCAATAACGAGAATGCAGCATGACACAACTGTGAGTCGACAGATTTTTATTTTATTTATAATCCACTAGGTTGTTGCAAGTGTTACAAGGTAAGTTGGTATTGCCCAGATAACAACTGCCTTTACGGGGATACAAAATTGTATCAAATATACTTTCGTATAATAAAAGTATGATCGATTACCGCGTAAAACAGTAAATTTTTTCAATTTTATTCAACAATTACCGACAATTTAATCGCTCGATTAATGTGCAATTAATTTTTAAATCAAATAAGGTGGACAACGATTATTAATTCAGTGATGAAATTATTTCAGGTACATTATCATTTTTGATGAGTGCTCATTTTACTTTCAGTCTCGCTGTCGATGATTAATTTTCAGCGCATTGAAATTTTCATTTTTACGAACGTGACGGCCTTCGAGTGAACAACAGGGAAGATCGCTCATTAATGTGTTTGCATTACACGCTTATAATTTAATTGTAATAAGCGTCTTGTACGTGCGTCGACAGACATCACTTTTTTTTTTTTTCTTCTTAAAAAAGAAAAAACGCTGTAAGGACTTTACGCCGCGGCGCCGCGAGAGACGATCTTGACACTCGTCACTCACGTTCGCAGTTCAAGATCATCGAAGAATCTGCGCAAAAAATGACGTACGCGAATGACGAGGAAGATCGAAGCGGCAAGAAGCGAGCGTAGCTCGCGAGTCTCTCGGGACGTCGCTGAATATACGCATACAAATATCCACGAGGCGCCGAGTCGCTGCAAGTGCACTGCACAGCATCCAGTGGTCCAGATGAAAGGGAAAACGCATCCGACCCGGCGACGACTCGTTCGATAATAAATAAAATCAGTGAAAGTCGTCCTCGAGACACTCGAGATGCAATGTGACGAATTTGGATCACCGAAACGAGATGAAATTCATCCAGAATACAAATGAAAGCCAATATCCGGTATCGGAGATTATCGATTATTGCTCTCCATAAATATTATATTTTTTATATATTTCATTTGTCACTTTACATCCAATACAATATTGTATTCAATTTTTATTTTCATTTTTATTTACAATAAATACGATTTCATGTGTTGATGTTGATCTTGGGAAGCGGAAAAAAATTATTCCTGGCCTTGAAATCGTGAGATTAAATTATTGATCCTGGTTTATTTATTAGGCATGCATGCACTGGATTAATTTTTTATTTGACCAAGGAAACGTCGAAGCATCTTGGGAATACTTTCGGGTTTTAATTGATTTTTTGGAGATATGTAATTTAAATAATTTTGGGTGGAAATGTGGGAAGCTGAGGACGAAAAATGGATGGACCCATTTCAAGATCAATCGCTTTTGGTGGTACCATCTACGAAAATCCCATGAGTCTTCGTCGGGATTTTTCGGTGGATGCGAGGCGAGAAATACCAGATTCTGCGGCTGGACCCTGACCCCGTGGGACTCGCCGCTGGTGAAGGCGGCGATGCTGAAGAGAGACACCATCCTCATGCTTCCATCGAAGTGGTCGACCTTCTCGGAATCATAAATAACATTGGCGCATGGCAGCCGTCATCGACGATCATTGCTCCTCTCTCTCTTCTTCAAGATGTTCCATCTTCTCTTCAGCAACTCGATATACCTGTCTTTTTAATTTCTGTGGGAACAGTACTTTCCACGGCGTTCAACGAGACAGGAAGTGCGATGATTTTTTTCTGTGATTCCTCTGACATTGTCGTCCCTTAGAGGGTTCATTTTTTGTCAACCCTTTTTTTAAGGGACAAGACATTTTTATTTATTTTTTTGTATTCTGTGGATACTTTTCATTTTTTAAATATTATATTCTTTGGAAAGGGTAGAAAAATGAAAGGACAATTTAGAAAAAAAAAATCAGAAGACAGAAAAGAAAATTTTTTGGTTTTTTAATCGATTTATTATATGCAATATTATATGAACTTAGTGCGTTTTAATAATGAAATCTCAGCTGCGTCAGCACTCGTGGATCTTGTTCTTCGAACTTCACGCCTCGATTCGAGTTGGACAACAGGAAATGTATTTACCGCGCATTTAAAATGAGAAGGCGTTGGATTTTTATTGTTCTTCTCGACTATTAGCGAGTCGCCGAGCACGAGACCCATTGTCATTTCTTCGTTAGTCATTAGCTCTCTCTCCTTCGGCGATAATGGCCTGATAATGGGCGTTCACAATGCGAACACTTGCGTAGTTACATTTATGATGACCTACAATTAACGAGCCTATTTATCTTCTGCTCTTAAATAAACACTTACGCGTGTCGTAAAATTGAAAAAATTCGCGATATTTTTCTGTGACCTCGATTTTTAATTGGCCGCAAGTTTCGATCTTGATAATTAATGAAAAATATTGGAGAGGCACAAAAAAATTAATTTTTTCCATAAATTGCATTTAAATAAAAAAATAAATAAAAATAGAAATAATAAACATTTTCACTGAAGTGAATCTCCTGCGCTATTTCACCTTTTCGATATTCCGTGAGCGTAAAGTCGAGTTGGTCGCGAGGAGATAAGAAAGCTCGCGGTAAATAAAATCGCCGTTTTTATCTGATAAGCGATAGAGCGAGCGTTATCACTGCGTGCGAGCTGGTTAAATTCCGTTTGTCGTAATCACGGAGCAAACTGTTAAGCGAAGCGAGGGTAAGTACGTGGCTTTCATTATCTTTGAAGACAACGACCGAAGAACAAATGTTCACACCCATCTGTAATTTTTCCTTGGGCGTGAAAAAAAATAAATGGCATTACGTGTTCGCCGGTGATTGAACGCTGATAAATCCGATGAATTTCAACCCTGAGATTCAATGACTCAATCCGCTGACAACAAACGTTCGACTCATCATGTTTTATTAATCGGGAGAGAATAATATGCTAATACGATTTTTTAGTACACGATTTCACCATATTATCCAGTTCAAAAAGCATTCACGTGACACGCGAAACGATAATGACGAATAGTCATTGTCATCGTTAAGTCCAAAAGTCCATGAAAAATAAAATGATTTTTTTTTTCGTTGAGTTGTATTCGAATTTCTGTTTCAATTACTTTTAAAATTATGAATCTAAATGAATTTCAGTAAATTAATCGAAAAAATTGGAAAAAATGTATCAACTGCTGTGATAAGTCATTGATTTTTTTACAAGACCTTTAAAAGGCTTTGTTTCCACGCATGGTAATCATTAGATTTCATCCTAGTTGCCGATCTTATCACCAGAGGCGGTAATTATCTAATTGAAGAGAATTCTGAATTATCGACTGTAGGTTAAAAATCTGTCGTACCGATTGCCACAAATAATGAAATCTGCCGATGATAAGAAGCCGACGGATGTTAATTTATCTACCGAAATGTCGGTAATGTAGATCACCGTTTTAGGTAGGAATCTACTTTACCCCAAAAATGTCTGTTCGGAATTTGCCGATCGCTGAACGATATTTCTTCGTGGAAATTTAACGTTTTTGTTGTGGTGGAGAAATGTAGAGAATTTAGAAAAAAAAAGTATTAAATCATCTACTTTGATAAATAGCTTTGATTCACCGCCAGGAGAGACACGCTCGTAAAATCGTTATCGCTATTGATCCACAATGCTCACATCTTACCGAAACGACCAGTTTTTACGGCCATAAATGGTAAAAGGTACATGGGGTCCGGACGCTCGTGCGGTCCTGAATCATAGAAGCGCTAGAAGCCATAAAACGACCCACACACGAGGTTCGAATCGTTATCGTGTACCGGTCTCGAATCCTAATACACTCGCCAGGAATTTCCTTTGTATCGCGGCTTTTTTTACGGGTGTCTACGAACCTCAAGCTCCAATAAGAAAAAAAATATATATATATATCGTAAATGATCCTAAGGCTCACAAAGCCCCATTGATACGTAAAAATCGGTATCAAAAAAATTCCAAAAACGTCTATGAAATCCCTAATTAAATTTTAATAAAATAAATAACAAGTTCATTGATCTTATTCAACCTTTCTTCTCCTGAAATAATTTTTTTTTCCAGGTTCCTATTCCAGATTTCTCCAAGTCAACCGATTTATGTCGATTTTATTGAATTTCGAAATTTGTTCTTTACCTATGTTATCAAATAGATAAATAAATGACTTTCCGTTATTAAAACAGCTCTAAAAAAATGTGAAAACGTCATCCGGATACCCAAATGGCATTTTAATCGCACAACTCGTGCCCTAAAAATTCATTAGCAACTCCATCATCGCATGGATATTCCAAATGACCTTCCAAACTCCCTGTTGTCTGTCTATCGATGCCTGCTCCTGTTAGCTGTTAGCCGCAGCCTGGGGAACACCCACGTTTAAGGTCGAGGCGGTTCACGATCCACGAGGGATTTGGGATCGAGCCGCGAGGTGGCGGCAAAGTGGTCACCTGTTGCGGCTCTTCGTGTATTGCCTGGTTGCACACAACGAGCCAGGTATTTTCTAGGTGGAGAGGAGAGAGAGAGAGCAAGGCAAAAGAAATCCGACGACTGGCGAGGGATCGGCGTCCCCTCGGCTGTGCTTCCCCCTCCCGGCGGCGGAGCCCCCTCTTCAGCATCGAGCGGAGACCCTGAGCGTTCTCCGGGGCCCCGGCCCCACTCCACAGTGGCCTTACGATACCAGTACGTAGTTCACAAATTCCAGCGTCACACGTACCACCGTCTACGTGAATCCCCCTTAAAGTGCAACGTTTTCTTCATCAATACACCCAATAACCGAAGAACCTCGAACAAAAAGAAAAGTTTTTTTTTTCGATTCGCCAAACGCGAGAGGATAAAATCGTCGTTCGTTGGGATTAACCGGAATTTTTTGTTCGACGATTCTTCTCTTCTTCCTGTGGAAAATCGATAAGCCGAGTGAGTAATCGTCACTTATCTTAGCAAATGTTCCCTGGAGAACATTATTTGCATGATAAATTCATGAAATTTATGAAATTACGGGGGGTTTTTTTTTTTTTTTTGGGAGATACGAGGTGAAATATTTTCCGACGGTGAAGTAAAATGGTGTAGCATAGTAAACAGCATAGTTACGCTTCCGCCTTCCCGTCATGCTTCATCGAAACTACGAGGAAGGGCAACTCTCTCGCTTTTTCTCTCTGGTACCGACAAACGCCTAGAATTTAGTACTTTGCTTCTTTTTTTTTTTTTCTTCTTCTTGTTCCCTTTCTTTCTTTCTCCACATCTGCCGACGCTCTCGCCTGGTCCCGAGGCCCCCCGACCCCCCGACGCCGCGGCGCATCTCCTCATCATCTCGCGGCTGCTCGTGCTCGCGGTGGAAAGCGCGCAGACCGTTAATCGGCTGAGTACCGATGCCTCGCTCGAAAACCGATCGATTTCTCCTCTCGAACTTTGTGCAGTGAACAAAATTTCGTGTTGTTATTATTGTTATTCCTCACTCTCGTGACGACCTTCGAAAAAAAAAAAAAGAAATTTCGCACAACCGATTCTTCAGGGTTGCTTCAAATTGCGAGATAATTGCAATTAATTGAAAACAGTGTTACAGCATTTACAAAGCGACCACTGTTCATTTTTAATTAGCGTGACATTTTTCTTCCCAGTTGCTGAAGAATAAAATATTAATCGTGACTGCGAAAAAAAAATGCGCAGACCAAAAATGAATAGTCGTTTGTCACTTTATAATTAACTGCGAGGAAAAAACGAAAAGAAAAATGATGAAATTGAGCGTGAGTGATTGCAACACGCGTGTTCTAGAAAGTGAGGCTCTAGATTTCTAGAAAATAAATAAATAACAAAAATAACAATATGAAGGAAGGATTGTGACACTTCCGCTCCTGGAATCACGATCACGATGGCGAGAAACCCGTCCCCTAAAATTTAAACACCCGTCATACACCTATCGCGGTACAAAAATAAACTATGACGCGATGTGACAGCAACAGAAGTGCTTTTGAGCACATTTGTGTGCGTCGGAGAGAGCGAAGAAGAGAACGGTGGATCACGGGACTCGATAACGCGGTCGCGATCGTTCACTATCGTGGTTCGAAAAAAAAAAAAAAAAAACGAGCGATTCACTGATTATTATCTCGCACCGTCGCCAGGCTGTCGTATTAACCCTTCCCCTCATTTCCAGGGTGTGCACCCCGGAAAAAATGAAATTATCCCCGATTTTTTCTGCTTCTCAGGGTCGAAAAGAATTTTTCGCCAACTGAACGTCAATTAAATCGAATGCATCACAAATTTTCTTCCCAGTGAGCAATCGAAGAGATTAATGCATGACAAAGTCCATTTGTCTTCGTGGAACCGGTTTTGTCATCAGGAAATTAATCCAAAGGAAGAACAAAAAAAAAGTTTGATTCGTGGACCAAAACAATTTTTTCCAGAAGCGTTTTGCGATGAATGGATTCTGGGAGGATCGATTTGGGCTCTGGGTGACGAAGAGGAGCCTGGAAAAATTTCCAGGGACCTGCGTGATGGTTTTAGCGACTGGTAATCGTGGTCCCTGAAATGTTTTGTCGGGATGTGACGAATTGGTCTCCTGGAAAAGCGAAATTCGTCTCGCAGGACACGAACAGGTTCGAATGGTGGCTGGAAAAGATGACCTGGAAATGGCTGGGCAAACCTGTGCATCATTGGCTCTCCCTTGATCATTCGGTCGGAAGGATCAAGAAGGAAAGTAAACTGAGCTGAACTGAAAAACCTCTTCTTCGGGGCCTTCGAATGTCACTGGCTCTCGTTTTATGGCCTGGACAAAGAGAGCAAATCCGCTCCGATTTTTTTTGTTCGCTCAGAAATCTCGTAACCCAACCGACAAGTGAAGAGGTCAATGGGAGATTCGTTTCAGGGAAGTGGAAAGAAAATTTGGGGACTACCTTTGTGCACTTCTTTCGTTTTGCTTCTTTTGTACTTGATCCCCAACAGGAAAACAAAATGTCGACAGTATTTTACCATGCAAGCCATACGAAAAAATCCGAGAAGAATTTAGTCATGGAAATAAAGATCGAAAATGATTTAGCCACGCAAAAAAAATTCGAAAAGGAATTAGCTATGGAAAAAAAAATTGAAAATAATTTAGCTATGACAAAAAAAATCCGAAAATGATTTAGCCATGCAAAAAAAATCAGAAAATGATTTAGCTATGCCAAAAAAAATCCAAAAAGGATCTAGGCATGCAAAAAAAATTCGAAAATGATTTAGCCATGCAAAAAAAATCCGAAAATGATTTAGCCATGCAAAAAAAAATCCGAAAAGGATTTTTTCGGTGTTCTTAGTTCGGCGCACAATTTTTTAAAGCCCGTGTCGACAAAAATCTCAACACTTATCTGCACGGTTGACTGAAAAATGCAACAGCGGTTTGTTTATTCGCGACAAACATAGGAAGGCAAAATTGAAGGCCGGTTGACATTCAACACGAGAGCCAAAAGGAGCGCACGTGTTGGACTGAGACGACTCCAAGGTTCCGGCAGCCGGCTCGGTTTCCCCTCAAGGAGTGCGCTCAGTTCCGCTCCTTTTTTTTCACCGATGACAAATGCACTCTCCCCTCCATCCTCTTAATTTTTACTCCCAAATGCATCGAGCGTATCGAGCAATGCAATAAAGCTTTTAATTTTTTTTTTATTTTCATATCATCGACATTGAGAACTTGAAACAGCTCGAGGAATTTTCCTGACGTCAAGGAGCCTAAAATAAATTGTTTATTATCGGCAAAAAAGTTGAGGATCGTTATCTATAGATATCGATTTTTTTTGGGCGTCGAACGTCTCAAAAAATCACCCACAGAATTTTTATTTATTTTATCTCGTGACTTTTTTTCTGTCATTGTATTTGTTCCCTTTAAAAAAATCATTAGCGCAATTCTAAAAAATATTGATTATTAATGACAGACAGTTTTTGTTTGTAGAATTTCTGATAATCGATGACTCGTCAATATTGGCACTGGAAAATTCGTCGAGTCGGTAAATTCTGCCGCGGTGATCGAAGCAAATTGACGAGGGTGCAAAGTTTGATCCTCGATCACACGCCTCGGCTTTGCGCTGATGTACCGCGAAGCGGAAAAAAAAAAAAAAAAAAAAAAGCACTAACTCATTCCGTTAGCGAACCCAGTGTCACTGCGTGCAAGCTTGTCGCTAATTCGTTGGTCACTCGATACGTTTGCCAAGAACGCGCACATTGGAGCGCGAAATGAGTAAGAAATGATGATGCTTACGTTTGCCGAGCTGCGAAAGGGAATTCCGCGGATTCTAAACATTTTTGGATCTTGTTTCGAAGCCTCCATCTCCGGATGTGTATCCTATACGCAATTTTTTTTTTTCATTCGTTTCCATATACTCGAAGATTTTTTAAATTTAATTTTCTCAATTAATATTTTAATTAAATTTCCCATGTTCACAAATTCATAAATCAATATAATTCGAGTATGACTTCAATACGAAATCCCTTCCATTTAACCCTTTCATATTTTTCCACATGCAACAGAAAATTAAAAATCGTAATAACAATAGTTAATCCCATGGCCTTCCATCGCCCACACTTCACATTTGACGTAACTCCCGCGGCTGTAATAAATAGTGTACTCATGCAAATTTACAACATTTCGCATCAAGTGAGTCACGCAGAAAGATGCAATTGCATGCAATTTATTAAACGAAGAAAAAATGCCAAACAATTTTTTTTTTAATTTGTTTAAAGACAAATTGTGAGATTGCGGAATGGTTCGCGTGTCCGAGATCATGAAATCGATCACGACCATTGAAGTGTCGATTTATCGGTAATCGAGCTGCAATCGCAGGTGTTCTGCAACGTGTATCATTTAATAATCTGGTATTTTTCTCACACGCCCTATTTAATATATATATATATATATATTAATCACTTCGAGTCTCGTCATTGTTCACTCCTTCTTTGTTTGCTGGATCGCTGGATCACTCGATCTTTATTCCTCTCGGCTCGTCGCGCGCACTTCGTACCCGCGACGATGCGATGTGCCTCAAATTCTATATCTGCGCGGTGCAAGCGATGCACCGGATTGCACATATACGTACGATCTCGTATTGTGCTGCGTGCGGCGTCGCGACGCTCTCACGAACGGGTCACGTACGTTTACGAGGATCCAAACGCTTCACCGTTCCGTTGAATCTTGGGTCGATGACTCGAACTAGTCGGACGAGAATGTCGGAAGAAGCGCGACACGATAAGACCAATGGGAGACGCTCGCCTTTCCGACCATTCGATATTAATGATACCATTATTTTATTAGGTTCATTCTATCACGGCCAATGATTCAATAAATCAATGATATCAATTATTTCTAAGCAATTTTATGATCCTACCTTGTGATTGATCTATTGTGACGATCAAATTTTTTTTTCATAGGCGATAAATAATATTTTTATTTTATAATTGTACATAGCTTTTTTTTGGATTCTTGGATTTTTTGGGAGACATTTTTTTGAAAAATTTGATTAATCGGAAGATGCTTGATTTTTTTTTTTTTTCAGTTATTTTCATTTTTTTTAATGGTGCATTGAAAATTTTGTGGGTGATGTTGGTATTTTTAATTAATTGATATAAGGATATTTTAGGATGAATTTTTTTGTTGTTGTTGTTTAATGGCGTTTGTATTTTTTGAAAATATACAATGTGAGAGGTTCTACTGTAGTACGGAAAATACGGTCGAAAAGCCTCCGAGGAAAGCGGACCGACACAAAAGAGGCATTCGAAACCTTTAGAACCGAGATAAAACAAATATTTGTTCTAAAAGCACACACGAGGCAAACACTGATAAGCGTGATATCACGTGACGCTATCTCCGAGCGTCCACGGTCGGACCGATGATAAGGGAAATTGAAGGTATACCTGTGCACTTTATCAAAGGGGCTATGATCAAATTCTACTCTCCGCGATATTCGCTACAGTCATTTCAACGGAATCATTAAAAAAATCATAAAAATCAATTAAAAAAATCTTCAATTAACATATTATTAATTTTACGATCAAATAAAAATTGAAGATAAATTCGCAATTAATTTACATTCCATCATTCACAAATTCACCCACAAAAAAAAAATTTCCTAAAATTTTTATCACTCCTCGAAAAATACACGAATTAATTAACATTCATATGATTAATTACAAATGATAACTTTTCAGGTAACATTTTTTAATTTCAAAAATTTTTGACATCCTTCAATTGTAACCTTACAAAGTGTCAAAAAAAAATTTTTTTTTTTTTATCGAATAATTTATTTGTCCCTATCGATTTGCGAATAAATAATCGGGAATCGGGAATTGGTCACACTACGAAATCGAAGTGAACCAGAAGCTGAGAGAATTAAATTCACCGGGAATATCGTAAGCGTGTACGTGTAGGCAGAGTGCGGCGAGGTAGTTCGAAACAAGGTGAGTATGTAAATGGAAACCGTATCATGGTTGGTTGTAGGTTGGCGTGTGTGACGCCACTCGTTACCACGAGCGCAGCACCTCTCGGCGTTGCATCGCAACTTTCGTTGCGTAAAGCGCAATTACAAGTGTTTGCGTTCCTCGTGAAACGGGAGCGAGACGTGCATCTATACATACCTGAAGAGGTGCTCTTCAGGTGCGAAAAATAAAAGTGAAAAAAAAAAAAAAAAAAAAATCGACCAAACAATTCCAAAAGAGCGTCCAGAAAAATAAAAATCATTTTTTTCATCCTGAATTACCGAATAAATTATATATTTTGTTGAATTCGATGAAACTCTTCTCGACTAAAAATAATATATATTTTTTTTATCCTGAGAAAATTGTATAATTTAATCATTGAATTAAAACAAAATTATCAATATAGACAAGATTTATTAAAAATTATTTTATAATAAAAAAATTTCAATAAAAAACGCACCTGATTTTTTTTTAATTAACTAAATGGCTATATCTATCGAATCGTACAATAGATCAGAGAAATCATTTGTTAATTCGACTGAAAAAATAAATAAAAAAATGGTTTTTGATGTATCGAAGTTTGGCTTTGGAAGTGCAGATGCGTCGAGAGCACCTAAATGCAGATTCTTGTGGTTCTGTGTGACGCACTTGGGCATAAATGCATGCACAACGAGGTTTAATTAACATTTCGTATCTCGAGGTTTCCGCTGGAGGGAATATTTCGCATTCTTGGAAAATATTTCATCGGCAATGTGTAAATAAAAGATTATTGTCGAGCGACGAAGAACACGGTTCTTCAATGGCTCGACGTAATCATTCGATTACGAGAAAAAGATAGAGGAGCGAGGCTCGGATTCGAAGAATCGAACTGATCGAATGGGGTATTGATTTGCTTCGGATGAGGCGGGAGCTCGTCATCCGAGCCGATTGACGATTATTGCTTCACCGATCGAATCCAACTGTCCATTTGAGAGATACCGTCGCGTCCCTCGTACGATTTCACCGAGAGATCGATATTCGAAACGACACCTCGTCGATCGTGACTCCCTCTTTATATATCGAATAACCAAGGCCGCGAATGCACCGACCAGATGTGGCCAGTGTATGCGACGCGTGGGCCCGCACACGTCGCCTTTACCTCCGAAATTTATCGATCCATTGATCGGCATATCGAAGACATCCAGAAAATCGTCTCTTCTGTAAAAAAAAAAGCGACAAATTTTTTGGCCCACACTGAGAGAAAATGAAAAATATTAACAATCTAATCAATTATTTCGTTGACTGGAATAAAATTCTTATCGATTTTATCGACTGAATGCTTGTTACGTTAGAAAGAATTTTTCCAAAATTTTTTTAATGCAATTTTTTTGTAAATACATGTTGAAACAACCCTGAAGAAAATTGTGACGGTACTTTCGCCCCTTTCAACACGGCCAATCACCGAACCACTTGTTCCCGAAATTTCGCCTCGTGTTTTTGGCATCCCAACCCAAAACCATCGCCCGAATTTTTCGTCGAAGGGTGACCCATTTGACGGGAGGCCCATCGGATGGAATTCCGAGGGATCGAACCGACCAGCGTGTCTCGGAATTCCAGGAGCCCTGGACCCTGAAGAGGGACGATCGAATTTAGAGAACTCATTCGGAGAACAGTTCATCTCAGCGTTCGCCACTTCCTTGTTTATATTTATCTAACCACCTTAATTTTTTTCTGTTGCCCTTAATCCCTCGTGGTCCCGATGGTCCAAAAGATTTCCTACGAGCTGCACGAAATTTCGAGATTTCGGGGATTTTAGAAGGGCCAAGGGGCTCCTCAAGGCTTTTCCGCTTGGCTGGCCCAGCGAGGAGGCCCTTTAGTGTACACTTTCGCCCCAGGGGTGTCGAAGGGCCCGCCGTGCGAGGCCTCGCCAACGACGTCGGTGAATGCGCCGAAGGGACCACCTGCCTGGTCCCGGCGTGCAGGTAATTTTACCTGGCTAACACAGCAGAAGCGACGAGAGAGTGAAGCAACCGCTACTGGCGAACGAGGAGGAGGTTTACAGGGAGGGCCCGAACAAAGGGCCGGTCAGGGGCCCACAGCTGGTCCCCGGCGTGTTCCTCCTTCTTGGAGAAGACCGAGGATTCTTCCTGAGGAGGAAGTGAGAGGGTGGATCCTTCTTCAGGGTATCTGGGCTCTCGTGCGTGGCACATCGGTGACGATCGACCTTCCGGCCCTTCGGGAGGTGAAGGACCATCTCGATCCACAGATTCATCGTCCATTCTCCTCAGCCCGAAGAATAATAGCTGCAGGGCTTGAAACTCTGGTCGAACGTTTCGTTGAAGTGGAGAACGAGCCTCTTGTAACAACAGAAGGGCGAACATGTTATGTTATTTCTACACCCCCCCCCCCCCCCCCCCCCGGCGCTCTTGTCGGGGGTGATAACAGTCGCGGTTTTTATTTGTTTGCTGAAGAAAAATCGTGGGCGGTGCAGAGGTCTGTTATCGAGAAGCTCTTCAGGGTCCTCAGGGTGAAAGAATTCTTTGAATTCCTGGGAATGAGTGGCCCTTTTTATCCCGAGGAAATAGCGTGGCTGGAAATTTTTATATTTGCTCTTCGATAACCTTGTCATTTTTTTCGGTAATACTTTTTTTTTCATATGGTAATTAAATTTGTATAAAAAATTCGATGTTGATGGATGAAAACACTTTTGGAAACACAATTCACGTTCTTTTCATCATTTTTTTCAAGCGGATTTATTATTAATGGGAAACCAAGAATAGAATTGCGGACAAATTTTTCGTCAAGTCTTCCGATTTCTTATCCGGTTGACAACGAAGCCCTAATTAGATAACGAAGAGGAAAGGAATACACATTTTTACACAATTTTTTTTACCATTCGCGAAACGCACACAGTCGCGATATCGTCCAGCGTTATCAGCAGTTCGCGTATGCGACCGGCGACGAGACTGTCTCAGGTGACTGCCGCTCTTCAGCAACGAGTACCTACCAACGACGTCTGACAACGCCCGCTGTAAATCTACTAGTCGCTGCGACTAAATTCACGAGAAAAGTCATTGCACTTTTCTCTGTTTATCAGTGGCGAATAGATCATTATTATTGAATACTTCTGCCTATTTATTCCCGAACAATATTGATTTTCTTCGGGCTCGGCTTCGGCCTCGTCGATCACTTCGAGCTATCGGAAAATTCCGGCTATCGTGTTTAAAGTTTATCCGACAAATAGTGCAAAGTATTGCGAATAGACTCGACAGTTGATAAATCTGCTTCTTCATCTGTCATTAAATAATTTCATTTTTTTATCTTTCCTTAAAAAAAAATTTTGTTTCGTGAAAAGTAGAAAAAAAAGAGCGAATACGTGAATGAGTAGCAAAAATTCAAAGTGGTATTGAAACGTTTTTTTTTTTTTTTAGGATTTATGGGAGGGAGTATATTGAATAAATTTTCAAATGGAGAAAGGAAATTTGAGTTAATTAATTATCGCCATTAAGAGTAACACGGAAAGAGGATGTACTCTTCGTCTTTTGATAACGCCCCAATTATCAATAACCGCAACTATATCGACTATCAAATGTACGCGCGTCCTTGACGGCAAAAGCGATTAGCGGCTGCGATTGAAAAGCGCATATTACACAGCATCGCCACAGAGTCGTGTGCACTGCGATACGTGATAATTAATCGCTAATTATCATTAGCGGAGTGGGCTCGGTTTTAATAAATCCGCACCATGAAGAATCAATTCCATTCTATTTATTTTATTTATTTTGCTTATCCGATTCGAGAGAAGTCGAATATTTCCTGTAAAAGTGGAATTTTAAGGAGGTAAGGTCGATAATACCGCTCCGATCGTTTTGATAAGGGATTTGGTCGACGATAGTGCGCAAATCGTATTTCCGCAGTCGCGACACAGCCACTCGACTGGTTATAGCGAGTGACGATAACTGTTAGCAGCAACGATTAAAAAAAAAAGTCACATGCACGTCTATCGTTAAACGCCGCAGCAATAGCAAGGAAGCTTGAGGCTCCTGATAGCTCGTGGTGCGACACACGATAGCGCATGGAACTGGAGCACCAGATACTAACACTCGAGAGGCCGTGGCTCTGTTTGGAGAAGTGGAATTAGCGAATTTTACGAGCCTTCAAAAAAAAAAAGCTATTCAGCAACAATGTTACACGCTCCATTGAACAACTAGAAGCTGGTCAATGAAATTCCTTCGTTGCATAAAACAGGAGTAATCTATGGTGTGTGATGTAACTAAGTGTAATGGAATTGCGAATAAAATAACTTTTCAACAGATTAGTTAAATTTTTTACCACACTGTTACATTATGTGATTAACATTTTGAAAAAAAAAATTTATAACACCTTTTGACATAATAAAATAATGTGAGAAAATGGCAAAATTTGATGGGGAATGATGAAAATTTGAAAGTGGAAATTCACTGATTAGTGGATTATGTTAATTATTTGAAAAATAAATAATATTGGGGAGCCTGGAAAGATTGATGGATTAGTGCGTTGGGTTATATTTATGGGGCAAGTTAGTTCGTTGCGTACGCGCACGCTAATAATCATCATGGTAATTACAGCGTTGCGTCAGGTTGCCCAAGTTGCAGTGGGAGATTGAATGAAACGCGTGTGATCACGTGACGGGCGAAGTAAATTCGTCGAAACTCTGGCGCCACGGTGGGCGGCCACGCACGAATCAAAATTAAATCTAGCTGCTCCGAGACCAGTGTGCTTAGCCACGCCGCGTGCTTAAGTCTGAGACTCGCAGAATGTCCCAACCAAAGTCTCAGCGTCCAATGAAAATTGCTTCCGCACCATGCCATCCAAATTAATGGTGGTTTTCTCGAATTTCGTTATGCTCCATCAAACAAACTTGTTTTTTTTTGCAAAAACAAAAAAATTTTTTTATAATAATATTTAATAATTTTATGAAATATTTCATATGTGCCCAAAAAGTGCGAGATAAAAATTCGGCGGTTTGACGTGAGCTACTCAACGCTTTCAATTTTTTATTCTCATTTTTTCCTCGAATTTTTAAACGCAAAATCAAAAAAAAAATTATTTTTAAAAATTTAAGCGTAGCAGTTTTAATAATTTCTAATAATTCAATAAAATATTTCATGAAGAAATGTCTTGGCGATCGTTTCCCTCGAGAACGTCACTTCTTCGGGAGCGCGTGAATTCCGATGCATGTTTATAAACACGTTATCGAAAAATCAATGCGATAAATCTCAGAGGCGCACGTGTCAAAAGCCTCGTATCGATGTGTGCATAATTTTTTTTTTTGACGCGACGAATACGAATGAAGCAAAGGAGGATCGAGAGGGGAGGCTGCAAAACGTTGAAAATTGATCGCAAATAGTACGGGAGACGGAATTCCAATCGTCTCTCGCGTGCCACGAGCGATGACGCGAGAACGAGGGACACACCTTCGCATTGTACAACGCCGATTCTATTTTCTTCACTCGGGTGCTCACGAGCTCAATCTCCCGGTCATCTCTCATCTTTCTTCACCCTCTCCTCTTTATCCTCCTCCTCTCTGTACCCGCTTAATCATCACTCACTCTGGCTGCTGTTGAGCGGAAAACATCACGAGACGTGCTAACTAACAACTGCTGATCCTATACCAAATGCGTTCACCAGATCAACACACCAGCAGCACAAATCAATTATTTATTTTTAAATCAATTTTTCTTCATTAATGAATTTTTTTATTTCTTTTTTTTTAATAATAAAAATAAATAAACAAAATGACACTAATTCGAAGAATGAATTCAATTTTCCTCAATTTTTAACATTTTTTAAAAATCAATTTTCCTTCATTAATGAATTTTTCCTTATTTTTCATCTGATAATCAAAATAAATAAACAAAATTACACTAATTCGAAGAATGAATTCAATTTTTAACATTTTTTTTATTACAGAAAAAAAATGTAAATATGATTATTAAAGTATATTGCGAAAAAATGGCATGAAATTTTAATACCCAATTTTTAATAATATTGGGTAATCGAAGAATATTGATTATTCGTTGATGACGAATGACATTTTCGGTATTGCAAGTGCGCAAATATTTTCGCACGGGTACAGGATAATAAAAGGAGAATGCGACAGAAGATGCAGGAAGAGAGTCGGAGCGGCGGGGTGCACGTCTCCGAAAGCTCCGAGTTATCTCGCGCGCGGTGTTCGGTGCACGAGCTCGCGAGTGTAAACAAGGTGCGAGAAGCTGAAGAGGAGCGGAGGAAATTCAACGTGGCACACGGCGCAGTTGAGAATTGCACTTCCAGAGCATTGTACGCGCTGAGATCTCTCTCCCTCTCTTCAGCAACTCGAGAGAGCTTCTCCTCGTCATCGCCTCTCGTCTTCAACGTCGAGGCCAGTGTGGTTCTGTCTCCGCGCGATTCAACGCCGCCTTTCAGCGTTCGAGAAGAGCCAAAGTCAAGTGCGCGTGATAGATTAAGCGGCCGGGCGTGAAAAATCACTTTTTTCGTCCCTCTTCTTCGTTGCCCTTTTTATTTCATTCACTCGTCGGGCTTCCTTCCGTCCTTCGGGTACTCCACTTCCGGTCTCCGGATTTTCTCGGTCGAACTTCCGCTCTGCATTTAAGTACTGCGTAGGTTTTTTTTTTTTGTAATGTGAGAAGTAGAATATTGGGTTACTTGCGGTTTTTACTATGAACTTGAGGAGAAGTCGAAGGTGCAGTCAGGTAATCCGGTGAAGAGATGAATAAAAATGTTTTTTATAGGTAAAGGGTTGTTGTGTAATGGAAAATTGATACGAATTAAAAAAGGGGTGGCTTAGAAAAAATGTTATTTGGGTATGAATGAGGAAAAAGTATTTTTGGAATATCGGTAATCGATCGATTTGGTTGCATCGATGATTTCTCCTTGAGCTAAGGTTGTACAATTTTTTTATAGGTAAAGGGTTGTTGTGTAATGGAAATTTGATCGGAATTGAAAAAGGGGTGGTTTAGAAAAAATGTTATTTGGGTATGAATGAGTGAAAAGTATTTTTGGAACATCGGTAATCGATCGATTTGGTTGCACCGATGATTTCTTCTTGATCTAAAGTTGTATATTTTTTTTGTTTGTTTTTAATTGAGATTTGATTGATTGGAATTAATTTTTTTGCAGATTAACAAGACACGATGAAGGCTCGGGCGGCTCTGCTGTTGCTGGCAGTGATTTTTGCAATCGCGGAAGCGAAATCCGCCGCGACTTCGACTTCTTCTCCCGAACTTCGTAAAAATGAGGATCTCACAACCGGAACATCCGCTCCGATAAAAGCAAACCCCACGACTGCGCCGACCACGACGATTCTCAGCGATGCCTTCCTGAAGACCTCGGACATTTTGCCTCCTTTCACTAATCCAAAGGATATGCTCCTGGAGGAAATTCGGTCTCTGGATCAGGACGCTTCGACCAACAAGGTAATCACACCTTATTAATTAACATACTTTTATAAGTGGACAATTTAATTGACCAATAAATCCACCGAAAAAAAAAAAAAATTAAGCCTCGTGTACGTAAAATTGAAAATTAATTAGTTTGATTAATTAAATGTACAATATTCTGACTAATTATCAACTATACTTGCTCTCCGAATTTCTTACCCCTTGAATTACCATTTTTTAATTTGATATTAAATTTTTGAAAATTCTGTGAGATTTTCAACAGTGTGAATTAATTTTTTTTTTTTTGTTGACCTTGAAGCAGATTCAAGAGGAGCTGGCAAAAGCGATAAAAGCCGAGGCCCAAAAATCGAGGGACAAGCCCCGAACTTCGAGCCTGAAATCACGAACCAAGTTTGTCTCACCTGCTCCCAACGCGATCGACGTCAACGACAAGGTCAACGCTGAACTTGACAAGGATGAAGACGCCGCTCTGAAGGCGTTGAAGCAAGCGGAAATCGCCTTCAACGAGGACAACGACGACGACGACGACGACGATGACGACGAAGACGACGACGACGATGATGAAGACGACGATACCGCCGATGAATACGATGAAGATGACGAAGACGATGAAGAAGACGACATTGCCGACGAGGAAGAGATCATGACAGAGTGCCCGGATTATTGCAGGTGCTCTGGACAGTACGCAGCTGCAACAACAGCTAGGCAAGTGTCACGTGTAAAGCAACCGCAGGAAATAACAATTTTAACAAAGAACAAATTTTTATTTCCACTGATAAATTTATTATTCAACGCATGCTCTCTATAAATTCAATTATTTTTTCTTTCGATCCACTTAAAATATCACTAAAATCAACTGTGCAATTATTCTCAAATGTTTGCAAATTTATTGTAAAAAAAAAAAATTGGATACGTTAGATAAGAAAAAAAATGAGTAATTTCCTTCAATTTGAATCTTCAGATGCAGCAAGCTCATCGCTAAGCAAAATTTCGGACCCCAAATAGCGCATCTGAGGATCGAAAACGCGGGGGAAATAAGTTTGGGTCCTCAGGCTCTTCGAGCTCGGGGTCTTCAGCAACTGGAATCGATCACGATCGCCGACACGAGAATCGCTTCGTTGGACAAATCGGCTTTCAACGGAACGGATTATCTCTTCGCCGTTAACCTGACGAGAACCGCCCTCATCGACATTGAGCCGGACTACTTCGAGAACAACACCCAATTGAGTCTCCTGACCATCGCCGGTCAGCCACTCGGCCAAAAATGGGTCAGCTCCAAGGACTACCTTCTCAATGCCCCCAGCATCACCGAATTGGACTTTTCTTCCAACGAAATTGGCCGCTTGCCCCGCGCCGCCTTCTCCAAAATGCCCAACCTCGCTTACGTCGACCTGAAGAACAACCGGCTCAGAAATATCGAGGATTCCATACTCCAGTCCATGGATTCTCTCGTTGAACTTGACCTTTCCGGCAATCTCTTGACCGAATTTCCCGCGAGCGCCGTCGACGGAAAGGGACTTCAAACTCTTCGCATTTCCTGTAAGATTTTTTCTTTTTTTTTTTTCCTTTCACTTGGAGAAATGAATGGTGCATTTTTAGCAAATTACTTGGAACTGAGACCATTTTCGATGTGGTTGGCGATTTTTTATGGTTCTCCAAGTCCAATGACAGCTCGTTTTTTAAATACTTTGGCACTTTTAAAAACGTTTAAGTCTGGAATTAGTGGGTCTTCTTCATGTATGTTTACTTACAATTTTTTTTTTAATGTAGCCAACGAACTAACGAAGTTGAGTCCCGAGATTTATTCAAAAATGAGCACCGTACCGAAGATGATCATTGGGCAGACCTCGAAATTGACGACTCTGGACGCTTCCAACAATAAAATCAAGGTCATCACCAAGGATGATCTCGCAGCCGTGGGATCTCTCGAAAAATTGATCGTCTCCTCGAACGGAATGAAGAGGATTCATCAGCACGCATTTTCGATCCTCGATCAGCTGACTTATCTCGACATCAGTGACAACAAGCTCACCAATCTGAGCGAGCATCACTTGAGGTCAAATCCGAGGCTGCAAATTCTTCTGATGAGCAACAATCCGGCTTTGGAGAGTCTGCCTGTCTTCAAGACCATTGGCCTTGAATACGAGACATTCAGGTAACCGGAAATCGCGATATTATCACCCCGTTTCTTCCCTGACCTTGAAAATAAAATGTGGTACCAAGCGAATGATAATTTCATTAATTTTTCAGCGTCTATCGACTGGAGTGTGCAAACTGTGGTCTCACGTCTCTCGCCGAAGGCACTTTTGACGCGATGCCAGCATTGACCAGACTGAACCTCAGCAAGAATCGCTTGACCGGATTTCCGCCTGGTCTCCTTAAGCCCCTGTCCGCCCTTCGCGAACTCGATCTTTCGGACAATTTGATAAGCGTCATCGAGCCCAAGATGTTCACCGGAGCGCGAACAATCTCAAAATTGAACCTCGCTGGAAATCCTCTCGTTACTCTTCAGGTAACGCCGTTCTTGCAGACCCCTGGACTAACTCGACTGGACGTGAGCAGGTGTCAGCTCCGAAGAGTCTGGAGCGAAGCCAGGCAGCCCTTGAAATCACTCCGGTAAGATTTACGCCGTTTACCGAATAAAAATCGTGGTACCATCATGGCCACACGCGTCTTCAAGGTCATTTCTTCGAAATTTCATTGAGACCAACGATGAACAGCCTCAAAAGTACTTGATTCATTGTCCATGACATTAAATGTGTCCCGGTTCACGTAGCGACAATTGTTCTCCACAATTGCAGACCTTGAAGTGGAACCTGAAGAATTTAAAAAAATTCACATTGCGATGAAATTCGAACGGCTATTAATTTAGCTTTCTGTCTTTTCCGGCAATTAGTTTCCTTTCCGTTCGTGGCAACGAATTGCAACGCATAACTCTCGAGGAATTGAAGGCGATGCCGAAGCTCGCTGGTCTCGACGCCTCTCACAACCCTTTCCTCTGCGACGAGGACTTCAACCAGGCGGTCCAGTGGCTCGTAAACCACGGCGTCACGCCCACCGAGGAACTGAAGTACATCAGCAACTACGGAAACGCTGAGGACTACGCCGAGACCGACAGTGTCCAGTGGACCGACCTTGCTAAAACGGTTTGCGACAACGAAGACGACGGCCCACCGTCCAGAACCATCAAGCACAAGCCCATCGACGATCTTCCCATTTTCCCGATTATCGATTACGAAAATTCACGTACCAATGGAGCAATCGAGCCCGCCGACACTGAAGTAAGCAAATTAACGTCTGTATTCACTCAAACGATTTTTCGACCTTGTGAAATTGCAAATTCTTCCATGATTAAAAAATGTCATAACACTAAAACACTTTTGTTGAGAAAGCAGAAAAGATCCTGGAGAACGTAGGCATAAATTTTTGAAAATTATTCGAAGGAACCGAACTCTTGTCTTTTATCATTTACGATGCTGAAGAGCACCCACTAATCAACGTGCTGTTTTGTTCACCAGACTCTTCAAAGACAACCAACCGATAAAATGTTCGACGACATCTTCAAGGACGAGTACAACGAGTACGACGACCTTAATGCCCTGAAGGACGAGGTGGAGACCGATTACTCGACCGAAAGCCATTCCTGGTACAACAGTTCAGCTATTATCGGCTGGCGAGTGATGACCGTCGTCCTGGCGGTGCTGACCCTTGTCGTCGCGGTTTGCCACGTCGCTCGGGTGATCGCGAAGCGCAGGGGTCGCGGTCCGGTGATCAGGCCGCCGATGATTCTTCGCCAGGGTCTCGTGGACAACAAGAACTGCGGCCTGGTGTACAAGCCTCTTCAGGAGGAAATCGCAACGCCCCACATGCCGAAGAGGGGCAGCTTCTACTCGAGCAGCACCTTCCACTACGACAAGATCGTCCCCGAGAGTGTCTAAGAGATGCTGAAGAAGAGGAAAAGCCTCGTGACCGCGCGATCTTCCCCTTCAGGGTCCAGCCGCGTGAGGAGAATTTTTAATCGTGATTCCAGAGGTGAAAGAGAGAAAGAGTGCATGTTTGCAGTTGTCGAAGAGCTAGATCCCAAAATAAATTCACGAGATTTTCGAGGAGTCGGGCTAAAGTAAAACGAGGGTTAAATTATTACTTCAGGGTCGTCAAGATCATTCGCAGTCTTCCAATCTTCTCGCACTATTTGTTTTTTTCATCTGTCGCGAGGAGAATAATTGAATTACCATTTGGTACGTAGTATTGAAATCGTTGCTGAAGAGGGATATAGCATTCGATCACAGAGAGAGAGAGATGTGATTTTTATAATTCATTCGATGAACCATAATACACGGCAATTATTTCAAGCGCAGTAACTTAATATCGATAATAAATTAATGAACTATAGCTTGCAGTTTCTTTTTTTTTTTTTAATTCAATTTACTGAAGTTCGAAAGAACGAACTGTGAGAAAGCGTTTACATTGGCTCCGCGATCAATGGACCAGACGCGAAATCAATAAGCCATAATTATCGATACCACGATCGGTAATCGATATCGCGAAGTTCGTGAGTCTGGCAGATTCGAACAAATTAAGGTGTAAGAAGGGTTAAGGGCCGAGCGGAAGGGAATGACGTCTGTGACTTGGGACCGGAAATGGATGAAATTGAATCGATGAGTAATCGATTAAGAAATGGAGCACGAAATTGTGGAGTTCGGTGGCGAAAATGATCAGCGATCATTGGCTCTTCGTGTATGCTTAAGCGCGTCAAGTCATGGCTACTATAATATGTGTATGTACCTTAAACTACGCGTGAGTTCGTAGATTACAGCTGTACTGTATCGTGATGTACGAAGATCGTCGAATACATCAAAACGTTATTTTTTATTTTTATTTTTTGTTTCTTCAACATTACTTTCGTATTGTATGCGCTAATATTAGGAGAGAAAAAAAAAAACAACAAACTGGTGTCGCCAGATCCGTTGATCTGGTGTCTGCTATTCACACTATCCGCTGTAAATAATATATAATGATAACAATTTTAATAAAATATTAGTTGTACCGAAGTGCACTCTTTTTTTTATCATCCACCCACGAAATCAATCAAAATCGAGGTCCTAATCATTTTACACCCTCAGAAAAGCCTCCAGGCACTCCAAAAAAATTTCTCGTTAATTCTGCATTATTAATTTTTAATAATAATAACAAGATACATCTATAAAAAATATTAAAAAATGTCCAACGACAAAAAAAACATTTTCTAAATTTCTCAACAAATTGGAACAGACAAAATGATGTGCATGATCCTCATTTTTTTGACAGTACATGATTTTTCAATTATTCAGCAAATTTTGGAAACGCTTAAATTGCCATGTAAATTCGCATATTACTTTTGCAATGTAACGAGCATAGATTACGTCGTGTTGTATTCGTCTCGTGTTATGATCGCCGATTAAAATACCTCACAATCGGAGCAAACATATTTTGATTGGGTACCACTTTGCTGAAGACCTTGGGGGATATCTATCGCTTAACTAAATAGACGGCTGTGCGATCAAACATTTTTTGGGAGCCATTCGTACAGCTCATGAATCGCATTACATTTTTCAAAAATATCGACATACAAATGTTAATTAAATAATCCCATCGATAATAAAAATCGTATTAATTAAAATTTCATCAATTCGAATCGTAGTTAATTTTTTAATGCCATTTCTTTAAAAAATACGTGGAGGAACATTTGGAACTTTTGATAGCTGTTAAATGCTACGCTCCTGACGCGTATTCGTGAGGCTCGGCAACTGGCGAGCTAAAAGTCGACAAACAATCCAGCGTCATCGTCGTCGGGCCGGCGATACGCGTATAAGAGTGGGGATACACGACTTCTCGCTCGAGGAGAAGCTCGCGAGAGATCGAAACTGGGTCCTCGAGTTTACACGAGTGCAAGCGGTTCATACGAGTTTTGCCATAAAAAATCAAATTTTTTCCATTAATTTTCAATAAATAATTACCGCAATCACAATGATGCCCAGAAAACGTGTGGTCGACTTGCTGCAGGTCATTTCCTCCCAATCGTGAGTTTTTTTTTTCATTTTAACTCTGATTTGCGCATATGGTTCACGAATTAATTTTTTTTTAAAACTAGTTAATAAAATTTTTTAAATAAAAAATTAACGTTTTTTTTAAAAGGTTTATAAATATGGATTAGTTAATTTTTAATGATTTTTTCGGGATTATGTAAATTAATCAGTAGCTTCGAATTTTTTGTATAAATTTGCAAGCGTATGTTACGAATGTATTAATTATTTATTGTTTTAACGTGAAGTTTCGTGATTAATTAATGCGTAATTGCGTTGATTTTATTAATATTTAAGGGGCAAATGTAAAATTGGGGGATTTTTGAGAATTCTTTTTTTTTTTTTTAATTGTTGGGTCGATTTTTGTTAGGCTTGTCGAAATTATTGGTGATTAGTGATTATTACGAAAATTGGGGTAACAAGATCGTTGAAATTTGTTAACAGATGCAGATGTCCAGCTCACGGGAATCCCGGTGCATCCAACAGCACAGCGACAACTGCAACTCCAACCAACGAATATGCATTCGAGGTGACAGAAAAAAAAAAAAAAAATTTTCGAGCCCACAAATTTAATGAATAACCGAGGAACCCCCAGCGAAGCTCTTCCACTCAAAACGCCTCTTATCTCTTACGTAATAACACATTTAAAGTGGCGTGTGACGTCGACGAATAACAAATTGAGAGATTATCGAATAAAACCGAAGTCGAAGTCTATCCGGTCAATAATGCAATTATAACGAGACAAAAACAAAACTGTTTTCAAGACAAAATTATTGTTTTCACGAAGAGAAACTTATACGAGGATTTCAGTTATTCGCAGAAGCTTCGCTGATAAGAAAATTTTTAAAAATCGCCCTTTCTCCCAATCGAATGTACACACAATAACATAAAGTCGTAAAATTTTATCCTGTTTATCCATTTGAACGAGGAAGATAATTTGTGGAATTATTAATTATTGTCCCACGAAAATTCCCCATGGACCAATTTTTCGCTGATCTCTTGGCAAAAATAATAGATTTCGAGATAATTTTTGTTTCCAATTTTTCCAGATGGCCTGCTCGACCGTACGTTACGGTGTCGGAGTAACACGTGAGCTTGGAATGGACCTCCAAAATATGGGAGCCAAAAGGACATGCCTGATGACCGATCCTCACTTGGCGACTCTTTCCCCAGTCAAAACCGCCATCGACAGTCTCGCTAAGCATGGAATTAATTTCGACGTCTTCGACAGGGTCAGAGTTGAACCGACCGAAGCCAGTCTTCAGGATTCCATCGAATTTGCCAAAAGAGGAAATTACGACGCTTTTGTCGCTGTATGTCCTTACAAATTCCTCAACTAACCACTTAAAAACAAATTTTCCCAAAACATTCTTTACCATATACACACTATCACGATTTATGATTATTAATTATTTGGTAATCAACTATTATTTCACTTACATTCATTTTTTCTCAATTGTAGAATCGACAAAAAAAAATTTGTTTTTCCGAACCTAAAATAATCGTCTACTGATCACATAATTTTAATATAAAGGCACAAATGGACCCAATTTATGGTCAGGAAAATTTGGAGATGGCTAAAATCATACTAATTATTTTTAAAAAATAATTTAAAAAATAATAATTGAATTATTCCAACAGGTAGGAGGTGGTTCTGTGATGGACACCTGCAAAGCTGCGAACCTTTACTCCTGCGATCAGGAAGCTGACTTTTTGGACTACGTTAACGCTCCGATTGGCAAGGGAAAGCCAGTTTTGGTGGATTTGAAGCCACTGATAGCCGTGCCGACGACTTCCGGTACCGGATCCGAGACGACTGGAGTTTCGATCTTCGACTACAGGCCCCTGAAGGCAAAAACCGGAATAGCGAACCGAGCCCTTCGACCGACCCTTGGAATCGTCGACCCTCTTCACACCTTAACCCTTCCCGAGAGAGTTTGCGCTTATTCCGGGTTCGACGTTCTCTGCCACGCTCTGGAGTCCTTCACCGCGATAAATTACACCCAGAGAACACCCTGCCCATCGAATCCCATACTCCGACCCGCTTATCAGGGCAGCAACCCCGTCAGCGACGTTTGGGCGAGGTACGCTCTTCAGGTAATGAGGAAGTACTTCGAAAGGGCCGTTTACAACAGCGACGACCTCGAAGCCAGGAGCCACATGCACCTGGCCAGCACCATGGCCGGTGTTGGGTTTGGAAATGCCGGTGTCCATCTTTGCCATGGGCTCTCCTATCCCATCAGTGGAAATGTTCGCTCCTTCCAACCTGAGGTAATTTGCTGATTCAGATTTTGTAAAAATGATTTTTTTACTATTAAAAATGATTTTTTAATTGAAAAAAAAATTTTTTGCAACGAAATCCGATCAGTGGAAATGTTTGCTCATTCCAATTTGAGATAATTTGGTGATTTAGGTCTTGTAAAAATGATTTTTAAATATTGAAGATGTTTTTTTTTATTAAAAAAAAAATTCAACACTAAATTGCTGCGTGGAAAAGGCGTTTTATAATTTTTTCATTTTATTTATTTATTTTTTTTGTTAAGTCGGAAATAATGTGAGAAATAATTGAATAATTTCCAGGGTTACAGCAAAGACCATCCGATAGTTCCACACGGTCTTTCAGTCGTCATTTCCGCACCTGCCGTCTTCTCCTTCACCGGAAGTTCCTGCCCGGAAAGACATCTCGAGGCTGCGGAGCTTTTGGGAGCGGATGTGAGCAACGCGAAGAAAAGTGACGCTGGAATTATTTTGGCTGACACTGTCAGGCGTTACATGCAAATAATGAAGGTCGAAAATGGTCTTCATGAGCTTGGGTTCAAAAAAGAGGACATTCCTTCCCTCGTTCAGGGAACTCTGCCGCAGGTAAAATATTTTTCAGAAGTTGAATAAATAATATATTTTTATTGAAAACTGAATTTAAAAAAAATTTTTTTTTCAGCATCGCATCACGAAATTGGCACCACGCGAACAATCCGAAGAAGATCTTGCTCGATTATTCGAAAATTCATTCTCAATTTATTAAAAATAAACCAACCGGTGATTAAATAATGGAGATTTGTAAATACCGTACTGCATTTATCGTTTCGAATAAATCTTTATTTTATACTATCGAATTTGAATTAATTAATGCGCGTTCTCTCCAAAAATTGACCAGCAACATGAACTCACACATTTACATCTATATATATATATATACACACACAATGATGAATACTTAAATAACAATAAATTGCATAAAACTAGATAACCGATAATTTTGCGCAGCAATGGAAAATCACGTGTAAATTAATCCATAAAATTAACTCATAAACATCATCTTAAATTTAGACTTAAAATTACCGCGATGAAAAATCGTACTACTTTACTTTTCACGACAATCGATTATAAATAAACAATTAAAAACGTACGGAATGCGAGCCGATAGAGCGAAGAATATTAAGAGCGCTAAAAACGCTTCGATAATTGCAACTACATAAACTGCAACAATTATTAACCTAAATTAATTAATAATCAAACAATAAATTCGTGTAATCCAATTTACTCCAGTTTTCGACTTGCGAGCGACGAAAAAAATAGGCCGTTTAATTAACAGGAACCACCGCGAAGCAAATTCATGGCCAAACGACGACCCCGAAGATTCCAAAGGACGTAAGGATGCGAAGATCCTGATACCATCCTTGCATCCCTGAAAGCAAATTAAATATTATTTCTTCGATCACAATTTATCGAACGATCAAAAGAGATATTAAAAAAAAAGTTAACGTCACATTCAGGGCAATTGATGTTTTTTTTAAAATGAAATCAACCGCAAATCCAATTTTAGACCAGGCTTAACAAATTTTCCAATGTGGCAAAGCATAAAAAAAATCAAATTTTTGCAATCACGTCTATTTTTTATTTTTAAAAAATTGTGACTCAAAAAAACGCTCCAAAAATTCTGGGCTTCTTTTAGAAAGGTTCAAAAATATAAATGAAATAACATTCACTCACATTTGAAAATAATCGTAGGCAGTGGCGATTTGTGCGTTTGTATTGTTTTGGAAAAACTCGATGAGATTGTAACGGAGACCGGATTCCCACTCTTCAGGTCTGAAGCAAACGTTCGTCTGCTCCCTGATCCAGCTGTTGAAGCAATGTAAAGTTGACAGCTCCTTCCTGTGACAATCTAGGGCCAGATTAGCGAGCGGAGGTAACGTGCAAAGGGTTATTGCCGATCTGGACAAGGCGAAATGAGACTCCAGATGATCCAGGAGGTCCTCCATATCCTCAACCATTTGCTTGCTGGTGTGACCCTGAAAAGCACACCTTTCTTATCACAAATGATATCCAGGAACCTCTTTTATTTATTAAAAAATAGCAATTTTCACAGGCGTTTTTTTGCATTTTCTTTGATTTTAATATTGTCATTGTTAATAAATTAATAAAATTACTCGATAAATATCCTCGGCGCCCAAAAGGATCACAACTTTATTAGCCAAAGCCTGAATTTTCGACAGAGAACGTGTGCATTCCTTGATGGTTTGTCCAGAAACGCAGAGTCCACTGTGCAAAGCTGTGTTTGCTAAAAAAAAAGGATTTTATTGGAGCAATAATAAAAAAAAGGAAAATGTGACATTTTTTTTAACGAGACTCACGTCCTTTTCTCCAAATGGTCGTGCCTACATTTCGAATGGCCAGTTGCAAAAAAAAATCGTCGCCTATCAGAAGCTTGCCACCCACGATGGGCTCGCAAATGACGTCCTTTGGATCAAGAAAAAAAAATTATTGAAATAGTGATAAATAATAAGAAAAAAAAAAAATTTCACAATATTAAAATTACCACATTCTGAGGTTTCTCCATAATTTTCACTGGATGATTGTATTCCTCTTCATACCAACGTTCATAATCACTAATATCGTATGGACAGTCACCAGAATTTTCTATTTGGAGTGAAATAATTATTTCTATTAATCAATTAATAAAGTAAACACGAAAACAATTATGCAAATGCGAAGAATAATTACTGCCATTTCGTTGTTATCGAGACTCAGATTAATTACTACATAAAAAAAAAATTATGAATAATTATGTTCGAATAATTATTGACAAAAATTTTTTCTGAATCTCCTTTACGAAGTGTTCGTCCAATATTTCGTAATTACCTTCACCATCCGAAGGTGTGCGATCATAAATGTGATTCCAATCACGAAGTCGGTTTTTCGCCTCGTTTTTTCGTCTCTTCTGCGCTTTTCGTGTTGGTCTGCCTTCGCTGACAGCCTTTCTCTTCCAATTGCGTTCTTCAGCGGGCGATAATATATTGTTACGACGAGCGATGCTCTAAAAAAAAATGATGTAGTTTAAGAAATTCATAAAAATGATTATCCGTGTAATTGATTATAAAAATTTGGATAATTACCCTCGTGCAACGCAAGCCACTGTAACGATCCTTTTGTCGTTCAACCATATTCGATATGTGAGCAGTTTTAGCATTGGAAACCTTGTAAACGAGCACCTGATCTTCATTGCGTACCTTAACAAGGTCCTTAAGGGTGCCGAGGTATTCGTAGAGGCTGTAATATCCCAGGGCGAGATAAGGGATGTAATAGCCCGTGAACTTGAAGAACGCGTCTGCGTGAGTGAATTATTAATTATTCCAGTGTTAATTAATTGCAAATTAAAAAAAGAAAAAATTTAGTCGACTGCAAATGTTACCATCGAGTTCATCCGCTTTGACTCCTCCCTTGTGAGACACAATTAAGGCCCTTAAGAGCGTTCCTGTCTCTTCCATTCTTCAGGGCTGCTCGATGACGATTTTCACAATGATTTGCGTGATCCTCACTCGCTGAAATTCAACAGGAAACTGATACCATCGACGAAGAGCCTTCCGATACTACGCAGGACATTAATCCATGGATTAGCCGATTAGTCAGTCGAGACCTAAGCAAAAACAAGTTCATTCATCCGCTGAAATACGCCGAACTGTATTTCCATTCAAATATCGAATTCTCGGAATTTGCGCCGATATATTGAGCAAAGTATACTATACTATTTGATACTATAATGAATATACTATACGATACTATAATGAATTGAAATTCGTGGGAATTTGTTTCGTCGTATGCGCGGAAAAATAATATTTTATTTAGCGGAAATTGTTCGCTTTGTTTTTATGAAAAATTGAAGGGAATTGAAAATTGTTAATTAAATTTTAATCATAATTTGTGAGGAATAATCGTGGAAATTGTGTTTTTTTTTTTTTAAATTATTGTGGTAATTAAATTTTCTTACGAAAAATGGGAAATTAATCCGGAGGCAATTATTAAATTGCGTTTAATTAGCGAATAAAATGTGATTGAATGTTGAATTGAGTGATTAAAATTGTGGAAGTAGTTAAATTTGCCGAAATCACTTGGAAATGATCGAGACAATAACAACGAGTCTTCAATAGACAACATGAGCTTGGAAATGTGTTGGTAGACTCGCTGGAAAGGCGAGCGACCGCTCGATCTATTTATAAGCCTGTCTATTATCTCGGAATATTCGCGAAGCGAAATGTGCCCTACGCGTTGACGACCCTCTGGACGTTCTTACGCATATTTATAGCTCTATGTTGGTTGTGATTGTTTTTTCGGTCCTTCCTCTCACCGTTTACCGACCAGCTGCTCCAAAACGGACGGAAAATCACCCCCGCGTTGATGGATGGGACCAAATGGTCAAGTTCATTACTGGGCTCAAGGTAAGAGCTTTCAAATATTTTGTCGAAAGTATAAAATATTTTATCGAAGATATAAAACATTTTATCGAAAATATAAAATATTATGTGGAAAATATGAAATATTTTATGGAAAATATAAAATATTTTATCGAAAATATCAAATATTTTGGCGAAAATATAAAATATTTCGACGATGAAATAAAATGTTCAAATAAACCATTTATTTGAATACATAATATATCCAATTGTATTTCTCCCTTAGTTCATTAATTGATTAATAGATTTTATTTATTTTACATTGAACGCCCTTGAAAACAATAAAAATGAAGGAAAATTAATGATATCGCTTCTGCAGTAGATTTTTCGACATAACGCAATATCCTGACGCAACAATACGTCCAGATTTACGGTGTGTTCATTTCCTCTCTTCACCGTACATGACACTGAAACAAAAGCTTAACAAAACGTCAAAAAGGCAAAAAAATCAAAAATGTATTAAACCCAAAACAACTAAAAAAAACGTAATCCAAAGAGTCCTGTGAGTCCATAACGCATAATACCCGACGATCGTCACGTATACAGCGATCGCCGGGTGTGAGTCAGCGTGACCTTGAAGCTAATCCTCCAGGAATTGATGAATTGCGCAAGAAGCCCGTAGTTTTGCGAATATATCGCAATAACCCCCTAATCTACGCGAATACCCCACAAAAACCTTCAAACTACCCCCTTTAACGTAATATCGAACAATCCTAAAAAACACGAGTCATTGCATCATAAAATAAAAATCGAAAGTACGCAATATTGCGTTTTACCGGCGATTCGTAATTCCCGCCAAAAGCGGAGTCGATAAAAGCGGGTCACGTGACGGGAGGGGAGACGAGGGCGTCCCCTCTCCGCCGGCGCGAGCCAATGAGCGTCGCGTTCGCACGGCGCACACGCGAGTTCGACGCCGGTTATATTAGCGTCCGGTTGCCCTTCAAATGACACTACTTCCGTGCTATCCGAGGTGTGAGCAGCTCCGTGTCTTACGTAAGTACGCAACAATTGATCGTACGATACTTCGTCCTCGGTGTAGATATGACGGTAGTGCAAAAACAAGGTATCCAGGCCCTGAAGAGGTTGCGGAGGCTCGCGAAGGTCATCCCGAAGATTTGTGCTTCGGTAAAACATGAAAAAAACGTCGCCCGACCGATTCGTACGTGAAATTCCGGGGCAAAATGGACCGGGGAGATAAAACGCTGCGCGCGTTATCTCGTTTCTCGCGTTCAGCCAAGGCATCGATCGTCTCCTGTGACGTTCCGGTTATTTGCACTCTCGCGAGAGGTCCGATCGATACAGTGACCTTAAAAAAAAAAAAAAACGTTTTGAAACCGGTGACCGTTACAACAGCGAAACCGTGACGAGATTGCAACTCGTTAAAATCACTTCCCGTTGCATTTTTCGCGTTACCTTTTTTTTTTTCTCCCACCGCATTCTTCAGCAACGATTTTTTCCTAACGCTTACATCGTCACGATGTAACCAACGACGCGTTGCTATGATGTAACGAACGTTTCCCGTGTTCGCCACTCGATAACGATGAGGATTAAGATGCGTTGTTTTTTTTTTTTTTGTCTTGTACCAAATTTGTGATTGATCGTCATTCGTTACGGTAATTGATCGGCTATCGAGATGTCGAGGCGTGGCCGACGACTTACGTTTTTATGTAGCAACGGGAAAGAGGTAACGACGACTATTTGCAACACGTAATCGAGCCAACGACGGACAGCGCGTCATTTATTTCGCTAGAGGGACGAGCTGCGTCGGGTCCTCGTTGCGAGAGGCGATGCTGCGGACGAGATCTCTCGGCGGTCCATCGTATCGACCCCAATTCTCCATCTCGGTCGCGGTCACGTTGGTACACTTGGCGATTGGCCGGTTGGCTGAGGGGCGGAAGAGGGCTGCAGGCCTCACGGCCAAAGCTACCCCCCCTTCCGACCTTCGTTGACCTCTGCCACCGACGCAGACCTCTGCCAAAACGCGGTGAATTGCATAGGAAAACCGGATCAACGCGCGGCCGTTCCCACGGGAGATGTCATCTCCCGGCTTTATTTCTGGTTTTGCTGGAGGTTTTGCTTATCAATGAGGGGCGGAAGAGGGCTGCAGGCCTCACGGCCAAAGCTACCCCCCCTTCCGACCTTCGTTGACCTCTGCCACTGACGCAGACCTCTGCCAAAACGCGGTGAATTGCATGGGAAAACCGGATCAACGCGCGGCCGTTCCCACGGGAGATGCCATCTCCCGGCTTTATTTCTGGTTTTGCTGGAGGTTTTGCTTATCAATGAGGAGCGGAAGAGGGCTGCAGGCCTCAGGGCCAAAGCTACCCCCCCTTCCGACCTTCGTTGACCTCTGCCACTGACGCAGACCTCTGCCAAAACGCGGTGAATTGCATCGGAAAACCGGATCAACGTGCGGCCGTTCCCACGGGAGACATTTTTTCCCGGCTTTATTTCTGGTTATGCCGGAGGTTTATCGTAAACGCTAGGGTTCAATTCGATTGATAACGATTTTGAGAATTTCGTAAAAAATTTGTGGCCGATATTCGATTTTTCCGAATAATTGGATTAATTATAAGGCGACTGTAAAACAGTAACAATATTTGATTAACTTATTATTGTTTTATACATTTTTTTACGAAATGTTCATGGCAATTTTCGAAATTTAATACAATACACAAAATTGGCGGAATAATTGACCAAAGCAGGTGATTTATTTCATGTTAGTTAATCTCGTGCGAAAGGTTATCGTCTTATCATTCGTTTTATTAAACCGCGCAAAATGAGCCTGATGAAGTCGTCGGTTGCCGCGCAAACGCCGATCGATTACCGGATATTGAGAGTAGCGCTGTGATTTAATCGCGGACAATGCGAAGGATATTCGTAATCGCGATTAGCAGAGATTACATGTTTATTCAATTGCGGAGTGATAATAATAGTGATTCTCATTATTACAGCGAGAAATAAATAATCATGAGCAAAATCGGAATCAACGGATTCGGACGTATCGGACGTCTCGTCCTGAGGGCCTCCATCGAACGTGGAGGACAAGTCGTTGCCATCAACGATCCCTTCATCGGTCTCGACTACATGGTCTACATGTTCAAGTACGATTCGACCCACGGCCGATTCAAGGGCGAGGTCAAGGCCGAGGACGGCGCCCTCGTCGTAAACGGCAACAAGATCGCCGTCTTCAGCGAGCGCGACCCCAAGACCATCCCCTGGGCGAAGGCTGGCGCTGAATACGTCGTCGAATCCACCGGAGTCTTCACCACCATCGAAAAGGCTTCCGTAAGTATTCGAATCCCCAAAATTCTCCTGTTATTTTATACATTTTTATATTCCGACCTGCACGACAATTTGTTATATCAAAATACAAAAAGGTAAAACCGCTTTTTTTTCTTTTATCGTGGCAGTTTTACGTGACCAAGTATAGCGCGGATTTCAATTTGCCGATAAAAGATAACTGAAGTTACAGAGAATAATTCAAATTGTTCTCAAGCATCGCATTATTATTTTTTTGGAAAATCCGCCTGTAATGTTAGATAAAATGAAGAATTATTTGGCAGGCTCACTTGGAAGGCGGCGCCAAGAAGGTCATAATCTCCGCTCCGTCCGCGGACGCGCCCATGTTCGTCGTCGGCGTGAACCTCGACGCTTACGACCCCAAGTTCAAGGTTGTCTCCAACGCCTCGTGCACGACCAACTGCTTGGCTCCTCTCGCCAAAGTCATTCACGACAACTTCGAGATCGTCGAGGGTCTCATGACGACCGTTCACGCGACCACCGCCACCCAGAAAACCGTTGACGGACCTTCCGGCAAGGTAAATTACGTTTACGCCAAAACTATTCATTTTTTGAGTACAAACTCATGAAAAATTGGAGATATCGGAGAACAACGCCCAAAAATTCGTGATAAAATGCCACTCGAAAAAAATTCCAATATTTCAGCTGTGGCGTGACGGACGTGGTGCCGCCCAGAACATCATCCCCGCGGCAACCGGAGCGGCCAAGGCCGTGGGCAAGGTCATTCCTGCCCTGAACGGCAAGCTCACCGGCATGGCTTTCCGCGTGCCGGTCGCGAACGTCTCGGTCGTCGATTTGACCGTTCGCCTTGGAAAACCCGCGACGTACGACGCGATCAAGGCCAAGGTCAAGGAGGCCGCCGCCGCTGGACCTCTCGCCGGAATCCTCGGTTACACCGAGGACGACGTCGTCTCCTCGGACTTTATCGGCGACAATCGCTCGAGCATCTTCGACGCCCAGGCCGGAATTCCGCTCAACGATCAATTCGTGAAACTCATTTCCTGGTACGACAACGAGTTCGGCTACTCAAGCCGCGTCATCGATCTCATCAAGTTCATGCAGACGAAAGACCAGTAAATTATTTTTTGGGCTCCGAGCGTCGAATCGTAGCGCGGGGCTCGCGGAAGGTCGTACAAAGAAAATAATTCGCGCAATCTCCGGCCCTCCTCCCCCACCCACCACCCACCCCCCTGACAATTTCGTAACTCTCGTTGTAACGGAGATACATCGAGTTGTTCGAGCGTTATCATTCGGAAAAAAAACAGTAAAAAGCAGAAAAATACGTCACGGTTTTAGACAAGTAGTTGTTGTGAAAGAGGATCGGAGGCTCGCGGAGACGCCCGGCAAGTAATCGATCTCGCACCGTGGCGTAATCGGTGTGTGTGTGTGTGTGTGCGCGTGGGTGTGTGTTTTCGCAAGCCGCAGACCGAGAAATAAAACGATACGCCGGAGCAGGCTCTGGAAATCGTGTTCCCAACGAGTTACGGAATTAAAAATGAAAGATGTTAAGCATTAATTGATATGTAGTCGAGCCTTCGCGACACAATGAGATAAAGAAAGACAAAAAGAAAAAAAATGAACTCGCCTCCGCGAAAGCCTCGGTCCACGATCGTCGTTATCATCTCGTATTATCACGAGGTCTTGTAAAATGTGAATCGCAAAGAAAATGAAAATAAGCATTGTAACTTTTATCGACAATTGTACTGAAAAAAATATGTTATGTTAAAAGTATCGTGAATCATTCACCGAACGAGCGGCGGACAAACGGTTGATCGTCGATTAATCTTGGATTTTGTCGTCGTCGTCGTCGTTCGATTATCTTATTTTTCATTCAACATCATCGACGTCAATAAAAGTTGTTACATCCCTAAAACGATTTTTGCTTTTTTTTTTCGATATAACTATCCTCAAGCTCCGATTTTGAGATATTGTTTCCATATTTTTGTTTGTTTTCTTTTTTTTTTCAAGCGTCGTTTATTCCGCACCGCGGCAAACTACACAGAAATTAGAGTCGGATTAGTCGCCGGGAATTAGTTCGGCACATTAATCTTATATACATTATACACCGCCTTTTGTACAATTACAAAAATGCTTGTTGATCGAATTTATGGTCGCAGCTGACAGACGTTGGAGGATTTATCGCGATAACTATCAGTCCGCAAGATCACCGATCATAATTCACGGTGGTTAGACAATAATAATAATAATTAATACAAAATATAGCAACTTATGGCACAGAGTATTTTAATAGTAATAATTTAACGACTCGTGAATTTGTATAATACATTATAATATTAATCGAGAATAGCTAATAGGTCACCAAATGACGGTCCGTCACGGGATAACTAGATTAGTGTACGGACGTCGAAAACGGACTAAAATCACAAGCCGGTGAATACATCGACACTTTGTTTTTTTTTTTTTCTTTTTTTTTCTTTTACTTTTCTTCACTTAATCTCTACATTTCTCGTGATTATCCCGAATCTCTCGTTAATCGCCGATCGACATTGAAGCACTCGTAAGATCGATTAAACAGGAACTGACGAATCGCGGTCTCGTGTGCCGCCGATTCCGTATTTTCAAGACCTCCGGGAATTAACCCCGCCGAAGTCTTCTTTTCTTCTAATACTTATTTACAAATCGAGCTCTAACGCACTAAATTATTGTATACGAGATACGATAACGCTTTCTTTTTGTTTATCCTCCAATTGACTCGCAAGCGAAAGACTTACCGCGCTTCCGAGAGTTGAGCTTTTTAATCCATTGATATGAGAGACAAAACCGTATTTTTTGAAAATAATCTTACAACTCTAACAACAAAATTGTCCGTGATAATGATCTTGTTTCCACGACGAATTCAAAATTGTAGGCAGCACAAAAAAAAAGCAACGAAACTTTTGAGTATGACGTCAGGATATTGCAAAAACCTTTAGCGAAAACTTTTCTGGACGGAGGATCGAAAAGTCTGTTTTTGCAGGAGGATTTTGGAAATCAACATTTTTTTTTACGTTGAACGACGAAAAATTCAGACTTGTTCTATTTTTTTTTTACTTTAATGTCCGCCAGTGAAACAGATTATAAATCCATTCGGTTTTTGTCTCCGATAAAAATGTATTTAGAAAGCCACGACATAAAGAGACGATGTGCGTCAGCGCCGCGAGAGAAATTTGATTATATAGCAATACGAAAATACATTTTGGCTCCGTTTGGTGTGAAGTCGACGAAGTTTAGCCGTGTGTATAGTTTCCTCATTGTGTAACATATTATATTCTTGTAAACTACAACGATCGTTATGCTTTTACTTCTTCTTTCTCATTCTTTCTCCCTCTCTCTCTCTCTCTTATTTTCTGCTTCAAGATCTCTATGTTCTATGTACTTCGACGCCCAGCGTGTATAAATAACTTTCAAGGAGGGGGAGGAGAAAAGACAGTGGCAATGTAAGCTTGACGAACACATTAATTAGCAGTGGCGAAGAGGACGATAGTTATCGACTTGAGTCGGAACAGCGCGATTGGTTTTTACCGCAATCGTTTCCGTTCGAGACTAGCACGAAGTGTAATATTAAATGCCTCAGAGTCAGGCATTTATTCGGTTACGATTACGAAGAAAATAAAGTGAGTAACGTATTATTTCTAACGATTTTTCGGTCGATATTCGAGCAATTCTCATCTGACGTTAGCTGTCGAATTAAGAAAGAGTCTCGATAATCAACGTACAGTTTTTTCCAAGACAAGTTCAATGACAAAATGAGAGAAATAACGGATAAGCAACGCGGATTGATGCGCTTTGCGAGTTTTCCACTCGACAAATGCCCGACTCTGTGTCGCATCGTGTACACGCGTAGCGCAGTGTCGTTGATAAGAGACGAAATAATGAGTGAAAGGGTGAAACGTACGCTGCGGTGAATTTGCGGGTGCGTAAAGGATAAATCGACGTGCAGTGGGGGAGAAAGGATCAGGTTATGAGCAAGAGTTTCGCACGGAGATTGATTCGTTCCTGCAATGCGCCGGCGAGTTCGCGAGTCAATTCCTCGCAGACGAGTCGTAGTTCGGAGTTCTTTTCGCGCAACTCTTGAAGGGTCAACGTCCTCTCTTCGTCAGCCTCGTCTTTTCCGGGGTCCTCGTCACCTTCGCGACGCTCTGTACGAATGACAAATTCTTATCACCCGCTAACTTTACGCTGCAGTGCATCGCTACATATCCTAAATGTACTTACTGGGACTAGGTTTTCTGTAGACTTGAAAAGCACCGCAAACTCCGGCGAATTGCTGCGACTGCGGAGCGCTGGCTTCCAAATTCGCGAGCTGACTCTCGGCGGTGTCTCCTTTTGGGGAGAAGTGCGAGAAATCGGCTACGAAACCTTGGCTCTCGCTCATAGTTCTGTGACCCTCGCCTTCGCTCCTCTGGCCTACCAACTTACGTGGAGAGGTCTGTAGAAAAAAGGTATTATTTCAGACAGATTGCATAGGAAAGAGATGTGAAATTCCGGCTAATTTCACTCACAATTCCGGGCGATACTCTTGGTGGCACAAGTGGCGGAGCTCCGAGGAAATTTTGTCCATTTTTACCTGAAGCGAAAATGATATCAATCGATGATAGTGAAAATAATTGTGCATTACAGCGTGGAATTACGTCTTGCCCATTATTTAACGTACCTAATTTATTGAGATCAAGACTAGAGCTTCGGGTGTGCGTTCTGTAGGGTCTAGGAGGTGGAGGAGGTGGCGGTTCTTTCTTTGGCGTGACAACGAGGGCCTCCTCCGGTGGCGGAGGTGGTTTTTTGGCGAGTGGCCTCTGCACGAGTGTCACGCCGGAATGTTGAGGGTCTTCGTCACCGAGAGTAACGGTGCCGTTGCTGCTGCTGCTGCCGTTGGCGCTCGAGGCGAGAATCGCGGCCTCGGGGGTCAGTCTCAGTGGTACCGGATGCAGTATCTTTGGATCGCGTTCGACCGCGGCTTTTTGAAAATCAAAATTCACGGGTTTCGGTCCGGGACTAGTGAGGGATCCGCTCGTGCCCGTCGGTGAGTCGACGAATTTCGTCCATTCCTTGCTCTTCTCGCGAGTCGCTTTTGCCGGTGAACCGGTGATTACAGTGGCGGCCGGCGGCGGAACTGGAGGAGGAACAACGGCAGCCGCCGCTGGAATTACAACGGGAATAGCCAACGAAGGTGGAAGAACATCCGGCAGAGGGACGGAATTTTTTCGCAACACCACGAGATGCATCGCCACGTAGAATTCCTGCAGACTCAAAGCTCCGTCCCTCGTCACGTCCGCTAATTGCCAAATCCGTCGCAATTCGGCGACGGGAAGCCGGGATTTCTCGAAAAACGTTCGAGCCACTGTACCAGCGAGTAGACCCTCGGGATCCGGTTGTAATTGGGCGAATTGAACGGTGTAGTAATCTCGCTGCTCGTCGCTTATCACCCACACCTCTTCCGGAGGAAAAGCACCGCTGTCGCCCTCTCCGTCACCCTCGTCGCTGCTGTGCCTCTCGGAACTCTCCTCTTCGGTTCCCAGCAGTTGCCTCTGCTCCTCCGACACCAAAAGACCCTGCCAACTTCCTGAAACGGAGGCCAGTATCGGATCTCCCGCCATTATTCCATCGTTTCGCTCCTGGGTTACGCTGTTCGTCGGCGTCGGAGAATCCGTGCTTCCCCCTGTCTCCCTGGGAGACTCAGCCTCGCTTTCGCTCTCCGTTGTGCTTTCGGGCAGCCTCGAACCAGACCTGCCCTTCATCGTAACGCCCGGCTCCAGACTTCTCCTGCCCTCCTCGTCTTCCGACGAGGGCCACGTGAACCTCGGTAACGCTGTTATTATATCCAGCGGAGCCGTCACCGCGTCCCTCTGTATATCGACGCCTGCTTGGTGAGCCGCCACCAGTTTCAGAGCTGCGTAGAACTGATTCCTACGAAGGTGCGTTGTGCATTTGGGACCAGCGCAGACGTCAAGAATCTGCGAAAGTTCAACGACAATCAAACTCCACGTGCAAACGTTATTAACGTACATAGAATCGCCAAATATTTACCCTTTTGATCCCCCAATTTTATCCAAAACATACAACAATCTAAACGTAACATTTGCCTCCAGCGCAATTATCAAGAATATAGAAAAATGCAACAAAAATCATCCCAAAGACAAGCACAGATTCTACACTTCTCTCGCAACTACCCAAAAACAAGATCTAAAAAGAAACACCGTATATTTACATTTTCTAATCCACGCACTCAAATTCTTTCATACGCCCCAAGCCCAAAACCCAAACAATTTCCATTGTCGCACTAACTCGGCTCTTCGAATACCATTAAACCCCTACGATCCACTCCGGGCTAACCTCTCGTTTAGCTTAAACCGCGATCAATTATCAAGAATATAGAAAAATACAACAAAAATCATCCCAAAGACAAGCACAGATTCTACGCTCTCGCAACTACCCAAAAACAAGATCTAAAAAAAAAACACCATATATTTTCATTTTCTAATCCACGCACTCAAATTCTTTTATACGCCCCAAGCCCAAAACCCAAACAATTTCCATTGTCGCACTAACTCGGCTCTTCGAATATCATTAAACCCCTACGATCCACTCCGGGCTAACCTCTCGTTTAGCTTAAACCTCGATTAATTTTAGAGATATTTACCTTCACCGTGACATCACGGGGCAAATTAGCGGAGCGCAGTAACTCGGCCGCCTTGACAACGGGAACCAAATCGTGATCGGGTTCCTCGCAGCAGTAGAGAAATATGTCACCGTAGTACCGGTGCTCGGTTTCGGTCAGCTGTAGATTAGCTTCGGAGATGAACTCCCAATTCATTTTGGCAGGGCTTCCTGAGGCTCCCGATTCCCCGAGGTCCTCGTCGTGGCTTCCGTCGTCCTTGTTTTTTTTGTTTTTTTCTCTGGGTTAACTCACCGAATACAGGAGAGTATCTTGGCCCTGCGAAGGCGAACCTTATTTAATATGCGGTGGAGAGAGGAGCGCACAAACCGCCCGAACGGACGCGCTCTGCTTATCACCGAGGCCGTATCAATTCGAGCGCATTGCTCGCGCGCGCGCGCGCACGAGAGAGAGAGAGAGAGAGGCTCTCTAATCCTCGTCCGCCCGATTTATATTCCTCTTCCGCACTCGTCAATCCGCCGCGGAAGAGACACGTTACTTTTCCGTACGGTTAACTGGGCTGTCGCGTTTCATCGCGAGACCACTGCTCGACACCTTCACTCGTCCGCCATTTTTATTATCGCGCGGCGTTTGACACAACGAGCAGCGGATGTGCAACTGCACACGGCGAATATTTCGCCCCCTCAAACGTTCACGCCGCGAGTTTCGCTTTGTTCCTGCTTCGTTATGATGTAAATCGGGCCTTTTTTTGTTTTGTTTTTCAGAAACTCAAGAAAATAGCTGGAAAATTGCGGGTTATGTTACTCGTTTTACGGGGATTCGATGTCTCGGGCATATGACTGTCAGACCGACAGTTGGTAACGCCGGAAATTGTGACTAAGGGACTGTATGGCGGATGAGTGTGTACGATTTAAAAAAAAAAAGCTTCTGCTCGTCGCTGTAGATTGTAGATTCGGTTAATCGGGAGAAAGTAACTGAATTTTCGATAAGAATTTCGCGACAATAAACGATTCATCGCTGACAGTTGGTCGGCCCTGAAATTATCACGGGGACACTGTACGTCGAATGAGGTGCGATAAAAAAAGCTCGTCGCTGACGCTCTCACATTATTCCCGAGGGAATAACTGAATATTCGATAACCATTCACAACGAAACCGGCATCGCTCACGAATCTCTCGGTTATCAAACGAGTGTTAACAGCTATGCGAATTATTCGTTAGTTCGAATTAGCGATTTCTCGCTAAATCGCATCACTGAAAAATGTCCATCTTCGCGTCCGGCGATTAAACGATTTGAGGATGTAAAAATATAGTCTGAGGAAAATCTTTTATTCATCTGGGTTTTACAATCAGAATACGTTCCGATTTGAAGATACATTTTAACGATCGATGCTTTCACAGTGTTTCGCACGTGTTATGCAATGAATATCGAGTGAAACAATGCTTTTTTTTTTTTTGATAACACGCTATAATAGCTACAAAGTCGATTCGGTAATGTGTAAATTAAAAAACAGTGTAACTATACATCGCCCGGCTGATAATAATAAAAACAACCACTCCAATTATTGTTATTTTACGGTGTTTGCGGTCGGCGCATTGCGCATCGTTCGATTCCGATATCTTTTGTATATAATTACGAAACACGAAAATTCTGTGCATGCGCACTGCGTATCACGGCTACAGACTTTGAATATCGGAGCGTGAAAGGAGAGTCCGGAACGTTGGTAAACTTATTGGTATGACTAGAGTGAGGGAATTGCGTATTGCGCACACGCGTGCGCTTTTCAATGTACCGATATAACACTATCGAATACCGATAAGGCTCGATCGAATAAAGGCCGAGCGGCGTGCGTATGATTAACATATTCAAGGTCAACTCCTAGCGGAAGCGCAGTCAGTTACAATAAATGCGACCTTAAATGGTCCGATCGATAATCCCGTTTCTTGGATTACCGATCTATTGACTCGCAGCGACGATCGCTCTAATTCCCGGGCGATTTAAAAATGGTAATTAATCACTGCATCAGTTTTCATTCTTCGGGCTTTTTTTCCCGGTGGCGAAACGACCCGCCGACTTTTGATGCTGCTGCTGCTGGGACGATTTGTGTTTTGACGCCTGATCGGCAGAAAATCGATCGTCTCGCGGACTCTCGACGACGTTTTCGAAATCCCAGGACGCGAAATGCTCCTCGAAGAGCTCCTCCAATTTTTTCGAGAGCGAGTCGACCTTCGCGATGCGTTCACTATCGTTCTACAATAAATCGGTAAGGCTATTAAATTTTTATCTGTCATTGAAGGTGTTTGAAAAACGAGCTCAAATATTATACTGACCTTGTGATACAGTTTGGAATTGTTAATAATTCTCCTGAAATCTCTGATGACATGATCGACTTTGTGATAGATCCGATTTTTCAATTTGTAACCGATTGTTTCCAGGAACATTGGACTTTTTATGATTTTGCAGTAATCTTCAATCTGCAATTAAATTGCATGTAGATAATTTTTTTATAGGGACTACAAATTTTGTTAATCATTTTGCTGACCGTTTCAGATAATGTACCGACTGCGTTCGAACTCGGATACTTGAGAACTTGCGCACCTTCCATTTGCCAGACAGTTTGATGAATCGTCGCCAATTTATTGAGCGCCAATGGGCTGAGAGTTTGACGTCTTCGCGAACTGTACCAAACGGACCAGCCACGATCGGCTCTCGATTTAGTCTCAACGAAACCCGCGCCGATTTCCTCCTTCTTCTTCGTCTGCGTCTTCGCGCCGCCGATTTTGGTAGCGTCCTCGCCGCAGAAATTTTCCTTGGCCATTTTTTTGTTCGAAAAGCCTTCCTCACTGTCCTTCTCTTCAAGGTCCCGCGACAGTCTTTTGCCCGTCATTTTCCTCGGCTTGTGGACCACCTGAAACGTCTTCTCACTCTCCTTCCTCTGAGACTTTCTTCCTGGTACCGGAAGTACCGAACTTCTGATCGTAGGGCCACCGAAGCCTGCCGATCTCGTTTGTCGAGATCGGCAAGAATCTTTTTTTCCGGCGGGACCAGATTTCCCAGCGGAACGTCTCACAGTCTCGGAGTAAGTGGCTCGGCCAACGAATTCGCCACTCGTGTCCACGAGAGACCCTGAAGAAGCTTGACGAGTGCCGGAAGTCGACCTCCCTCTGCTTTCACAGCTTCGGGGACTTTCCTCCGTGAGATTTTCTTGAAAACTGTCTTCAAGATTCTTCACTGGAACCCCGGAACCATCGACCTTGTCATTGACGCTATTCTTCATGGGTTCCGGTGTCGAAGTAACGACCTGACGATCACGATGATCTTCATGAATGGAACTGTTCAGGGAACCGCCGATCGTGCTCTCGGCGTCAGACTCTTCGGTATTAATTTTGCTGGCTATGCTTGCGTTGTTCAAGGTCCTGATGAGCCACGAGTCGGTCTTGAAGTTGGTTTTGATTGTGGGGTTGGTCTTCGGCACTTCAACGTCTCGATGAAGCTCAGACTCCAGTGAAAGTTTGCAGGTGGAATCCGAATCGTCTTCGGAAGCTTCGTAACTGGAAGCCTCCGAGAGATTGACTCCAGTCGGAGCTTTATCGATAGTTCTGGTCTCCGAGAATCGATCATCAGCTTCAAGGTATCCGTCTCTTGGTTCCTGGGCCTTGTCATTGAACTCCTGATTTCCCGAGGCGCCATTTCCAGCGGCGCTAGACTCTTTGACGTTGAGAGCCTCGAGGAGAATCTCCGCGGAGGCGCAGGCAGCTTGCCAGGCGACGTCCTGTCGAGTTTCCTGACTGGCGAACGACCTGACACGACGCAAGATCCTTGGAGAACTTTCCTGTGAGAAATTCGCTGGAGGAGGAACGATTGGAGACGCTGGAAATGGAATTTTGATGGCAGTCGTGGTGCTGGTGGTCGTTGAGGACACTTGGACCGAAGAAGATATCACCAAGGACGACGAAGAGGTGGATATGTGATGATTCTTCACAGCCGAAGCGTTATAAGTGATTCCGGGAGCATTGCGACTGCTTTGAGCTCGTGGAGTTTGATTGTTTACCCGGGGACCACCGGAATTGTCAGTTCTTCGAGGGTTTTTTCGGTGATGCCTCTTTTTCGGGACGTTGTAGCTTCCCGGCTTCATGTAAACTCTTACGTCTTCCGAACTGTCGTACTCATCAAGGTGGCGAACCTTGTAAGTCGTTCGCTTGTTGTTCAAGATATTGCAAGCGTTCCAAGGTTGACTCTGGATGGTCTGCATGTTCTGCAGGGTTTGCAATTGACGATTGCCGTCCATGTGAAGTTGTCTGTTGAGGTCCATGGCACTTCTTGAGGTTTCTTGAGGATGAGTCGACGTTCTGGTCGTCAACGGGTTGTCGTTCCTTTTGCCTTCAACTGGACACGTGATCGTGCGATGACCCGAAGAGTTTCTGACGCTGGCGAACCAAGCAGAGAGACTCGCAGTCATCTCCTTCGTGTCTCTGTTCGTCGTTGGCGTGTTTCCTTCGATCTGGCTGAGCAAGGTCATCTTGGTCCTCGGTACCACAGCCAATTCTCGCTGGCTCCCCGAAGAGTTTCCAACGTAAACTGGATCCGGCGGAATGCCTGTGATACCTTTACCGGAAATGAGACCATTTCCAAAATTGTGCTCGGGGCACTCGGCTATTCCAGTGGAATTGGGGTAACCCGGTTCGATGAAGGTCTTGTTGAGGTCGGTTTGATGTCCGCCGGTAATGTAAGTCGAGTCCAGAGCAGTTTCAGCGCCTGAGACGAGATACACACTTCCGTCGACGTTGGTGCACTGACTCGTGGTGCTTTGGTTAACCGCGAGGATGGAATCCATTCTAGGCACGCATGTTTGGGTATAGGCACCTTCGTAATTGGTACCATCGCTTCTGAGCCTGAAAACCGGTTCGTTTAAGCCTGGAACATTGGCACTCGCGTTTGGAAGTCTCGATGACCCAAAAACTAGGTCGTACTGATGTTCCTTAAGGCCCCAACGTTGTCTGTCCAATTCGCTGCAGTTTCCCATGGTCTCCATGACCTTGTTTCTCAGATGAAAGAATTCGGCGTTGAGCGAGTGTGTCGTTGAGGAGCTTATCTTCGTCGACGAATTTAAGCTATTCTTCACGCGAAATCGACTGCTACCAGAGAAACCGGGGTCGTTGTGACCCGGGGCCATTTCCGGGATTGACCTTGAGCCGTCGACGCTCGAGGACAGGTTCTCCGTGATGGTCCACTTGCTTCTGAGCTTCGTTTCCTTCTGGGATTGTTGCTGGCCCTCGAACGACCGGAAGTTCGTAGGATTTGGCGACTGTGTCGCGTACTGGAGCGTGTAAGTGGAGTCCTGATCATGTTTTCCATCGGTGGTCGATTTTGAATAATTCTCCTGGCAACGTTGCGTCGAGCCGAAGAGGGCGTGATTCGTGTAGAGGTTCACGTCACCCGGAAATGAATTGTTTGGCTGGTTTTCCTGACGACCAATTGCTTCCAGAGACCCTGAAGAGTTCATCGCATTATTCTTGTCAATTTTGACAAATGTCTTGACCAGTTCCCTGAGCAGGTCGTGGGTGGTGACTTCCCAGCTCTTAAATCCGCCCATCAAATGCCTGTCGAATTTTTCACCCACACTCGGATAGTATTGCTTGTTGAGGTAATTGTCCAAAACGAGCCAGCCATTGCTGATCCTCAGAAGAGCATTGATGAGGTCCTCGACGAATGTGTGGTCCCCGGAAAAAATGGGAAAGCAGGTTGAAGATTTGGTGACCGCTGTTTTCGTCGCGCTGGAAATATTCTCCAGCCATCCAGCTCTCGAGCTGCAGCGATGATTTCCAGAGTTCAGGATGTTCTCCGCTTCGCTGCAGCCGCAATAAATCGTTTTCCTCATTGCCTCGGGATACCGAAGAGTGTCTTCGTCATTCTCTTGAGTCTGGGTACCGATATTCCGATAATTTGGTCCCAGAGAGACTCCGTATTCGGTGCAAAAGTCAGCGAACGATATGTTGGTTTTGTTGGCGACGTTGTCACCAGCGGCACCGCTGAACGACGGTGAATTCTCGTTTCTTCCACGGTAATCGTCCTTCCCAAGGTCGTTCGATGAAGCTGTGTTGCACAAAGCTGATACCATCTTCTCAGCCTCGATGGTGAAGTCGAAACTCGCGGCGGATTCGTCGGAGTAACGTTCCTCCTGGCTCTTCGAGGTGCTCGATGGACCCTGACGATGTTCCTGAAGAGGCGAGGCAGGAGCTCTCGAAGTTCTCGCGCTGTTGGGAACCTTGTGGAAATAATGGATTGTGAAAATTACAATTGGAAAATCAACACTTTTACCATTAGAAGTTGATGTACCTCAAAAATATTGTTAGGGCTTTCCCGAGCTGTGTGAACAGGCCATTCCATGTTTTCCTGTCTGGGACCAATTAACTGCTGCTGCTGTTTCATCCCACCAGGTATCGCCAAATTCCTTGGACAGGTCATGTTTTGACCATCAACGCTGGTAACCACCGACAATTTGTCTCTGGGTGGAGCAGCGAAGGTCAATGTCACCGGTGGATTTTGGAATATCTGACCGACACCCTGAGGAAGAGCTTGTCCAGCGTTAATCTGACCACACGCAGGACCCGAGAGGTTCGAGTAAGGATTTCCAGCATTGGTCAGCTGAAACGCAGGCTTGGGATTGATGGTTTGAAGGCTGCAAGTGTTCGCCGCTGAGACATTGTAGTAAGAGGCTTGATGTTGGCCTTGAAGAGCTTGTCGATGATGCTGAGGTGGCTGAGGACGTTCCGGAAGTAGGCAAAACGCTTGGGGGACATCAGGAGGCTTGAAGTATGGCTGAGGAATCAAGGTGAGCGCAGATGCTGAGGAGTACGGGTCTCCCGGTCCGTACGAAGGACTCGCGAAGCTTGAAGAGGCCACCAGAAAGGAAGTTCCGGGTGGCGGAGCTCCAGGTGCCGTTTGATTCGTCGGGCATTGGTCGAAGAGGACCAAAGGCTTGGGCAAGTAGGACAATGGTTGGTGAACATGTTGGGGTATCGCTTGGCAATATTGCGGCTGATGGTTGGGCTGATGATGATGATGACCACGCAGGGATTTGCTCTTAGGCTGCCATTTGGGGCCTTTCGTTTGACGAATCGGAACTGGGTAAACGTATTTTCAAAAATCCAAGTTTAACAACAGTAATTACGCATTTTTCTCAGTCTGATTTGGCTCTGAATTGTTTTTCGCGAAGAAAACTGTCTAACCTTGGCTTGTCAATGGATTCGAAGTTCCAGGCAATCCAGGATTTCTCTGGACACCGGAATAAACGCAATGGGGATGAAGGCTCGCTGCGCAAGGTTGAAGAGTCGTTATGGGACCGTAAATGACGTGTTGCTGCTGCGGAATGACCGAGGGAGACGGTGAAGGGCACGGAGCAAGGGATGGACTTGGACAGGATCGGTTTTGCGGTGGTGGTGGTCCCGCTGGGTGCATGTTCCGATTTTTCCTCAACCCCTAATTCCCTTCTCTGCTGTTTTTCGATTTTTTCTTCCTCACACAAACTTCCTAACCTTCGACACCTTCGTTAATCTCAAGGTTACCTCCTCTTCCACCGGAAATCAGCTGAAATTCGGGCCAATTCAGAAAGGAAACCATCGGGTACCAGGGCAAATTCGTTCGCTTACCTGCTGGAGAACGCTGATTTCAATTTAACCGGCCTCGGTGGTGTACTTGAAGACCGACAACGTCGAGGGAGGTTTGGCATAACCGAAGGCATCTTCGAGGCTGCGATTGCAACTCACGGTAACGAACAATCCGAATGCCAGCAAAGGAAAGACTTTTTCTCAGCAATCGCGTGACTTTATCCGCAGAAGGTCACGAACGATCGATGCTCTTCATCAAAACCCAATTGACGTGTCGAAAATCTTAGGAAACGAAGCCTCAAATTGCCAAGCGAAAATGGAGCCTTTGGAAATTGGGAGAATTATCAAATTGGGCATGTTACCAACGGAACCATCATGGACAAGAGCGGGACCAATTGCGGAAACAAAATTAAGGCTTCTTCGGGCAGCGAGCTACAACGATCATCAAACGACATTGAGATAAATGAAAACAATTGACCATCAAACGACATTCTTTTCTCGAAATCAGCTGGGCAAACGTGTCCAACGCTGGGGTGACAAATAATAAGCAACCATCTTGAAGTGTCGTGACGAATTAAGGTAATTTCACGCGTAATCACTCAACAAATTGGTAAAGTGCGCTCGGCCATTATATTCCAGTGACACAAAGGTCACAGGCATCCGCTTCCTTAAATGTCCAATTAGCGGGTAACGCGACGTATAAATTTTCGTGGGTAAAAAATAAGAAGACTCACGACGCATGGTGCACTCGTTTATATTAATCTTTTTCCTCTTCCTCATCTTCTCATCAACGACGCCGCGAATTACGGCTAACAATTCGTCCCGATTTCTCGAGCAATTAATTCGATAACCGCAATATTATTATTATTATTATTATCCATAATCTACGAGATCACTATAATAATGGGATTGCACTTTATCTACGACATTCGGTTAGTTATCCACTCGAGACGAGGTGACGTATGTTTATACAAGAGCGTACACACACAAGCATACGTAAATATATTATTTTTCTTATTTTCTTTTTTTTTTTTTCAATTTTTTTCCGGACGAAGAAACATCTCGCCTCCCACAATTTGTATTTGTATTCGATAGAAGAAATAGTTGAACTTCCCTAATTTATAGTTTTTTCGTGAGATTTTTTCAATAGAATTGGCAATATAGCAACTGGCGAACTTCAACAATTTTTTCGTACATGTGTGTGTCAGCGTGAAGGTGTGACAACGTTACATGAAGGTTGTGACGTCAGAGCCTTTAGGGTCCCGTGTACATTTTTATGCTTATTATAATATATTTTGTGAATTTTTTTTTTTTTTTTTTCAATTAAATCTTTGATTTTTTTATTTTAATTTTAATTATCATCGAATGCCACGAGCGAACACAAAAGTGTGGCCAAGCGATTCGATTTTAATCTCACCGAAGACGACGACGCGAGAAGTACCCTCTATTTTTTTTTTTTTTTTTTTCGATTTGTCGATTCAATTTCAATTACGAATCTTCTCTATCGTCGATTTTGTATATTTATTTAATCTCCATGTAAATAAGTGAATTTTTTTTTTTTTTTTTTCGTTTGATATTGATTGTGCGCGTTCTTCTGGATCGGATTAATTGGTTCTCATCGTTTGCCTAATTTCACGATTACGTCTCACGGACGCATTTACCTTTTGATTGTATATTTAATAATGCACGAACGCTGCCTTAATGTTATCCGGTGCGTACGCAGGCAGTGTTACGTCGGAGAATTGTTATTAGCGTTAATTCCAAAATCGAAATGTGTGTCGATGGTGTAGAAGGCGATTCCCTTCGTGTTTGCGTTGTCCAGAATTTTCGGCACAGGGACGAAAAGTCGTTTGACGATATACCGACGGTAAATATTTTTTTACGGGACGATGATTATTTTTGCTAGCCTGGAAAAATATTCTCCGGGACGACGATTATTTTTGTCAGCCTGGAAAAAAATTTTCCAGGCGAGAAAAAAAATCTTCAGCTCAGCAAAAAAATATTTAACGTCGGTACATCGGACAATTGTTCGCTGCACCAGCAAAAGATTTTTTTTTCCCGGGGCAAAAAAACATTGCTTAGCGGGTTTCTTCTCGAGCTCGACGTCTCTCGTTCAGGGACTGGACCAGATCTCAATCTCTTGGAAAATTCATCCCCCCCTGCGTCTTCCTTCTTCCGCAGTGATTTTTTTTTTCCTCTCCTCATCTTGCTCTCCTCACTGCAGGTGCTTTTCCGTCTCGCTTATGCAGCTCTTCTATTGAATTTTCGGCATGATTCGCGTGGCCGTCTTGTCTCCCGCAGCTGCGGTGATTATTCTTCCGGGAGATAACGGGGTTCGGTGGTGGGCGTGCGCGGAACGAAGGGAAAATAAATTAATAGCGTAAGTAAGCGTTAAGGGCGCTGCCGAGGAGGCAAAGGACCACCAGGACGTGGGGCACGTGCGCGTAGCTCGGCGTCGCTGCGTTACACAAATCGGTTAGGCAAGAGCACACTTCCTGTCGACCGCCGAAACCGCTGCGCTGGTAACAACGTCCCTTGTAATTTGATTCGTCGTAACCGCAGGTTCTGATTGTACGGGTTTCTGGTGGCACTGCAAAAAATAAATAAAAATTCGACGTTCAATATCTTCCCATTTCCGGAAATCCCCATGGGCACTATCCAAATATTCACAATAATTTTATTTATTGAATTAATATTTATCATACTATTATCCATTTTCGCTAAATGATTGTTTTTAATTATTCAAAGGGAAAATATTTTTCAAAAATGATTTTAGTAAAATGTAAAAAATGCAAAAGACTTTGGCTAATAATTTTTAAATAAATATTTATTCCTGTCATCCATTTATGCAAAATTATTATTTTTAATTATTCAAAAGAAAGATATTTAAATAATGATTTTAGCGAAATGTGAAAAATGCAGAAGACTATATATTTTAATAATTATATTTATTTTTTTTTCAGATATTATATATTTCTCGAACGTAAATTTCCATGGAATCTATGGGCAGTGAATAAAAATGAATAATGGACGGTCAAATGGTTTACTTACAGCCATTCATTGCGAATTCAATCGACTGAACGGTCTTGCGGCACATGGTATACTTTCCGCCACCGGGTAAAGTATCGCACTGCACTTCCAGTGCCGGAGGCGGTATTTTTTCTGCACATCGACTGTCGCTGTTGCTGTTGCAGACGAAACATTTCAGTGCATCCACGCCTGGAAAAAAAAAAATTTATTTTAATTTACAAGCACAAAAAAAATGTAGGAATAAAATAAATCCATTCCAAAAATGTATGAAGGTACAAAAAAAAAGTGGACCATCCCTTATCTTGAACTTGGGGTCAGAGGGTCATAAAGATAAGGATGACCAGGTTATTCACTATGTATTTTCGTTCCCTGTTTTTTTTTTTTTTTTTCTATTACTTCTGAAGAAATGAAGAAATGCATGTGTACAGTAGAACCTCCATTCAGACAATATTGATTCATTGATGCAACGTAGGACTCCGGCCTAAGTCTGCGTTATTTATAGACGAAGGCATCGTGCGTACGTCGACGTATATTTTCGAAACTTCCAACGCAGTGTTTCTCTATTTCTCCACTGTTTTTATGGTATCATTCATGTTTTTTTTTTAATAATTTTTTTAAGGTGTCCCCTTGATACGTTAAAAGGTTTCGGACGCCCTTAAGGGCCTTGAGTGTTGGGTTATTCTGCTGTCAGAGCAGCTGACCCTAAATTGAACATTCAGAACGAATTTTGTTGGCAATCAATCGCAGCTCGAGTTGAGCCATGACGTCAACCTCGAAACACCTAAATATAACTACATCAGATTGTTTGTGTGAAATTTTCGTGTATTTCCGTCCGGACTATAACAATTTTTTTGGCTATTCGGGGAATTCAGAAAAATAAAAAGGTAATCACGCGATTTTGGAGCACTGTTTATTTTTGTAGATATTTATAATTGTTAAACTATTTTTGGAACGTTATTTTGGCGGAATTTCGGTCCGGACTATAGCAATTTTTCTGGCAACATGGGAAATTCAGAAAAATTGGTGTAACAATTAAAATATTGCGCTAAACAAAAAGGTAATTACGCGACTTTGGAGCATTGTTTATTTTTGTAGATATTTATGATTGTTAAAATATTTTTGCCATGCAATTTTGGCGAGATTTTATTGCACTTCAAAGTGAATATTTAATTAAGCGGATCATTTTGATTTTTGACCAATTTCAACATGACATCAACCTGTTAGAATAAAAGCAGTAGCTCGTCCTCTTGAGACAGAGGTTGAATGAACTCCGCGCAGCGCGGGAGAACGAAACGCGGCTTAAAAATCAATGCGGCTGTACGTGTTCCAGAAATGTTGGTGTCTTCGTGAGGCGATCGCTCTCCTTCTCTATTAAGCTCGCTTTCATGACATGCATTCTCACTTCCCACTCTCGCATTTTTATTACCCTTCCCTACTCCACTAACCATTGTAGGTCATCTGCAAGAGCTACATAACACTTTATTGCCCGGAAACTGCGCCTCCACCTAACTCATCAACTGCTCACTGGAAACCCCATAACAAATTCACATATCACCGAAAATCAAACTATCAAATTACAAATTAATTCAGAAGTGAAATTGATCATAAAATAGTAATTATTTTTAATTATCATTCGATAAAAATAAAACCCATTCCATTACCAAAATAATATGTATACTTTTTAATATCCGCAAAAAAAAATATTGTCATTTAAAAATTTCTTTTAAATATTTGAGAAAAAAAAAAAAATTCTTTTCTGTAATTCAAAAATACCGGGATAATTTCATGATATTATTGGTTACTGTAGTAAATATTTAATAACAGAAATTCTTAAAATTCAATTAAAAAAATAATGGCCATTTAAAACAGTGCCAATAGCGATTATGGAAATTCAGTGACTCTGTTTAATTCGGGGTTGCATGTCGACCAGTACCACCACCAATTGGCGCCTTTTGCATGGTCATCGATTCCGCGTGACGCCTGCGCCCGGACAAATTCACCCCGAAGTCGGAAAACTGTACCCAAACATGAGCCCTGCACTTTTCCAACTGTCTTAAGACCCTACACGCGCTTAAGCCGTCATCTCTAGCCAAGGAAAAATATTTCAGCCAGCTCAGCTCGTGCAACAGCGTCACCCAAGGTCGCGTACGAAAAAACACGGAATTCCATGACCCACTTGAAATCCGGTTTGAAAACTATCACTTTCTCACCGCCAACAACCAACACCGACAAATCCCTAATAAATCCTTAACTTCCTTCATTTATCCCTAACATCAGATCGAAACCAAATCTCAATACAACCCTCCAAAAAAAAAAAAAAAAAAACCATTACCTTTTCTCATCAAATATAATAAATAATTTTTTTTTAAACATATTTTCAACTCACCGAGATGACCGGCGAATAAGTAGACACTGCAAAACACCACGAAATGTTGGATCTTCATTTTTCCCTCGTTTTTTTAATTATTGTTATTTTTTTTAATACCTGCAATATCCTCGGATAAAACAGAAAAGCGCGAGCGAAGCGCAAGTCGAAGATTACAAAGCGGTTACTCGGATAAAAGGTAGACACGCGGCGCGCGAGAGGAGCGACGACGAACTGTGTGTATCAACACTGTGCGGGGGCTGCGCGCGACTGGCTTGTACCGCAGGGGGTTGGAAATACACCGACCCCACGGCCTCGGGAGCTCGGTAAGCACTGTTGATGTCGGTCGCTGGCTGGCACCGATACCTCCACCACAAAACCTCTCGCCCAGCTCGACACACACACACCCACACACACGTGCACGCTCACTATTCACGCTCATCTATACCGGGGATTCTTCCTGGAGGGAGATAGTCGAGCGAACGAGGGCAATAGAGAGTCACTGATAGGAGATAAGTGCGAGATGAACGGAGAGACGCGCAGCGATACTTGGTTTGTAGACGCGCGACGATAACAGCTGAAAGATAACGTTCTTGGTTCATCGCTGTTATCAGGAAGCCCGTCGAAGACGTGCCAGGGCGACAAAGTCACGTATTTATTACGAAATGTCAATATTTACACCTTCGATTACGACGTAGGCGCATATTTGCCGATTGAAAAGATAGAGGATATTGAAATATGTCGGGTGAGGTAAGAAATTTCGTTTCAGAAGGTGAGAAAATGTAAAGAGTGGGGGTTTCACGCACGCGGTGCGTAAAGATAGGTTTTTCGCACGGGAATAAAGGGTTTTTGAAAATATGGTTTGATTCGAGAATTCTGGGGGTCGGTGACAATGTTTGGAGTCTTTTTTTTTTTTTTTTGAGAGGGAGATTCGTAGAGCCAATGGGAATGGCGCGGGTTACTGATAACAGATAAGAGCGGGATGAAGGAAGAAACGCGGAGCGATTGTCGAAGAGGAGAATCGTTATGGCGATCGTTACGCAATTTTGAATCATACGCTAGGGTTTGCTCCTAGATTTTTGGTGCTGTTTGTTCCTGGTAACCAAAGTGGGTTAAAAAATCATTTTGGAATGGATGAAATATGTTAAATAGCTCATTGTGATGATGTCATTTGAAATCATTTCCTAACCGATAAGAAGAAGATTTATGAGAAAAACGCTTTAGGAATAAGAAGAATGATTTCTAATCGATAAGAAGGGGATTTATGAGTAAAACGCTTTAAGATTAAGGAAAATTTTGTGGTAAACGATATTTGTAAAGACGTGAGCCAATTTTGGTGTAAGTAGATGGTAAATTAAGAATAAATAATAAGAAGAAGGAGGGGATTTAGCGGAAAAGAACGCTTTAGGATTAAGAAAAATGATGAGATGGTTGATATTTGCAAAGACGTAAGCCAAGTTTGTTGTAAGTAGATGATAAATTAGTGGTACCGAGTGAGGAAGGAGGGCCGAATGTGGTGATAGTACAGGGAAGGCCGTAGGTGGTACGTTCAAGTGGTTCGTAAAGTGGCGGTCCGTGACTACTACCGGAGAAGCCTGAGTGGATAATACCTCTTTTCCTGTGACACGGTATGCCACCAATCCGCATACTCCGGCTCCCAACGTTGACAACACGCGTCCGTCGCTCCGTCGTCGATCTCTTCGTTCATGATTCTACCTCCTACTCTACTCATTTACCGCTCGCTAAGCTGCTCCTGCGATTACAGCCCGATTCGCGAGTCGCCTAGACTCGCGAGACGCCCTGAAGACTGTTGCACTCTTCAGGGTATCAACGATGGTCTCGATAGGCTCCAAACGTGAACCATTGCACTACTTTCCACTGGACCACAAGAATTCCCATTAATCGAATGCAAAATAATTCCATGAAAATTACAAGGTCCATTTGAAAAATGAGCAATTAAACAAGACATTTTCAAAATAATCGCTGATTATTAAAAAATATCCATGTCCTTGAAAAAAATTTTTTTGTTTTTCCATTTTTCTTTTAAAAAATCTGGTTAACCAGGAAAATTGATTTTTTCAATTTAAAAGTTTTTTTTTATTTTGTAGAATTATTTTATTTTTGAATATGGTCATGAAAAGTGTGGCTATTTGTTCAATCGTTTGTTTAATCGAGTATATTGCATTCTTAGATTGAATGGTAATTTAATCTAAGAATGCAAAATAATTCCATTAAAATTACAAGGTCCATTTGAAAAATGAGCAATTAAACAAGAAATTTTCAAAATAATCGCTGATTATTAAGAAATATCCATGTCCTTGAAAAAAAATTTTTTGTCTTTCCATTTTTCTTTTAAAAAATCTGGTTAACCAGGAAAATTGATTTTTTCAATTTAAAAGTTTTTTTTTATTTTGTAGAATTATTTTATTTTTGAATATGGTCATGAAAAGTGTGGCTATTTGTTCAATCGTTTGTTTAATCGAGTATATTGCATTCTCAGATTGAATGGTAATTTAATGATAACCCCCTCGGGGGGTTATCATTAAATTACATAATCTCGACGATGAGAGAGCTCGAGAGATCAAACTGCGTTAGATACTGGATATAATAAGTTATTTTGTCACTAGCTTCGCCTAATCAGTTGGGTGAGAGATGTAATAATAAAATCCAATTTTCGATCAACGAAATGACGAAAAAAAGATTTTTTTCACTGGGATGAAATTACAGGCTCCGTTCATTCAATGCAAAATACGATTGAGTGAACTTTGGCATTACAAAAGGCATTGCAAAACACGGAGGCTCTTTTCAACTCGTGTCTTCAGCATTCATCGCAGCCAACAAAACACGCCCCGTACAAAAAGAGCCCACTTTACGCACCGGGTACACAATGTGCTATTATTCGACCGCATCCTGTTTACCGAAGGTTAACTCGAATGAGATAAATCTAAATTTTATTATAAATGTTGCAAATACAAAATTTCAATCAATTGGCTTAATTACATAAGAATTAATTTTCTGGATTCACAAAAAACGCGCAATTTGCCTTTTTGTCGATTAAATATATTGATTAAAGTTGTCGCGATATGTTACTTAATAGTAACTTATGTCAACGTAGGTAAGTCGAATGTTGCACCGAGTTGCACTGAAATAAATGGCGAGTGATTGTGAGGCGTACTCGCGAGTTGCGCGACGACGCCTTAATTGCACCTACGAGGCTCTCGTGGCGATGCTAATTCGTGGGAAAATTCCAGCAACGTTTACGAAGCCAGGAAGTTTATAGCGAGTGGGAAATTCAAATAGCGAACAGTGAACAGCGAATTAACTCGCTTGATTAATAAATTCGTAATTAAAAATTAGTAATCACAATTTCGTTCTATAGGAGAAAGGAAAAGTGATTCTAAAGTAAAGGGTGAAAAATGGCAAACTTTTTTTTTAAAGTATTAGCAAGAATAAATTTAATTTTTCTGATTTTTTTTTAACAAGAAACACGTCAATAATACAATTTTTATTACGTCAATTAATCAACAAAAATTTCGAAAAAAATTTGGTGCCCAAGCTTTTTCACCGAGAAGTCGATACGAATGCGGAAGTGACATTATTCCTTTGACCTCGAGCGGTCCCACGGTAATATGACAATTTTAACCCCGAGAAATATGAAATACGAGACTTCCGGTTACATCAGGTGCTTATTTCCGGGCTTTTTTCGCCACCCAGACATGGGCGAGTGGAAATACAAATAAAGTCTCATTTTGTGCCGGGAAATTTTTCAAAAAAAAAATACTATCAAGTGGAAATTAAATTCAGATCAAAATGTTAATTTCTATATTTAATTAAATTCATACTCTTAACAGTTCTCGAAATAATTGAAACCTCGATAACGAGTTTTATTCACAATTGCGAACCGGAAACGAATAGTTACAGAGCTGTCGCTCTTCAGGTACGAAAATTCTTCATGTACCGAAAAAAAGCAGGACCAGGAGGAAAAAAATCACATTTTTCGGGACACTCGCTGCAGAATTTCCCGAGTGATTGCAACCGGACTCTTCGCACTCGCAAACTCGCTGATAGCTGTCCTTGCTGTATCTTCCGCGATAACAGTCATTTCCGTCTGTCTTCAGCATCGCACATTCTCGGATAGTGATGTAATCAGGAGAATCCGTAAAGTAATCTGCGAATTTGAAATGAGATATTGAAAAAAAAAAAATTAATTAATTAATTAACCGATGGTCTGTCAGAGGAATTGTCAAAGGGACACTCACAAATCGAATCGTATTTTCGACAGTAACTATACCTCGAAGGACAAGGTCGAAGGTACTTGGCATTTGCACTTTTGACAGTGCAATCTTCGTCCTGCCTGCTGTTGCACTGATAACAATCGATGCCTCTGCAAACTGGAGCAAACGAGAGAGAGAGCTTCGAAATTAAGGGTCAAAGGTCGCAATAAATCTCACCCCTCTGAAGAAACGACAAAATCAGAAATATCCTAAGGGCTGCGATTGATTTCCACTGCATCGTTCGCCTGTTTGCCTCATCTACCGATTTCAACCCTTTTTTTAGGGCCTTCCGGGCTTATTTAAAAGGGCTTTTTTTTACAGAAATAACCTGAAGGGTCTGAACATAACCGATTCACAATCGATGATCGCCACTCGATCTGAACGTAGGAAAGAAATTTTTTAAAATGAATGTTCAAATCGAGCATTTTTTATTATTTCACCTAAAATAAAAATTTTTTTAATAAAATTAAAAATGAAGAAAATAGAAAAATTGGACCAGCTGACCAAAATTGGTAAATTTTTTCTATTTTCTTTTTTTTTTTATTGTAAATCAATGTTTATGACGATAACCCATGACCCAATTTTTCTGAATATAGGGAAAGGATTAAAAAAAATTGAAATGCCCTTTTTGCTCGATGGTGTTGGAGAACGTTGGATTATTTCGCTCGCCCAGCTTCCAGCCAACAAGAATCAATCGTCCACTCGCAGAACGAATCACGCATGTATGTCAAGGACCAGTCGTGAGCGTCGCTAAAACGTACACGCTAAACACGCTAAACGGCCTATACTCGGCTCCATAGCCTCAGTAGCCGTGGCTTCCTATGCGCACGGAATCAAATATAAGTGCATGAATAGATATCGTTAGAGGGAGATGAATAGCGGAGATTTGAGTGAGAATGCAGCCTCCCAATTCTCCTCAGCACACGCACGTAACTCTTTCATCGAATTTAATGCACAGATCGCACCAATTGTCTCTGCAAGGATGGCATCAAAAAACCGTCAAACGTCGCCCTTCCGTCCCCTAAAATTACACAAATTTTTTTAGATTAACTAAATACATTTTTGGTAATTTTTTTGTCATTTTTCTGAACGCGCGAAAAATTTTTATTTCATTTTATCTAATTTTGGAAAATTTGAATTAACGTCAATTATTCCAATTTATGGACGGCAGATTTGATTTTAATTGCACGGATATTTAGATGATATTTTTAATAATGTGTAGGTCGAGTTTTGAAAAGTTCTGTCGTAATGAATTTTTTTTTAAATTGGCCTGTATATTATTGAACGCGTTATCGGCAATCAATAGGTGCGGTATCGTTAATATTGGTATCGTGGGTATTGATTTTAACAGCTGCTGATATTATACCGTCAGCTGTTATATTCCCCAGCTTTCGCTTCAGCAGATACAAGTGGAATCGGTGAGTCGCGGTGTTGATAAAAAAAATTCCATCCTTATCAGCGTTTCATATCAGAAGTTACAAAGTACCCGATAACGTTTCTGATAAAAATGTCATTTTAAGTGTCTCGAATGAAATAACGTCAAAAACGTTATTATCAACGTGTACCAATTATCCCTGTAGTTTAATTATTACAACTAAAATCCTTAAAAAATCCCATCGATATAAAAAATCGACAATTATTAATAAACCTTCCAAAAATCGCACTTTTATCCTCTTATCAATCCCATTCGTATTACCTCAATAAAAAAAAATCCGAATCAACATTTTTTTGCAAAACGCTCCAATTTTTTTGACATATTTGACCATTTAATATTGAAATATTTATAAAAAAAAAGGTATTCACCGATAATCTTCACACAAAAAATGCCGATAAAAATGAATTCAAAACTGAAACCACCGCGTTAAAATTTTGAATAAAGCAAGTGGACCACTTTGCAATTTTGGCTGGAATTTAACGAGCCTTTCTTAGCGAAAGGGAAAGTTCAACCCTCGAGTTTGGCTGAACCGAGTCGCGTTTGCTCGACTGCAATGTATTTCGTTGCATAACTCACACAATTGTGCGCAGTTTCCGTGTCTTTATCCTTGTGCTCGAATACGAGAGAAAAAGAGACGGAGAGTGGACTGCGTGAGTACTCGTACTTCACCGGTGAAGAGCATATACACGAATGTGGAGCCGGGACCACGTGGCCCCCCTCGTCAAGCGAGCGAGAGCTATTTAGTCTATTGTTCCAGTGAGACAGCGAGACACAGAGCTTCTCCTTCGTTATATACGATTCAGCAAATGTGGGTGGGTTTCGCAGTTACTCCCGGACCCCCCGTCGAGTATTATTGTTATTTGGGTCGCGGCAATGTGGCGCCAAGCGTCCCGACGTTCTCGCTCCCTCCCCCGCCGCCCACCCACCCACCCACCCACCCAATCCACCCCCTTTATTACGCGTGTCCCGTGGATTCGAACGCGGTATCTATGGCAACCCTCTCTTTCCTCTCTTTCCTCTCTTGCCGCTTTTCCTTCAGCCACCCCCGCCCCGGCCCCCTCCTCCATTTAATCCACCTAATTTTTCACGCTCCGACGTCCAAACCCAACGATTCCAATCAAATTCATTAAACCAATTATTTCATTTCGTCGAGTTACAAATATTCGTATCTGCTATTTTATTCAATAATTCAATAAGGAGACTCGGAATTATTGGTTGAATTATTTTGTTTAAAAAAAAAATTGGTATCCGCTATCAGTGACCCATTTTTTAATTTATTTATGACGATAATGAATTTTTTAATTTATGGGAAATATAAAATTGATGAGTTAAAGGGTTGAAAATGTTGCGTTTTGGTTTTTTTTTTAGAGATTAGGTTTTTATGTTGCATTTTTTTTTTTTTTTTTTCGAACGATTGATGCATCACCACTTGTCGGACTGTGCGTGTCAATGGCGTAACAGATTGCGGATAAATGTAGTTATGGTCCGCAGTGATTTTGTCGTGCGAGACCTCGAACAATCAGTTCCACGTTGCGGCAACAATTATTTCTTTGTTTGGAGGGCAACAGGGAAACGAACAGGCGAGCGAGGCGGCGAAGGGAAGTGGAAAAAGGTATGTAGGTCGACGGACCAACGCACGAACGCTTTCGAGGCCTCTGCCGGTTGGACGAGTGCGAAGTGGTGGATGGTTTGATACTTAAAATCGTTGAGCTTATGCCAACGCCGAGATGGTTTCCCTCGCCTGTGCGATAACCCGAAGTGTGTGTACCAACGCCACTCGAGTAATGGCTATCATAATGTTGCGCCGATGTCGTCCTCCGGACGATTTATCGCACTCCGCAATGGCCTCGCCGATTTTCTTCCTTATTCTCACACACACACACACGCTTCATTTCTTCCTTCGACAATAAAAGGATCAGAAAAAAAAAATTTATTCGCTAGACATTCGTAAGATCAGACAGAAAAATTGATTGCTTATCGATTTTTTTTTCACCTGGTCTCAAATTATTATAGGTAATCTCTGAAAAATTTATTGGGAGCCTATTGAAAAAAAATTTATCGATTTACTGAAGATATCGAATTTACTATCGTTGCATATCAGTTATGAGTTGCTGTGATTTTTTTTTTTATTCTATTTGTTATAAGAAATAAATAAATAAATTCTACACGAAGTTTTGTTTGAAAAGAGTACAATAATGAAAATAATGTTGAACATTTTCGATTGGATTGTTAGCAAATATAATATTTAAGGACCTCCACATTTTTTTTTATTTTTCAAATAAATTGTATACGAAGTTATGAATTTTTAAAAAGCGTACAAAAATGAAAATAACGTTGAAACTGTTAGCAAATGTACTATTCGGTGTCCCGCACATTTTTTTTTTTTTTCGTACTGTTGCGATGGATAAACGGTGGAGAAGGTTGCTGAATGGGCTGCCCGTACAAATAATTGGCAGCATTCCAAGAGGTAAATTTATTACCCACGATTGTGCTCAACCCTTTCTCATAATTCTGTGGATTAGAAATTGTGAGAACGCACCACGTGATATAAATATTATCGCAAATCCAATGAAAAATGAAGCGCGCGGAAGCAATTGGCATTGACGATTGGCAAAGACAAACACAAAAAGATAAACAAACTCCATTTAGCTTTTACCCTCCCACGCATAGACCTGGTCACGCTCGTGCAATTCTCGAAGCAACCTTAAATAACCTCCCGAAATTCCGTCGTGCATATCAAAACCCGTCCAACTTTGTTCTCCGGATTAAAAAAAAAAAAAATTTCTGGCCAGAGTCACGTGACCCTGGCGAAGCTCGATATTGGCCGTATGTTCGCCGACTCTTCGTCCGCTAAAAATAAAGCAAAGAAAGCCGAGGAGTTCAAAGAGCCACAGCGAAGTTACGTAATTTGGCCTCGTCCGAAAAGTAAAACGTTTTGGCCTGCGTAATTTCAAATTCACGTGCTTCTCGGTACCATAAAAAATTATGTCACAAAACGAATCTTAAAAATGATAATAATAATAATAATAAAAGTACGCAAAGAAAGTGGAGGATTTCCGAGATACACTACATAATTATGCAATTTAACCACGTCCCAAAACTGGAATATTTCGACCTACGTAATTTGAAACTCGTATTTTGTCTTTTCTATAATAATAAAAAAAAATTGTGTCAGCAAAAAAATTTTATGGATGAATTTAAATAAAGTAATACAAGAAAAAAGGCATTGAAAGTATTAATTATTGTTGGTGTGATTAAAAATTGTCATAATAATAAATAAAATAACAAAAAAAAAAAAAGTCAAAACAGTAAAAGGCTTAAGCAAAAAGTTAGAAATACTGTATTTAAAAAAATAATTATTATACAGCGGTCGATGGGACACCAATCATTTTAATGCCACTGAATACGTTGATCCAAAAAATTAATAACGCCTCGGTGGTTCAAGGGGTGGCCAAATAACGGTGGACGTCTTGTTGGATGAATCACGATCGGATAACAGGATGAGGAAGTAGGAAAACGAAAGTGCGCAGTTGGGAGGGTTCCTGCGGTAATGGTGTATATTCTGCCCCGTAGTCTTGTAGGGCTACGCGAGGGATGACGCATATCCGGCGTGTGGAAGGGTCGAAAATTCACTTCTCGGATGGTTGCTTCACCAGGCTGCCCTTTTGTACACAATGGCTCACTCTTAAATGTATTACAACGCAGTTTTGGTAACTCACCAATTGCAGCGTAGCTGAAAATTTGTTATTTTCATATCACCAATTCCAAATCATCGCAGCCAAAATAAAAAATCAGAATTAAATTGTTAGCCTAAAAAATGTGTAAATAAATTCATTATATCTGAAAAGCTGTTCATCAAAATAATTCAAAAAAGTTAATTAAAAGAATCCGATAAAATTCAATTTTTTTAAATTTGTTCAGAAAAATCGTTTAAAAAAAATGTGCGAATTTTTGACTATTCAATTTTTTTAAATTTAATGTATTTTCTGAAATTATGTCATTTTATTGTAAGAAATTGTGAAAAAATTGTTTTTTGTTTGACGTGGAATGGTTCATAGGCAGTCTTTTGAATATATATATGTATATATATATACTATGGTACTTATACATAGGACACCTGCGACGGAACGGAAGACGCCTGAAAAATCTTGAATGGCTTCGGATGCAGACGGATTCGATTACTCACGTAGCTGCCGAAAATTTAGCCTTGAAACAACAAACGCTTGGAAATAGAAAAAAAAGTAAAGCGTAAGAAAAGGCGATACGACCATGGAGGATTTTACCTCGGTGGCCCAGTTGGGTGATGGTCACTATTCCTCGTGACATTATCGATCGTACCAACTTTTTAAACATGTATAAAGTAACAATGCCTCGTCCAATTCATCGAACATTCAAGTCGATGATATTCTGCTCCCACGTTCACTTTTACGGCTCTCCCATAAATCACCCAAACGATCGGCAATCTCATCTCTCACTAATATATAGTAATACACACACACGCATTACATTTATACTATATTTATGTTCTATATTAAAAGAAATGAGAGTCCTAGCATTTGCAGAATTATTAGACGAGAATTTAAGCTCAAGTCACTCTTCAAGAACACAAAAGACTTTTTTTTACCTTCCCATCCAAAAAAAAAAGACCCAAAAAAGATATTCCCTCATAAAAAATTTCACAAATCAATATCACTATGTTGGAAATAAAATAAGTCCTTATCCCATAGATAAACCCCATTAAAACCCCATAGATTCTCCAAAAATTACGAAACACGGTGTAACAATTTTCTGCAAAAAAATTTCCGACCTCAAATCACATGGAATAATTAATATTTCACCCACTGATTGCAGAAGTTCGTTAAAATTCCCCTTTTTGAGCATTCGCGATGAGCTTTCGTCCCGGAAGCGATGATTTACTTCGTCAGGTCTGTAATTTTTTCACGTTCCCCAATTACGCGTCTGGCAATTCATTATTTGAGATCCGGAAATTGATGACTCCGGATGAAAAGTGAGAAGGGAGATGGGCGAGGGTATAGATCGAAGAGGTGAGGGGGAGGGGGTGGGAGGGGAGATAAAGACCGTCAGGATGATCCAGACGTCGTCGAGCTTGCGAGGCGTTGGTCGGTGGGCGAGGGAAAGCTGGCGTCTGTGGCGACGACGATGGAAGCTCTGGCGCCACGTTTCCCTCTTCCCTTCCGCACCTTTTCCTCCTCTTCCGTTTCGTTGGTGCACGCATCTTTCCTCTCGATCCGTCGACAAACGTCGCCCTCTCGTCAGGGAGGCTCTCTCATTCACTGTGACCATTTCCTCCCTCCCATTTGCCCCGTACAGCCAAAAGGGTCAGGACATAAAGTGGTGGACGAGAAAGAGAGTCAAGAAAACACAAAGCCTCCCGTCTGTTCCTTTTTTTTTTTTTCTCTTTGGAGCCAACACAAGGGTCTTCATACTTTTCTCCCTATTCATATCGATCTCGAGGGAGGCGCCACCGAAGAAAGAAAAAGAAACAAGGATGAGATTTATGTCACGATCCTGCACGATATCACGGAGCACGCAACTTCTCGGCGAGCTTTCCTCTCCTCGCGACGTTCCAACCGGAATATCGTCTTCAGGGAGGACAATATAGCTCGTGAAAATGCGGAAACTCGGAAAATTTTTGCCGGATCGCGTGTCCACTGTTCTGATATACGTCATGGTATCAGCAAATGGATGGATATGGGTACCAAATATGGATATATTTTTTGTCCTCTCCGCGCGACGTTCCAACCGGAATATCGTCTTCAGGGAGGACAATATAGCTTGTGAAAATGCGGAAACTCGGAAAATTTTTGCCGAATCGCGTGTCCACTGTTTTGATATAAGTCATGGTATGAGCAAATGGATGGATATGGGTACCAAATATGGATATATTTTTCCCTTTCCGCGCGACGTTCCAAGCGGAATATCGTCTTCAGGGAGGAAAGTATAGCTCGTGAAAATGTGGAAACTCGTATACGTCATATACGTCATGGTATCAGCAAATGGATGGGTATGGGTAAATATGGATATATTTATGTCCCTCGGTTTACCCAGTTTATGGATGCGAGGGTATGAATGTCAGTGATCTGCCAGGGTTCATTGACCTCCTGGTAAAAAAAGGGTACGAGTCTGTTGGAATATATGGATCCACTAATATGGGCTGTCGAATCCAATGGTCGGGAAATGTGAGAAATTTGATGAGAATTTCGTGTCCTGATGAAGTGATGACCATTTCCATGGTGGTTTAAGGCATTTTAGTTTTCTGGGTTCGATGGACTCGGCGTATTTTGCAATGTGGAGATTGAAGAGATTTCGGAACTGTTGCCAAACTCAGGAAGGAAAATACCAGAAAGTTGACAGGGCGAAACGTTCTCGCCTCGTTTGCCAGCGACACGTTTGGTGTAATTTATAATTGGATTTGACAGGTGCTCTCTAATCGGAGCGTTTACTGGTTAAGAGTGTTTTATTATTAAACGTAAGCCCTTGATGCACTTAGGGAAACTGTGAGGCTGGAAAATGTGTGAAAAATTGTCGTGGAAGAAAATTCATAGAGACAAAAGCCGCGGAAATGCAGTGAAAAAACAGTTGGAAAATGTGCAAGCTTTTGTCATCAAATCACATTTTATATTTCGAGCATATTAAATAAATCTCACTTGTAATTAATTTATGAAAGTATTCCTAATGCTAAGTGGACCAAAAGAGTAGTTCATTTTATTGCAATTGTTGATTACTTTTCATTTCAATCCACAAGAGTGTAATTTACAATTTTGTTTTGATCATCTTCAGGGTTGGGCATTTCTGGTCCAATGTAATCTTCGAGTTCGCAGGGTTGTTTTTTTTTTTTTTTTATCGCTGTGCAGTTTCCAGGGTCGACGCGTAGAAATGGAGAGAAGGAATGCAGGAAAATGGGAAAGGGTATGGAGACTGGATCGACTTTATCAACGTCTCAACCCGGGTCCTCGGGACACGGTGACCATCGTTCACTTGTCGCCGACTGACCTCTCAATCTCTTCTTTTCCATTCCGCTTTATCGTCCCATTTCCAACCCCCTCTCGTTTCCTGTCATCGATTACCGCATTCGACATAACGAAGCTTTTCGAAAATAGTGAAGAAGGAATACGATAATAAATTGTACTTAATCAATTGTTTCATTTTCATAAGGGTCAAGGGTCTCTGATTATTGATATCGAAATATTAAGATAATATTTAAAATCAAATCGATACGAATTGATTTGGTATCAACGGAAGTTCCATTTTCCATATCAGAACTCCCACAATTTAGTCCTTTCTTCCTTGTCAAAAATCCAATTGATGAAGAATCGAGACCCTGAAGAATTCGTAGATTTTTTTATTAATTTAAATTCTTCTTCTTTGACTGGTACCTTTATTCTTTCCATCGGCGTCGTTCATGAATAAAACATCGCGCGAACTGGCGATCGGCTTTATTAAATCTCTTTCGTACTATATCCCGAGGCGAGAGAGAGAGAGAGAGAGAGAGAGAGGGGGGGAAATATGGAGAACTATCGTACACCGCACAGGATAACAAACGCTGGGCTATGTCGTGCGAGGAAAAAGTCAACGGGTCGTAAACGAAAATTTGTCACGAGTGCAAAAGAGAAAGAGAGGGAGAGAGAGAGAGAAAGGAAGATAAGGTAAAGGAGACTGACTGAAAAATGCTTCCACAGTAATAATGGCAAATGGGAGAAAGAAAAAGGGCGTCGAAGGGCCGAAGGGTCCGACATTTTGTCATTCCTTTTCTGCCAAACTTTTCCACCCCTTCTCCCCGCCCTTCGAATTCCATCGGAACTTCAAGGGGATGAAACTTTGCTGATCGACTTCTCTCCGAGGTTTTCCCTTGCTCAACGATGGTTTCCACTCTCGTGCCTATTCGCCACCGAGAATCGAGAGTAGAACAAGCTCTCCTTCCCCCGCGGGTTGCGGGGGTGGAAGTCGGGATGCCGAGAGCGAACGACGCCACAGCCCCCGCGACGCCCCGGCGTCCGATTCACCCTCTCCACCCTCCAGCACGTCCACAGAGCTTAACTACGAGAACCTCAACGACTGGCCACCGAGGCCAGCAGACATAATCATCATACTAACGGAACTACCCCTAAAGCACGTCGACTACACGCGCCCGGAACAAAAAAACGTCATGCATCACAAAAACTTTGGAACGCGTGGGCGGCACGGGGGACTTTATTGTTATCCTAACTTCAACTGCAATGCGAGAATATAAACGACAGGAAAAGCAAAGTTTAACATTCGTTCAATGGAGATACGTTTCTTTTTTTTTTTTAATCACTGTATATTTTCAATTTCAACACTAGTGTGAAATACACGCTTTTCGTGATCGTGGGAATGAAAATATGTGTCACTCTAAAGTGAAATATCGATGGACCATTATCAAATTTTAAGGGCGGTTTTTCGTGAAGGAAAATCTGAACCCTTGGTGAAAATGGTGTTTTAGTCACCCTTTTTAATTTTGTTAATTAATAAACGATAAAAATGATCTTCAAAACCACAAATTTGTACGGCAAATGAAGCAACTACGTTTGTCTTTCAGCTCCGAATTTCATGTTTGCTTTTCATGTAAACACACACCCTCCACAATATTATATCGGTATTTTTCACTGTTGTCGGTGCGGACGAGTGCGTCGCGAATATAGGGTGAAGTATACCCTCCGCACCCTTCTTCCCGTCAGGGTTGATATCATCGAAAAATAACATGGCAAGGCGACTGAAAAAAAAAAGAAAAAAACGTAAGCGGGAGAAATTTGCGCGTGGGACACTTCGCAATGAACATTGTTACTTTTTTTTATTTTTTAAATAAATAAATAAACGCAATAATCATAAAAACCACAAATAAAACAATAATTTTTGGTTTGCTTGGTTTACTTTCCATGTAAACAATCGAGGAAAAACGTAAGCGGGAGAAATTTGCGCGTGGGACACTTCGCAATGAACGTTGCTACCTTTTTTTAAAATTTTTTAAATAAATAAATAACAAATAAAACAATAATTTTTGGTTCGCTTGGTTTACTTTCCATGTAAACACACACTCCCCAACATTACATCGGTATTTTTCACTGTTGTCGGTTCAGATGAGTGCGTGGTGAATGTAGGGTGAAGTACCCTTCCCACCGCCCTTCTCTCCTTCAGGCTTGATATAATCGAAAAGTGACATAGCAAGGGGGCCGAGGAAAAACGTAAGCGGGAGAAATTTGCGCGTGGGACACGACGCGATAGGCGCTGAACGTTGCGTGCTGTTGGAAGAACGCCCAATCCTCCTGTTCACCCCCGATCGGGCGCGCGCTCCCGAAGAAAGGAAAGCCCGCCGGCAGAGTCCGCAATCCTTCCGTCGACGTCGCCGAGACGAGATCGTCCACAGCGCGCGCTCTTCGCCTATCGCTATTCTTGTCCGTCCTGATCGACGAATGTGCGAGTTTAAGTTCTCTCCGATATAATTAGACGAGAGACACTTACTCATTTCCGTGCTTCGAAGCTCGCTTCTCGACCGGAGACGCACTACCGATTATTTCAAAGTGAAGATTACTTGAAAATAAAAAAAAATCATGGCATCGAAGATCGTGTTACCAGCTGTCGTGATCGTGCTTGCATTGTTTGCCTTGTCTTCAGGTAAATGGAATTTATTTATTTAGTGAGAGAACAATAGAATTTTTTTTTATTTATTTTGAAATTTTTGAAATTTATTTATTTATTTTTAGGTAGAGGGGAATGTTTAATTGCGCAATTAATTTTGCTATGCGTTAGTCTATCATCGATAAATTAAGATACAATAATTGTTTGGCATGTTTCCAAGTTTGAAAATTGTACACAGTGTATATTGAAATTGTACGCAGTTATTTTTGGCTTCGCACATAAATTGTGTACAAATTTTATATGTGCCAGACTAGACGTCATTTTTTTTTTTTTTTCGTTTAGTCTGTAAATAATAATCGAAAGGAAAATTGATAAACAATTTTTGTAATAATCAAAATCATAAATTCTGAATAAGGGAAAATAACAAAAATTCATTTTTGTCTGTTTCCCGTCGGAAATTTTTTTCGTGAAGCCTAGACATTTTTTTTTTAATGAATAAACTTTATCGCCAGTTAAAAAAAGATTTATACTGTATGCATTAAAATAAATTCATCGAAATTTGATGATTTTTAATTGGTAAAATTCAAATATAATTAAGTACAGGACAGACCTTGGATTTTTTTTTCTTTTTTTTTACGTAGTATTTTTATAATATTATTAAGGCGGTAATTTTTTGTACTTAAATTAGTGGTAATTGAGGTCAATGACCTCAGATGCTAGGTGATCCAATTTTGTGTATAGCATATGCCTTCTGGTCGTTACTATTACTGCGAAGGGTCGAAGGGCGAGGGCCGGCCCTTGGCGCGTCTAGCTTCCTCCACCTGCGCCTAATTAAATTGCCTTCGACCATAAAAATGCTTCCCCTTCGTCGACCAAGGTGAAAGGTATTCACAGTCCCTATACAAAAGGAAAGGGACGCCTTTCTCGCATGCGAACTACGAAATAATTTTTTTTTCCTTTGCCCGCCGTCTACGTTCTATTGGTCGGCCGGTTTTCTGTGGTTACGTCATCACAGAATTCATAAAATTAAGTCTCGTTAAGAAGAACCGAATGTCGGATGCGTGAGAGTCTTCCATTCGTCGCTGCGTTGATCTCATTGCTCCGAACGAGACCAGCATCATTCAATCAGTCAATCATCGCTATGCATTTGTCCCAACATTCGTCGGCAGTTATTAAAAAAATATATAATAATTTCTTTACAAAATAAAAAAAAAGATTCATTCAAAATCAAGGTCCGTTCTGAAATAGTCAATTAATTAAATCACAATATGAAATTGTACAAATTTGAATTATTAAAATTAATATCCTTTTTTGACAGAAATTTTTTTCCCGCGAAATTAAGTGTCAATAGCATAAATTATTTAACAAAAAAAAAATCCACGCAGTTTCAGGCTCACGTATAAAGAAATTTGCACTTGACCTCGAAACTGTGTCTATTTAATTAATTAATCAATTAAGGTATAATTGCTTTGCGCGACGAATTCCCAAAGAAGATAAATTAGTTTATGAAAAAATAAGTAAACAAAAGGGTTTAATTCTGTACGAGGGACAGTGGGATTTCATAAATTCGGTGTTTTGTATGCAAAATTATGCGCTCTGATGAATAAACGAGTAATTAGTTCGCGGCAGGCGACAGTCGTAAAGATTAGGTTACAGGACGTGTGTGCAGGATGTGCGAGGATTCTAGGGGATAGCGAAAGGTTTCACCGTAGGGGGCGGTGGCGCGTCGTGGCTTTTGGCGTCGCGACGCCGCCCGGCGACCCAAATAACACAACACACTCCGCTCCGCCGATCCTCGCACGTATTCCGCCCGGTAATTGTGTGTGTGTGTGTGTCCACGCAACTCACATCCGAGGAAAGTTGAGGCGAACTAGACAGGACTGGAGGATGGGCGGGAGTGACGTGGTCGTAAACTCGCTCGGCTTGTCTGCCATGCACTGTAATATAGGTCTTAAGGGGGCATCGACGACTACAGTCACTTTAATCGCGTGCCAAATTTTTTTTTTTAAGTGTTACCTTTCTAAAATTTTTTGTAAATTGTTATCGAAGAATGGGCCGATTTTTTACTGGATATAATACATTTTTTGTATCAATGTATTCATTTTTTAAAAAAATGAGATAACATCGATAAACGGAAATTTACGGGAATCGGATGAGTTTTTTGGAAGTAAAATCGGTAATTTTAATCCGATTTTGACAAACGATGGCTCATTTTGTTCCTTGATGAATTCTACATAAATTTGCCGATAAGGATTGGCGGTTTATGTTCATTGACTGGAAATACGATTTTTTATAGAGGACAGATGATTTACCGATTTTTTTTATTTTATCGCTCTCCTTTCACTGAAATTTTTGGCAACCGATTCGTCGGATATTTACGAGGATCGTGAATTCCAGATAATCATCGAGACTCGGTATTGGCCGAGGAATTTACTACCCACGAACTCGGGCCAAACCGATCATCGCAATTTTCATGAATTTCCTTCGATACCGATTTTCTCATTCCTTGGTTTGTGTCTTTTCAGGCGAGAAGATCAAATGCTACGAGTGCGTTTCTGTCGGCGGAGCCAACGACGAGTGCAATGGCGAAATAATGACCAAATCCGGTACCCACAAACCGATCGAATGCAGCACCGGATCGCTGTACGCGTGGCACAGAAAAATTCAAACGATGCCAGAGCTCAGCAAGATTGTCGATATATTCAGAGTCGGTCCAAACCCTCAAAAGGATCTCGACGTGCCCATGGCCTGCATCAAAATCAATCTTCGAGGTACGCACTTGAAAAAACACCTTACAAATAATTTTTTTTTTAAAATCATCCCCAATTTTTCATTTAATAACACTTCAAAATTTCTACAAAAAGCACAGTTCAAATTAACAAACATAATTTTTATTTATTTTTTTCAAAGCTGAACCTTTTCACAAAAACGAAATCATCTGAATTGTTTTGTCAACGTACATTTAAATAAATATAAATATGCCAATTAAAAAAAAAATCTCTTGTATACAATTTTGATAATCTTAATACATTTGAAAAAAAAAAAAAATTTAAACCATCTGAATTTATTTTAAACTTTAATTTAACAAAACAAAAATATAAAAATAAAAATAAAAAATTACCTGTAAGCCTCAGCAATAAAAAAATAATTCCTATCATAAAGTGTGTCGATTTGATAAGCAACGAGCGGTTCGATAACGATATTGTTTCCCTTGCATCCGCAGTTGACAATCAACCGGTGGTTTTGAGGACCTGCCAGACGGCCAAGACGGAGCAGGTGGACACGTGCAAGGCGATAACCAACCAAATCGCCAATAACTACTACCAGCACGCCCAGGTCCAGAACTGCACATTGTGCGACACCGACAGTTGTAACGGCGCGTACGGGCCCTCGGCCTCGTTGATAGTAGCGTTGGTCCCTCTTCTGGGTTCCCTCCTGATGAGCCTCGTCCACAGCAGCGCGTAACGTGTCGTCGTTCGCCAATTTCACGAGGAAGAAGTCGCGTGACGAGAGGATCGTCGATCGCGAATGGCGAGCCTTTTTTTTTTTTTTTTACGCAACACAACTCAAATCGTGACCTTAAATAATAATCAAATCGATGGTCAACCCAAGTCCACAACCGACCATCGCTGTGGTTTCTCCAGCTAAAGCAGATTTTTATTGCAAAAAAATAAATAAAACAACAAACAAAAAAACCATCAGCTTCGTTCACCGCGATTGCGTGAAAATCCCAGGCCTTAATATATATATATATATGTACACAGAGACAAATTCGTACACACATATTTATTCATACAAGCCAGTGTACAATGTTCGATGCTCTTGATAGTGATATAAAATATAGATATAATATATGGTACATATATTAATGAGTACGCAGAGAAAGTAATTAAGCGATTTGGCCGGATAGAGGATAAAAGCTCGTGCTTTCGAGCCTTTCCGTGGCAGCTTCCGCTTCATTTTCGCCTTAAGCACTCGGACAAATTATTTTTAATTGCGCGCTCGCGTTATGACGTCACCGTCGCGTTCTCTTCCTTCGCACTCACAAGCATTGCCATAAAAAAATATTCTTTCCTTCGTTTAATAAATAATAACTAAATACAAAACCATACGTAAATGTGCGTCACACAATCCTGTAAACGGTTTCCGGTTCGTTTGGCGATACAACGTGAGAACGATGAGGAAAAAGGGCAAAAATCTTCAACGATTCGAGAATTTAAAAAAAAAATGAAAAATCGTAATTTCCTCGTTTCGCCATTTCTTAATTTTGCTACATTTAATAATGTGAAGAAGGAAAAAAATGGTAATTGAAGAAACAACAAACACCTCATCGTTCTTTGTACGACGTATTAGCGTTATTTCTACACTGAGTGATGAATTGTATTTGATAAACTTTATTTTCGTAAATTATATTATATACATATATATATTATACATATATATATATATTATATTACATTATACCGATAACTGATAAGGGACATCACTGTATTGTGCTTGTTTGTGGTAAATGCTTATATTCGTATAGGAATTATGATAAAACGAAAGGCATTCGTCGCTTTGATAATTATTATTGGGCCTTTGCCGGTATTGGGCTTCCCATCGGCCTTTCCATTCCTGAGGGACGCGTTTTTCTAAAATAAGGGACACTACATTGCGTGTGTAAAGCGTTGTTATTATAATATACACGATATATACATGCGGTTATTTTAAGGTATATATTTAACTCGTACAACGACTAAAACCGAGACAATTTAGTGCAGGAAACATGAAATATTAAAATAAATCGGTACACGCCTATTCCCTGTAAGTAAACGAGGATATTACGTTGCGAACACTTCCAGAACGCCGATAAGGTCTTCGCACTTTTGTGGTGCGCGATAAGTCCTCGAGAAACTTATTTTTTTATTTTTCCTGTGGCTAAGACAATTATTTCCTTCAACGCAAAAGATAAGGGCCTTAAAATGGAGTAAAAGCATTTTTTTTTATTATTTTTAAATTGGTAATATGGTAAAAAACAGTTGAGAATTGATTGTCGTATTATCCGAATCCTCGTCTGCGAGCAACAAATTGAATTTTAAAAAAATGCTATGTTCATGTATACTCCATAACAATGTAATTGTACCACGGTTATTGTACTGAGCAATAAAGATTTATTAATCAACAATTGTGTGCTGTCGAAAACGAAATTAATCAAATTGTCGTTTTATAATTGATCGTTAATTGCCAAAAGCGAATGTCATCGTTGATTACACGAGAAGGAAAAAAATAATATTGGGCAAACCTTTTTTTATTCTTTAGTGCTTACAAAAAGGGTAAACAATTAACAAGCCTCTTAACAATTCGCCTAAATTCGAACGAAATTACCGATTCACCACGAAAATCGAGCAAATCTTTATCGCTTAGCGGATTAACCGGCAAAAATAAAAATGAATAAATAGACTTCGGAACAATTCAAGTTCTCTTTTGTACTCGCTGTCAAAATGTTGACAGCTCTGACAAAATAAGTCGAGGGTGGCAAAGATAATAATGAATCGAGGCCGCCCTTTTTGCAAGGAGATCCAAGAAATCCAATATTGAAATACTCCGCAGCGTTAGAATTTGTTTGTACGTCAGGTTGGGCGATAAAAGAGGAGAACAAGCAAAACGAGCAGACACGCGAGGCAAACTCGCAGGTACACAAGCTTTCCACCGAGAAAGAGAGACAACATCATGGCGAACGAGCAAACGATCCCCTCTCTTTCAACACCTATGGCCTCTTTCGAGACAGGTTGGTCCATGGACCCATTATTAGTCAGTGATACCTTATCTCTCGACGGAGAAGCCTTAGATAGTAGAAGCAGAAGTGAACCCGCGAAGCAGAAGTCATTAATTATGACACGTTTCACTAAAATCGCGATCCTTTTCGCGGCTCTGACGATCGGTAAGTCAAATAAAAATGACCGTAAAAGAAAGATTTACTTTAAAAGTAATAAAAAAAAAAAAAAAATTAGTCCTCGGTCAAGGCCAAAGACTTTTTCGGAGGCTTGTGAACTGCAAGTGGTTCAGATTCCACTATAAACGTAGGACTCGGCTAATGACAAATTTTAAAAAAAATTTGCTTCAAAGTATATGTACTTCAATTTTTAATACATTTAATCTGGAGTCCACAATTTGGTGTCCCAAAAAGAAGTTGAATGTATTTTTCGTGCAGTCATTTTAATAATTGGCTTCAATTTTACTGTAAAATTAATTAAATTAATGTTAATTATCCGCAATTTCACTGGAAATTAAGTCTTTTCACTGGAAATTTATAATATTTTCAATTTTTCGGAAAAAATTGTTTTTGCTCCGAAGTCCGTAAATATTGACATATCGAGTTGACATTTAGACATAACATATGTTTTCATTTCGCAACTCAACGCGACATGACAACAATTTTTTTCACAGCTGATAGATTATATGGAGCCTAAATTCGTTCGATTGACCGCTTTTCTCCTTTCACACTTTCGCCTGGACAAAAAAAAATTGCTTCAAAGTACATGTACTTCAATTTTTAATGCATTTAATCTGGAACCCAAAATTTGGTGTGCAAAAACGACGTCGAATTTATTTTTCTTACAGTAATTTTAATAACTCGCTTCAATTTTACTGTAAAATTAATTAAATGAATGTTAATTATCCACAATTTCACTGGAAATTAAGTCATTTTGTATCGCAATGCCACATTAAATTTTAATTAATGAATTTATGGATAGAAATTTAAGGTCTTTCGTGACAAAAAAACAATCCTGATGTTTGAAGACCCTGAAGAGTGTGCTCAAGTTCACCGCTTTTCTCTTTTCACACTTTCGCCTGGACGAGGCGGGAAGATGATACGAAGATATTATCCAACGTGTCGCTCTTTCTCGACTCTCGTTCTTGAAATGTTCATTCGCTGCTCAGGAAATGTCTCGTTAAATGTGTTGAATCTTCCGTTAGCCAGGAAATTAGCGGATTTGCTGTTGCGAAATTTCGCATCCTGTTGTCCTAATCCGAATAACCGGAAGCACTTTTGTATCTCGTCCGGAGTATTGTTTTAAAAAATTTGACAATGCAAATAAAAATGTATTTGTGTATTTTAGGCGTGAACGCAGAGAAGGAAAAGGAACTGTGGTGTTATCAGTGCAACGCTGATTTGACCATGGGTAGCACTGCGGAATGCAACGACCCTTACACCCCCGCAGCCTTCGATTTGGTCCATTGCCCTCCAAACGAATCTCATCTCTGCATCAAAAGTCTCATATTCTGTACGTAGCTTTTTTTACATACCCATAGATTATTTTTCATTAATTCTGTATAATTTATGATGATTTAATTAGTCGAAAGGTCGGCAATTTAAAAAAAATAAAAAAATAAAAAATCGCAGTTCGTTTTTGGCACCAGGATAATTTATAAAATTACAGCAACGAGCCTCTATTATTTCAAAGTGAGTCACTGGGCGAGCGTAACGTGACTCTTCGTGGTCAACCAATTATTGTGGGTCTTTGAAGAACAACATCTGCATCCTCTTTCCTACCCGCCATAAATATAGTCATCTACACCGGCGCTTTACTGTAATGACTAACAGTAAGAAGAAAATTGATATCCACGTATTTCAACTACTTCCTCTTTTTTTTTCCTTCCCACAGAATTTTTATTTTAACTCCAAAATTGTCTTTATTTTAATTTTATTTTTAATATATTAAAAAAAAAAAAACAATTTTTTGAATCTTGGTAATCCATGGATCAAATTGTATCAATTTTTTCAAATTTTTCTTCGCAAATTTATTCTGAAAAAAATTAACAATTTTAAAAATTTTGGTAATCGATGGATCAGTACAGATTTTTCCCATTTATTTTTTTTTTTTTCGAAAATTTATTTTTAAAACAATTTGCTGATTGCAGAAATTGGCGATCGATGGATCAGATTGTACAGATTTTTCCCATTTTTTTTTTCGGAAATTTATTTGAAAAAAAAAAAAAAATGAAGATGACAGAAATTGGTGATCGATGGATCAGATTTGATCGGCGATGTCTTGAATATTTTATGGGCAATAATAAAAAATGACGTATCACGAAAGTTGGAGGGAATCGTGACTGCGAATCGGTGCGATAAAATTTCGCTGGCAATAAAATTTCTCAGCGGGATAGATTTTCGTCCATGTCTCGGGCGGTCTATTCCATGTCCGATGGGTTCGCCTAATTCGGGGACGATACGAAGCGCATTTGGTACGAGGAACGCTCGTAAACAGTATTCACTTGTTATCCTGGAGCCATCTTGTATTCCTGGCACGGCTCGTGCGTCCACTCGGAAGTAATTTTCGGCACAATATACTTTATATTGACCCTGTTCCCCCCCTGCGCCATCAGCGACCTCGTCCATCGCTCGCCGGCGATGCTCTTGGTGCTCGTCTCGTCTCTTCCTTGCGTTTTATTGCACGCCAAAGCGAATTGGAATTATATATATGACACAATCGTCCAATACACAATACGCAATAATCCAAAATGATCGAAGTATCAATAGAATGATGATCCAATCCAATCGATAAAAAAAATATTACGTCATTGTCACTCGGATCAACTAAAACATTAAATTTCCTAGTTTGAAGCAGATACTTTTTTTTTTGCTACATAAAATCTTAACATTAAAATTAACAAATGGAGAAAATTTTTTTAAATTGATTTTCCTTATTTAAAATTATTGAAACAGCAAAAAAATTATAATTTTATGTAGTCGATAAAACCATTATTATATTATATTTCCTAGTTTTAATTAAATTATCAAGCGAAGAATTTTTTTTAAGTTTCGAGGTTTGTGTCTAAAAAAAATTTTTTTTATTGCAATTTGATCGGAGATTGTTGAAAAAAAAAAAATTGCTGAATTGACGGATGACAAGGCTTCAGTCAAATGGCAAAATTGACTGGTAAAATTGATTGCGAATAATTAATTGCAGACAAGAACGTTCACATGACGGTGAGAGGTTGCGTGCCAGCCAAGGAGAAGAGCTCCTATTGCTCCGTCAAGGAAGCCTATCCCCAGGCGAGTGTCGAGTGTTTGTTCTGCAAGGATTACGCCTGCAACACGTCACCGCCTAGTGCAACATCGCCGCCGGATCGATTTCTCGTCGTCTCCTTAATTGCACTCATAATAGCAGCTGGCTTCGATCGATGATGTCGCTTCTTTCACTTGTGAGAAGCTACCAACGCCCGCAACGATACCCTGAAGAATATTACGAATTTTTCGCAGCTCGTTAATATTAATATTAATATTCCCCAATTAAATTGATAAAACGTATTGACAAAAAATGTACTAATTAAATTCAACAAAAAAATGTTCAGCACACATAATCAAGTGTATTTTAATAAATCGATCAAATTATAGTTAAATTAATATTCCACAATAAAATTAATGAACGTAATTAATAAAACGTATTAAAAAATATGTACACATTAAATTCAATAAAAAAATGTTCAGCACACATAATCAATTGTATTTTAATAAATGAATCAAATTATAGTTAAATCAATAAATCATCATGAAGAACTACACTTTTATTCGTGTCGTTGATTACAAGATTATTGTGACGCATTTGGTGACGATCGATGACGAAGAGACGAAGAGCAAGATGAAGTCAAGACGAGAGCGAGCAACGCGACCGGAAGGACCAGTTGACTTGGCAGAAGTTAGAAATTAAACGTCGGCGGCCTTATGAATGAGCGAGAGGGTTGCGCACTCAGAGACGTCGGAGTGTTGGTCTCGTGGCCTGTACACACATCGTCGCACTTGCAGTACACTGAACCAAGCAAAAGCGGCGGCAAGGGTACGGGTCAAATGCCGGAGTCAATTTAGTAATGCCTGCTCGCGGGGTTAAATTCGCTCGTGACCCTCATCTCCCCCGTATTCTCGATGCCTAACGAGACGGAGGACTCCCACTTCGCCTTGCTGAATTTACCAATCATAACACTCGGCATTTCCGCAACGCTCTTCGGCAAATCATTACAATTGTGGCACTCTTCAAGTACTGAAAGAAAAAGGTGCTGTTAAAAACAGACTCAGAATTCATTCTAAAAATGATTGGTTGACATCATTCATCACGTGACAATTTTTATTTATTTATTTAACGATGATTAAAATAACAAATTTTATCAATTTCATAGGAAACGCCATAAATCTGACATTTTTTTAAAGACACTGGACCAAGGATGCTGTAAAGAGTGAAATTTTGAAAAAAATCACAATCATTTCCCATAAAGTCCTATAAAATTTCTGAATTATTACAGGAAGGCTCAGAATTTTTTTTTTTTTAGTAATGAGATTAATGATTATAAAAAAATTATGCCAAGGGAAAATACGTGAATTTTCTCAGGTCAAAAATTGTTTCAGACCTGTTGGTTTGATGGTTTATTTACGACGGGAGAAAACAAACTTTCCTCGAGGAGACCACAAGCCGGATCAAATATTCCTGAGGCTAATTACAGGAGACGAGTCATGAATCTTACCTAGCCCAGGCCCATTGACGTAGAGCGAGATGCACAGAGAGATAAGTGGGAGGGTTAAAGTGCAGCGAATTAAAATTACGTGCCTAATTATCCATAGTTAGAGTGGACGATGCTCGGAGACCATGTACCCATTTTATATACCATAGCACATAGCCCATAGAATTACTAGAAGTAAATATCCGATAGCCATGCTTCTCATCTGTCAAAACGATGCTTCGCTCCTCCAGATAATCCTTTAATCAATAAAAAATCATCGATACCTTCAAATCAATCGATTGGCAACATTATAAAAATTATTTAAAAAAATGTAGAGCATTTAATTAAGAGAAAAGAGACTCAGTTTATTTTGAAGATAAAATATCATTTTTGCCACGAGTGCAATAAACCAGACGATCGAACAGATCAGGAAAGCGAATTCGCATTAGCGGAATTAAAATGGATCTCTCGACCATCGGCAACACCAAATCGAAATGGTCACTCGTATTTCGAAGCGGTGACTCTGATGCACTTCTCGTCGAGTGCCCCATCATGTGCACGATGCAGTTTACACGCATTATAGCCGCGAGAAGTCGTTGCCTGTCACTCCATAAACCATAAACAGCTATCCACTTCCACTTGAAATAATTACGCAACCATGCGTTTCCCATATAACCGAGCATCTCTGAATGCACGTGACACGTACTGCAGTGTACACTTAATTACTCGAAGGAATTGCTAATAAAGCAATAAACAATATGGCACTGCCTGAAATCCGAGTCGTAACCATGAACAATATTTATTTATGACTTCATCAGTGAAGTAATAAAATAATTCTCGAAACACACACATTCGGTATTTCCTTACAGGACCATAAAACAAATGCCCTTTAAACCAAATAAATTTCCATACACAAATGAAATCAATAAATCGATATGTAAATTAAACTCTTCGAGGACGATAAATATTTTCACTCACCGGAAGTGCAGGCCAATAAAGCTGCCAAATTCCTACAGGGTAAGAAATATATTTCCCATCCACTTTGCAAACCCCATGAATAATTCCAAACCCTACAAGGGTGCCCATCGATGGGGAACCATGACAACTCAATGCACATTGGATGATAAATCATAGACAGACGATAAAATCACTCTGCGGAACGGTGAAGGACCCCATGGCGAATGTCACCCGCTCTATGGTGACTAACTTACTTTTATTGCATTATTCATCGTTGCTATCCACAAAAATGCGTTTGGTGTATCGTGGAAAAATAAAAATAAATTGTTCCAGACCATGGGACGACTTCTCGATGAAATCTATGGGGAAAAAAGTTCACTAGAACGAAATTTATGGTTTTTCTTCTCTCTATCACTCTTCGCCCGCATCGAATCCTTTCTTAATTACCCAAGGCTCCGCTACTTTTTTCATGGGTTTTTTCCCCCGCCCATCGATGGTCCCACTCTCGGCCTCTTCTTGCTCCAAATTTCCATCCTCGTTCGCCGGGCGCCCTCTTCGTCTGACCCTCACGATCCAGCGGATCATTCGGATCATTCCCCGTAAACCCTCCGCTCCTTTGGCCACTCGCTCCAAGCTCCTACTCCATGGCTTTTGAGTCATGGGTTGTGCGGGATGGGAAGCGCAGTGGTGGGGCTCTCACTCGCTCTGCCTTCGCTATATTACGCTATAATAATGTACGACGACGAAGGAAGCAGGGAGTGTCGTTAGCCGAGCTTTCCGGAGTGCATCCTTGTGTGTACACGTCGTCGCGACTCGAGAACAGTACAACCGCGACCATCGCTCGTATCGGTCCATCCCGCGTGCCTTTCCCATATCTTTCGAGCCCATTACCTTCTTCTTCACTTCTCGTGCTTAAACTCCAAGTTTTCGAAGACTCTCGAGATGGGATTAAGGCTGAATTTCAACGCCTGCGCGTTTATCGCTGTCCTGGCTTTTGCCGCCATCGTTCAACCCGGTGAGTAATGTTCATTTTTCAGATTCGAAGAAGAAAAAAAAAATTATTTACTTTGGAGGGAATATATTTTTATTTTTTATCGAGATTTAGTAACAGGTAAACATATTTTTGCTAAGATTTGGATTTTTTTTTTGTTTATTGAATTTATTTTTAATTTAATAATTATTATGGGGGTTGCGGACACGTGACTAGAAAGTGTAGGACATAAATAATTTTAATTGGCAGAGGTACGACAGGAACCCCACTCGTCATGTTGGCACATGAGCTGGGAAACAAAGGGGCGGGGAAAGTTGGGTGTGGAAGACACTTCCGCCCCTAAAACGTCCCTCAACCGTCACGTCAGTGTAGCTTTACACTTTAAAGATAAACCGGCGTGTCGTCTTTCCGTAGTCACGGTTTGTTTTGTCGATCGCACAGAATTTTTTATCATTTTTTTTTTGGGCGAAGGGGTAATCGCTATTTCAAATTCGACAGGGAAAGGAATTGAACTTGGTACAACATTGATTATTCCATAGAATTGCAAAAAAAGGGTTACTTTATGGTCTTTCAGATTTGTTTTTTTAGTTTGTCAATTTCAAGTTCCACAATTTTTTCTACTAACTACTGAAAAAATCCAAATTTTTTGAACAATTTTTGAAGATATTTACTTAAAAAAAAAAAATGTTTGGAGAAAATCTGTCCAATTTGTGAATGTAGACACTATCAGGCCACTTTTTACGCTTCCGGTATGTAAAAAAAAAAATTTTAAATGCTCATAAACGAAGCTACAAAGCAGGAAATGAAAAAGCACACCAATAATTCGCGGTTGGTCGGCTAGAGCGCGCCACTGGCGCGAAGAAGAGGGGGTAAGGTACAAAGTACGCTGGACTAGCCTGTGCCATTACCGAGGCTATACTGTACATCACCAGCGCCACCAAACGACAAAAGTCTATTTAGTACAAGGCAAAACAACGACAATTCAAACTCAATGACGAACGTGAAGTTACAGTCACGTTTTTGCCCAATGGATTTCATATTTCCTGTCATCTGGGTTTTAAATCGTTGGAAACGAGAGCAAGGCGATCGATTTAGTGCGCACTTTTTTCTTTTTTTTTTAATGACTATGAAAATTTACAACCGCGCGCTAATAATTCTATAAATAGTTATGGACATTCCGATGTTTCGATGTTTTTACTGCATTCGTTCGACTGTGAAGCGTACAATTTGTCATGTGGGCGTGACGAGAGCTCACCAGGTAAACAACATACCTATGTAATGTCTGCAGTGAGTCACAGTTTGTGTTGTTGATGGTTTTTTTTTTTTTTGCAATCCTGGTAATAGGCCTTACCTCATGGAGCTGCAGAAGCGGCTTAGCTATGAGAGATACAGAACCAGGGTATTACGTAAACGTATATGATGCGGTCATCGTCGATGACCAGCCTTTGCTTCACCCTTTCGAAAGATTAAATCATTTGAGATCCATCTAAATTCCGCATCTGGCATTGAATTCCGCAAATAGATCATCGATGATGCGTCGATTTACCTGTTGAAAAATTTCATTGAAATTTTAAAAAAATTATTTTAATTTTTAAAAAATTTATTTAAAATAAGAAAAACTTATTTTAATTAAAATAAATTCCATTTGTTGAAATTTACAATAAATTTTCATTAAAATAAAATAAAATAGATTTATTTTAATTAATTTTTTTCAAAATTAATTCCTGGCTCCGATCCTCGAATTTTTGGATCAGGTCCACATTTTTTTATGGTGTTGCTCCAATGCTAAAAATGAAAGCAGATTTATTTGGATCAATCGCAAAAATAATGTGAATAAAAATTTGATTTGATTTATCGAATGTGCGACATATTTTCCATTGAATACTCGTAATCACATATCCGAACGATTTTTGTTCCCATGATATTGTGAATCTTACGAACAATGGAAGACGCGAGAGGTGATGAAATGTGTTCGTGGGAAAATTATGGTTCACAGAGCAACATTTCAACCCATTGTCCAAACACGCAACAATGTCCTTCCGATATTTCATTCCGCGATTCGATGTATCGTGTACAAAGAGGGCGGTGATGTAATATGTTACTTCGCGATTTATTTCCTCGTGCGGAAAACTTTGTTTTCATGGCTATTTTATTCTGGAGATTCTCATTTTGCAATGGTCATATGTATATATATTTTTTTCGATTGAAAAAATCGTTTTATTGATCGAGCTGATAATTGGCATGCAAATCAATCAATTTCTTTTTATGTTTTTTTATTTATTTATCTATTTTGTTAAATATTTTTTCATCATTGTCAATTTTAGACTCAGACTTTCGCAAAATTTGATATTTACCCACCCTGAAGAGCTACTGCAACACATTGTAACTCGATACTTTGGGAGTTCACTGAACGTGAACCCGCAAAATAGTCCAGTCGTTTATCAGAACAATTATTACGTGTCTATGATCGTAACCGCAACCGCATTCATTGGCTTTCCAGTCTTGGCGAACTGTTGATTCATGAGAACCACAACTGGTTTACTATACTGTAGCGAAACTCGTACCTGCGCAGTAAACCTTCGCCAATGTGGTCTTGCGTAATACCTGCATTACCGCCTGCCTCGTTACAGTGAATGCAGCACTAAAATGCAGTATTATATAGCAACAAATAGGCCAACGAATAAAACGGTTATTTGAGTCAAACTTCGGATCCAAATAATGAAAATGGACGATTTGTTGCTAAATTTCAATCAAAGGGCTTACGTGACCCAAATTCGGGTAATTGGGGCAATTAGAATGACAACAGGTGAACCTGTTGATCGGAGAATTCGCGGGCCAATGACACCTGTTGTACATACCCTGTGTCTTCAGCATTACCTTCTTCAGCATTATCTTCTTCGGCATTATCTTCTTCAGGATTATCTTCTTCAGCATTATCTTCTTCGGCATTATCTTCTTCAGCATTACCTTCTTCAGCATTATCTTCTTCAGCATTATCTTCTTCAGTATTACCTTCTTCAGCATTACCTTCTTCAGCATAGACTCTAAAAATGTGTGTTTTTTTTTCAAATAACAAACAGGCTCGGCCCTCCACTGCTACATGTGTTCGACGACCTCGGAAGGCAGTTCCTGCGCAGATCCGTTCAACGTCACCGAGCACGCAAAAAGCATGCGTACCTCCAATTGCAACACCATTTCCGCACACAATGCCTACGGCCTTGAGAGGCACGTTTGCAAGAAGATCATTCAAAGAGGTAAATATATCCATTATTTTTTTTTTTTTCAAATAAAATTTCATTTCGTTATTGCAGTGTAATTTATCTTGTAGATGAAGAGCAAAAACAATTTACTATGCTTCCTTCGAAAGCTGGCACACAATTACAATTTTCATGTGCAGACATTTTTTTTTTTTTTTCTTTCGTGAATTCAAGTTCCCAATTTTCGAAAATCTTCATGTTCGGTGATCGTAAACTGTTTTTTGGTACCCGGTACCATTTCTCTTCAAGTACTTTTAATTGTCCGGTCGAAGCGTCCTAAATGGTCCCAGTAAAAAATCGACCTTGGGTCGACGGAGACGAAGAAGGAGGGGGGAAAAGTGGAGGCGTGGGAGGCTGACATCCTCGAGGAGCTGGCAAACAGAAGAATCGACCGATCGTGCAAATTTTTAATTCGAACGATGACGCACCCGTTCATCTTGTTTCATTGTCAACGTCGCGGCGAACGAACGATCAAGAAGTCGTCTCATGTTCGTCGCACGTTTAATTCCGAGTTCTCCTCTAGCGCTTGACATGGTATATCATAATCTTAGTGGTCCCCCACCCCCCACCCGCCCCCTGAAAATTACGACTTATGGCTTTAAAGCACGCGGTATTCCGTCTGACTTTTCGCGCCTTTATACGTGACTCATCGTTAGCCTGCTACGCGCACCACGTACCGTAACCATTATCAACACCAATGGAAATAGCAAGCACCGCAAATTACGATAATTAACCGGACAACGTGCTAGGTGGCTTCAAGGTTCGTGCCACGCCCGTGTCGCCTCGTGTATTATGTACCTCCCGTATTTTTTTTTTTTTTTTTTTTTTTTTTTCGACCCTGCTCACCATTTCCGTCGTAGTTTTTATCGTGTCTGGTACGTCGATGCCCATTGTCAAAATTAACGACCCTATTTACCGATCAAAATGTAAAATCGATTGCGTTTATAGTCACTCTTCAAGTTTATTGACTTAATAAAAATTTTATTGTCTTCGGCTTGTTATTAAATAAGAAATTTACATTTGCTGAAGAATGCAAGCTTTTTTTTTTAATTCAAAGAAAATTACGATTTATGGTTTATATACATGTTTTTTTTTTAAATTCAAGTAAATGGTCAACGAGAAGTGAAGCGAATGTGCGCAATTCCGAACCACGACGAGGTCGACATCACCAACGGACCCTGCGGAGTTTCCACCGCGACCGAGAGTCACGTGGTCGTGGAGTCCTGCTACATCTGCAACACGGATTACTGCAACGGTGCGAGTTCAATTTCGGGAATGCAGCTCTTCAAGGCCTCGGCGATCGCCCTCCTGACTTGCGCTTTGTCGCCGTCCCTGAGGGCGTTCTTCTAGGTCCGTCGCGATGCTGAAGAGGACGCAATAACGCAGAGAAAGAGGCAGCAGAATCGATCGAAAACGTCAATCGAGCCGAAAAAGGTCTTTCGATAAATCAGAGAGCAATTAAATCGATCGATAATTTCTAAGTTGTGACTAACTAAGTACCGATTACCCAAAGTCGGAGTTGCTTTTGGGACATTTTTTTTTTTTTGTTTTTCATTTCGATATATAATATATACACTCTATGTATAGAATTAGACAGAGACGTGGATTTGCGAAACGTAACGCACCGCAGGTACAAAATTTCGGATTTCCGATATAATCCACGATAATCTCCGTCGATGAATTTAAAAGAAAAATTCATATATTATATTCATTAAAATATACTGTACGTTGTACAAAGGAAAATGTTCGAAACTTAAGTTTTATATCGTACTGTAGATTAATTATAGACTGCAGCATCTCGAGATCGTTGCGGATAGACAATAATTCACTGAGTGACTATTGGTCCACACATTTTTCTCGCTAGTTTCGCCTTAACGTCTCAATGGATCATAAAATGGCCTCGGCCATTAATGATAATGGCTTTTGCGATCTAGGCACTGATAACCGATGTAGAGGATGAAATTTTACTAACCATGAACTTGAAAATACAAATTGTAATGATTTAACGCTTTCCTCACTTCTAACACTTCGATTATCATTATTTACACTGTAACCAACTAATTTGCCTAATTATCGTTATCTGTATTTTCTATCACGTGTACTTTCTGATCGTTTTGCGGAATGAGTGAAAAAAAAAAAAAAAAGAAATTCACGTAGAACGTGGCTTATCAGGAATCCGTCCAGCTGATAGAACTCGCAGCTTATCAGAAGTTCTGCGAATATTTTCTTCTTCTTCTCCTACTTTTTTCGTTGTTGTAATTAATCTTAGAGAAACTTGTGGCTGAATAATAATAGTAATAACGATATTAATATTAATAATAATTCAGAGGCTTGCTTGGCGAAAATTGGAATTCTCACAGGCGCCTGTCGATGATCCACGCAATAAATGGTCTTGACGATAATCATTACTGTCACCAATTGTCCGGAGAACTTTTTGTCGCCTTCATTTTATTTCGAATATTCGGTGAATAAAGTAGATGCCTTCCTCGATGGGAAGTTGCGGTCCCTCTTTTTTCAAAATAAACCGAGCGACCCAGAAAATAATGCGCACCAGGAAATTCTGATTCGCGTGTCATTACGATTATTCCGCCATCAATTGCGCGTCTAATTACAGGTAAGTATGATAATTATCGAGTCGAGGTTGCGATGATCGCAATGATATCATCGCCGGGGCTTTGCGATTGCAATGTCGACGGTGAGATAATCGCCCAGACGGAAGCTCGGTTAATTAGTTGCGAAGTACGATCATCGAATGACAGAAGAAGAAGAAAAGAAGAACGAAGTCAGACGGTAAAAAGTAACGAGGAATTAACGTCCTCTTAATAACTGCTATTTATTTCGAAAGAAAAAAAAAGACATTGATCTACAAACGTATTACGACTAACAGAACGATAATTGCAAGCTTTTTTCTACATATTAATTATGTATCGTTGATCAAAATTACGACGTCGAAAAAAAAAAAAAAAAAAAAACGCGAGTAATCTCGACACTATAATTACCTAACGTGTCTTCAGTTCGTTGAAACGCATTGACACTCCGAACGTTCATGATCGAAGAGCTTTTTTTTTTCATTTTTTTTTTCACTCACGATCTCGATCGATTTCGATCTCCAATTTGCTTCTATTGATTCCGTCCATTCTCTGGATCTATCGCTATTTTTTTTTTTTTTTTTGATTCCCAAAGAACGGAATCATTAAATCGTCTCTGAGCATACGGAAACTCTAAATCGGAACTTTGACGTACATCGAAACACTTCAGCGTCCACGTGTCTATTAATGCAACTCGTGGTGCTCTTCAGGGTATGGCGAGGCTTCGGGATATGAAATTCCGGAGTCCGCTCAGTTTCGACTCGTTGTCGATGCGAATTTTCGGTGAGTCGGGTCACATCTGCACACGCAACAGGACGGAAAAAGGAACCAGTCCATGAAGATACCCTTGCAGTCGTTGTCAGGGTCATAGGCCAACAACCTGTGCCACTTGTACTTTTGCTCGCAGCCGCAGTCTCCCGTGCATCGATTCGTCTGAGTTTTCCTGGAAAATATATGTTAATATATCAATATTCCAGGTCTACAAAAAAGAGCACTTTACTTTGAGACGATTTTTTCACCATTTTTTTTACCGACTGAGCTGGAGAACGTCATTTTAGGACAGCCATGATTTTTTTATTTCAGTATATCAATATTATGGGGAAGGTATAAACGGAATATTGAAACTAGGAAGAACAAAATGAGATCCAATGGTCTTATGGTTGAATCCCATGGCTACTCACGAGCAAACTTCCTGGTGAATGGCTTGCTCAAAGTGCTGAGTATTCACGATTGCCCGAACTTTTCCAGCGCTGTTACTCGCCCAGTAGGGAGTGACGATTTCGACCTTAGATTCGCACGCATCGACCCTGAAGAAAACATAAATCGTGAAGCAACGAAACGTCTAATTGAGACCCTGAAGAGATAGGTCCATTTTTTCACCAAGGGCTCAAAAATGCCTCCTTTTATGCCCGCAGTGCGATGGAAATGTGCGTAGAAGTAGATTTCTCGCACGAGTGCGTAAAAAGTGACTGAAGAAAATGTCTATGTTCGCCACGTGTTCCAGGCACGAAAAGGAGGACTTTTGTGCATGGATTGTCAAGACAAAAATATATTTTTTTAATACCGTCCACTGTCGTTGCCTCGATTGTTGTTGAAGGTCTGCCGCGTGTTTCTCACTTTGCTGAAGAACGAGTCGCCACCTTCGACGACCCTTGGGTCGGGCTGAAGACGATGCTGATGAGTACCTTCCCGCAAACTCGGACCACCGTCTGGAAGGTCATGCTTCTTCGTGTTTCTTCTTCTACGGGTACCAGGCTCTCGAGTCGGCGAACCGTAGTCTTCGTCCATCTCGAAATCCCCGTACATTCTCTTCATCAACGCCTTGTTCTCGTCTATGAATTGCTCTATCCGCTCACTGCAACAATTGCCTTTCATGTGGGACCATTCGTCTCTAGCTCTAAATTGGCAAATTTCGATCGTACTCACATGGGATAAGTTTTTCCAGCCGTTGGACAGAAAAGTTGATGGTACCGCTTGATACAAGGCGTCCCCCGAACCAAATCACCCCTTAATTCGACTCCCAGTGCCACGGACAAGGCGGTCCAGAGAATCTGCAAAAATAATCAATATATTATAGATCTCGTTTATATGACATCAAATTATTATGTCCATTTGTGTAATCAAATCAATATTTTCAACGTCAGGCAAACATTTTTTTTTTTAGAAAAACAATGAATATATTATAGAACTTGTCAATAATGGTTTCAAATTACTATGTCCAATTGTGTATAATTGAATTAATATTTTCAAGGTCCGTCAAATGAAAATATATTTTTTTCCAGGAAATCTGCAATCAATATAAAATTTGTTTTTACAGGTGAAAAGGAAGAAATAGGAAGGCCTGTATAAAAAGCGATGCTGAAGAAATGGAAACACTGAAACTCGAGACCCTCAGCCGGAAATCAGGATCCCTGCGCCAAAAGTAACTCTTTAAACCACTTTGGTTACAACTGAGTATTGTCGATCGCTTTGAAAGTAAAAAAAGAAAGAGATAATAATTAACGAGTGTGCATGCGGTGGAAGGAAACGATAACGAGGCGGAAGACAGGCGTTCACCAGAGGCGAAGAAGGACGAAGTATAGTCTTTAAGGGCGTGTCAGGCACACGTCGTTACCGACGTGGCAAGTGGTGGTAGTTTAGTAAGCATGTGTACCACTGCGAGTCACTGTCAGGCCCGCCTTCAATTTACGAGGCTTCCCCGGGTGACCCGAAGCTCTCGTGCACGTGAACTCGCGTATCAGGCATTCTATGTCAAACATATTTCCGCCCTTTTACAAATTTTAGCTAATAAAATATTGAATTCTTTCAAAAATTGTTCAACAAATTACTCTTTGACTTAATAAATATATATATGGGGCATTCCACGCCAATTTAACCAGTGTCTAAACCTTTAATCCCTTGCAAGGTAATTTTTAATTCTGTTGCTCCAACTCTAAAAAAAAAAAAACAAAATTAATTTTATGGTTTAAAAATGTAACCCTGAATGTTTTCGTAGAAAATAAAAATTAATTTGTGCAATCATGAGGATCGAAAAAATGATTTTAATTGACAGAGAATGCATAATACATGCGAAATATTTTTTTAATATCTAAAAAATGGAACCCTCAGTTTTTTGGTAGAAAAAAAATTAATTTATGTAATCGTGAAAATAAAAAAAATTATTTTTATTGACAGAGAATGCGTAATACCTGCAAGCACATAGTGAATACCTATGTGCAAAAGGCAAGAAGTTGCTCGTAGGGAGTAAGTGAGTAAACGCGCAGGGCGCGCACTCACACTCGCAGAAATATTGATTCAAGGTTCATGCTAATGAAACGTAACAGCGCAAAGTGGCATTACGGGTTTGTCGACCCGGAGTTACAGGCTCAGTCGCCTATATAAACCCGAGAGTAATATTTTCCCTTATGAACACTCGTTATATGACATATAAACATATTTTTCATTTTTTTTTTTACTCAACAGAGCACATATTTCAATCTCAACAATCTATCGTTGCAGTATCTGCTATCGAATCCTCGAAGGGTGCAATTAATCGTCTAACGATTGCATAAATAATAACAATAAATCTACCGGTATTACCCGGAGCACAATTAATAATCGCGATAAACGTTCGATTAGCCGATATTAAAACGAACTCGAACAATAATTCAATCGAGATAACGTACGACTTCCGGTATTAATTTTTCATATTTTTTCCTTTTTGAATTTACATGGAATGCCTCATACAATTTTCCGAAATATTTTCACTTGAAATAACATTTTTTTTTTTTTTTTCTAAAATGTTGAATTAAAAAAATTGAAAAAATGTTTAAAGTGTCTTTTATATAGTAAATTATTAGACAGATTCGAGATGATAAAAAAAAAGTGGGTTAACTGACAGAGAATGGCCCATATGCAAAACGATCGCGGGTAAGGCGAACGTTTGACGATCGTATATAGAGTACCCTTAAGAGGGTACATAGATTCTCAAACGCAGTGTACCGCACCTATGCACACGCATTGCGAAATAGCGCGCAGGATTTACCGGAAGTCAGCGACGCGTCATTAACGATTATCGTCCCACGGGGAGATACGCTCGAGTGGGTGTCATTGAGGACTCGGCCACCGATTCCTCGCCGACTCATGCATCGAGATGCAGAATCCTGCAGACGTAAGGCTTCGTGGATGCTGAGATCGTTGCACGTTTGTCGTGAATCATTTGTCGATCATCGCGCTACGATCTATCGATGAACGTGTCATTTTTTTTTTTCAGCACGAGTTCGTGTCATATCCTGAAGAGTATTTTTATTCATTGCAGGAAAACTCTGCATGTAACATGAAAAAAAAAAAAAATGTGACTTCATTTATCGAAACTCAGAAATGATTTGATCGATTATCGATCAGCTTTTCATCAAAATTTCGTAGATTTCGTACGATTGTTTGAAAATATGTTGACTCTTCCATAAAAATGTACCTCCTCCTCGCGTGAAATTTCCCAAAAATGGTTGACGTCCGGTTCACGGCCACGCTCGTGTCATCGCGGTCACGTATCGTCTTACGTGAATCTCGCATTTTGGAGGAATTTGCTTTCTACTTTTAAAAATATACTCGTGAGAGGCTCGCACCTCGAATTGCTTCGATTAGATACACCGGGGATTCCCCGGTTGCACAACGTGGAACGCTATACTCGCTCGATTATATTTCTGGATCACGGAATACGCGGGATTTTTCCTACGACGTCTCGTCTCTGAGTTTCTCGAGTCACATAATCCTTTGGGCATCCTTCTTCAGGGTCAACACTTTTTTTTTTTTTCATGCTCCCAGGTTCTCCATTAAACTGCCCTGGAATAATGACCACTGGCCCCTTGCCCCTTAAGCCAATAATTTTAGTGTCTTCAACATCTTCTTCTTCTTCTTCTTCTTCAAAAAAAAAAAAAAAAAAAAAAGTGCTCTTCAAACCGATTTATCGATCTCAATTCACGTGCGACTCCTGGAAAAATTCGATTCACGAGACATTATGATCACGTGTATTACGTATGCCTCACGTAACTGCACCGCGAGTAGTAAAAAAAAAAAAAAAAAGTATACACAGACAAAACGATGCGTCTGGTCCGCATTTGAATAGATTGAGAAATCGTTCGGCCTCGCTTCTTTCGTCATCCGGCAATGACTCAATTTCATCTGCGCTTCTTCTTCTTCTTCTTCTTCTTCTTATACGTCTGTGTATTTTTTTTTTTTTTTTCGTTGTCATCTCTCATCACTCAACATGTCGTTTATGTTTATCGTGTCACCTGGGCAACTATAGTATTACGATGTTGTACCAGGTAGATAAATTCTGGTGAATCATTCACGGTGTGTTATTATTGTATCATCAATGGAGAACGGTGGTGAAAGGGTTAACAATTATCAACGGCCGAAAACACGTGAATTTTCGACGGTGATGGCTATAATGTATATTATTTTCACCGCGAGCCTAATGAGACAATTATTTATTACAAGATCCAAGTGTGGCAATTGCCTCTTCGGGTTTCCAATGTGTTAGCCGTTCGGGGGCCCTCTTAATTATGTACACAACGTGGCCGAAACGCTGTGAGAATGCTTCTGGGGAAATCACGGTGAACCCACCTGACCAAACACATCGACCAAAAGCTAATACACGCTCCGCGATACACGAGACTCTCCCTCATTCATCTTCTCGCATACGGATACAGGTGTCCATTTAACTAAATCGCTAATACGCTCGGCTAACACTAATGACCGCTCGTTTGGACAAATACATTGACAAGCCTGACCTCGGCTGCCCCTTCAATCATCGATTATCTTTTAGTTTTCCAATCCGAAATATCGAAAACAACATGTCATTCAGATATTAGAAGAAGAAAAAAATGGATTGCAATGGAAAAAGTGCATTGGTAATTAATATTAATTATTTCTAATAATATTAAAATAGAAAAAAAGTCATTTGATGGAACAATCTTTACTAACAAAATCAACGACGACTTTTTTTTTTGCGTCAAGCTTAAATGAGATGTTTTACTCCCTATTAAGAAAAAAAATGGAAAAAGTGGGTTAGTAATTGATATTAATTATTTCGAATAATATAAGGCCATAAAAAAAGTCATTTTTTTCGACAAGCTTAAGTGAGATTTTTTACTCCCTGTTTAAAAAATGGACTTTTGAATGCTTGGCTATAAAATGAGGCTTTTTATCCCGGAAGTCAGAGAGGGGAGATTTTTTTTAGCGGAGCCAAAAAAATATAATTGCAGATGTTGATGTGTTTATGATATTCCATATCTAATACGGAAGTGGAGGTGGGCGGAGGTAGTTGTAATTTCCGCGTGTGTCTTATCCGATTTGTCGATCCGTGCGAGTATTCGATCGGTTTGTTTGTCGCGGTTGTCGGTGAGTCGAAGGAGACCGAATGGACTGAGCGCTACTGCTTTTGTCTGCGGTGCCGGTGAAAGGCTTCGGCTTTGCGGGAGTTCAGGCCGGTGTCTCGTTGAGGGGATCGACATTGAACCGATTAGACGATCTCTCGCTGCCGTCTCGATGCCCCCACCGATTTCCACCGCGACGATCCTATTTCGTAACCTTATGAAACGAGAGGGGCCCTCAACGAGGAGGCAACACACCTCGAAGTTCACTCTTGTTTCACAGTACCGATTTCGATTTTTCTGGTTCAAATATATATATATATATATATCAAGAAGTAAGGTGGAAATCGGATTCGAAAAATGACATTTTTTTGCCTCTTCAGGTCGGATGCATGAAGAAAAGTGGCTTAGAAACTGATCTCGAAATTTATGATCGTGAGATCTCGATTTTTGTGATACAAATATTGCAAGAAATAAGTTGGTTTGAAAATTCGGATTTGAAAAATGGCATTTTGCCTCTTCAGGTACGAAGCATCGAGGAAAGTGGCTTAGGAACCGTGAACGAAAAGCCTCGTAGCTATTCCAGCGGACTCTTCCTCTCTTTCGTGCCCAAAGAAATCAATAAACGCATTGGATCTATTCTTCGCCCATTTCTATTAGTTTCCATGGAAGCTCTTCTGCCCTCCACCAGCCGAATTCTATTAACTCCACTGTCATTCAAGTGCCGAATATAAGACACTACATTTATTCACTGGAGTTTTTCTATTATCACTCCTCGAATCGAAATAGCTAATTCGGTCTAAGTCGAGAGGGTGAATTTACGAATTTCCACGGAGATGCACTTTTCGATTTTTTTCACGATTGAATGCAAATTGCTGTCGACTTCAGTGCAGCAGAAAATATTTCGTGTGCACTTTGAATTCCAGTTTTGCAGAAATCGATGATCAACATTTTATCGATAAATCGGTATTTTATGGATACCGATTGTTGGGGTTAACAGTGAAGAATATGACGTATACATAACAAATATATATGCAACTGCAAATTGCAGCAGAGAATATTTCGTGTGCACTTGGAATTCCAGTTTTGCAGAAATCGACGATCAATATTTTATCGATAAATCGTTGGGGTTAACAGCGAAGGATATGACGTATATATAACACGAGCATTATTAATCGTATAAATGCACAGACTCTCACGTTGCAATCCCGAGACGAGAGTCATAAAAAACTGATTTGCTTTCTCAGACCTTCCGCAACGATCGTAAGCCGGTTGAACGATCGCACCTTAAATGGCAGACTATAAAAGCTTTGAAAAAGAAAAAAAAAAAAGTGAATCAATGTTTCATGGTCACGAGATGCCGCCGAGTGTCCAGGTGTGTGTGTGTGTGTGTGTGTATTTTTTCCCCGACGATTTCAGCAACTCAGGAAGTTGCAAACTCATTGCACACGCTGTTAAAAAATCACGGTCAGGTATCTGTCCACCTCAGGTAAGTCGAGTCCGGTTATTTGTTCAATGCCGCGAGCTCCGCCGAAGAAGAAACGCGCTTCTTCCCGGGCCTTTTTTATCTCTTCAGGGTCTTCCTGATTTTTCGGGTGAGCTCGAGTGTCCCCGTAAATTTTCGGTCCTACAATAACCGCTCGGTAAATCACGAGAGGCTCGGTGTTTACGGTCAATTATTTTGGCGTTCGGTTCGCCAGCTCGAAAACGACACCGATGCTGAAGAGGGAAGACGGGTTTCACGCGATTTCTCGTGCCTTATCGCAGTCACGTACGCACATTATCCGGACCGTCGACGACTATGCAAATTCGTGTACATACACGATGACAGCAACCGCGAATCCTCAAAAAATCGTCTCCTTGGACCGCGCGCAATTCTCATGCTTATTTTACAGGATACGCGCGACGAAATCCGCGCCATACAATTGCTCTCGGAATTTTTAAGCGAGAGGACCAAAAAAGCCTGAGCCTTTTGTCAGATTCGACGTTAAAATATCGAACTGTCGCTAAAAATGGTTTTCTCTTCAGCTGCGATTCGTCACTTTCATTTTTTCACAAAAAAAAAACACTCCTTCTAATTATCAATTTATAGTCAAATACGTCCTTACCATTTTTTTTAAAATTACCTCTCTACCTTTTTTCACACCGGAAATTTATTTTTAATAATAAAAGGATTATTACCCGCAGGTTTTTTATATAAAATGCAGGTTAATTAATTTTTCGAGAAATTCACGAAATTGCAAATGAAGTTCGCCGTTAATTTTGAAAAAATCGCTAGAAATAACAAGAGCGAAGGTCACGAGGCCTTTCACCGGTCTCGTGGCCTCCGGTGAGAGGATCGCGACTGCTTTCTTTTCTCCTTAAATAATAATGCGTAAGGCGTTAAATTTTGATGAGCCCGTAAACGTCTTCGGACTGGAGAAGGTGGATTAGATTGTGAGATATGAAGAATGTTATCGGGCCGATGGGTTGTATTCCTCTCACGATGTTATATTTCCATCGACTCATTGATTATACATACATACGTAGGTAAATTTTCATCGAGCAAGTGTCTAAGGTGGATGCGAGTGTGAGGACGAGGATAGGGCTGAAAACGTGACGCTCGCGAGGAAATGTCACGCGGGCGTGTACGAATAAGAAGCAGGAGCGACGTAAGACCGGGAATATGTACGTACGGCAAGGTGTACAAGTACAGAGAGAGAGAGAGAGGACGGCAAGGGTGTAATTGAAAAAAAGCCGGCGGCACGTTCTACCTTTCGAATTCTCGAAGACGTGCCTGCCGGCAGTCGCTGCACGTCGTCGGGGACATCCTCGCCGATGTTGCTCGTCGTACCGACTTATAGTTACTTATTTCAGTACCGATGTAGTACAGAAAATCTTGTTACATGTACGCCGTAGCCGAGATTCGATAATTTCGCGAGATAGTTCTCGATAACCCGGAGCTTATCGAGCTTATTGAGCTTTCAAGAGTATTTATTTATGGAGGAACATCGAAGAGATGAATTGATTATTAATTCATATTTTAATATTGATTAATAAATTGATTATCTTATATGACAATTGGGTTATTGTATGAAAGGGTTATTTGTTTTTATCGTTGACCAATAAATCGATTAACCTTCGGGGTTATAAGTGAATTAAGACCTGACTACTTTTTATAATTCTAGGGTCAAAGTTCATTTCGCCTGATTAACCTGCTAATGAAGCAATTTTTTAATTTTTTTTTAACTTTGTTAATGTTTCTTGTACTTACTGGTATTTGTACGAAGGTTCCATTATTGAGTTGCGGATACGAGTACAAAGGTACAACGGGAACGGAGCCATTCTTCAGGAAAATGGGACCCTGAATGGGAGTGACACGGGTGTCCTTGGGCATGTCGGGCTCTTCGTCGTCGTAGTAGTCGTCCGCAGCATCTTCCTCGTCGTCGTCGTAATCCAGGATCGCGTGGACCGACGTTTTGGCACCTGGACTGCCGTTAGCGCCGCCGTTTACTTTGGTGTACCTGTCGGGAGACACGAAACGGAGAAATAAATATGTCCACATTAACCGGGAGGCTGTGTATAATTTATTCGTGTCCTGCGGTCGCGAGTCTCTTGAAGCACGTATCATTGCGGTTGATGCAATCGTTTCATCTCGACACAAAAAAAAAAAATGAAAAATCCTCAAACAAGCTACCGTTCGCCACTGACCAACGTCCGCCTTGGTACCAAATTATCGTGTCACGAAATTCAACGACAATTCTTCATACCGATCGCTTCGAACGTGTCGAATAAATCTAGAGTTACCGATGTGAATGTGTGTGTGTGTGTGTGTTCATCACAACCCAAACAAAAAAATGAAAAATAAGAAAAGAAAAATCCTTAATCAAGCTACCGTTCACCACTGGCCAATGTCCGCCTTGGTACCAAATTATCATGTCACGAAATTCAACGACATTTCTTCATACCGATCGCTCCGAACGTATCGAATAGATCTGGAGTTACCGATGTAAATGTGGACGAGGTGAAATTCACCATTGACTCCGTTCATCTCCGTTCAACAATCGTTTCATCTCAACCAAAAAAAAAATATATGAATAAAAAATGAAAAATCTTCAAACAAGCTACCGGTCACCACTGACCAACGTCCGCCTTGGTACCAAATTACCATGTCACGAAATTCAACGACAATTCTTCATACCGATCGCTCGGAACGTGTCGAATAAATCTAGAGTTACCGATGTGAATGTGGACGAGGGGAAATTCAACGTCGATTTCATTCACCTTCGTTCAACAATCGTTTCATCTCAATCCAAAAAAAAATATATGAATAAAAAATGAAAAATCTTCAAACAAGCTACCGGTCACCACTGACCAACGTCCGCCTTGGTACCAAATTATCATGTCACGAAATTCAACGACGATTCTTCATACCGATCGCTCCGAACGTGTCGAATAAATCTAGAGTTACCGATGTTGAACGTGGCCGAGGCGAAATTCGCCATCGACTCCACTGAAAGGAACATTATTATTACGCGTTCAATTACGTGCTGAGTGGCCTCCTCTTGTTCGCCACAAGCGAAACGCTTTCGCTTTGCAATGATGCTCGGAGTGCCAACTACCACGAATGGGCGAAAAAAGAAAAAAAAAAAAGAAGAAAATGAAAAACGGGAGCAGCACGAACTCGAGCATGTGGTCCGATGAAAAAAAAAAAAAGAAGGAAATAAAATAAAGGGAGAGAGAGTTGCTGAAGAGTATAACTCGCCCCGAAGCTCGGCGCCCAAAGGAGGACCACCGTCCTCTCTCTCTCTCTCTCTCTCTTCCTCTTTCCTCTCTTTCTCCTTTCTCGATCGGGTTTCACGCTGACGACGAGTCACGTACGTACCGTACCCTCCGTACGTGGTACCCGGACACCCGCCAAACCGAAAAACAAGTACGCTCTCAGATTTTACGTATGTATAATGCGAAATATCCTGGTCGAGATTTCGACGGGACGTACTTTCCCATTCTACGCGAGTGAAAAGAGCTGCCCGACGAAGAGAGAGAGAGAGAGAGAGAAACGCTTAAAGCGGACCCGGTAATGACTGAATTAACCGTAACGCCCTGAAATATCCACTGTTTTTACGGTCAGCCTTCCTCGCGTCAGCATTCCAATGGCTTATTCAACTTCCCCTTGGCAAATGGTGCACAATTGGACCTCTATGGTTATATACCGTCCGAGTCACTTTCCTCGAGGCTGCGACACGTTTTTATGTGACTTCTGCATTCTTCGACTCATCTGACATTTGGTCTTCAGGGTAAAATGAGCTTGAAGCCGAATTTGATTTTTCTAAAAGCCTTTTGGCATCGGAACCATGGGAGTGAGTGGAAAAATTGGATACCCACCCATCGCCAGGTCTTCCAGGATAATTGTCGGGCCCATCGTCGCCGGATCCTGGATTCGGTGGGTTACCTTGAACCCGAGGATCCTGAGGAAGTGGTACCCGCGGTGGTTGTTGCTGTTGCTGAGGAACCGTGGGCACAGCTCTCGATTGTGGCTGTTGTTGAGGTGGTCTCTGTTGCTGTGGTATTTGTTGCTGTCGTGGCTGAGTCCTCCGGAAGTCCTGGTTGTAATTGGAGAACCTGGTGTCCTGGTTTGCGCTGGAGAACGGCGAAGACGTCGGTGGACTGTGTTGCTGATGTTGTTGGGCGGAGTACGACTCCTGGGCCCTTAATTGTTGCTCGCGTTGACGCTGTTGCTGTTGCTGATGTTGCTGTTGATAATGAGCCGGTGGGATGTAAGGCTCGTTTTGGAATCTGTGATCGTTGCTGAAGTTCGGAGCCGGGGGAGGGGGCAACACTGCGTTTAATCGAAGGTTGCTGATGGTCGATTGGGGACCGTGACTTCCGGTGAAGACGTAGGGCGACGGGGTCGCCATTTGATAAGGCAGACTGAAATTGGCTAGGGACATTTCGAAGCTTTTGAGGCGACTAGACACGTGAGGAAGTTGGAAAATTGAAGAAAACTTCTTTTTTTTTTTTTTCAAGGCGTTGAGGAGTCTGTTCACTTATCGAGCGTTCATAAAACGTTCACTTCCGGATTGGATCGAAATGTCATGTTGAGAGTGGATTTTATGGTTTATCAGAAACCTGGTCGTGCGTCAAAGTCGACCTCCATTACTGCGAGGGTTGAGTACGTTGAGTACGCGGGACACGGTGAACCAAGTGGTTTTGCCGTATGTTGAATCGAATGGCTCCTTGCTGCATGACTCGCTGCTGTTCGCTTTGTCCTCTCGAGGACTCTCCGCCACGGACAACTCCTCAGCATCAACGGCCTTGAACCCTCAAGGTATTCGAGAGGCTGGATCCAGGATACTCCGGAGATGTTAAACCTGTAATGATAAGTTATTCGGTGAACCTTTTCTCAATCATGTTCTACTGAATATTATAATATTCCAGTGGAATAAAAAATCATTGTTGAGTCAACGAGATGCATAAAGTGCATTTATTAATTAATCGTTACCCGGCCCAGAATGAATTTCATCAAGCTAATATATAATTCTATGTATAAGAAATCATTGGTGCATGACTCTCGAACTCGTGCCGAAAAAAAAAAAAAAATTGCTAACGACTGTTACTAAAACAAAAAATAGGTGTTGACTCTACGAAATGCATAAAGTGCATTTATTAATTGATCTGTACCCCCCCCTCCCCCAGAATAAATTTCATCAAGCAAATATATAATTTCATGTATAGGAAATCATTGGTGCATGACTCTCGAACTCGTGCCGAAAAAAAAAAATCGCTAACGACTGTTACCGAAACAAAAAATAGGTGTTGACTCTACGAGGTGCATAAAGTGCATTTATTAATTGATCGTTGCCACCCCAGAGTAACAGCGGCTGTCGGCGAGACCTAACTTTTATTAAGCGCATATATAATTCCATATATATACATATGTATAAATAATCATTGGTGCATGACTCGCGGGAGCTCGTGCCGACAGAGTTTCCCTAACGAGCTTTACACACAATCCCGTAGGTCCATACACACCGAGAATTACACCCGACAGACACTATTATTTTATGTTGCGAAATAATGCTGTCTTCTAACGATCCCGGTAACCGTATTCTCGTTGCTTGCCACCGTTACAAACGCCCGTTAACGAGTCCAGCCGCACACGCTCTGTCCTCCGGAGTGCCCATTACTTTACTCTCGTCAGCTCGCGCACACGTGTTCTGTCACACACGTGTCATGTGTTAACAATTTTACGATCGGCTCTACCGAAACCACCCACAATCCGATCGGGCACAAATTACCAACAAATTTGTGAGCTTTTTGTTATCAATGTGACAGCAAAAGGGAATTGATTCCACATCGCGATCGATATATCATTCGATATCGATCCTATTGCCTCTTTGCACTAATTAACGAATCGATAAGAGATAACGATACCGTGAAAAAAAAAATCCAATCAGCGTGACCATGGACAATTTCGTCACGCGACCACTTCGCCAAAGTCACGCCCTTCTCTCCTGACATCCGGTCGTCGGATAAGCCGCCAATATCACTTCCGGTACACGTTAATCGATTGGAATCGATCGAAACGATTTGTGCAGTGAATTAAAATGATGAATTATAATAGAAAAATGTTCTTGATTTTTCACATTCTTAATGATAGTGATAACAAATATTGTTATCTTTGAGACCGCTTTCGTTGCATAAGGACCATTTTTTTATTTTTTTTAAATAATGCCTCGGATAACAAACGAATATTAATATTCATTAAATTAGCATGGCTCGACCTTTACCACTGTTCATTATTTTATAATGTATCAATGACATAAATAGTTCGATATCGAGTTATCGGGTTATGAATATTGGAATCGAATGTGCGGTAGGAAAATATGAAACGATTTCGATTGGAATCTTGGCAATTGTGAACTAAAGGCAATACGAGTGCGTTTATCGAAAGATAAAAGCCAGTTGCATTTTTTTAAAGGGTGAAATCCGGTTGCACTTTTTTCGAAGGACGAAATCTGTCGATTTAACGACTTGGGATTATGGCAATTTTTTTTTTTTTATGGCGTCGATCAGATATTCCGAATTAAAGGGACTTCATTCTTTCCATCCGAGGAATTTTTTTTTTTTTTAGTATTACAAAAATTTTGTCACTTTTCATGCAGTCACAAAATTCCAAATGAAATTTTTTTCTTTTTTATCGGGCGACCGTAAAATTTTTTTACGAGATGAGATGCGTTTCACACGCTTCGCTGATTTTATCGCTCGCCAGTTGATTCCTCGTCGTGACAACGCATCGCCGAGTCGAACTTCGCAGGCGTTCCGCAGACGTGACGCAATACGCGAAGCTACTGCGTTACACACACCTACACACACACCTTGCGCTATTACGGGATTCGCGAGAATACTATGTACCGATGTAGCGTAGTAGTAAGAATGTGGTATTTAACCCGTTCCGTCACTCGTATTCACCGTCGCCCAGGAGAAAATGAAGAACAACAAGGTTCCCGAAGAGTGAGCAACGACCGCGAGCCAATGCCCGTGACTCTGAAACCATATTTTCCGTTCTTCTGTCGCTTTCTATTTTCTATCACCAAATTATATCATAATATATATGTTTTTTGTAAATACATTTGATTTATGATTAATCGGTACATCGAATTTTTTGTATTACATTAAATCAATTTGCATTGATTTACTTCAGTCGAATGATTTTTTGAGAGCAAAAGAGACGAAAATTTATTGGTCCTCGTTAATAACTCAAATTATATGATCATTTTTTTTATTATATTTAATTGATAATCAGTGAGTAAATCGATTTTTTTTAAACCGCGTCAATTAAACATTCGTTCTGAATAATTAAAAAAAAATTACTCGAACGATGTTTTAAGAGCAAAAGTGACAAAATTTTATCGCTGGTAATTAAAAATTCGTAATTAATATCTGTTATTGATTTTTCAAAATAAAATTGTTTATTTATCGCAGCGTTTCGATGGATCAATAAAATGTAACATAATATTCGCACAAAATATTGTTTGACAAAAAAAAAAAAATCTCACGTCTCAATTTTCGAAGACATTAATTTGCTTCATCGGCGATTTTTCTCACCTAATCTATCGGTTATTCCACGCGTACCGTGCTATTTTCGCTGCGGTCGACGTTTGCCGGAATCGACCTCATGCTTTCCGAGGAGATCCGCGTTACGGCGAACTAACTCACTTTCTTTCTCACCGGGGACCACCACGAGACCGGAATGCCGAAAAGCAAAAGTGTGGCGCCTCTCCCGACGACCACGACCAACGGACGGGTTACAAAATCGCTCGGTCGAGTCACACCAAATTCGTCTCCTAATTCTATGCCCACTTTTGCTCTTTCAAAACACGATGGATTAACGATTAATATTCCCAAAATTTAAAAAAAAAAGAAAAAAAATTACCGATCTCCTGTCGACTCGGTATTTATGTAGCTATCGACGAGGCTTCGTTTCTCCGAAGAAAGTAGAATGCTGAGCTGCTTATTTCGGAAGGGAAAGGCGAGAGAGAGAGAGAGAGAGAAAAGGAGGAGCAGCTCACCTGCATTTCTTTTTTTTCTCCCTCTCTTTCACTGTCCTTTTTTTTTTTTTTTTTTTTTGAGAGAAACGTGAGAGCAACGGAGCAACTTCCCGTTTGATATGTAAAAATGTCGCTGCGTTAGGTACGACACTATATATCAGATGTGAATACACGTATTTCCACGTGTCGCGTAAAGCACCAGCCGCAGAAGTGTCAGCACCTGCTGCTCTAATTGAAAACCCGCGAGGAAGCAGCTTCCTCCATAACGCGAGCATGACGTTTCTAATTAATTGTACATAAATTGGCCGGCGTTTCGTTTCAATTTTTATTTACTTCTGCGCTCGTCGAAGCTTTATTTTGGTTTTAAAAAAATCCTGGGCAGCGTGAAGTAACGTATTTGCAAAAAAAAAGTGGAAGAGACGACCGGTTCTCACCCGAAAAGATTTCGAGATGCCCGAAAAAAATAACGCGATGACATTTCGTACTGAATTTTGGATGGACCCGAAGAATTCCCAAGACAAAGATCACATCTCATCCTTCCAAAGCCGATTAATTTTACTTTCGAGCATTCTGCACTGTTAAACATTTTTTTTTTTTTTTTTCTAAATGTTAATGCCAATTTTACATTATCCGAAATTTAATTAATCAGCTGTTGTATAAAATTTTTGACGAGTCTATTAAAATTACGAGATTTTATTTTGTTATTTTGTTGTTTTTATGGTGAATTCCTGTCTGCAGGATTTTGTTTCAAAAAATTTTGCTCACAGGTTAAATTTCATATCCAGATTTATGTAAAAATATTTTTTTTGCGGGTAATGGAAAATTATTAAAAAAATTTTTAACTCGATTGATGCAGACAATGAAAGTTGATTTTTGGAGGCTTAAAAAAAATTGCGTAGGCCTCGAAATTTCGACAGTGGCTCCCGGAATAAATCACCAAATTGATTAATCGTCTAGTCTCATTAGTCCGAAAAAAATGCTGCAATTATTAATGGAGCGTGGTTGGATCCGCGAGCGCAGGACCACAGCATCACGACGGGACCACGTGTGTTTCCTCAGCATCTCGCAACCTCTCGCAAGTTTTCAGCGAGTGAGAAAGTCCGGAGTCCGAGAGAAAGAGTTAATAGGCTCGTTGACATTACCGATCGATAAATAAATAATAAATAACGCGATTATTATTCAAGTGGCTAATTAGTAAATTGAATCAACGCGAGCTTCAACGTTTTCAGAGTCCATCAGACAATTCTGACGTTTTGCCTGTATCCGATTTTTTTTTTTATTCAATTAGCATAACATAATTCGACAGTCAGTTGAAAATTTTTCGACATCCTTGAAATATTTTATTAAGAAACCTGAAATAAGCGAATTCTGCCTTCACCTTGACTCAACTAACTCGAAAATTCTGCCTCAGTAATTAAAAATATATAATTAGTACCTACAGTGATGTCTTCCAATTAATCCAAAGAAAAATAATTTAAAAATTCGGCACTGTCGAAAAATGCAGCTGCGAACTGACAGAAGCGGAGACGCTGGTACCGCGTAAGTCGTCGCCGGCTCACATACGCGACCACGTCACTTTCTAGCCGATTAGCTAGCAGGTAGTTCTCAAGATTATACTGGCATCCATGGGACTCACGAAATATCAGACTTGCGCAACTTGGATTGGGTCTCTCGGTCGACGTCAATCGGCAGTGAGCAGATAACCGAGCGTGGCTCTTCTTCTTCTTCTTCCTCCGCGAGCACGACGGATTAATTTATCTCGCCGTTAGTCGTGCGTGAAGAGATCAATCGGAGAACGCAAGCGTTTCGTGCGCTAACTAACTCAACAGCCGTCGAATTTCCGGCTCTTCAGCATCGCAAACTTCACGCGAGTTACGCTCAGGGTGATATCGAAATAGTTCGTCACTTATCTCGAGTTAAGCACGGTTTAGTTAAGTACGGTTCGTCGACTAAATCAATCGCCAGTGTTAACTAAGTCGAGCTAAGCGAATGCGCTTAATCTTGACTGCGTTCCAGTGATATTTCGAAGGTCACCGATGCATTCACGTGATTTGTCGCATATAAAATCGATCGGGAGCTACCGATCTTCGATTTAGCGCCTTAGCGAAACGCGACGCGAGACCTGGACGCGGTTTAGCGGATTAAAACGCGCGTGTAACGCTCGAACGACGAGCGACAACTGAAAGAAGCGGTACCGAGCGCGAGAAGGGGATAAGAGAGACGTGCCGTTGCGAGGTTCTGTCCCCGCGTGCACACAACCGATCCCGAAGACCGCTCAGACTCGCGTGTGATCATGAAGAGGAGAAGAGCTCCGAGCCAGGCGCAGGAGACGAGAAATTCGCGGGATCGTTACCCACCAACGAGATCGCGAAGTGTCCCTCCTCTTCAACCACCCTGCCGATTTTTCGACGCTTGACATTGGCCGATTTTTTCTTTTTTTTTTGACTCTTTCGATTGTCAAGACGATTCTTCAGGTGTGAAAATAATTACGGTACTTTGTAATGGCTTGCATAAAAAATGTGGGATTTTTTAGAGGCGTTGAAAAATACGATCGTGAGAAGAAAAGTTCATACCGATTTTCGGATCGATTCGATATCGAGTTTTTTTGGAAATTGATTTGAACGCATCTTAGCAACGTTTTTATGTGAAATCGGTAAAATCGTTAATTTTCTGGGATGTTTCGACTCGTCGGGAAAATGGCACTTTTTGACATATGTCAGATTTGACGTAAATCGGTTCTGGATGAACCGATCAAATTTTTGTTTTTTTCTTTATTCGGAGTGCATTCGTTCACGAGGAAATATCTCGTCGTCCATGTAAACGAAATTTAATGGGTTGACAAATTTGTCAAATTCGCGGAGACGTCCTTTTCGGCTTCACTCGAAATTGCACTTACGAGAAAATTAGCGTATTGCCAGATGCCGCGTATAATGATTTCCGTGAGAGAGTTCGACCGCTAATTAGCATCCTCGAGAGCCTTCGCGGCTTCATTCGTCTCGCGCGAACCTGGATCCTTGAAGCTAATTGTTCCTCCGTCTGGTTACGTTTGAGAATTTGCGCTTGCGGAAGCGACACGTACGACTTCCGGCTTGCGACGTCGGATTCACGGTACTCGCGCGTTCAGCTCATTTTGGTAATGAAATCTCGAGGTCGGGAGTGATACAATACGAAGAAAGAAATGCAAATACAAGCGATTTCTTCCTGCTCCGTGCAAATATGCAATTGTAAAAGTACACGACGCTCGTAGGTACAAAAGAAAGGCGTTAAAAATTGCATTTGTACCTCTTTCATGCTCTTTCATTGATCACTTTTTACGAGAATAGCAATGGAAATTTTTTTTAAATTTTGCATCAATAATGTCCAGAAAACAAAATAATCACAAAATATCATCACTCTTCAGGGTGGAATAATGTATACAAAATTTGTAAAAAAATTATATTAATTTTGGAAAATTGGTACTATTTTAAATGACGTCAATTTTTAATTAACTATCAATCTATTGATTTATTTATTCATTTTAACAAAATTTTCTGAAAATATCATTAGAACCCATGAAATATGGATCATGGAATTTTTTATTGTAAAAAAAAATCGTTTCCAATATTAGCGAAAAATATAAATTCCAATGTGGTGAAAAACACCATAAATTAGTGCGTATAATTTCGTATGACGCAATTGTTTTCCCGGTAAAATAAAATTAGTGCACCCCATAAATCTATGCGTCGATATATCGCACGCGTGTAGCGCAATCCATTTGATTCGTCGCTCGTTCTGTGAATGGCAAATATTTAAGTGTGACCGTAAAGGGGGTGAGTGAGGGTGAGGGAGAGGGCATAGAAAGTGTCCCGTAAGGACGTTAAAAATCGTTGGTGGCTATCGAGCGTAACGATCTATATATAGTCCTTGATCCTTGATCCTTAATGCGGCGGTCGGCGCGCGTTGTGCTCCACGCGCAGTTTCACGGTGCGCAAAAGTACACAAAGTATATACGATGCATTCCACACCAACTGGACCCTCGGGTATGATCCTCGACCTCCTGGATTTCATCCCCAATTTTTTTTGTTATTTTTTCCTATCTTTAAACAACAAACACAATTTTTATTAATTTTTACTTTAAAAATTTACATACATTTTCAAAGGATCTGAAAAAAATTCTCATAAATCTGATAAAATGACTTTAATTTTTTATAGCGATTTTTTTAATTGCATTTTAAAAAAATGTTTTTTTTTAATACTTATGATTATTTATAAGAAACGAGAGTCAGGCGCAGGTCCATTTGGCATGGAATGCCTCATATACACAGGCAAATTGTGTTATTGCGATTCAGGAACGCACGCAGAATCGCTCGAGGTGATTTAATTTATAGGTGGACGTAAGCTTTTAAGAAGCATGAAGAGGGAAAAAAAATGTGAATGCCGGGGAAAAAATAACCCTCGTCATAGATATTCGTTCGAGCGAGTGAGTGCGACGATGACTAAGCCCAGTGGAATTGCTGAATGGGTGAAAGAAGACAATTACTCATCGATCACGAAAACCACATTCTCCATGACTGTGTTAACAGTTTAGTCGACTTTACGCTGGCAAAATGATCAGTACAATTTCCTAAAAAAAATTACACTTTGCATTTTCCCAAAAAAAAAATACCCTGAAGAAGAAGTTTATTCGATTTCATGCTGGTGAAATGTCCACTCAAATTCCCAAAAAAAAATTACACTATTGCCACTTTGCATAATCCCTAAAAAAAAAAATACCCTGAAGAAGAAGAAGAAGAGGCTCTCGGTGCAAACGTTAAAAATCATTTTATCACGCGGCTCGCGGGTTTTGTGAGCCAACAATCTCGGCTGCGGCTACTCACTCTTTCACAATCGACCTTTCTCTTGTGTGTGAGTTACATGTTCGTTGTTCCTTCGTTCGCAGCCAGAGACGCAGACTTTTACGAACCCGGACGACCCGATCCCCTTTCAGCGGCTCGGAAAGTATATTAAGTACACGTGCGCGAGGCGCACAAACACATTACATACGCTCGAAGAGAGAAAGACCCGGTGCAATGCATTATTGTCCTGCTGTACGATAAATGACGCACGATGCGTCATATATATACACATACACACACATTTCAAGTACTTGTACCCACAAGAAAAGTCCGGTTTTTCAAACGAGACAAATAAAAAAAAATATTGCACCTGCAAATCACAATAAACACCACTAAATTATTTAATTAAAATTTTCTCCTCCACCAAAAAAAAAAAAAATGACGCAAATAAAAAATGATTACAGTACATTAAAAAAAAAAATCGATCACTTTATTGACCCCCGCCAATTTTTTTTAATTCCCATAAATTCCCCATCCAAAGTTTCATAAGAGGACTTAAAATAATCCAGCTTAAGGGTGAAAAAAGTGGGGGAGGTGATCATCTATCGGAAAAAGTAGAGCCCGAAAAAAAAAATTCAGAAATTTGTATTCCCTCGCACTTGTCCAAGTGTCGAATGGTTCGTTGACCGTCTATTGTCCGGGGAGTATATCAGGACAAGTAACCGGTGCGTTTTATCTTCGTCTGAGGTAACAAGGGTTGTTAGTATGCATCTGTACGCTCGTAACTCGTAAGCTTGCACATAAAGGGTAGCGCTCGAAGGGCTAAGGGAGAGGACTCGGTTTCCAGGGTTCCGGGTGGCTGAGCAGCTTCCACGGATCCGTAATAAACTCCGGGCTATCAGTTTAGTATCTCGGTACACCCAGGTACAATGGGCTTTTCCTTGTGCAATGAACAATGCGAGCGCAAAATGCATTCACATTCTCCGGGATCGAGTTCCTCGCCCTGAAGAGCGAGACGGCGAGACATTTAAGTAGGAATAGGTACTCGCAACGCCGCCACTCACCGTCCAAGTGGAAAAGGGAGCACGATCGCTTATTATTACAAGCACCGATAGATATATGTGCACTCGGGTGTAGCTAAAAGCGAGAATATAGCAGGACCTATTTATTCGACGCGGCTATCAAACGTAATGTTTATCATGCTATTCCGTGGGAAAGTGTTGTCATAAAACACAAAAACCCCAATATGCGGAACGCGGATACGCGTATCTTCAGCATTTACAGCAAAAACCACCATTTTACAATTAACGCGAGGCCCTAAAAATATTTGAAAAAAAAAAAAACAGAAAAGGAATAACTACGTAAAACCTTAATTTGGAGGTAAAATAGATTGCTGTTTCCGCAGGAAATGCTCGACGATTCAGAGGCTCGATGTTTTATTCACGAACATATAGAAAAAGGAATTTTAACAGTTGCAACATCGATTAGCGGATTAAAAGAAAGAACGAATAAACAAGACCGCTGGAAAAACATCGCGAATTAATTGATGGACGGTAATAGCCATCGGTGACGACGTACGCGCGATTGAATGATCGATGCGGACAACATTTTACTCACGTACCGTCGCGTATCCTCTGAACGCCGTTTATTTGCCTATCCACTTTGTAAATAAATATTAACCCGTTCTTCATGAATTTTATGGTGCGAATCCAACGATACGCACTTTTGGACGTAATTATAAAAAAATAATAGAAACAAAATGGAATTTCGCATGTCTCATAATACAATACGTAATTTCTAACGTCAAAACTACAAATTCGACCCTTAATAATAATAATAATAATAATCATTTTTAAAAATTGCTTCCAGGGACCATTTCCATAGACATTAAAAACTGGATACAATTATTACAAATCAATGACATATGTTGCCTTTAACCCGATTAGGCAATGCTGTCCATTCACCGATCGACGCGAAAGACATTCGAATACAAACAACAATAAAAAAAAATCTCCAATAAGCCAATGAGCCGCGGTTACGCTCCAGCTACTTCACAGGCTCTGTGACAAATTGACCCTACGCAACTCGGTGCCACTGTCAGTCCACGCGCTCCCCGCACTATCGATAAGCCACCTCAAAGATCCAGATCTAGGATCTACAGCCATTTGCCTGCGTAATGTCGCTGTCGATCCGCGAGGAATTGCATGCGGTACAGGCGACCTGTCGACCTTTCAGTGACCCTGAAGACCGCGCCCGACCGACTGTCAGAACGCATATTACAATATACTTAAGTATATAACTATATTATCGCGGCGAGGTTCGATTAAGAAGCGTTATTAGCTCGGACACGCGCGCGAGTGATTTATCAGGCCTAAGAAAAGAAAAAAAAAATATTACCGATCTCTTTTAGTCCCGGTATGCGTTTGTATCGGCAATTTTATAGCGGACTCGCACGTGCTCCTGGTGAACATAACCGAGCAAACGTATTTTATCGTATTCCCTGTTCGCCAGCCTCACGGAGAGTGATCTCTTTACGGTCCGTTGTCGCTGAGCCTATTATTCCGGTATATATCGTTAACTGCTACCGAGAACGATCGATAGATCGATGTGCGCGATGGCCATGCTCCGATCGATGGAATATAACGATGTTTATAGCTTCATACACAGCTCGTAATCTTTTGTACGAGCTCGCCTCTACCGATACTCGATTTTTTTTATGAAATATCAACGCCTTCGGCCACGCCCTGCGATCGCCGATCTTACCGATCGCTCCAGACACTCCAGAAGCTCAACGTCGTCGCCATTGGCGAGAACGCAGAGTCCGGAATTACACGCACTCGGACAATGGACCTGTTTGTTTGCTCGCTTTGCTCTCGCTCACGTCACAAGAATTTTTCGAGGCTCTTTTATCCTTCCTACCGATATAGATATAATCCGGCACGCGGAGAAACGTTAGTTCGCAACTTTACAAATCTGATTTCCCCACTTCTTCAGGGTAAATCGTTTGGAAAGCGAATAATAAGACGGGAGCCGGAGGGCGATGAAAATGCATGTAGGTGCTTCCGGTACCGGAATAGACGTCCTTCCCACACGTGAAACGCCCACGACTTCTTGACCTGGAAGACTTACGGTCAACGACGCTACCAACGACACGCCGCTCTGATTTATCGCCGTTTTTTCTTTCACTTCCTGTTTGCACCCAGTCGATTTATTTACGGTGTTTTTCACGGACGCTGGGACACTGTGATTTGTTCCTGCAAAAAAAAAAAGTAAAAGAACGTTCGTTATTATCATTGCTGACATCATTTTTGTCGTGTGGATTGGTGAACATTGTAAGTGGCATTTTTGGGACAATTTTGATCAATGTGATCATGAATTTTGGGATATTAGGCCCACAAAAATTCACTCGCTTTAATGAGTATTTATGTCAATTAATTATCATTCGGTTTAGAATTGATAAAAACGTTTTGAAAAAATTACATTAATTTCGTTGGTTGGATTATTGATTCGAGCGGATTTTCATTGGCGTGAGGCCCAACCCTGATCGTTACAATACTCATTAAAGTAAATGGCAGGTTCCAGGGATTACGGTGAGACCTTTTAGAAGCGGAAGCGCGAGAATTTGCCTCTCACTTTGAATTGTCAGATTGCTGGATAACGTACAATGGACGTTTTACAGTCTCAGGGATGCGAGGGAAGTGGGACACTTCAGCGTCGACGAATCAATATTGCGCGCCGGACAAAAGGCTGCGTGAAGTTACAATAACAAAAAGCGAAATCGCGGCTTCGGCGCCTCGATCAAACGGGCATTTTCTAACGATCGTTAAAAAAAAATCTGTGTAATCCTTTGGGATCGCATAATGAAAGAGGCGACGCGTCTCTCTCTCCCTCGACCTCCTCATCTTCCTCTTCTTTTTCTCCCAACGTCTCCGAGCTCCGTTACGCAACTCAGACGCGTTATGGTGGATTTCTCTAATGTACGATATGCAAATCAACGAACGGCACTCCGAACGTAGCGCATATGGCGAATACGTGAGGTAATAACAGTAGGCAGTGCTGCTGGACATCAGTGTTCCAGTGGACGATCTTACAAGCGCGTCACAAAGACGCGTACCTGAAAATTCACTCGCGTATAAATTCATTCAGCCCGCGTGATTTTACACCTGGGGGAAAAAAAAAAGATTTAATCACTTCCGGTTTAAATAATGAATCAGCGGAGAGAAAAGCGTTGGATCACCCTGAAGAGAAGCAATTTCCTTGATTTACAGACAATATGATTATATTAACTATATCCCCAAAGAAAAAAGAAGAAAATCCAATGAACCTGAGGAAATCCACTTGTCCTTCTTCAACAGCTTTAATGACAGTCAAAGTTCCAATTTAAATTCCCACGAGGTCCTTGAAGACTCGATGAATCTTCAGCAGGCTCATGAAATTTTTCGTTCGATTTCTCTGGAGATTTTGAGCAAGGGGAACAATGATTCCACATCTCGATGATGGTCTTCCCATAAAAAACGTCCTCAAGGTTCAGGCCATGAAGAAACACTCCGCCAGCTAGTCTCGTGTGTTAATCCTGGTCTTCTCGGCTTTTCCTGAAAAAAAAAAAAACAAATCCAAGCTTAAGAGGCACATCCAAGCATACGATTCTCAATATTACCAGGGATCGTTAAACAATCGCACGATAAATTCTCGAGGAGCTGTGCTCGCCCACGCAAAAGAGTCTGGAGCACATAGAGTTCGCTAGATCGAGTTTGCACTCTCGTTTCCAATTCTAACAGCTCCGCGCCACGTAAACTGCTTTCGAAATCGAGTATGTACGTACGATCTAAGCTCCGGTGACTCGGTTTATCCGCTCGGTACTCACGATTGCTCCGGTAACTAGATCCAAGGATCTGGAGAGTCATCGAGACGTTCAGTGTCTTCGGAATCTCTTGGGACATGAGTGAGCCATAAAAGAACACTCAGCGAGAGGAATTCCTTAATCGTTTCGATAATTGATCTCCGCACTCGCTTTGACGACGGCGCCGAAGCGTATTTTCCGTTTCTACGAGGGTGTACAACTCCATCAGGCGTCTTCAGGTTCCTCTTCGAGGTCGATACACTGCACAAAAATCTGTCGGTGAATTGCATGATTTCGGAGATCCTGATTGCTCGAAATACGTCATCGGTGAACGGAATCTCGCAACGAGTGAGCCTTAAGAGAGCATTACACGCGAGAGAGGAAGGTTTCTCGATCGTTTATCGTCGGTGCTCTCGATCGCACGTGGAATGTCATTAAAATCACCCTTTTCAGGCACGTACGTCACGTCCCGAATGTCGGAGCGGTTCTAGCTGCTCTCGCCGCGATTTATGGCCATTAAATTGCCGATCGGGGAGAAAGCCCAACGAAATTTGAAGCAACCTGCTCGACATGTGATCCAAATAACGAATGCAATGCCAGCGATTGCGCAAATTCCACGGCCGGATAATCAAAGGCAACTATTTTAATGAAGAATATCTTGAGACAAATTTTTGACGAGTTTTCTTCGTGGGTCAAATTCATTATTTGGGGACAACTCTTTTGATTGGCTCAACTTGAAAGTCGTTAAGTGATCGATATTTCCATCGACTTAATTGGCACGCGGTGAACCTGAAGAATTGTACAAAAAATTCTTGCAGTTTCTCTTGAAAAGCCAATCAACTGATTTTTCGTTTTGCCATTTCACAAGTTCCCATGTAACAATTTTAATTGCATGATCTCTCAGCGATCCTCTCAACTTCTTCAGCTTCATTTTGATATTTTCAACGGGGATTGAGAGTTTACCGTCGAATATTTTCGCAAACATTTTTGGGCGAGGCAATTGAGTTGTCCGAGCACATTCTGCCTGGCAATGAAATTCAGATCACCATTTATTTCTGTCTCGTGTGACAATCGAATATCGATCACCATTTATTTCTGTCTGATGCTGCGACGTCTGGACCCAAAGAATAATTAAACGCGGAAGAGCGTTGATGGCATTTTTCAGTGGTACCACGAACCAACGAGATAATTTTGAGCGTTAAGTTCCTTCGCTCGACTGACTTCTCGAAGGTCAGCTGATGGTGGGTGCGGCGCGGTGAATAAATCGCCTGAAAAAAATAAATAAAACACCTGGATCAGTTTTGTTTCAGCATAGACAATCGACAAACCAATTAAAAAAAAAAATCCCCTGACTTTTCTTCCCATTTAGTCGCATGTACATTTTTTTGCACGTCAGTGCAAAAAAAATTGGAGCGATACGCGACACGGAAGTAGAAAATAGAACATTTGAGAGGCGGAAGTGGTGCGAAAATACTGGCTAATAATCGATTCAATGCTGTGATCCAGACCTTGCCAAAGATCAATGCCCACTTCGATCCAGCGATCAAATCGAACCTGTACTCGTGTATCCACTTCAGAGACAATGTCTCGTAACACCTGCGCATTATTATTACGAGTCAGGATTTACAAGCCCACGCGAATAGCGAATCGCGATTTATCGATGGAAAATCGGTAATCAATTGCGAGTTTAACGAATGGAGAGGGAATGAAAGAGAAAAAAAAAAAAAAACAGAATCGTATCTGTCGACGAGATCCTGGATGGATATTCAGACAGCGATTATTTAGAGGCAATGATCCATTGATAAGATCGAGGGGGCATAAGTGTAACGAGCAAAAAATAAAAGCTAATGAGAAACGCACTGTTATGTACCCGAGTTCCGCTTGTGGCGAGCAATTCTCTCGAGACTGTTAAACGATATTATTACAGAAGAGTTTAGAGTATGCGATGCACGTGTTCCCGTGGCTTTCGCGATCTCACCGGTGCCAGAGAGGATATATTACGAGTGTACGCTCGCGTAACGCTCGGCGTACATCAGTGATCTATACCACCGAGGATCGTAACACGTTCAACTCGATTAATAACGACCTCGGTGAAGATAGGCGCGTGGATCTCTTCTCTCCTCGTGTTCTTCTTGCTCTGGCCCTCGACCGCCTCTCGAAGAAAGCGAAAGGAGTCGCTTCAAGATCCCAAAGAAGACGACACGATGTCCGCGACGATGTTACCGGAGATCCTGCAAAGCAATTCAACGAACTGATTAAAAAATCTATAAATTTATAATAATTTCTAGGTAAATTATTTTCCGCAATTTCACATATTTCATATCCTGTGTAAGAGAATAAAAAAAAAAATAAAAAACAAAAGGAAAAAGTAATTATTTCACGAAAGTGTCGCATTTTGATTCGCTTGAATTACTGAATCAGCTTACAGGATGTACTACGATCTATATCTATAATTGTACACGCAACGACTACGAGGTACACCATCAGGAAAAACCACTGTCATACAATTAACGAGAAGCGTTACAAAAAAAAAAGAGGGACATACGTAAAGAAATCGTTCGGTGAAACCGGATGAATTAGACTCGAGGTCTGCGATGAGCAATAATTAATGACGATCACTTGGACCAATTTGTGCGCTAAACGAAGATTCTTTATTAACGCATCGCCCTGTACGCGGGACGCGCGCTCGTTCCATTTACAAAAAATAAATATACACTCGAGAGATTCTGGCATCCTTCGATATCTTATCGTTACAAATCTAACGTCCCTTCCACTAGACTCGATAAATCGATCGTTAATCGAATTTCTTAACTGTACTGGCCGCAAGACACGAAAAATTTACGTTCTCCGAAACCTTAGATTTATGCTTTCTTACTAATTAATATTATTATTGGTATGTTTGTTCGTATTGTTCAACCACAATGTTTACACCACGTCGTTCTGACATAATACTGACTATACATGTAACTCACGTCCAAGCATAACATCTTCTTGGGTCAACATTCATTTTTTTTTTTTTATAATTAAGATTTTTAGGTGAGAGCTCAAGGGAATAGCAGTATTTCTTTACCTCGACAAGCGAGTGATAAGAGGAGGATTAGCTACACATTGAGGATTATTCAAGAGCGCGCGAAAGGCTATTACGAATTACCGCACGATCGGTGATTAATTAAAATAACCGAACGTTATTCCAGCCTCCAGTCTCGCATCGTCAAGCGCAGAATTTACAGCGCGTGGAAAATCGCAATTTCACGGCAATCCGATATCCGTATCACTAAATCGCGGATAACTATCATTTTTTTTTTTTTTTTTACGAGCTCCGAACATCTTGGCGCGCAATTAACGCCATCTAATGAACCGTAACACCGACAGGTAAATATGCGAAAGATAGAACAAATTTATGTACAATTTCCAGCAGCGATTAGCGATCGTCTGCCTGATAACGTTTTCTTTTTTTTTCTTTCCATGCATCTAAAGAAAAAATAACGTCAAGACACGGAGATATGTTAAAATGGCCGTTTCGTTATTGACGTTTATATTTTTGATCCATCGAAATGGCCATTCGATAAATTGTTAATTTAATGATTTTATAACGATGATGATAACGCGATAAATAACAAGCGCGAGCGATTTACCGATATTTAACACACGACTCTCGATCCGTTAGCACCTGGCCATTATTTATTAACGCCGATTTTCTCTTGTTACCGCGAACGTAACGGGCGACGACGATTTCACTGGACCTCCGCGAAATAACAACCGGTACGAGGACGCAGGATAATTGCCCAAAAAACACCGACACCCTAATCGGCTGGGCGGTCGCGCTCCTCCGAAAAAAAAAAACGCCAATGATAAACGTGCCATAAGGCTGATTAAAGGCGACGCGTTTCTTTCGGTGTGTCGTAAAAAAACCACCCAGGGATAGTCATTACCGACGATCAGGGCCCTTACGAAACGCGGAAAGTGCTCTCGCATCTCCTTTTTTTCTTACAAATTCTCCCGCTTTCCACGAAATTTCACACACAAAATGTTACTTATCGCTTTACGCGTGGAATTAAATTGCCGGTTGTTAAGTGATAATCGTGTTACGCACTTATACGCCGCGGAGCATAAACAGCCCAGTTGCCGAATTTTTAAGAGTACCCCGCGCAATTTTAACGATTTATAATGACAATGCGAAGTACGTTTAACTGAGTGACAATTGTCGTTCCGAAAATTCCGCTTCCTTTCTCTAAAAACAATATTTGTTTTTTTTTCTTTCTTTCTTTTTGTCATTAAAAATTGTCCAATTCGGAAAGTGGGCAGTTTATCTCCAGAGCGAATCTAAAAAACGTAAGACTCGGGGGCTTGATAATGCTTACGTCGGAATGATGAACAACGAAACTTAAAAATTAACGGAAGACCGTAATCTTCATGCGCGGAATTCCGCAAAGCACTCTGCAGAATTACTTTCCTCTGCGCTCTGTATTACAAGCTCCCTTCTCATTCGTACGCTCCCAAGGGAATAATAAAAAAAAAAAGACAGAGAGAAATTACAAAAATCACCGTGACATCCGGTGGACAAAAATTCTAACTACTATAACCCAGTGTCATCGTGGCTTAAAATTTTCTGGAAAATACGATTCTCTTGCACTTTCGTGCGTACATCACCCTAAACTTGTGACATTCTGGGTTATCGCGGTCATTTATCCTTCGTAAGAATTCCCAATGCGCGAGGGCCACGATTTTAATCTCTAGATTCTTCGGTATCGCTTTCCGGAGCCTCGCGCGGTTCGTCGACCCTCGGAGCGGGTTGTTCGACCGGAGCGGATGCTGCAGCGACGACAGGGGGTGTCGGTGGGTTTCTCTCGGTGCTCTGGGATCCCCAGGGCGGAAGCCATCTGTTGACGAACCACCAATGAAAGGAGACACGTCCATTGTGGCAATCGGGACGTTCGCTGCGTCCCAAAAATTGGCAGACCCCGGTGATGTTCCCGGGATGGCTCCTGATGCAGGAGTCGTCGCAAATGTGTTGTCTTTCCACGTTCTGCGCGATCGCGCAAACGGAGGATGCTCCGGAAGTCGATGGACCGGAGGCGCTGCCTCCGGCGCGTTGATTGGTCGACGTGCTCGGTTCGTTTTGACCGGAAGCCGAAGAAACCGCGTTGGAAGTCGAGGGAATCGGAGTCGCGGCTGAGGAGGCGGTATTCTCAGTGGAATTAGATGCGCCCGCTGTCGGAGCGTTGCTCAGGCCCGAAGTGCACGATCTATCGATCCTGCCGATGTAGATCGTCGGCGTTGAGTAAAGGGGATTGTTGACGGTCTGCACGAGGCCGACTCTGTCGATTCTCCCGACGTAGATAGCCGAATTCGAGCTCGACATTATTCTCCCTCTGCAGTTGCAGTTACTCGGATTGCGACATTGGCATTCGCGCCTGAAACTCTCCGCGAGGCGATTGGAATTAATGGGAAATCTCGCGTACTGATATTCGCCGCGACAGAAAGCGCATCTGCAACTTCTCGGCACTTGGTATATGTAATGCCGTGAATTTCCCAGGGGCCCCGTCGGATTTCCGGGATCGTAGTAACGCAGCCTCTCGTGAAAGCTGTTGCAGTGCTGACAAACGTAACGAGCGTCACGGTGCATGAAGGGAAATCTCGTGCACGAATTACACATTCGATTGTGGCCCAACTGATAGACGTAACGTCGAGGATTCGAAGCGGACGCGATATTCTCGCTGGAAAAACAATTTCTGCCGAGACGACCGAGCCGATTCAGACAAGCCTGGCTGTCGAATGCTCGAGATTTTAAATGACCGTATCGCGGATGATCGTAATGATTGTGATTGGCTGGATCGATGAAATTCCACAAATTAGCCGCTGGCAAATGATTGGACGGTTGAAAATTGTTTCCGCGATTAGTGTTGTTAGCGGGCGCTCGGTACCAAGGCCGATTGTCGATTCTCTCGTACGTGTGATTATCGTCGTTGGGCTCAACGGGCGCGTTACCTGGATGCTCGTTTCTGGCTCCCTCCTCACGCGGATCGTCCTCCTCTTCGTCGCCGTCCAATCTCTCGTAGATGTTCTCCTCGGGCTCGTGAATTCGACCGTTTCGCTGATAATTTCTCAGCAAATCGACGGGATTTTGATAGTGAGGATTGAGAAAATTGGGGTTCATTCCCGCGGCGACGTTTCCACGATTTTGGTAGACTCGCTGCTGCTGCTGCGCTCCTCGTGCTATGTTTTGGTAAGAATCCTCGCGATCCTGGTTGCCGGGATTTCTGTTGCGGTTCATCACGACCAGCGCCAACTCACCGTTCTCGTATCTTTGACATGGGCAGCGCGCTCCCTCGCACACGTGACCTCCACGCTGCGGGGGCGAATTCTGATCCAAGCTCTGGGCCTGTGCACCGCTGGGCGCGGCGGGTTCCCGTGATGACTCCGATGCCTCGACGTCCGGGTCCGCTTTTTGATCTGTCGTGTGCCCAGCGGTTTGCATACCTCACATCGTCGCCGGCGGCGCTTGCGGCTTGTCGATTATTACCACGCCCGCGTAACTCCGACCGATTCCCATGCAACTCGGCAACGTCGTCCAGGTATCCGTTCGCGGGGAATAAACCTCCACCGACGCGAGATTCGACGAACCGTCGTCACCCCCGACGACGTACAACAAACCGTTCAAAGCAACGACACCTGAAAATTCAAATTTCTTTTTTTTAAATAAATATCGAGATTATGGGATAAAGCAACCGAATAATCGATTCTCAAACAACAAATTTTCCGTACGAAATGTTTAATGGTGTCCGATTAAATTTGGCCGCGGTAAATGTACGGTCAATTGAAAAACAAAATCGTATATTGGCACTGCGCGTGTAAAACGGTGAAATAGAGCATAAAGTGGGACTTTACGTACCCGCATTTCTGCGACAAAGTGTCATGTCACTGACCGAAGTCCACTGATTCGTCTCCGGGTTAAATGCCTCGACGCTCTTTCTGACCAAAGGGCCATCGTGTCCACCAACCGCGTAGAGGATTCCGTCGAGAACACCGACCCCGGCGCCACTTCTCCGCGCCGACATATCCGGCACTGGTTTCCACTTATCTTTCTCCGGATTGTAGCACTCGACGCTGGACAGGCACATACGGGAAGCTCCGTCGTAGCCGCCGACCTTAAATCGAATAGTTACGTTTAAGACGGGAAATACGTCGGACGAAGTTCGCCCGAGCGAAAGCGAGCGCCGTTTTACGACGTAATTACCGCGTAAAGAAGCCCTTTCACGACTCCGACTCCCACGCTGCTTCGTCGCGTAGACATGGGCGAGATCATTCTCCACTCGTGCGTTCGCGGATCGTAAACTTCAGCTGAATTCAGTCCGTACGAACCGTCGAAACCACCGACCTGTGAAACGTTTCAAATTATACAAATGGCACTTGTAATTCTTCGGCTACGTTTTTAAGTGCACTTGGCCTTCTCATCACGACCGTTCACGAGATTTTAGTGGCATTGCAATCATAGTCATTCGATTTTACGTTATAACCTCGTCATAAATAAACCGGAATGATAAAATTTTTTGCGATATCTCGATTCGAGGGAATCCGATATTCGCTATCATTCAAAATCAGTCAAGAAAAAAAAAAAAAAAAAGGATGCAAAGTGAAACCTTGCATATTTCTTCGTGTACTTTTTGTTCCCTTTCCCTTCCGCTTTTTTGAATTTCCGCAACATCTGTATTTTATGTTTACGTGGTGTAAATAAGATAATTACGGCATAAATGCAGTTGCCGAGAACCGCAACGCCCAATGTTGATCGTTTGGCTTCCATTCCCGAGCACGCGGACCACTGATCGGCGGCTGCATCGTAAACATCGACCGTTCGTATCCTCTGTGATCCGTTGAAGCCCCCAACGGCGTAAACACGACCGCCGAGAACAGATAGACCTGCGATAACACGAAGGATTTAGAGTTTTAAAAAGGGCGATAAAGCGGTGCGTTTGGAGAACGTGGCTTTGGGAAAATCCTTCGGGAATCTTGGACAAGAAACGCGGAGACGTGAGAACGTAAAAGCCTGAATAAAAATTTACGAAGGAATGAATAATCGTCGGGGAAAAAAAAAAAAACGCTTACCGGCTCTGCAACGACGAGTGGGCAGTTCCGAAACTTGATACCACTGTTCCTCTTTGAAATCGTAACACTCTACGCTTCGTATTGCCTTGGGCGCTTGACCACCGACGACCAGCAAAACTTTTGGTAATCCGCGCGGTTGTCTCGGTTTCGTTCTCGGGGATTTGAAGAGCGACTTTTGCTCGCCTTTCAGCAAATGATACTTCAGAGCCTCGATCAAAAAGTCTTTGCCTGGATTGGAATAAAAGTATGAGCATGGATTGTGCGGTTGTCGAATATTTCTGAGCTTTGGGAATGGTATCTGTAAAAGTGTTTGCTTACATTGTAAACTCGCTTTTAGCAGAGGCTCTTCCTCTACACGCTGCACCAGATAATCTTGGGATAACAACGGCAACCGCACGTGCTCCATCAGCTGAGCTAAAAATCCCTGCCGCTTATCTAGATCCGAATGCACCCAAGATATCACACACTCGAATACTTTCTCCTCCGATGGAACCGTCAGACGATCGCTGCAGATCAGAGTAGCGACCTGTTGCGGAGCGAGCGTCAAAAATTCCTCGCCCTCAACTACATCGCTAGAAGTGAAATCCGTGGAGGAAGTTAGGGAGTTTGAGACTAGTCGAATTTAATGCTAAACTTTTGTAATAAATGTCGTTAAGTTTTCTCACTTAAATAAGGATATTTCAAAAGACTCTCGTTATCAAATTTTACGCTTGAGATAAATTACATCTGTATATTTAATAGTGTTCGTTAAGAAAATTATGAGGTAATGTTTACCAGGCGAAAAGGGATGTAATTATCGTTTCGTACGCGGGATAATGAATTTTCGAGCGCTGATTTTTTTTTAAATCGTTTGGTGTCATGCAACTCGAGTGGATGGATGTAAAACGTGAATTGAATAAGGAATTCTTACGAAAAATGTTGCTCGATGTAACTGTCGGCGTGAGTCAATAATTCCAAGCATCCGTGAAGATCGGCGAAAGCTCGAATGCCCAAACAATTTGAGGGATGCAATTGGGCCTGCAGAAAATCGCAGCAAGCGTCGCGAACGTCCGTCAACTGAAGGAGATTCGCCGCCGGCAACAGAACTTGTACATTTTCTTCGGTAACGTGAACCTCTGCGGAATACACGTAATCGACCAGCAGCTCGAGCGCCGCGTGATCCACTCCTTGCAATTTTATGCGCTGCTGATCGCGCTCCTCGAAACTCGTGAACATCGCGTAGAAATAGGGACTGCATGCTGCCAGGACCATTTTGTGAGCCGGAACGTCCACACCACCGTCGGCCACCAACGTAACATCGCACAGGAAATTTTGCCTGAATTACAAAGTTTCCTGCTCAATTTCATTCAGTCTCAAGATGTGAACAGAAATATAAGGTCCATATAAATTTGATCTTGATGAGCGTCGACATTACATTATTTACCAAAATAAATGAAGCATTCACAATTAACTTGAAAAAATGTATCATAATTTTTCTAAAAACGTTTTTAAAAAAATCTACACTTCAGTAAAAAAAAAAAAAAAATGAAATGAAATGTAAAGAGGATCATTGCTCTAATTTTTAACATCGAACGACCTCACAAATTTTTACATTTTTTTTTGTTTCTCTTGTCATTTCTGTGTTTATCCAAACTACAAAAATCAGATTAATGCTCTCCGTAGCTACGATACAAAACAACGCAAAAAAGCGTCCGATACAGAAAAAAACAATCATCGTTAATTACTCGATCCTCCGATAGAACTCAATCTCGCGACTACAGAAACAACACCATTTAATTCAGCATCTACGCACTTTCTCATGGCGTTCATAACGTCGAAAGCTCTGTTGGTGTGGTGATGATTCCTGTACGGCGGTTTGTCCTTTCCGTTCTCCCTGGGCACGTGTTTCTGTGAGCTCTCGTCGAGAGAGTTTTGGCTGGCGTATCGGAGTAGCAGGCAACTGATAAGAACAACAATCGTTACGACCAGTCAGAAAAACCATTCCCGCCGCCGCAGAGCCAAGTCAAAAATTTCTGCAGCAACGGAAGCTACAAAATCCTCCGGGCCTTCGCCTCGAGAGTGAAAAATACAAAAAAGTAAAAAACAGATCTTCGCTCCGAACTCACCTCCCAACATTGTCTCCTCCATCGGCCATGCCGATGTTAGCGTTTTGTCCCTGGTTGATGCCATTGGGCTCCATAGTCTCTCCCAAACCCTCAACCCTTTGACTCCTTCACCTCGAAACTCAAAATTCCACTGAAACGCTGTCGTCCGATCAGCTGACTCGCTGCGAGAATGCCAAAATCCGGGAAAACATCGATTATCAACGAGCTTTTAAGCTCCGTGATGTTTTCGTCACCGCGAGAACGAAAACGCGATATCGACGAAAATTCCTGACCTCGGCAACCTCGACTTCATGTTTACTGACGCATCGCAACGAGACGAATGCGAGCAAAGAGAACGCGAACAGTTGATAATTGGAAGGTGCGAGCTGTCAAAAAATAGTTAAAAGTCACGCGGACACTCGACGCGAACGATACAATGTCACCGACGCACTTTTCACTGTTTCAAACAACTAAAGTCTCACTTTGCGCCGATGATAAGCGATTAAAAAGTAAACGGTGGATAACGAACGCGAAGCAACAAGAAAAAGGATACAAAAACAAGACGTTCAATGTCGACGACGCTCTTGGCTGGCCGATGGCCCCGTCTGTTGTTGAGCGGCTGCGCGCAACTCGCTCGCGCAACGAAAACAGCGCGCGTCGCGCCCTCTCGCGCGCTAATTGATCCCCGAGTCCTATTGTCCAATTAGTAATCAGCGTAATCGCTCCGACGGCGCAATGCCGCTGCCAATCACCCGCGCACAATCTTTCGGGTAATTAGTTTGTAAGTACGAAAATCCGTTGTTGCAATTTCGCACTATGATTGATGCTCAATCAGGGCGACAATCGCTTTGCGCGCAACCTTCGGAAAGTATTTTCAAGGGCTCACTTTCATATTCGACAAGCGCTGCTTTAATCTCATTAAATTTCGAATTCTCCGTTCAGCGCGCGTATTGTTATTCGGAATGCAATAATTTATTGATAAAACAGGAACGCACTTCCGGTACGATTATGCATGCTCGAATGTCCCATCTTTCGGGTAATTAGTTTGTGAGTACGAAAATCCGTTGTTGCAATTTCGCACTATGATTGATGCTCAATCAGAGCGACAAACGCTTTGCGCGCCACCTTCGGAAAGTATTTTTAAGGGCTCACTTTCATATTCGATAAGCGCTGCTTTAATGTAAATAAATTTCGAATTCTCCGTTCAGCGCGCGTATTGTTATTCGGAATTTCCCATTATTGCGCAATCCAGCAGAATACTCGGAATTTCGGAAAATTCATACTTTGATCATTATTTCTCGTGCAGCCGAAAAATAATTATTATTCATTTTTCGTGATTACTTGAAACAATTATTATTATCGCATGCATTACAAATTTAAAAAAATTTTAATCGTGTAAATTTAGTGATGTATTATACTTACCGATATTGTAGCACTCGTATATCGATAATTAATGTATAAGCAGCAATGATCTTATAAATTAAGTGCGCACCAAAGTGACTGACTAATTTAATGTATGATATTAAATATAAATCGCATAATTCTCGATTACGAAGCGAATTAAGTGAGTGCGCGTAGGAAATGGGATATGATAAGGGTAATTGAATAATAGCCATTAATGTATATAGACGTACGAGTGTTTAATTTATTTTCAAACATCAATTATCGACGTCTAGACGTCCTCTCCTTAATATCCATCGGCAAATTCGCCGCTGGTATTCATTTATTTATTATTTTTTCTTTTTTTCTTCTCATTTTAGTTTAATTCGACAACTCCAAAAAGCATCATTAGGAAAGGCCGAGCGGTTGAGAGTCAGTCGAGTTTAAGTGGATGCACGATTAAGCACGTAAACGAATCGATAAACCAAAAGGTAACAACAACAAAAATATCGTTGCGGAATTTCGCTTCATCGATATTAACTATTATATATATTCTTCCATCACATGAATCTCGCGAAGCTTGCGCATTCACGTGTAGTTATATAATACAATAACGCCCCCCCCCCCCCCTCCCCTCCCCCAACGCCCATTTTTTTATTTATCGTCACAACATCCACGCGTCATCTAATATAGCGCGTCTACGAAAAAAACGCGTCTCCACATATTAGCAATGAGCGTGAATCTCCTCGCAAAAAATGCCCCCCCCCCCCCCCCCCCCCCACCCTCCCTGCCCACTCATTATTTATTTATAATCGATATTATCGATATTATCGTTTCTGTCTCTCTCATCATCCTCGTTATTATTACCTTAATCATACTTAATATTATCGTTATCAATATTATCATTATTATTATCGTTACAATAGTGCCATTTCCCGCGAAATTATAGCTTAGCGTATAACGATAGAAAACGACGTGTTTTTTGACTCAAGGGCGCCGTTTAACTCGCGAGACGCAGCGGCGCAGTCTTTAGGCTTAAGTTTCGTTTTTAAAAAATCTTTCGTTTTTTTTTTTTTTTTAGTTATTTTTTATTATTTAACACATCTCGATAGCCCTCGTACACGTCACGTACTTCCGAAGTGTAACTGTTAGCCGGATAGCCTCGATCGCACGTAGGATCCCCAGCTTTTATAGCGGCTTCAGCTTCCGTCTATCCTCAGACCTAATAGAGCACGTCGTAGCGATATACGTAGCCGAGGTATAACCGAAGAGGAGAGAGAGAGAGAGAGAGAGAGGGGAAGCTGAGAGAGCCTTCGTTTAGTGCATAAGCTCGGGCTTGTTTCTCGCTCAATGGTCTCCACTCAAACCGGATGTGAACACGGACAAGAAGAGCGCAGTTCCTCGAGCGGCGATGAAAATTGTGTACGGCACGAGACACGCGTGATGTTACGTGGTTATGGCGCTGATATTACGGGCTTTATTCGATGTCCCTTTTTCCTTTTCTTTTTTTTTTTTTTTCTGGGTACCCGTCGCTCCTTCGCTGCTGTTCTCTTCAGCAACTCATCGGCGACCTCTAGCGGCTCTTTCGGGAGTCGATCACACAACTTGTCTCTTCCTTATCACTGACCCTTCGCGCGGTGTGTTTTTTTTTTCTTCGTTTGTTTACAAGGGCATAATAGACCGATATGAAAAGTACAGGTGTGATATGATTAAGATACGCCTACAATTTTTTAGTGGGAGCGGAAGTGGAGGCGACACTGAGGCTCCTCGGTTTTCTTCGGAAACTCGTCGACGACGTATAAAACGGAGACGGCGACCTCTAGCGGCTTCTTCGGGAGTCGATCACAGCTTGTCCTCTTCTTCGTCGTTCACCCTTCGCGCAGTGTTTTTTTCTTTTCGTTTCCTTCGTTTGTTTACAAGGTTCATTGAGTGATATGAAAGGTACAGGTATGATATGAAAAAGATACGCCTAATATTTTTTAGTGGGAGCGAAACTCATCGACGACGTATAACGTGTTTTTTTTTTTTTTTTTTTCGTTTGTTTACACGGGTAATAGACTGATATGAGAATTACTGGTATGATATGAAAAGGATATGCCTAATACGCGAGTTTCAGAGGAATTTGTCGTCTGGTTACAGATTTTAGCGGTACCGGAAGTGGAGGCGACACGGAGGAAGGACTTTTAGTGGATATGAGGTACGATGACGATGGCGAAGATGGCAACGATTGATTATCCTACGAGAGCGCGCGCTCGGGACTGGGGCAGAGAGAGAGAGAGAGAGAGGAGAGAGAGATATGCACAGCCGCACTCCATTCGCGTCTCGGTTTGGCACAAAGTTATTTCGGCTGCTGATAGTTGATCGCGTTCTGCATCGTTGTCCGGGGATTCTGTATTAGGCACGTTCACCGTGGACACAACGTTCGCAGCAACAGAAGCACCGCTCCCAATGCGGACGTGATACTCGCGGACGACGAGCTCTCGAATACCCGGGCGCTCGAACCTGCTCTCCCCCTCGCGGCTTCCGCCAATCCTGTTTTGTAAAAAATTCATTTTTTTAAAGGTACGTAGGCTGTACAAAAAATGTTTTTAATTATTTTTTTTTTCTTTTTTTTTTTTAGAAATTGGACTCCAGTTTCGTGAGAAATGCAATTTTTTATTATGTCGTAGGGCATGAAAAAAAATTATTTTTATTTTTATTTTATTTATTTATATATTTTTTTAAATTTTGACTCTGGAGAATAATTGGAATATGGAATACGTATTAATTAATTAATGTTTTTGCAATGGCCAAACGAAAAGATGTTGCAGTTAATAAGAACATTTTTTTTTAATGTTTTTTTTTATGCAAAATTAATTGTATCGGATGAACAAAATTGTTGGTATGATGAAGAAAAATTGCAAAAGGTTTAAGTAAGAAACGAAGAGAATTCATACAGAGTGTTTTTAACTAGTAGTGAAAGTTTGGGAAGTATGAGCTGAAAGGGGTCGGAAAAAATGTGGCCCACTTCATGGAGAAGTTCTTATACAGGCTATCACCGAACTGGGCGATATCTCATTCCCGTGTGGCAGGAAAGTTTTTCCACTGCACGAAAACGCGGAGACACGGAAGCTGCGCTGCTATATAATTCACGGATGAGAAAGAAAAAAAAACGAAATGGGTAAACTCTCACCACCAATAATCGACACGGTGTCCTTCCCACGAGATATTCTCGCCGAATTGTCCAAATCGAGTTCTGCGAACAGACAATTTTTCGTTCGTTTTTTTTTTTTCTTGCGGTTTCTTGAAAATAATTAATTGAGAAGAGGCTGTAATGATTCCTTTTCTTTTTTTCTCTGCTTTTGCCAAGTACATTTTTTATTAATTTTATCCTAAAATTACTGAAAAAAAAATTATTATTTTTTCCTCAAAAATCATTACAATCTGCTCTCTATTATTAATCATTGATATTTTAAAAAAAACTAACCGTATAGCCTGACAACGCCATCGGCTTTTCCGAGGCTGTTAGTCGACACGCATTTGTATCCGGCGCAATCGTCTCTCGTGAATTCCTTTATCAGTAAAGTCATGAGAGTTTTGTACGATCCCGAGACGATCTCGCTGATCGTATATTTTGATCTGTAAATTAATCCACACAACTTAATCAAAAAATAATCGCTCAAAAATGAGCCGACAAATTAAAACCCAATCTGCTGAATTTCGGCAAATAATACCAAAGCCCATTAGAAATGATTACACGATATAAAATATACGATCTCACTGATCGTATATTTCCATCTGTAAATTAATCCACACAATTCAATAAAAAAAATAATCCCTCAAAAACGAGCCTACAAATCAAAACCCAATCTGCTGAATTGAATCGAGTAATACCAAAGCCCATTAGAAATGATTATTTCATCGAACACGAGAAAATAACCGAAGCCCCTCACCGTAATAACCGTAATAACTGTAACGCTTAAATTCCAGAATGAAATCGATCGTGCGATTGTTATCTCACCCGTCGAGGAGCATATCCTTGCCGTTCTTCATCCAGTAGTTAATCGTCTTCGGAAAAGCCTCGACGTAACACTTGAGTGTCACGTTGGTTCCCAACGGTGCTCCGAGCAGCTGGTTCGATGCTTTAACGGAAGGTGCGACTGTGGGTACCGACGAAGACGACGACGACGACGAGGATCGTATAAGGGAAAGAAACGAGGGTGTCAGAACAAGCGACCTCTCCTACTCGATATCCAGCAGCCCCTTTCGTCCAAGCACTACTGTACTACCACCGCTTCTACGTTCACCATCACCACCACCACTTCTACATTCTCTACAGAGCTTGGGCTTCGGCCCATTTTCAAATAGATGGTTCTATCGGGTAAAGTTAATATACGTTCGTTCCACGCCATTCCCCTCTATGCCCCCCCTTTCTCCAGGATATCGTACTCTCCTCGCAAATACTGGAGAGAGAGAGAGAGAGAGAGAGGGAGAAGAGAGCACTCGAAGCGAACAGGTCGCGAGCTGGGATGAGAAAAGAGTCGGAGGGTGGTTGACTATCACTAGTCGCTGTTGAAGCTGGTGAATATTCACCGACCTATAACGCTCCGAATGTCCTCTCGTACCCTGGATTCGTACGTAGGTACGGCCGAGTATTCGTGTCCGAAGATCGTCGTTTATCACAAAATCGATGGTAATACTTTATTTTATTTCCCCCTAACTCTTCTATCCCCCAGGAAGAAGAGAAAGAAATGTGAGAAAAAAAAGAAAAGGGGGGTGAGAGTGCGAAAAGGATCTCGAGACGATGGACTATTTTTCATAGCATGCTTTTGGCCGGCATGGCGTGGAACGAATTCGCTAGATTATCGTTTGGCTAACGTTTGCTCACAATTCACAGCGAGGGTGACCCGCTTGCTCACCGCCGGTGGCACGTCGTTGCTCGCGATGCACATGTACACTCCCATTTGTCGTCTGTCGACCCGATGGAATTGCAGCGGCGAACCCGAGAAGTTTTGGTACTCACCGAAACTGTTTCCACCTGCGAGACCAAAGTACATATATATATATATATTATTTTTTCTTTTTATAGCCAATGTGAAAGAAGGAAGGGAGAACAAAAAAATTGGACGGACGGAAGACACACACACACATGCAGACCCTGAAGAACCACGGAAACGTAGACCGAAGACAGGAAATATGTAGCAGCGCGCTGGGTTAGCGCGAAGGGAGGAAAAGGGACACAAGCTCCCAGACGTCAGCCAACAGGCCAAGCAAAAATACCGTCCCGAAGTAGCAACGCGTATAACGAGTACACGGAAACTCGGTACACACGCGGTACCGGTTCTCCACTTGCTCGACCGGCTCTTTTCTCCATTAATTTAACGAGTGAAGAGCCGCAGAAGCGAGAGACCCGAAGAGAGGAAGACGGCCAGCGAGAAGAAGCCACTCGAAAAGCGGGCTGAGGAAACACGAGGAACAAAAAATGGTCCGACGCTGGCGGCCGCAACCGAGGAACGGTTCCCGATTGGAAAAACAGTAGGACGTGATGTAGACAAGAGTTGGGAAAGGAGAGAAAGGCCTCGGCGGTGCGGGGATAGAGAGAAGGACGGACACAACCCGAGACTCCGAAATGGGAAAATCCTTTATAAAGATACAGTCCACGATGTACATGGTATTCTGTGTATATCGTCAGAAGAGAAAGAGAGAGACCGATGTATGTATACTATAACGTGGGAGGCAAGAAAATCTGGATGGAATAAAGTGATGCGGAAGGGGTGCTGAGCCCCGGTGGTTGCCGGGTTGGAGAAAGAGAATGTTGAAATCGAGTTTGGTCCTCGCAGCCCGCACCCGTACGTGAGAGTTTATAGATTCTCTCTCTTCCCCCTTGTCCTTTATTATGCTGTAATACCGTACACCGAGGTTACCTATGTGTGTATGTGTGTGTGTGTGTTTACGTAAGTACAGCGTGTGTCGGTAGTGGCGGGCCTGTAACGAGTTTGAAACTCCGTTTTTCCCCGTGGACTCCTTTCTCGTTATCCTCCCATCTATTTTTAACGTACTTTTCCTTTATAGTATATCTCGGGCGGACGGTTTCACGCGGTTCTTTGGAGGCACCCGCACAGCACAAGGTGCATACACGTTGTACGTACGTACGTCTTTGGTGAACGATCGATGGAAGTGTGAGGCGCAAGAAGACACGAGGGAGAGGCCGGAAGAAGAGTGAATAACGGAGTGTGTCGGAGAAAGCACCACTTTATTCGTGCACGCAAGTTTTCCAGTGAAACGGGGGTAAGTAGGGGCCACCCCTTATTACCAAGGATTTAGAGAGGGCATATCAAGATGGCACTCGGTTTGGCCTCGCGCTGACGCTACTGTAATGAAGCAATTAAGATTTATCTAACCCTCGCTTTGTTCCCCTACAAATTTCACTGAAACCGAACATTATTTTACGATACTTTGCATCCTGCCGGGCTGACTACTCGCCGAGTAATTATTACCTGCCTCGAGCACCAGGCCAACACGCTCACTTACGAAATTACCAACGATTTCTCTATATGGGAATTGCTTTTTCTTCTTTTTAACGACTTTGCTGAAATTTACATTATTACCCTGCGCTCAATTTTCAACGGGAATCGATTTATTTGTTATCGGTGGGTTAATAAGTTTCCGGTTAATAATATAAAATTTCTACGCTTTTTTTCAAAATGGGGACCAATCGATTATTTTGCGGAATTGGGGATGGACGTTATTCCCTTGGAAAAAATATGGAAAGTTTGGCTGTCAAACTTTGAGCTTTCTCCGGTATTCGCATCAACGAAAATTCCGAATTTATTATCGGTATAATAATAAGTGTCCGGTCAATGATATGAAATTTCTACGTAATTTTCAGAATGGGGAGAAAATGATTATTTTACGAAATCGAGGGTGGACGTTATTCCCATGGAGAACATGGAAAGTTTGGCTCGGAAACTTGGAGCTTTCTCCGGTATTGGCGTCAATGAAAATTCCGGACAAATGACTCATTTGAGAAAAGTTTAGAGACTTGGATACTTGAATTCTTCATGACTGACCCGCGTTACCTCCGAGGCTCTTCGTCGTGATGTAACCACGCTGAAGGGAACTGGAAGAGCGCGAAGAAATGAGAGGAAAAAGTGGAGGCGAAGGAGAAGGAGAAGGAGAGAGAGAGGGAAAAAACGTCTGGCGAAGGGCAAAACGGATGCGGAAGAAAGAGGCTCTAGGTACTCGGACATCGAGGGTGGCAACTCCAAAGTTTTGCCAACTCGAGGCTTTCTCTCTGATCGTGTGTATCTCGAGTGAGTGAGTGAGTGAAAGAGATGAAGAAAGGGCCAACGAGAAAGGCTCCCACGTCTTATAAGGAGCTTCCCCAGGCTTGAAACTTCTCAAAGAGGAAGGTTACTTCGTAACGTCTGTACTCGTTATACAACAACTCAACCGGTCGGTTGTCTAGTTGTCTGGTTGTCTGCCGTAGACGCACATAGAGTCCGTGTACTTCTCCTCGTTTTTCTTCCTCTCTCTCTCCTTGCTCGTTTCGAAACCGACCAAGAAGAACATAACCGATTCTGTGGCTACCAAAAGTTTATCGTAGATAATAAAAAGAGACGCCAGACGCTCCACCGGAAGTCTACAACCTACACTGCCTCGCGAACTTCAATCCAAACTGAAAAACTCACACACACACCCAGACACGCGCGGTAAATTCTTGTCGCCATTCGCGAAGACGCTTTTTCACATTTCTCTCGCGGGTAAAATAATTTATAACAATTCGCTGACGTGAAAATTAATTGCGACAAAACCATTTTTTAAAAATCCAATTCAAGTACCGCTATTTTGAAGTATTGTTAGACCCGTAACCGGAAACAAGGACCCTCAATTTGTCTTCCCAGGTCAGCAATGAAAACTAATCGATCGTATCAATTTTCCCCGTGATCATTACCAAAAAAAAAAAAACGCAAAAAAAAACAAACAAAAATGTCTCGAGTACCAATGAAACCAATAGCACATTCCAGTAACTCATCTCCACTTTGTTTCATGTACCAGCTCATGACTCCAGTTTCCCGTGGCAAAGTTTATCTCAATATCCGAGTTCTGCATCACTACATCATCCATTTATGTTTCAGATGCGGGAGAGAGGGCGGGGAGGGAGGTGCGCGGGGTAAAGCGATTAGAGGTGAGCGATTCATTCTCCCAAAGTCGATAAGCACGTGGCGATTCAGCGGTGGCAAAGTTGCGGAGGACGATACCCATCCCCAAAGCCCACGAGAACTGGGAGGAAGGATCGCTGTTTGTGAAGGGAAGGAGGAGGAACCGAACGGGGAAGGGTATGGATGCTAAAACTTGGTTAGAGTGTTTGTGCTCGGACATCGAGGACGATGCGGTGAGAAGGAACGTCGAGCCAGTGTGGAAGTGGCAGGGAAGAGAAGGAAGGAGGATCGCGAGGTCGGCCCGGTGCAGGAGAGCGAGGACGGTGCGGTCTCGGGAGCGCGCGCGCGTGGCTAAGGGTTCCAAAGTTTTGCCAACTCCGGAGAGCCTGTAATCGTGTGTACGCAGAGTGGAAGTCCTTGCGGCGTATAAAGAGCTTGTGCTCCTTACACCGAGAGAGCCCGCGTTTCCCCGGTGTTCCTTAGCGGAGGTACACCGTGGGCAACTTTCTCAAAGGAGGAAGTCGGTTTACTTCGTAACGTCTGCTCTCGTTACGGTTGGTGCCCACTGTCGGTTGGTAGCGTTGGTAGCCGAAGCTAACAGGACCGAGGACACAACCGCTCGCGTAACTAAATCCTTTGCCAGAAAAGTAAAGAGCCCCGGGAGTCGGAAAAGCTCACGTATTCCGGCGGAGAATCGTCGGTGAGGGGAGGAGGGGGGAGATCGAAAATTCGTTGGAAAGGTGAAGCTTTTTCGGCTCTTTTTGCAGTCATAGCCCTGAGCTTTCGTGGGTAAACTCTCGCCGATACACCGACCGCACAATGAGCGGTGCTTGCATTTCCTCCCGCGTTAACTCGCACATTTTCTTTTTTTCCTTCTTCAGCTTTCTCTTCTTTTTTTCCGTTGCTTCGTTTCCTTCATCACGAGCTTCGCAAAAAAGCTACCAACTTGTAAACTAATATTCCGCGGGTGGCAAGTGGTCCTGGACTGTGAAAGAGGATGAGAAAGAAGAAGAAGAAGAAGAAGAAGGAGAAGAAAAAAAAGCACACACACAAACTAACGAGGAGGAGGAGGAGGAGGAGGAGGAAAATAAATTCGTAGGCTTGTGTACTAACTGGAGTACGGAAGCGTTATACAGTATTCGCTTAATAAGGAAAAGTTTTCTTATCCGTTCGGGCCCGATATAAGTGGTAGCGAAGTTTGAGTGCCCGGGCGCGAGTGCCCAAAGCAGTTTTTAGCGGCGTTGCATCGCACCGCAAGCTCCGGGCTATCGTCGGCTAACGTTTTTAATTTGCGATCTCACTCGTTTTTCACCGCTGGTCCGGTGGTAATTTTATTTTCAGCCCAGCGCGCTGCGTTTTTTTTCCTCCCCCTTATCTTCGTTTTTATTTTATTTTTTCTATTTCATCGACGTTGAAGTACCTGCTCGTCGATCTTCGAACGACGCCAACGTCGACTCTCTCTCTCTCTCCTCTCTTCCATCCTCGCCGTCCCTTTCTCTCCACTTCTTTCCATACTCTCGCTCTCTTTGCCGCACTCGCAGGAATGTCGGAAATCCAAGAGAACTCTGCACACCGCGAACGTGCTATGCATGCGTGATGAGTCAGCTCGAGCTACGTTAGCTCAGTAGCCGTGGTCTTTTTGCCACAGACAGGGCCAGCCCCGCGCCTCCCTACCCGCCAGTAGGTATTTCGAGTCCAGTCAGCCGGTGAATCAGACCGTTGAGCGGAGAAAAAGAGAGAGAGAGAAAGTTGAGGCGGGCGAGCTGGAGCTTTCGCAGCAGTGGCTCGACTACAACGCAGCCTCCACCGACGTGGCTTCGTGTATATATAAAACGGTATATATACAGGACAATATAGAGATAGCAGTGTGCGCGAGAGAAAACGTACGTGAGGGAAGGGGGGCCCTCGCCCCCACAAACGTTGCCCGCCACCGGGGCATAAATTCCAAAAATTTTCGCATCGCTTAATCCACCCGCCCGCGCGCCAGTATTTAGCCGAGTGGATTATCGTTTTGTTGGACGAGTGAGAAATAAATAAAAATACGTATGTATATATATACATTGGTGTCTACATTGTATAAAACGTGTACGAGATTTTCGGCGGATAATAAACATACGTACGTCACGTATTAACGGATTATCCGGGCGGAAATTGCGGCGGGGATTCAGCTGGACACTTGGCGGACTTTGTATTCACGGATTGGGGTGCAGTCGGTTATTCAGTCCGGGTCCGAAGATTAATGCGGTAAATTGGATTCTCGATCCCGCTGGCCGATTAATGAATCCCAATTTTCAAATTGGGATTCGTATGGAATCGCATGAGGAATCTCGGGGATTCCCCGGTAAATTCCAATTGAGATTTGCTGGGACGTGATAAATCGCCGGATAATTTCTGCACGGCTGGAATTTTGGGTGAATAAAAATTAAATCCACGTGACGAAACTCATAATCCAAAGACGAATTATCGCAAATTGGATCCCGGCTCCAGTTGGCCGATAAATAATTGTACTTTCCAACGTGGGATTCACACGAGCTCGTACGAAAAATCTCGGGGATTCCCCGATGAATGCCAATCGGGATTTCCCGGGTCGTGATAAGTCCCCGAATAATTTCCGCCCGGTCGAAAGTTTCGGGCGGAATAAAAATTAAATATATATCCGTAAAGTTGGTAGGTAATGCCGTAATAATCCCTGGCTTCCTTCATTCTCGCGCTGGAGTTGACTCGGTGCGGGTGGTGCTTTCGCTTATCCGTATAATACGTACGGAGCTTACAAGCGTTAGCTCACCCATTAAAGAGAAGCAACGAAGGCTCTTTGGAGCCTCGGAAGCTTCCGCGCCGTGCGTTATACTCGCTGACGTTCTGGCTGGGTGAGCGAGCCGAGCAGACGATACGTCACGGCACGCCGAACGTGTCCAAACATTTACCTATCCGACACGAGTCCTTTGAGACTCGGGAGCGCGCGAACTAGCAAGTATAGCCTCCTCTGCTTTCCTCTCAAGAGAAAGAGAGAGAGAGAGAGAGAGAGAGAGAGAGAGAGAGAGTGTGCGAGCTTCCTTTCCCAGCTTCTCCGGCTCTCGCCCAAAGGTCTTTTGAGCAGGTGCCTCTCGAGATCGTTGAAACTCGATTTGAAAAGTTCTAAATTAACTCGTGTAGTGCCTGACGCTGGAAGCTTGGGCGCTTGTAGCTTCCTCTGAGCTTCTCGTGGGCTTGTGCCTCGGCGATGAAGGCACCTAACGCGACTACCTGAAGCACCTGCCGTCTGCGGCCAATTAAAAATAAACGCTTTTCAAGATCCCTTCCGGGTTACGCGCCGAGTGTACCAACTGCTGGCCTGGATTAATTAGTTACCGCGGAATCCGTGGGACAAAACTCGAAGAGTGAAGAAAGCTTTCTTTTTTTCTTCTTTGTTTTTCATTTTTTTTTTTAACGCGGTTTAACGCGATCGCTTCAGGGTAACGAAGAAAATATAACAACAAGTATACGAAGGGAGTTGCTGAAGAGCAAGAGAAATGCTATGTTTGTACACAAGTTTCCAACAGATTGCGACGGTCTCTCACAGTCAGCTTCAGCAACGACAAATTCCTCGGATTTCATCCACTCGAACTAGTCGTCGGGACACGGGAGAGGATGAGCTAGGCTACATGAGAATTATAGCGGCGTGACAGCCGGAGAATACAGCAATAGATATAGCAGTTGAAATAGTACGAACTCGAGGAGGAGGTCGAATTCCTGATGAGTATAACCCCCTGTTCCCGCCTCCAAGTTACCCGAGGCTCGGGTCTTCCGGTTGCCTGACAACTTAGCGTCGCGTTGTCACCCTCCGCCACTGCGAGGTCTGTGCTCGTCACACCGCCGGATATAATGTCCGGTGGAACTGTTGGACAAACAATTTTTTTTTTTTTCACAAATTGTTAATAAATTAGCTGGCGATAATTTAAAAAAAAGTGTAATAACTGAAGAACTAAAAAAAGAGCAGTTCGGTAAATATTCTCTTATCCCAAAAGACGAATGATTTTACTTTAATAACAAATTAATGCTGGACACTGAAGATATAAATATATACGTATTGAAACAGTGTTATTTATAAATTTATAATTAACGAAAAACATTCAAGACAAACACGATTCATTAATTGAGCTATTGATAATCGATATCGTGCTGTTTAATTATTGATATTCGATGCCCAATTTTTAATAATTCACAAGCGATGTAATTCATTCGTGTCTCGTTAATCTTTACCATTAATTCTCTCTCTCTCTCTCTCTCTCTCTAAGGATTAATAAAAAATTTGTGGTAAACCAGCCGGAATTTAATAATCAATAATTTTAACCGCACGAAAATTATTGAAATCAATTAAAATATATTGGCATTTGATTAACAATCAATCGATAATCGTGTGATTACAGATAACAGAGCTTTCTTACCGAGAATGTCGAGGCAACCCAACGCTGATATCATTGGACTCGTGTTAATTTGGCACATGTAACAACCCCTATCGGATTCTTTGAGCTGACGAATGTGCAGCTGCCACGTGCCATTTTTCGCTTCCTCCGGCACATGACTACTTCCGGTAACGCCGTGCTGGTTGGACAAGCTCCTGCCGCCGTTTCCCGATGCTCCGCTTTCACTGACACCAGGACTTCCGCCGGACTCGAAAGTCACCGCGATACGGGCATTGTGTGTCACCGTTCGTGTGTGCATCGAGAGGATTGTCTGGTCCGAGGCCCGAAGCCAACCCACCTGTAATTACCATTCATTTGATGTATTATAGATCATCGCTATTCGCTACTAATCTCTAATCAGTCTCGCTGCTATTCGGATCCCATTAGGATCCTTGTTCCCTCTAATTTTTCCAACGATTCACATCCGCAATCACACGAATAATTTCACGTGCAATTGTACAATTCACTCACGTGACAAAGTGATGTTAAAGTGATGATTAATTATATCTTTCGATGAAATTTCGGTAATCGTAATGAAGGAACAATTTTTTTTAATTCACATTTTTCAACGAGCATTTTTAAAGTTTTAGATCATTAAAAGTTATTAAGAGTAATTAATTATTCGGGAAAAGGAAATAAAAACTTTAAATTGGGTCGGTACCTCCAGCGATCATTTTTCCACCCTTTAACTAATTCTGACTAAAAATAGTGAATTTATTTATGCAACTAACTTTATGTAGTGGATCCTCAACAGATGGAACTTAATTTGTATATACCAGATACTAAATAGACGTATGCGAAATATATTTCGATAGAATTGTTCTGTATAACTGTCGAGCATATTTCCAGCTATTTAGTAACGGTAATTAGCGATTATGTCACGAGAACGATAATTCTGTACCCGAAATCTTATTAACTATGAATATTGACTTTCGCTTTTGACATTCTGCTTTTCCATTAATATTTCAATTATTTGATCGCAATTAAATTCGTCACATGTCATAGATATTTGGGAACATACGGCAAATTAGTATTGATGATAATATCCTTGTTGTATTACGGTATTGAGAAGTAATTTACTCTTTTAACCTGACAAAATTGTGATATTAAGTACAATCACTTGAAACTGATTCCAGAAAGATAGCCCGAAAGCCTCGGAAGCTACTGCCGAGCCGCCCCTTAATGCAGGGAGAGAAGCCTTAACAAGATTGTCCTCGAGAGCAAATTTGAATATTGAATAGATGATCAGTCCGCGAGAGAGATTCATTTGAATGGCTAAATACTATCATCTGTAATTAGACAAATTGAGTTCCAGGTGCTATTAACAATGACAAATCACTATTTACATTTAAATTGAACACGCACACACACACACACAGCATCCATTCTCGGTCCATTCTCTATGCAAGCAAGCGGTTCGTCTATGAATCACGAGAATCAGCCGAGCCCAGTTCCGCACCCATTATGGGTTCCAACGAATTCTCACTGAATATGTCAATTTCCGTAATCAATTCACATGACACTTTGACTTCCTGTATCTCCTTCCATCGCTTCCCAAGATTTCCATTTATCTCCAATCCATTAATCCCATGATATCGATCCTATTGCCCATTCAAAATTACCAGATCCTATCATCAACCCATTATTCCCTCGCCATTAAATATCCTTACCTTTATTCCCCCACCATTAAATATACTAACCATTATTCCCTCACCATTAAATATCCTTACCATTATTCCCTCACCATTGAACGTCCTTACCATCATTCCATACCATTTGATATCGTCGCGACTGTTTCACTTTTACGTTCTCACGACCACCAACCCATCACCGCATGTCTATTTCATCAACAGTGTATAAATTACTTATGGACAGGTGTATTTCCCTGTGTGACGAAGCACTTTGGACGAGTACTACAAGCGGATTATAGGGTGAATCCACCGGAAGCGAGAGCACATTGGTATCGCGCAAATATCAGAGTCTGCAGAGTCGAGCCATCACGTGGTCCGCAAACCCATGGGCGACGTACAGCAGCACGGTACGCACGTCCATCGGTGCTATTAGTATCATCACCATTATTACGTCTCTGTGCTATCCTCGCGGGTAATACCATCACTGGACATGATATCTGTTAGGGATGTTTGATGAACGTCCGTGAGCCTCATCCGTTAATCATATCTGAAAGAGCTGCTGTAGAGGGTTTCCGGTAATCGTAACTACGGCTACTCTGGTCTCCCAAATCACTTTGACATGCTCCAGAGCCTGGTTCCACTGCTTTGGCGATCGGTAAAGATCTCACCGTAATCCCACCCTCAGTAATGTCTGCTGCTGGTACACCGTCCGACGATTCGCGTGTTCGTACTACTGATACTCCACGTTATTATCATGTCCCTCGACGGTTTGGACCAACGACTACGCCCACGGTAGATCTACTTATCGCGCTAACCCACCAATTTCGAACAAATCAATGTATGCCCATTTGCGCTGAATCTATACTCGTATGTGGTAACCCTGTCCCATCGAAGGGTTTGCGTAACTGTGGTTACACTGTATGTGGACGCACGGGCTGCTCGTTATTTCTCCTCTGTCTATATTGGCCTAAATCAGTGGTTATTAGGATACCAGGAGCTCTTTATATCCATGAACTTGGTTGACTATAACGTGTCTGACTATTCCACGAGCTGTACTACTTGGGTATCGTGATTCTGCGCATACTATCTGTGCAATCCACTCTAAATGCCACACAGTGTGTCGCGAGATACTCGGTTTCAGTGGTAACGGTTGTTCTGAAACGGTGTTACCCGTGGCTGATCAACACGGCTTGATCTACTAATCGTATTCAACCCCCCCGGGAATCGTATCTGCTATTGAATCTTGGTATTCAGGAACCGTGCTGTTGCTACTGTTTCGGCATTTACTAGCCTCTCCTACCATCGGAGATCCTCAAACTGGGATATTCTCGTGTGTGGATGTGTGTGTATGTGTGTGTATGGGGATTGCTGCTACTACTCGGTTCCTGCCTGATCACTTTGCGATATTTCTACTGGCTTTGTTTGACCAGCAAAGCTCAGGTCGCGTTCACCGACAACCGAACGAGCAACGACAATACACCGAACGTCCGAACGCCGGTTTCCAGTGGTCCTGGTCCACTTTGCCGCGAGGTCTGATCAACACGGGTTAATCTACTAATCGCGTAGCCCCGGGGCGAGGGTACATACTTACCCCACAAACGTTTCCCGCCTACCCCCGTCATCCTCTCGACTTGTACCGAACGCTTCAAAGTGAGCTTGCGACTGGGAGCTTTATCCTCGAGGTGGCTGACCCCAGCCTGATGTTTCTACTTTGGAAATTACCAAAAAAAGAATCCGCTCGCTGTTGAGAATGGCGGGTAATTTGAGGGGGGTGAGGGGTTCGTGTATTTTCGGAAGCTTCGACAAGCGCTTTAAATAGTTTGAATAAATTGGGTTGAATTTTCGGGCGGAGTGGATAAATATAATGAAGCGAGATTTTGAAGCGTCTTGAGGTGAAGTTTTTTTTTTACTCGAAAAAGATTCGACTTTTACAACCATAAAGTCGAAGATAAATGATAATGAGGGTTGTTTTTTTTTCGTCTCAGAGATTGAATATTGATTCGAGTTGAAGGAGTTATATTTTCATCACGACGAGAATTTTCTTAGAGTCGGGCGTTCTCCCGGATTGCAATCGTTATCGGATAAGCTGATCTCGATTAATTCGGATTTATGTGCAGAAGGTAGATCGATAATTCGAATTTATTTGCGCGATTGTGGATTCGTGTGGTTTACTTTGTTTTGCGTTTTTTGATTTTCAATTCTTCCAATAATTATTATCCGTTTTTTTTAAAATTAATCGAAGCATCCCAATTATTATCCTCTTCATATTTTGTTGCGGGAAATAGTAATAATTATCCGAAAAATAATGACAATGATTGCTATTATTATGAATACCAAATAACCCGGAAAAAGAAAAAAAAAAAAGAAAAGCTACAGTAACCAATTTTCTCACGACGCGAACTTCTTATGCAAACTACCGACACTTATTCCCCGAAGCTCCCCGAAGTGCCTGTTACTTATAATGGCAGTGCGTCCATGGAATATAAGACGTGGGTTAAATCCCGTGGGTTTGGTTGACCGCCACGCCGAGTTGGCCAGAGCGGACAAGGGGTGTTGCGCAGGCGGTGCATTTACGGCTGTACACGTTGAAGTTATATGGGAGTTTTCTTCCGGAGTAAACGCCAGGGAGACTCGTGATGGCACTTGTATTTCCGGTAATCGACTATTGCTGTATACTTTGGAATGGAGCTTTGAGAATAGACAGAAAGGCCATTTCAGTTGCCGTTCGATTTATATTCGATATAATGCATTCCGAGCATATATATTGAGCTTTTATATATCAGCTAGTTTCCTTGAATATATCCCCGATATCTATTACGTGCACAATTTTTTACCCTGGTTCACAATTTCATCCAATGAATATTCAATTGTCACATTTTCGCATGTACATGTCCATAAATAATGTCTGATGTCACACAAGCACCATGAATTACCTTAAAACACTTTAGATCTCATCGACCCATCCCAAAAAACTAGAATAACCGATTTTCCGCCAATAAATTATTCCCTGCTCCACAATCTTCTCCGCGACTATCAATATACCCGAGTAAGACTTAAATATCCATCGGCAGCGATGACTAACTTCGTCCTGATTAAAATAGCGACGTATCGATCATTTATGAAACTCCGTTTCGGCTTCCTTTGAATCAATTTTCCCAACTCCATAATAATATTTCACACCTTCGCCACCCTTTCTACTATTCACCTGACTCCATTATGACACCTCTAAAAAATTTCCATTATCTTTTACCCAATGGTATAAAAATGTAACATTTTTACAAGAGAAATTACATTTTAAATCTTATGATTGTTTTTTTCTTTCTTTTCAGATATCCGGACAACAGAAAAATGGCTGGAAAAAAAAACCCTATTAGGAATTTCATAGGGGTGTTAAATTCCACCCCATATTTTCTCCGGTCCACCATGGATCCCTCCGCGGTCTATTAACGGGGTACGCCCATCACCTTTGGAGAAGGTAACGTGTGTCCCGGATGATTTTGAATCCGGCTCGCGGATCCACAATGCCAGTGTATCCCCATAAACTTTTATGTACCGCATATGTATATATATATATATACACAAGCGTATACATAAGTGCGCTGATATTATAAGCAGAGAGAGAGAGAGAGAGAGAGGGAAGCATCATGGTGAAGAGACCGAGGCTCACTATCCTGGCGGATGAGGAAGGGAAACGAAGGAGAATAAGAGAGCACATCAAGCCGCGCTCCGAGCGTCAAGGATAAACGCGGGGGATGAAAAAGAGGAAGTTGTATACGATGCACAGAGGGATGAAAGCAGACGGAGAACCGGAGGTGAAAAGGAAAGAGGTAATAATAGCTTCCTTGGCCTGGCTCGTTCTCGGTAACGATCTCTCTCCGCGCCATCAACGTTAAAGTAACCGATGACAATACTGACATCATATATATACATATATATACACTACAATATGCACATCACTCATACAACTAAACATAAGGCAAAATACTATAATAAAAAAATGAGTAATAATTTTTTTTTAAATATACAAATATATATTTATAAATATTCCGTTAAAGTAACCGATGACAATACAAACCTTATAGATATATATATATATATATGCACATCATCAATACATCTAAACATAAACACTAACATAAGGCAAAATACTATAATAAAAAAAATAAGTAATAATTTTTTTTTCTAAATATACAAATATACATACATATATATTTATAATATCGCACCTTATATTTTCCGATGTTGCGAACTCTACACGAGAATATTGCTTCGCGTCCGATCGCAGCTGTTATGTTGTCGACCGGGGTGACAAATACTGGACCAGCGACGGCTGCCGTTGAATCTGCGGAAATAACGACAAGCACGAAAATGAATAGCAGCAAATCACGAAATCGCATGCAGCCTGCGCTTCGGCTTTGCTCCGCTGCTGCCGACGGAGGGCTTTCTCTCTCTCTCTCTCCTCTCTCTACGGATATGTATGTATATATATATTGTTTCGCACACACGATAGAGCGTAAACGCACAATCACTCGCCACCCACTCGGCATTGTTTGTTTATAGTATATTACTATATGGAACAACAAGCATCAGCTCACGGTATAACGCGTCGGAGGACCTGCCGCATGCACGGCTATTATCGCTCGGGGATTTTGGAAATTCGACGATAGAGAAACGGTATTGCGAGGCAGGGGCTTAACGTTGAGTCTATATTGTGTGGATATAACACGTAGGTACATACAATGAACACTCGAGGTCTCGGAGCGCGCAAGAAGGATCAAAGTCGAGAGGCCCCCACGTCATCTCGGCTCTTCTGCGAAACGCTCAACGATCGCTCTCAAGTTATTCAAAGTAATTGGGAGTTAAGCGATCGGATATCAAAGGAGTACAGGGAAAGGAAAGGACGAGGAGGCGACATGCGAAGTTTAATCGATTCTCCGATCGGATCGTGTTTGAAATTAGCTCTCAGGTGGCTTCGATTTATCGGCCATCGGACTTGATATCCTCGTGCAACCCTCTCCCTCTTTATCTCTCCTCGCTAAGCTCCACGATTAATCCGAGCTGCGGCCTCGCGGTGCGCCCTTATCATTACGGACATCCCTTGACATCGCGGAAAGGGATAATCGAGCATGGCAATAAATATCGGCTGATTTACATAATTAATATGAGAGTTCAAGTGGAAAGTATTAAGGGCGAGGAGAATGATGTTTTCATTGGGCAAAGGGTTGCATAATTTGCCACAAATTTTTCTGGAGTATATCCTGGAAAATGTGTGTCAGTGTTCGCCCTTAATTTCAGTGTTAAGAAACAGATGGCCTGGCGACATCCCTTAACGTCGGGAAAAGGGATAATCGAGAATGGAAATAAATATCGGCTGATTTACATAATTAATATGAAAATTCAAGTGGAAAGGATGAAGGGCGAGGAAAATTATTTTTTCATTGGGCAAAGGGTTGAAGTATGAAGAAATAGATGAAAATGAAAATTCGAGAAGGGCTTGAATTTCGCTGAATTTTTGGGGCGGGATTCTCGAGGCACCGGTGAACACTTTTTCACTTCCTGTCGATGCCATTTCCCACTTCGTTAACCGCGAAGGTGACCAATAGCTCAGCTGTTAAATGAGCCGGAAAAATGTCGAGCAGCCGAGGGAGTTATCGCGATTTCTCATTTCCGGGAGCACCCGCACTTACATCAAGGGCAACTCACATAATTTCGTTAGGAGGGTTCGGTATCGTCATCATCCCTCGCCCCCCGGACGTCCTCGTTCATTTTCCGGGCGTTCGCCACGTTCGGAAAATCCGTAGGGGCCCAAAACCCAAGCAAGAGGGATGATAACCGATCATCGCGATATAACAAACCCTGGTGAGATTGAAATAACGAGAAACTAGTTAATTAATAAAAGCTCCATCGCGTGCCCGGGGAAGATAGAGAGACGAGGAGGGGCCGCCGAATTGGATAACAGATTACCGAAGGCTTCTCTCACTGTCTTATCGATGCGTCATCAATTTAACCACCCCCACCCTCGATATACTCGACCCTCGAACTTCTGTTCCTTCTCACCGTGCTCCTCCTCCTCCTCCTCCTTCGTCCGGTGTTTCCCATCGAATCGAGACAAATCTAGGCCGAGATGAAAAATGTTGCGGATACCTTTTTGACGCGAGAGACCATTATCCATCTCGCTCCTTCCCGTTCCCCGGGTCGTTAGCCCACCGTGTCCCGAAGGCTACGATCCAAAAGTCCGTGTCTCTCTTTCTCCATCTCGTTCATCTGCTTTTTCGTTTTTTCGGGGGCTCTTTTTTTTTTTTGTTCCTCTCGCTTTAACCAGCCCCAGGCTCTTCCACGATGCCCATCGTGGTTGCTCCTGCTCGCCCTGTGTGTCAGTGTTCTCCCTTCCTTTTCCTCCCTCTCTCTCTCTCACTTTGCCTCGTTTTCTATCACTTTCTCTCGATTTTACGCTTTACACGTACACACACACACACACACAGTTGTGTGTGTGTACCAGGATGTCTATGTCCGTCGCTCAGTGCTCTGTGCCAGGAGTTCGGTGGCGCCCGGGGAGTGGCGCAGCTTAAATCCGGACGAGCAATATCCAAATTGCCTCGGTGGTGGATTTAACGTTCCTCGAGATAGCTTCGCGGACAAATCGCCGGGGGAATAAAACGAACCGCGAGATTAGACAGAAAGCAGAAACGTTATACCTGCTTCGCTCTGGCAAACCGTTTCGAGAAGTGAGGCGGAGGAGGAATAGTAGCGCACACACCACCACTACGAGGGTAGGAGCAACCCCTTCCTCTTCTTCTTCGGCGGTTCAGCTGTTTCTCTCTCTCTCTCGCTCTCTCACCCTTTTGGTCCCACATCTTCTCTCTCCTCTTGTCTCTAAACCCGCGACCTGAATTCGCGAAACATCGCCGGAGTGCCTCCCCCGGCTTTTACTCCACCTCGTGGAGGAGTCGCACCTTCGCGCGTTTAACTGCAGAGTAGATAGGCGAGATAAGGGAGCAAAGAGTCGAACGGATGGAGGCGGAATGCATAGAGGGAAGATGATAGGGCATATACACTTCGTTACGATCCTCGTTGTGCCCGGATACAGACTCGGGGAATCGAACATCACGGCCAAAGTATGGCAAGGAGTGCTCTCCGGGATGTCGAGGATGAGGGAGATGAAAGGGAGGCGCGTACCGGCAGATGAAATGACAAGAGGAAGAGGAAATAAAGGAGAGGAAAAGATGACTGCGTAGAGAATGAGAGAGAGAGGGGAGGAGCATATGCCGCACCAGGGTTTATTGAGACAGGTGTAGACGCTGAAGAAGAAGGAGAAAGTGGAATAGGAATGTCGGAGGGAGATAAGAGCGAAGACAGCGGGAGTAAAAGGAGAGAAAATATGGGTCGTTATAGCGGGAGACTCGCGTGATGGCAGATAAATCGAAGCTATGACCCAGTGGCGCGTGGAAATCCTCAAATCCATTACTCGGTACTCACGGAAGAGATGAGGGAGCGGATCGAGTGCAGGGGGTGAGAGAAAGGTGAGCTCTGCTTCGGAGGGCCGCCACGCGGGAAAGTACCAAAAGGCGAAAGAGAGATGAAGAGAGAGCGGACGATGTACGGATACACATCGGTGTGTACGTGAGCACATCCCTCTCTCTTCCTTTCTCTCTCTCTCTTCCTCTCTCACTTCTGTCGAGAAAACTGGTAGCTTCGGGTATGCGGACTCTCGAATGCTGGTACCATCCGCTCGGCTCTGCTCCTGGTACTTCTGGTGTCTTCCATCGCCTCACACCTCCAAAGCCTCTCTCTCTCCCGAGCTTCCTCATCCCTCTTCTTATTCCTCTCTTTCGTCCTCGGCGCCCCCGGAAGATTTCCCATGTGTCAACCCCTCCGGGCACTTTATTTCCCAGCAATCATCGGTCTGCTCGCTGTGTGGCTTTTCGCTCTTTACTCGCTCTCTTACAAACCCCTACCCATCCTGTCTTATCCATGCCTGTAGCTCTTACTGCTTTTAATAAATATCTCCGACAACTCGAACCCCCCCCCCCCCTCCCCTCGTGGCTCCTTCATTTCCCTCTTTCTCTCGTTTCCGCTCTTTTTATCAGCTCCACGCCATCTTGTTTCGTGGATTATTACTGAATTACTAGACGAGACTGGGGAATAGGATTGTTCGGTCCCATTCGCGTTTATATAATTTTTTTTATTTTTTCATTTTGGTTTTTATTATGTTTTTTTATTTTTAGTTTTATTTGATGCAAGCGTAGTATATAAGCGATACTGGGGAATGGGATTGTTCGGTCCTATTCGCGTTTATTCCATTTTTTGTTGTTGTAATTTCGGTTTTTATTATGTTTTTGAAAAATATTTATTTGATGTAATTTAGTTTAATTTCTTTTATTCTGATTTTTTGATTTTGGTTTGTCTTTGATTCGATGCAAGCGTATCATTGCGGACATGGATAAAAATTGTATTGGCCAGACAGTGGAAATGAATTTGTTATACCAGATTGTGATGTGCCATTTGCTGTTTTTACGCAGGAACGTTTACCGACAAAACAAACTGGGCATATCTCGTTTGATTTGCTAATCGAAGAAATTATTAGGCGGCATGAAAAATTCATCGGCCGCCACAGCGAATGATCAGTAATTTCATTTTTGCTACAGATAACAAGTGGCCATTTATCCGTGGTGCTGTTGCAGCCGGAACTCGTTTGAATTTCGGTGATTGGTGTGATACGAAATCACAGCATGGAAATGCAAATCGCGCAGCTTTTCGCATGTTGGACCGCAATTATGATTTTCTACATTTGAATACATCAGTTTTTACTCTACGTCTGCACGTTAATTCTCCTGATTTCACGAAGTTCGAGGCTCGAGTTCGAATTTTTTAATAATTCAAGTACCTCATTCTTTTATCCTTTTTACAACGTTAATTAATATCGAAATATGAATATTAATGCAGTTCGAATTTTTTAATAATTTAAGTACCTCATAATTCTTTTATCCTTTTTACAATGTTAATGAATATCAGAATATCAATATTAATGCATAACACATTGCTGTCACCGATACTTCCTGAAATTAATAATAAATCACCACAAAACCAACAAAACCAAATACTTTTTCTTCCATACAATTTTTTAAATTACCCTTCACCAAATTTATTTCAATATCTTGTCATTAATTATCGATTACAGCTTCTCATTATCCTTCCAAAAATTCGGAAAAACTAATTACCATTGAAATTTATATATAAAAATATTCAAAAAAAAATATAATAATAAAAAATCATTGTCTCATGTACACGTCGCCCAGTTTTATGGATTATTACTACCCGAAGAGACTCGACTGGGGAATACGTTCATTTCGATTCCCTTTTATTCACTTTTCAAATTGTTTTTTCTTCAATCCTTCTTTTTTTAAATCTATATAAGCGTAATATTTCGTGATGCGAGTCACCGGGGAACACACACGAAGAGATTCCTAGTCTCATATGAGCTCGTGTGTGAAAAAAAAAAAACCCGATGGGCTTTTGCCTGACGATATATGCTTGATGTGTCGATACATCAAGATGCGAAAGAAACAGGACGGCACGGAACGACGACGATGGTCGTGAAGCGAAGCAGACTCTGTCTTTCTTCCTTCATTTTTTTTTCTTTTTTTTTCTTCTGCTCTTCATCTCCGTTGTTGTCGATCGTCGAAGTGACGATTTTTCCACGCTCGTCGGTCGCGTCACTCGGCAGTCACATATATGTCGCACATTCTTTTCAACGCTCAGCTCGGCTCCCGAGATTCACACTCCGGAGACTCGGGGGCTGTTTTGTGTCGACGTGGAAAATGAACGAACGACCAAAACCCCGTGGATATATATTTGGCACATCGGGTTATATGACACGGTGAAAAATCACTGATAGGAAAAATGATTCCCTGACCGGGAATTCGCACCGGTATTCTACCCTACGAGGTAGAAATATACGAGATATCGAGTTTTATCAAATCCTTATATAGATGAACCAACGTCGAGTAATCCGGCTGATAACACGGACGAGAGCTCCATCGATTTTCCTATTCGAAGACCTGCGAGAGCAGCAGCCTGGACACATTTTCATTCGCACACCGTGCCACTCCACAACGTGCCACAAATCTTCGGGTATACAAATATTCGCTGGTAATTCGCGGCCACCGAATTGTTCCGGTGATCCGAGGGATTTTTTGTTGTAATTTTGGGTGGTGAAAAAAAAAAAATGATCAAACTTGAAGTAGATCGTGTGACAATATCAATTATCTGGATAATCATGCAATGGAAAAATAGTGATTTTGATTTTCGAATTTGCAGCAATTAGTTCTCAGTTCTCTTTGGAAATATAGCAGCTAATACATATTTGAGCTAATGTGTTGATTTAAAATTTATCAGACAGCCCATTTCGTCGAGGCAATGAACATTTTTCCCCTTGTGCATTATAGATAAGGGTGCTCTTTAATTGGGGTGTCTAAGGATTCTTGTAGACTCATCAATTGTCTACTAGTAAATAAATAATGAACCCTGCAAATTCGCAGTCCTCTCAAGAAAAAAAAGCTCCTTGAGACCCCAGTTGGAATCCCCATTTCCAGCCTCGAATTCGAATTCAGTTTCCAGGGATCACAAAATTTCCGCACTATCGGACAGCAGATTTGTCATTCTGTTTCCTTTCAGCTATTTCTTCGGATCCATTTGTTGAATATTTCAAAGAAACGTGTTTTCGCATATATCGGACAAAACACTTCATCCCACAGGATTGACAATAGATATTTAATGCCGCTGTCGCTGAAATCCTCGGCGACGGCAATATCAGAAATCGGTCCACTCTCAAGGAGCTTACCCAGAGAGGATCGTATCGATAAAAAAAAGAAGAAGATGAAGAGGAAGAAGAGGAAGAGGAGAAGGAGGAAGAAGGGAAGAGAAACGATACAAAGGAAAGCCTCCCACACGTGTTGTACACTGGGTGAGCTTGCGATAGTATAGTCGATCATCGAAACGATTCCCGGAAAGCGCGCGCACAGTAGGTTTTCTCCTCAGCATCTCCTCGCACTCGGTACATCCTCGCGTGTTCCTTTCAACAGTGGCGCACGAAATCTGCCAAGGGCCTCCTTGCCGTTCGACCTCTTCTCTCTCCTCGTTGTGTCCCGCGCACTGAGCTTTTCTCGTAGCTGTTGTTGCGGTCCGGATCGAGAAGAATGAATAGGCACTCGGTGGTCTCGCAAGCTCGACGCTAGGAGCACTCCGGGCTCTCTTTCCTCCGGTCCTCTGTGTGTTCCACTACCGAGGAAACGTGAAAGAGAGAATACGGAAGTGAAAAGCCGGAAGAAAATCCCCTTTCGGGAATTCTACGATTCCCACAGAGGCTCCATCGATTTCCCCATCCCCCCCGAAAAGCTCGCGGCTCTCTTTATCGGCGCCTCGCTTGATCCCACCCGCCGATGTTACCGGAAGTCGAGCTGGGTCAAAATCATGAAATTTCAACTTTATACGACGAAACGTCGCGAGAGAAACACTTGCATCACAAGGTAGCCTCAAAGCCTCCGAGCGAAAATTTTCCACCGGAGAAAAGCTGCGATTTTCACGCTACGTGGAACTTTGTACAGATGCCGAAGTAAGCGCGTGTACGTTTTAAATTTAATAACAGTATACTGAAGAAGTATAGGAGAACGAATAAAATCGGATTAAACGGACAATTTCGTGAGCTTTCGAATAACGGAGTGGAGGATGTCAGTGAATTTGATATTTTGAGAAGACGATGCAGGGATTTTATCGATTCATGAACATACGTGCGAATGGATCTCCACAATTTTACACACGACTTCCGGAATTTATTATCCGTAAATTTTATCACTTAATGTCCTTAAGATATATCCGGTATTTTCGATCACGTTTGTGGCTCCTTTTCTTCCGGATTGGGTTGCAAATTGTGAACCAATTCCAACTGAATTGTGGGACGTCCGAGGAAGTTCGGAGGGACGATGAAGAAAGGGTGAACGAGGTACGGAGGACCGTAAGGGGTGGGTGACACAAAGGATATCAGAAATTCCTTGCGATAAATCCTGCCCGCCCCGAATTTTCCGTCTCTTAGTTGTTTTTTTTTTTTTTTTTTCTATCTCGCCATAGAAATCTAATCCATGGTGCCATAAATCCGTAGGTGAAAAGGCATTGAGTGTATACCATGAAGAAGGTTTTAAAAAGTAAATGTACGGTACCATTTTCATTGCATTTGTGATTTTCTTTCTGCAGATTGGGTTGTAAACTGTGAACCAATTCCAACTGAATTGTAGGAAAACGGAGAAAATAGTGAGAGCCAGTGAAGAAATAGTGAACGAGATGCTGAGGAGCAGAAGAGGTGAGTACCACAAAGGATATCAGAAATTCCTTGCGATAAATCCTTTATTCCATGCCCGCCCCTAATTTTCTATCTCTCAGTATTTTTTCTTTCCACCCCGCCATAGAAATCTAATCCATGGTGCGATAAATCCGAAGGTGAAGAGGCATTGAGTGCACACCATGAGGAAGGTTGGAAAAAATAAATATACGGAATCATCAATAGGTAAACCATTATTATCACCCACGAACAATGCGCCCTTCTTTTCTTATCCGCTATCCGTTAGACATCATCCCCGTTTTCACTGGAGCAGCGGAATGAGCCCGCGAGACTAAGAATAGAACGTGATGTATGTTACGAATCTCCTTTTCATCGTGGAAATTATTCTACAGGCATTCGCTCATCAAGACCGTCCGATATATCACATCGAGACGAACAAAAGCCCTTTTTTTCTTGGTACGTCGCTCTTCGCATTGTATTACAACGATAACCTTTCTGGGAATCATAATGCCGACGTATGATATCCATAATGCAATCATAAATTGCCAAGATTTCCGGTCAGCATCCCCGTAATGGATATCCCATTTTAGATTTTTCACTCTCGCCCATTTCACTCCCCTCGAATCGATTTCAAACGAGCGCCTTTCATTCCACATTTTTCCGCGGTGTTTTCCCAAATCCGAAAGCTCCCACAGAATCGGACCGCTCACCCACGCACCCCATTGACTTTTTATTTTATTCTTCACACGGTATTCCACTTTCGGGAAGACTATTCCACCGACAATGTACGATATTTCGAACGCGGTCCGCGTTGTTATGGAAATCAGGGTCGGGGAGCCATCGGGTACTTAAGGCACTTGTATATATGCCCTCCCGGCTGTACCACCAACTGTGTGATGCTGGAGACTCCACGTTGCGTGTAACTGCTGGGGACGCAAAGCTTCGCGAAACCTATACGAACGAACCGCTTCGCCGCGCTATGACGCGGGCAACAGGTTTTCCGCGAATTCGTACGAGCCGCGTGCATGCCAGACTGCTAACCGACTGGGGTCGTTTCCGGGGGCGAGGGGTTCACGCGGGTCACTGAATGCCCCAAAAGAGAAGGGAGCACGACACGAGGGGTACAAAAAGTTGATACGCGAGAATAATCACCGGTGTGCAATCGTATCGCGGTTACGCTTTCACGAAACTGTTACAGAGCATTTCGGCATGAAGTAGGGATTTGTCCGGGCGTCCCGGTTTGAAACCGGGCCCTGGTCGGGATCTACCCAGGTTTCCCTAAATGGGTTCCAAATTATCTTGTCGTTACCAAATCATTCGCGTGTAACCAATTTTACTTAACATCTTAAGCCTTTGTGCAACAAAATGTATTTCTCAACTCGTTTAAAACTTTTACCGCACTTGTATCGTAAGATACGAATTTCATAATCCTAACCAATCCTATGCATAGATTCTGACGGGGTCCCAGTTGGGTCCAGCTTGGGATTCCCATCTTTCGATAGGATTCTAGCCGGGCCCTGTCTAGTTTTCCAATTCTACGGCTGGAATCGTCAAACATCGGAGCGGAATCTAGTTCGAGGTCAAGACTGGAAGCCAACCATAATATATAAGAATTCCGGGCAGGGTTATGCTGGATCCGTGTCGAAATTTTGGCATGGAACCGGGCAACAGGTTTTCCCCGAATTCGGACAAGGCACGTGCGGCCAGCAAACCGTGGGCTCGGTTTTCGGGTGGAGGGAGGAAATCGTGCGGGTCACTGAATCCCCGAAAAGAGAAGGGAGCACAACACGAGGAGTACAAAAAGTTGATACGTGAGAATAATCACCGGTGTGCGAGCGTATCGCAGTTCCGCTTTCATAAAACTCTGTCACAGAGCATCCAAAAGGCAGTAGTACCAACGCGCGTATACCGTCGAGCCACTGGCAATAGAAACACGAGACATGGGACAGGGAGTTTGTTATGTTCGCAATAACTACGCTCTCGGTATGATGGCCAGGCATTTACGGTCCAACGGCTATGAGAATGAATGGAGACAGAGGGATACGCGCCAGAGGCAATGTTTCCGGAAAATCTGCTCTATGGCCCTTCGAACTACAGTTTCCGGAGCTTCCACAGCGAATATGACGGTGCATTTGGGAGCCTCTCGTTTTACTTTGATTACGGCACTACGGTGACGAGAATGAGAAGGAGGCGGAAGCGAATTAAAGGATCCTCAAGGGCTGGCAAGTCTCTCAGGCAAGAGCAACTTACGGAAAACGCGAGAGGAGCGAATTTATAATTATATCGTTGTATGCGTTACCTTCAGCTCATACATGCACTTTGTAAATTTTATATTTTGATAACACACATGGAAGGATTATTAATTCATCGTCTGTCACACATGCAAATGAATCTCGACAATTTTGCACAATTTTTTTTTGTACCTTTTCATTAAATGCTGAAGAGAAGCAACGTTTTTGAAGATTCCACAGGGTATATCAAGCTTCATCGAGGAGTCTCTCATTTTACCTTGATTATTGGACGATGAAGAGGAGAATTTCGTAGGATGCGCAAGAAAATTAAGGGATCCTCAAGGGCTGGCAAATTTCACAAGAAGAGTAGAACACGAGGAAAACGCGAGAGTAGCGAATTCATAATTGCAACATTTGCACCGGATGAATATTGACAATTTCACTGAAACCCTTTTCGAATTCCCAAATTTTTTAGAAATACGAAAAAAAAAAAAAATGGCCAGTGTTTCCAGTAAACCAGCTTCAAGGTCATTCGAGCCATCGCTTCGAAAGCTTCCACGGCGAATATGAAGCTGCACGAAGAAGTCTCTCATTTTGCTTTGATTATGGGACGATGGAGAGGAGAATTTTCGTAGGTAGGTGGGAAGAGAATTAAAGGATCCTTAAGGGGGCGGTGAGGTTCTCGAGAGGCGGAAGAGCCGGAGGAGCGTCGGCGGAGAGGAGCGTCTTTATAATTATCGTAGCGTACGTAACGTTAGTCTCAGCTACCCTCGTAAAGTTTTATAACGACCAAACGACTGAGGGAATGATGAGGATGGGGTACGGCTATAACGATGTGACCGTCGTAGAAATTAATTAATTAATTAATGACAAAGCTATCGTAGTTTACTTTATGCTGTTGGTGATGGGAGGAGGAGGAGGAGGAGGAGAGGTGGCTCCGTGGAGAAACTTGCGCTAATTTTCTTGCAAGCCCATGCCCATGGGCAAATAAGACAAGGGCGCGCAAGCTTAACAATGTTTTAACAACGATTCACGAGGCGATGCTGCTAAACTATGTAATACGCACGTACCATGGAGAATATGCTCACTTTGAGCGTAAACCCGCACAAATGCCACCGCCAAGTTGAATGTCTCAATTCCTCTCGGAAATACATATATATATATATATATATATATATATATATACGCGTACACCAAACGCCGTTATGTCTTTGTATTGTCGCGGCAATGCCACGGAAACGGAACAAAAACTTTACCTTCTCACCGGCGGAACAGTTGTGAAAAGAATCACAGTTCTTCGCGTCGCGAAGCTCAGAAACTCTTCCCTCGCCGCCCCCGGCCTCTCGACTAGTTTCAACTTATACGCTATTTATCTCTTTTCGGTGGGGGGCACAATGCTGCGCGGTACACTGGTATATTATACTGCGATATATATAGATAAAAGTGGAGACGGGAATGGCAATGTTTTAATAAAAAGACACTCTCGACCCCCCCGCCCCCCATTTCTCTTTATTCGCGGCAAACGCGTGGGATCTCGAGCGAGGAAAAAGCAAACTTTTACTTGTTGAATGAAAGGCGAATGTACTGTTGAAAAAAAAAAAAAAAAAAAAAAATAGCAGCGTGTTCGAGTCGCCAGTTCTGCTGCTGGGTTATCAACAGGCACCGATCTTAAGCGCCACTCACGCGTCCTTCGCTCGATAAAATCTGCTCACTGGCGTCGACGACGTCGTCATCGTCGTTCTCGAGAAAAACGTCGCCAAACCAGCCGAACGATTTCAACCAGCCAAGAGAAAATCGTCTTTAACGAGTACCAAGTTGGAATACACACGCGAACCCTTAAGGGTACAAAAAAATTGTGCCAGTCAGCCATTAATTGGCGAATAACACGGCGGATTGCCGCGGGCTAGAAGTGCAACCGAAGAATGAAGAGGCTCCTCGAAGAGAAACGAGAGTTAACGCGGCGGAAGTGCGAGTTCGAGGGAGAAACGGAAGCACCGTGGAAAACGCTTGTTTGCGTCCACTCGAAAGCTCCGCGACGACGAGCTGTCTCTTCCTCGTTTGTACATCGAACCTCGTGTACAACCGAACGCAACCGCTTTCACGTCTATTCGAGCTTTGTGTGTGAGCTTTTCTGTGATTATAAAAAATTCTTCGTCTACCATAACGATTATTTAATCGTTGAGCAATCCAGTCGATCGTAAATTGGTAAAAGCTCCTTTTTCTCAATTAATTGTTGTTTTTCTTCAGCTTTGATTTTAGCGATAATGCGTGCTCTTCATGTACAAATACATCGGAGCTTTTACAAGGAAATCGAATTCTGAAACATTGGAGTTGTGAAAGCTCCGGAAAAGTTCGATCATTATTGGACGAATAACTGTGAAGTCTTCCTCGTTTGTACACCGAACGTCGTGTACAATCGAACGCAACCGCTTTCACGTCTATCCGAGCTTTGTGTGTGAGCTTTTCTGTGATTATAAAAAATTCTTCATCTGCGATAACGATTATTTAATCGTTGAATAATCGAATTGGTCGTCAATTTGTAAAAGCTCTTTTTTCTCAATTGTTGTTTTTCTTCAGCTTTGATTTTGGGGTTAATACGTGCTCTTCATGTACAAATACATCAGAGCTTTTACAAGAAAATCGAGTGCTGAAATATTGGAGTTGCGAAAGCTCCAGAAAAGTTCGATCATTATTGGACGAATAACTGTGATGTCAAAGAGGAGAAAAGTTTGTCGGTTCGATTGGATACTTATTATCAGTTTTTGTGTTTTTTTCCCCCAGAACTTTTTTTTTTCTCGTGCTTTCGAGACTTTTTTTTTCGTGCCGTTCTATTATCCGCATTTTATGGAGCTCATCGATTTTATAATATTTTTAACCGGTGCTGTTAATAAGCTAACTTTGTGCAGTATTTACGAAGAGGAATCTTAAAAAAGTTCATTTTGAAGCGAGTTAATTAATTATGGAAAATCAGGTCGTGAGGTGGAAAATTTATTGCTTCGTTTTAGCCAATATTGTTATCAGCTTTCTATTATTTTACATTGCCCTTGGGAATCGATTGACGTGTGCTGTTTGCCACCGAAATGACACTAATTTGAGACGGCACGTGATTGTTCCGAGCACATTCATCCAACGCAATTTTCAACCTACGTCAATAATTGCATTTGAAGTAATATCAATAACGGGGATGAAAATATTCAGCGTATTTTGGATATTTTGGTGCGTGACAACGAAACCATGAGAATATGCTCACCATGCGTTCTCCATATGCACGAGACTGTCGATAACTGCACGTCAGCCCCAAACCATTTCACGTTTCATTGGAGAGTGAAATGAACAAAATCAACAAATATTAATAAAAAAAACATTCGATCGCGGATAATAAGTTGTCCTTTTTTTGCAGTTTGAATATGAAAAAAAAAAAAAATTAATTTATAGACGTCGGTGCGCTTAAAATGTTCCGAAACGTCGAGAAAATTAATTTAAAAAAATCCTCCGCCCGAATTTTAATACCACGAAGAGTACAATTTGAATTACAATCTTATTTTTGTATAAATCATATAAAAACCCTTGATTCCATTTTTACGAGACCGAAGATAAAATTTACTGCCCGAGGATACCGTAAAAATGTTGCATTTCTGGAAAATTCATTTTCACAAAAATCGTGTTCTCATTACAATTTGACTTTAATTTCACACGTTCATTGAATATTCATTTTTTTATTCGTGCATTAAATTTCCTGCACGAGTTCAGTAAATGTACTGTATATAAATTTTCCAAAAATAACAGGGAAAATTTTACTCGTGAGAACGCCAAAATAGTTGTGAAAATGTACTTTTTCACAGAACCCCATGAAAAAAAAAAAAAAATTCAAATAAAAAAAAATAAGCAGGAAGCTTCTACTTGGCAGCTTTTTTTTATTTTTCTTTACTTTCGCGATAGCAAGACGTTTTTGTATGTACACTACAAAAATGCCTTCATCTTCAGGCACTCTACGTGTGTTTCAAATTCTCCGGAGAGTTTGTAAAATTACGTGCGTGGAATTATGAGACTGTAAGTAGGGAGTAAGAGGGAGGGTAAATGTCTGTGTAAAATGGCGTGGGGTACGTGGAGTCGTGAGAGACTCGGCCATCGGGGTGGCATATAAAATGCAAATCGGTAATGAAGGAGAGAGTGTGCAGCGAAACCCCCGGTTGTAGCTTCGGGGCTTGCAGGGAAAACGTGTTACACGTTGGAGCGCGGTGCTTTTCCCGGTTCGAGAGAACAGCCGGGCTCGCACGGCCATTACCGCATTTTATCGGTCGAACTCGCTGTATTATGCTCGCTCCCAAGAGATATTGGCTCGTGGACTTTCGGTACGAGAGCCCCCGTACCCTCCAACGAATCGCGCTTTTCCGCCGCCCAACGAAAGCTCCCATACGTCACGTTGATCAAATGAAGATCGCTCCGATAAATTCCGAGGCGAAACTTTTTCCTCCAATTACGCCCACAAAAATCGAAAACCAGTGAAGTATCAATTTTCAATCCGAATCCAACAATTTTCATAGTTGCAAACCTACGAGCTTTTGTCATTCCCAAAATCATAATTTTTTCTCCCTTGTAAAATGGACATTTTCGTGTACGTGAAAAGCGTGCGTAAAACGTCCTTTTACGCACCGAGTCACGTAAAGGAGGATTGAAGCATCAGAAAAAATTAATATTTTTTTTTAACTGTAAGATCGTAATCTTTTTTTTTTGCCCATCTTCCAAATTCTTAGTAAATTCGTAAAACCATCGAAAATGTATTAGCCTCGAAAGAAAAAGCGAATTAGCAATCGATTATTACAAACGTTAGGTGGTCCAGGTATTTTTCTCCCTGCAGCATCCCTCCCCCATAATTCACATCCTCCCCCAGAAAAGTCGGCTTTTATTTACGAAGAAATATTGCGAAGAAGACTCGTAGAAGCTGTCGTGTCACGAGAAAAAGGCCCCGTACATTTTGCAGAGGCGGTATAAAATTTCCATTACCAATAAGCATCTGGCAAATAATGTTTTTTCCATTGCATATGAATGGACCGGAAATTCGCGGCATTACGACTGGTAATCTGCGCGAAGGCATGTTCCTAAAGGGGGTCACAGAGATTACCGTGTAATGGCAGAAATTGAAATGTCTCCGGAGCTCTCTCTCTCCAGAGAGAAAACGAGATAAAGATAGAGACGTTGAAAGAGAGCGAGAGAGGGTGAAAAAAAAAAAGAAAAAAAGGAAAAAAGGCGCCCCCTATACACCATCGGAGCCGCTGGTGAGTATATAAGTCTAATAGGCTAATACATCCTAGTTTGTTTGACACTTTGGCTACATAAATTTGCTTTTTACCCGACGATCTCTCCGCCAGCTGGTGAGTCAGCCAACCTCGTGATTTTTCCTTCATTTTTTTTTCTCCACCCCCTTTCTCCCTCTCTCTCTCTCTCTCTCCTCCTCCTCCTCAGCGAACTCGGCACTCCCTGCGCAGAGAGTACGTAACAGTGGTACAGCAGTACGACTACGCCAGACAGAGAACACGATTCTCTCACGCGCGCGCGACGTTCACCATTCGCTCTCGCGGCCGCGTACAACTCTGGCGTTAATGAAAAAAACCCGTGGTCCTTGTGGAATCGAAGCGCGCGAGAGAGGCATGCAAGAGAGGGCGGTGGGGGGGTTGAAGGGGGTGGTAATGCACGCTACAGGCTACCGCTACTGTTGAAAGTAACGGTGGAACGAGAGAAATAGAAACGAGATGAGAGGGTTTCGTGGGTTGGGTTGCTGAGGAGTAGACGAGGAGGGTAGAAGTACAGGGGTGAAAACACGTAAAAGTGATATGGGGAGGTAGAGAGAGAGAGAAGGAGAGCGAAGCCCAACGGGACTTTTAGTATAGCTCGCCACCTTTCCATTAGTCCGTCCCCTGACGGGTCTCTCTAACGAAATGGGGTTTCCCAGGAAACGAATTTAACCCATTAGTACCCAGCGGACCCTTTTTGGGTGGCCGATGCAGTGGCTCCGTCTGGCGTGCACTGCAATAATAGAATTTTTGTTAAATATCTCTCTTCCTCTACACCGCTACTTACGGGGTTATGGACATTTTTTGTTAAAACGAAAAAAAAAAAAAAATGTTTTTATATGTATAATATTAAACAATGGGTGTAATCGCATTTCCATTAGCGCTAAAGTCATTTTATCCGCGGTGGCTTGTTACACGGGAGAGAGAAAAAATAAAATAAAAAATACAAAAGTAAATGGTTATCTTCTTTGCTTCTCTCACGTACATAGATGGTTTTTTTTATTATTTTTTATTCTCTTTTTTACGTCCGCAATGTCCGCTGGGCGAGCACACAGAGGTTCTTAAGAAGACCCTCTGTGACCCTTTCTCCCTCTCTCTTTCTCTCTCTCTCATAATTTCTCGTAAATGCTCTCTTATTTTTACTCCCGGCTCTGTTTTCACACTTCTTGGCGCGTATTTTTCTCTCTGACCGACGGTCCTTTTCTCTGAATGAACGAACCACACAGAACCCACATGGGTATGCCTACCTTGCGGTGTGTGGCCCGCATGCTGACGCCGCGCGCGAGATGAACGAGCGGGACCGTGGCTAATAAGGTGTCGGAAGCTCGGCGACGCTACGACCTCTTCCTCCCATTACCAGACCCATAATGACCACCTCCTACCTTCACACTTATATATCCATTCTCACAAACACACACACACACACACACACGAATGTAAACACCCTTACCATTATCACAGTGTTCAGATGGTCTAGGAAAGTTCGACTGAGTGAGGCGAAAAAAAAAAAAAAAATTTGCGACTTAATTTGCACACACAGAGGCACAACGGGCAACCCTGAAGACCTCCACTCCACGAAAATTACACGGGGCCTCGGGTGCACCCGCAAATCCACGAGATTAACGCGATGTCTGACTAATCGCCGACTATTACTACTTATTCCTCGGCTAATCCTCGACTCTTCAGCCCATAACGAACTTCCCGTTGGAACGATTCGTTGTAATTGAGATTTTCTGACGAGCCCACATCCGGACAAATTTGTTTAATTAACCCCCATCGATTTGTTCCTTGGCAATCATCGGCAATCGCATTTGCCAAACACACACACACACACACACACACACGCGTTGGGGATTATTTTGAGTCTGGCGTGTGCATAGCTTCTGTTTTTTTTTTTTTTTTTTCTTCTTCAGGGACGGTGTCAGTTTAATTGAGGTGTGGATTTATCGGTTGGTTAAACTTTGTATGGAAAATGTATGTAGAATAATAATATAAACGCGAATAAAGAACACGTCGCTCGGATCGTGTGTACATTTGTCATCAGGGACATTGATAAACTTGTTCGGAGACACTTTTAGTGCCGCGGAAATTCTCCGTTCATTGTACCGTATGATTCCTATCGCATATTTCGGTATAAAAAGCGCGAGAGCAAATTGGAGCGAAATCGTGGAATATTATTTCTCTCCTCGCCGGATGCAAATATGCATAACGCCATGTGTGTGTGTGTCTACAAATATAAATTAATGTTACATATGAAATTGACGTACCGACGGCCCACTTACCGCCCAGTCAATAATCAACATAATTTACATTTATTTCTCATCAATTATTAAATAACCAAGTCTGCCAATATTTTCCAATTTCATCCCATAATTAATGTCCAGCATAAAAACCTTAACCCTGATCGTTAATTCACCGGTTAACCCACCCCAATTTAGCTTAAACCCCGATAAAAAATTTAATAGGGTATAACTTTTCGAATATATTTAAAAATTCGAAAGTAGGATCCGGTATCACATCTGCGAAATATTTCAGCGGAACCGTCTGTCCAAAAAGGGACATGGACACACGACTGGTTAACGACGTTGGCCATTTAATTGGCTGTGCGACAGGATAAAACGCTTTGGACACGGATTGCCAGACTTAATCCAAAAGCTCGGGTAGCCATGCAGTGGACAACTAACTGGAATATTAAGGGTTATCGAATTAAGCCCGGATATGCCTTCGGCTTTATGACATTTTCGGTGATTCCAAGTGCCACGGGGAAGCGGGACGCGGAAGGGCCAACCACGGGAACGAAGACGAGCGATTCAGCGGCGCGGAGTATATAACAAGGGGGCCCCGGGACTGTCTAAAGTTTAAATTGAATCACGGCACGGAGAAGCGAGCTTGCAGTGTCGCTACGGCGGCGTCGGAGGTCCCGACGGATTCGGGGGACGCGCCACAGGATCCAAAATTACATCAGTCACCATCGACGACTGCACGAACCCCGGATAACAATCGTGAATCGCACAGTGGATGACAGATGCAGATTTCGCTGCAATCGAATCGCGGAAATGGCGCAACGAAAAAAAGAAAAAAAAATGAAAAAAATGAAAAAAAAAAAAAAGTGATGCCCGTCGAAATCGCGAAAGGGAAAAGGCTAAAGAACACGAGGGGGAAAAAATGAGAAAACGCACGAGAGCGCCAAAGTGGCGCGGAAGAATGAAACGAACGAGAGAAACGAGGGAAAATGAACGGAGCTCGCTTGATCTCTCGAACTGTAGGACCGATGCGAAATGAAATCGTCGAATGGCCCCGAAATTGGAATACCGATGATGCTCGAAAGCGGCGTTGCATACCGTCGTCCGAAACTCTCTCCTCCCTCCCTCTCCCTCTCTTCAACTAGCCATGCCCTCGAGATATATTATATTTCAATGGATCCAAATTTCAGTCGCAATTCGGTGCTGCTGGTTGGCCCAACCGCGTCCATTTATACAGATATACCAAGCGTTACGAGCTACCGATTGCAATATCGTCATACTGCATGTCGAATATAACGCGAAGGCCCTCCTTCCCTCGGCATTTCCACTCCCCCTCTCGCCCTCCCACTTATTTCTCCGACTGTATACGTGACCGCGTTTATAAAATTACTACAAACGCAACGCATTCGCATCGAGGCACCGAGCGTACCGCTCAACGCAAACATTGATATTTTATTCATATCGCGCAAGTTGATCGCGCGGACGAGGGCGACGCCGACACCGCGCGCCGCGCACCCTCCCCTGGAAAACGTTTCCCGAGGTCCACAGCATCACCGGCAATAGCGCAACCGAGTTATAGCCACACACGGCATAACACAGAGAGAATAACAGCAGCGTGAAGCAGACTGCAGACTGGAAAAACTGCCTCCTCCTCCTCCTCCCACCCCCACCCACCGATACGAATTAATTATTCGGAAAAGCTTTATCGAATGTTGTATATAACGACGAATTTTATCCCCCCCCCCCTCACATACCCCCTCCCCCGTGACGCCCACACAACACCGTGTGATTTTAACCGTGCGAATAACACCCCCCACCCACCCCCAACACTTTATACCATATTTTTCATTATAAATCGCTGTCCAAGTGGAGAAAATAAAATAAAAATAAAATCTCGGAAAGCCGAGGCAGCGGGGGTGCGTGTGTGTGTGGGTGTGTGCTTGCTAAAGGAAATCTGTTGATGCTGACAACACACCCGCGGTTCCATCCCATGGCTTCCAGCCTCACGCGCCACGCACGCGTTGATAAATAGAACGAGCCGACAGCTTCGCACTTCTGTTTGTTTTATTTCGTTTGGGGGGGGGACGAAATTTTCATGTTGGTTTTTTTCCCACCCCCTCCACACCCCTGCCCTACACACATGTCTGCTTTTCACGTAACGCTTTGGGGGGCGTTTTTTTTTTTTTCTTTCTTTCTTTTTTAGTGCGGAAAAACATCACTCTGGAAAAACGCACTCCAATTCGAGATACGGAATAACGAAATGGGGCGCCGCCGATGGCAGCTTTTTGCGGGGATAAATTTTCACCTGAGATTGAACGCAACCCGCGGAAACGGGGCGAGCGGGGATGCGGGAATAGAGAGGCCGGTATATATATATATATATATAACATGTGCGACGTTATGTTTTCCCTGCCGCTTCGGTTGCTTTGCTTTACGGTCACGTATAGACACTGTAGACCTCTGCGGGTATTTCAGAACCGTGCGATCCGAGGCGGCGGGCACCCTCTCCGCCGTCCGGGGAATCCCCCCCCGGCAGGAATCGGAGACTGAGATTTCGTTGACGCGCGAGAGCGCGACACACATCACGGTAACACGGCACGGATATGTACGAGACGTATTTTCGTCGGTGGGTGAGCAACATCGCGTGAAAAAGAAATCAAAAAGTCGTAAAAAGCGAATCCCTGCGGGTTACAAGACCGTAAATATACCCGACGGCGCACGGGCTCCTCGTGTGCGCGCCGCTAGACGCACGCAACGGCAACGGATAATTTGCTCCGCGTTATTTTATTTATTTTTATTTATTTTTCGAATGGAAATGAAAAGAGCGCGGAAAGCTTCGTGAATTTTATAATGCGCGTGTTTGTTTTATTGTTTCATTATTTTTATATCAAAGCCCAAGCGTTGATAACAAAAAGAACGTGGTCCAATTAAAAAGTTTCGGGAACGATGCCTGACGGATTATCGCATGATCTTTTTTTTTTTTTTTATCTCGTGCACTCAAAGGAAACTGGGGATGAAATAAAAATCGCTGAAAGCTCCTGAATTTGCGGCTGAAGGCAAACAAACATATTTTGCTCATTGGAGGAATATCTCATTGAGCGAAGGCACTCGCTAATTGATTCGAAGCTTCTTCTTTTTTTTTTTTATTATTTCGCGTGGCTATTGTTTCATTCGATCGATGGATAGGGTGGAATAAAAAAAAAAGCTTGCGATATCGAGTCTGCGGAAAGTAATCGGACTGAAAGGCTCGGGGATTTGAATGTGTATCGAAACTGACATTGAAACACTGACTACCGCAAATTTTATCAATTTATTTTCGTCCCTGTGTCTATTATTACGCCGCCTCATTATAGATTATGGCGGAATCAGAAAAGTATTCCTATTCTCATTACGAAATCCCGAATCGTTACTGTCAATGGACCTACGAATAATTCATAGATCGATCTTTTTTTCCATACGAACGATAATATGCAACAGTTTCAAGGTATTACATTTTTTTAATGTTTTATAGAGCTAATATCTGTTAGGTGACAATTATAAATTTTTGGAACAGCGTTTTTATCGTTATAATTTTTCAAAATCTCTGCCATAATTATAATTAGATGGACTGATAATATGCAACAGTTTTAAAGGATTACATTTTTTTTAAATATTTTATAGAGCTAATATTTGTTAGGTGATAAATATAAATTTTTGGAATTGCGTTTTTATCGTTATAATTTTTTTAAAATCTTTACCATAATTATAATAATGAGATGAACTGCAGTAATCAAAGAAAAACATACAAAATTCCACATCAACTGACAAATAACAGTTGTCACGTAACAGTTTCCCGGCGGAGCATAATTCCAGTGAGTGGGATCTGGAATATTTGGAGCTTCGGTGTGCCGCGCGCACTTGGCTTAATTGCGACATTAAGAGAGAAAAGTCATAGCCCTCGGAGCGGGTGACCGATTCCGCGACCCGTGAATCGAAAGCGATTATCGATGGAAAAAAATTAATGACATCCGTTCGGGGCTCTCATCGTTCCACCGTATTATGCTGTAACGACGGTGTAATAAGAGATCGCGACATAAAAGATTGTCACTGAAGTGGTTGAAAAATTATTCATAACTCCCTCGTTAGATGAATACGCGATTAGTCCCACTACGTTTTTTATTCTCCTTGAGAATAATGAATTACGCAGTGGAGAACTTTTTTTTCTTCACCGCAGTAAAAATGACCGGAGAAATACGAAAAATCAAAGGAAACGTCATTTCAATAAATTATTTTGTACGAGTCGATAAGAACGTACTCAAATTACCAACAATTAAATTAGTACTACATTTTTTTTATTCTCCTTGAGAATAATCATTTACACAGTGGAGAATTTTTTTTTTTTTTTTTTTTCACCACGGTAAAAATGACCATAGAAATACGCAAAATCAAAGGAAATTATTTCGTACCACTCGATAAAAGCTCGGCCAAAATACGACCAACTAGTCGATAAGGACATACTCAAATTACCAACAATTAAATAAGTACAATTTTTTTTATTCTCCTTGAGAATAATCATTTCTACTTAATAAATCATTTCCAAAATAAAAAAAAACGACAGAAAAGTTATTTCAACGAATCATTTCACCCGAGATTTATAAGCTCAATAAAAAAATAAGTTTAACAACTGACTGCAAATCGAAGCGATAACGAATCGCCACCGAATCAGAAAAATACGAGCAAAATAACCTTGATAAGGATGAGCCTTGGCACTGCCGTATCGTATGCCGTCGCCGATTCCAGCGACGAGAAGAAAGAGCGGAAGTGTGAGAACAGCGACCGGCGCGTTAACCGGCGATGATCCAGCCTCGCCGCCGCCTCTCATTCCTGTCCCGTGAATGACGATGAGTCGCGTGTCCCTGTCGGTGTTGGATTTGGTGGCGCGTGGCACGATGGAAAACGAGATCGAGGAGCCAAGAGATCGGTTGACGTTGATGACGAGGATGTGTCCTCTTCGGGGAAACAACAAAAATAAGGGAAAACTAGTAGGACAAATGGGACAAGGGGGACAACCCTGAAGACATCAGTCGGTGGAAAATGGAAAGGCGGGATGATTTGTGAGGGGGGTGGGGAGGGACTGCCAGAATTTTCAAGAACAACAACGAAAAAAAGAAAGAAGAAAACGAGACGAGAGAGCGGAAAGAGAAAGAGGGAGGGATGGAAATATTTGAGGAGAGAAAGAGAGGAGCCTCAGGGGGTTTTGCCCTCGGGCCGGTGTCCTGGCCTCCGACAAAAGAGGCCTCTTCTAACGTGGTAGCTGAGAGCGCCTCGTCGACTCGTAGTAACTTCCTCGTGCACCGCACGTGCGCCAGCAGCAGTAGCTCCAGAAGAATGAGGCATCCGTTCTCATGTTCTCCCCCACGTCGTCCTTCCTTCTTCGCTCCTCTTCTTCTTCTTCTTCTTCTTCTCCTCCTCGCCACTCTTTATATTCACTTTCAATCAGTTACCTTATCTCCTTTATTCCTCACTTGGCACAGATTCACTTATAAATCCTGAAGATACATTGAAAGGTATACGTGTTATCACGTCAGGTACATAACAATAATCATCGTCATTGCACTTGGTACCCGAAGAGAATTTCAAAATCTTGGGTTTTACGAATTTTTTCCCGCTATCCCGAATCACCGCCACTTTCGATTATTCCAAAAATTATTATCAATTACACACTATTATTTATTTATTTATTTTATTTTCTCATTCAAGAAACCCTGAAGAGTCTGACAGTGAGAGAGAGAGAGAAAGGGAGAGAAAAAAAAAAGTGTTACTTCGGTTATCCGCAACGCGACACGTTTTTCACACGAACTTTCGATGTCATTGCGAATTATAATGATGATGTAAATAATGGTAATTCGTACATTATTGTAAAGGGAGTAATGACGGTGTTACGATTTTAAAGAGACGAGAGCGTGCGGAACGTGAGGATATCGAGACGCGAGGATATCGCGAGGGTTGCAGATAGCGGACTAACCGCTCGCTCTCCTCGAGGTTCGCTGCTGGTCCTGGTTCCGCTGTCCCGGGCCGTGGACTGCTGCCTGGAAACCCTCGGCGTACGGAGGATGCCCGTACCGTCTCCCCCACTCCGACCCCCCCGATTTTCTCTCGCGCCTCCCCGGCGGCTCGCCTCCCCCGTCTCGCTCTTTCGCCCTCTTCCTTCGCCGCTCTCTCCCTTTCCCGTTTTCGTTTCCTCTTCGTCGATCCCGTTCACCACGATTTTACAGACATCCCCGCGTGGTTGTTCCCTCTCCGTTGCACCCTCTTCCCTACCCCCGCGCTCACTACTCTCTATTTTCACTCCTTCTTCCACCGACGCGTGTTTTCCCTGGCTCCGTCTTTCTCCCGGTGAGCTGCGAATCTCTCTTCATCCCCTCCTCCTCCTCCTCCTCCTCCTCCCCCTCATCCATATCTCCCAGTTGCTCTCGCAAATGCCGGTGATAGTGCTCGCGCTATTTCTCCCTCTCTTTCGCTCGCATCCGGCGAAAGCATGGACCAAAAGAGAGTCTGACTCCCTTTCTCTCCTTTCACATACTCTCCCTCCCTCTCCCTCTCTCTCTCTCTCTCTACCTGGTCGTACGCTCTCCGCGTATTTTCCTCGTTGACATATCCACGATAGTACTGTACTACAGAAGCTGGTGCTAGTGATGCTGAAGTCGGGCATGTTAGAAGACGAAGAGAGAAAGGAAACAAGCAATGCGATCGAGCAAACACGAGGAAGGGAGATAAGAGGATGGAACAGGGGTGCTTTTGCTACTGGCGTTGCCGCTCTGCCGTGCGGAGCGTCGAAAACCGCGCCGCGTGTGCGCTGCCGTCTCTTCCTCTCGCTCTATCACCTACGGCAGCCCGAACGGCACCCGCCGCCACCGCCGCCGCCGCCGCTACCGACGGATAAGGGATGAAGAGCGCGTGCGCCCCGGAATGGTGCCCTGATGCCCGGGCACCGCTCCGCGCGCGCGGGGCGCGCTTCTCTCTCACCCTCTTTGCCCGCGTTTCCCACTCCGGCTTCGGCTCCTTCGCCTCCTTCGGCTCCTTCACTCGTTGCTTCTACCCTCGCAGCTTCACAAATCTCCCTCGTCCTACGGCCGTAAAAACGTTTCGTTACAACGCACCGACACGAAGGACCCGACGCCGGTGCGGAGAACGAATGTTGCCGGCCTCGGTAACAGAACTGGATGGACAGGAAACGGGCCAGTCCGAGAAAACGTCAGCCCCCAGACCGAGTCGCTCGCACACACGCCGCTTTTACCCTTGCCATTCCTTATTTCCACTCACTCTCGAAATTTTCTGCTCAGTAAACAAGCAAATCTACTTCGGATACCACCGAGCACATGGATTTATCGTCGAAGCCTCTTCAAGTTCGATTTTCGCGTACGCAACCACGTAGCGACGGTACATTTTTCATTGGGTTACACGAAATTTGTGAAAGATGCTGAAGAACACGTCGAGCGATGAATTTCTACGGCCACAGAGCTTTTCCATGATTATTCGAATGCAAGCCGATACTTTCGGTACAAAATATTTTCGCATGATTATTAATCAAGTCCTTGAAGTGACTCATCAGCATCGAATGCCATATTTTTGACGTTTCCGCTTGCAACCGACTGCGGAAGGATTAAAAAAACATCCATCACCCAAAAGCAATGGAAATTTTACTTTCGTGCTTTATCGATCATTCAATCGGCCCGAAAATTCCGCACGATTTTAATAATACGCGGTAAACGCGCCGCTGCAAAATTGGTCCATAAAGCAAACGCAACGTGCTGCATTTCATCAGCGATCGGGGTGACATTTCCATTGACACGTGACACGTGTCAATAACGCTGCTCGGGGTTCACTGTTTGACTATCGATCATTGGAAACGTTCAATGGTCGTATCTGCGAAAAATGGTTAATGCAAAAATGACCATACGTGTGACGTCCACTGGACCAAAGAGCAACCCTTTCGAAAATTCCGCTATCGAATTTTGCGGCTCTGTAAACTCGGCCTTTTTCCCCCGGTGAATACCGTTCAACGACTGCCCCTCGAATCCTTCCGCCTGCGGTTGTGATTTTTCATTCCTTCCTGTGGACGGAAAGGGGCGAGAAATAAGATGGGGTACGTTCCGGTGGAGGGTAGCGCGCGCTCGGTACCGGGGACAGAAATGTTCGCTGAAATGTTGAGTGAAGGTGAAATTGCGCGGAGGGTCCGACGACGAATAAATATATACACTCTCGCGAGTATTGTACGCGTATCTCTATGAGTAACCATGAAGTATGATGATAGATACATCGCGAGGGAGGTAATAGATTGATACGTAGAAATATGAGGAGCAGGAGTGGAAGATCGAAGGTACATCCGTTATGTATGGATATAAACGTACGTCGTCCGTCGAATCGAGTTCCCGGCTCGCCCGACGTTTTCCTCCTTCGCCTCTTTCTTCGCCTCTTCATCATCCCTTTCTCCGTATCTCGGTGAATTTTATTTCCCTGATATCGTCTGCTCCCACAGCAGCATCCACCACTTCCGCTTCTTCGTCGTCTTGATTTTTGGCCTGGCGCTTCAGCAATTGGTACACTGTAGAAAAAAAAAAAAAATTGCCACTCGAAATTCAACGCGCCGGAAATTTCTATTCGGTAAACCGGCGACGTAAAAATGTATTTTTCGTACGGTTATTTTAATAATTCGCTTGAGCTTCGTTGCAAAAGTGCCTCAATTTTATAACCCAATTGCACGTCAAATTTACTTGACGATGAATAAAAACGAGCGTTCCCTTTTTTTACAGTGTAGTAAAGTGAGTAAAGGGCCTCGGTTAGGACAGCCGAAAAGTTGGTTTAAAGTGTAGCCAGGAAAAATATTGGTAGGCACAAGTGAATCTTCCAAGTTTTGCTTGGCTACATTTTCCACAATGATCCTTGTGAGTCCAGGGAAGGCTTTTGCTTTTTTAGTTCAAGTTTAGAGCCTATACATCTCACGTCCTGCATCCTCTTCCGCCTTATCCCCAGGCTCCTTCTCCCTTTCGCTGTTAATCTTACTCAAGATTCTCAGTTTAACCACCGTGCGTTGCCTCCTTCCTCTCCGGTTTACAAATCTGTCTCGCCCTCCTTCCTTCTGTCTTTCATGCGCGGCTATACAGGAGCAACTTCTCTGATACAAGGGAGGAGAGAAGCTGGGAGCAGCGAGGGAAGAAGCACCGCAGGACGAAGCCAGGGCGGGCGTATATATAAGGGATCACGACGAAAGGTCGGACGGTTCTCTGTACACCGCAGCCGGGACTCGGGAATACTGTCGGCGGAAGTGCTGGGTACGTGGAAAGGTGGTCCAAGGTAGCGGTAACACACCGGAGTATAATACCAAGACGTGGAACCGCTGAGGATTCCACAACGAGCAAACGAAACGGGTTATGCTCGGAGCGTTGTACCTCAACGTGTACAGCAGACTAATTTTTTTTCTATTCCATTCTTTTACTCCTTTTCTTTCTTATTTTTATTTTTTTCTAGCCAATGACGTTTGAAGATTGAGAGAAGACGAAGAGGCAACGAGTGGAGAGCTAAGATAGATTTTAAAAAAAAAGACTACCAGAGAGAAAAGATCTCAAGAGAAAGAAGAGCTGAGGAAGGAGGAGGAGGAGGAGGAGGAGGAGGGAAGAAGTGAAAAGAACGACAGCAGGATAGATAGACGGATAAAAACTTTACTGGTGAAAGAGAAGGGTGAAAGGAGAAAGTTTAACGCGAGCGAGAAAGATATGGGATAGGTGTGGAAAGGGAATGATAGAAAAAGGAAGAAGATGAGGTAATCGCGGGAACAGTGAGATGGTATATACGAAAGACAGGGAGAAAAGGGAATCTCGCGTTGTCGATACGAGAAGAACTCGGGCATCTCACGAGCGCATTTTCTTCGTCCCTTTCTCGCACCTCCCGGAAGATATGGCATTTCCCTTCTCGCACCGAATCCACCTTTCCGGCCACTATCTCCCTCTCTTTTATACTTTCATTCCTCCCGCCGTTCACGAAGCGTTACTGCTTCTACCCTTTCCCATTTCACCCCCAACCCCCCAGTCCCTCAACGTTTCTATCTCCCCTTCTTTATTCCTCCTTTTTCCTCATCTCCACCGCTCTTTCAACCTTTGCCCTCCACCGGTGCTTGGTATAGTAGTCCCTCGCATCGAGGCATACACAAACGGCGTGGCCTCGCCTGTCCCGAGTGCGAAAGCGCTTGTTTCCTCCCGCCACTTTCCTCTCGCCCCGTGTTTCCCGTTTAGTCATTCATTCCTGGCGTGAAATTAGTAAAAGGGAAAATTTAGATTCATGAATCTCTGCAACTCGGGCCGAGTGATGAGCTGCTCAGTTACCCTGACGAGAGAGAGGGAGAGGGAGAGTGAGTGAGGCACGGAAAAGCTGTCGGAGGGAAGGCTCGCGCGGCAAAGGGAATAGGGAAGTGGGCGGTGGGAGCGTTGATGGATGATGGGCGGGGGTGCGAAAACGAAGAGAGCTGCGCGGAAGTAAAGAGGAACGGGGGAGGAGGGAAGAGCGGAAGTGAGTCGCAGACTCGAGAAGGAGTCCAAACTGAGGCAAGATCCTCACTCCTCATCCTCCTCCACCTCCTTCCCACCTCCTTCCCACCTCCTCCTCCTCCTCCTCGTACTCCTCCTCCTCTGCTGCGACTTTCAAGGAGTCGGAAGTGACGGTGGTCGTGAAGCAATCGAATATAGGGCAGCAGGGACAGTGCAAGCAGGCGTCTGCACACACTCGTAGTCACTTCGGGACCACAGCAACCACTCTATGTACATACGATACTATCCTCGGACACTTCATACATATATATGCGCGATGGGGTTAGGGTGGAAGTGGATCGGCGAGTGCGAGCCAGGAAGTGCACCGAGGGCCACACTATGCACTTGAACCTACAGAGAGAAGAGACGACGTCGGATACTCGGGACTCACGTACGTTCAACTCCATCTATCTCACTCGGGGTACTCCGGAGTTCTATAGGGTCGTACCTCCGAGGTACCGCGGTAGATATACCAGGAGCAGTCACCCTCGTCTATACGTATAGCGACATGGGTTACGTATGGAGAGCTTGACCGGCCGGTGTACCCTCTATATATACTCTCCATCCCCGCGAAGCTGTGTCTGCTGCTGACGATTGTTCTCTCCGCACGTTCTCCGCGAATTCCTCACACAGCGGGTATAGACTGCTTGGCTGGCGCTTTGACTTTTTGTCCACCCCCACCGCCCATCGCCCCTTCGCCTCGACCTCCCTCCCCACTCGATTTTTTTTTCCACGGTAAAGGCTTTTCGACCTCACTTTCTCATGTCGCATCCGAAGGAATTCTCAAATTCTTTGGGCGCAACTTCGTTTTCATGCACCACGCGAAAGATTGCGACAGGGTTTGGTTTTTTTTTTTGCTTAATTTTGTTTTCTATCTTGGGCGAGTATTTTTTTTTTCTTTTATTGTAATTACGTTTGGCTTGGATTCCAGCAGTCGATGTTATTATTATGATTTATTTCAAGGTAGTCGCTCTCTCGTGGTTCTGTAATTTCTAATTTGTTTGCCCACGGATCGAAGGGAGAATATTCCGGATTTTAGCATGTTCATCCCTTCGAGTTTCCAGCCCCTGTGGCTTTAAGGAGACACTGCAATTGTCTAGAAATGTGAAAGGGCGCGAAAGATGTTTTTTTTTTGTTTAATTTTGTTTCCTATCTTGTAGGAATATACATATAGATATTTTTTTTTTGTAATTTTGCACGGCTTGGCTTCCAGCAGTCAATTCTATTATTATGATTAATTTCAAGGTAGTCGCTCTCTCGTGCTTCTGTAATTTCTGATTTGTTTGCCCACGGATCGAAGGGAGAATATGCCGGATTTTACCATGCTCATCCCTTCGAGTTTCCAGCTCTCGTGGCTTAACGGAGTAACTGCAGTTGGCTAGCCGCGCGGCGCTTGTTCGCTCGCGCTCTACCCGTGATTGCTCGACTCTTCGTATTTGCTTTCGCCTCTGCGCTCTCCTCCTCCTCCTCCTCACACCGCGCTCCTCTGCACCAATGCAGCGAGATAGCGAGAAAGAGAGAGAGAGAGAGAGAGAGAGCCAGAGAGACAACTCGACTCGGCTTGCCGTGTGCCGACGCGTTCCCGTTTATCTCGTTGCTTAACGGATTCCATTATCGGGACCGAATTCAAATTCCATTGTCGACTCGTGCATTAAACACGAAGCCACCGGCGTACCGTCGTACCAGCGCGCCGCTCCGCGGCGGTCCGTTTTCCGAGCCCAGCCGGTCCCGTTGTGACGATATGTAAACGCGCGTGTATACGTACGTACACAATCCCTTATGTACATACGTCTCCCTGCCACTCTTTCACTTTGTTCCGTCACGCGCGAGAAACGAGATCTCAGTAGGCCGCATCGTTTGCACTAAGCTCTGTGTACACTGAACGAACTAAGCGCAATCGATTTTGTAAAAATGTTGACTTTTTTTTTTTTCATTAATTTGGTAGCCCGCATCAAAAAGTACACGTTATCGCACTGCAATTGTAGAATACTATTTTTTAAAACCTAGCGCGAAAATATTGTCCTTTATACTTCCAGAGTGAGGTAATGTGTGCGAGAAAGTAGCTTTCACGCACTCGTGATGAAGAAATATGTAAAAAAATATTTTCTGTATTTTTGGGATGCGCGAGATGTGTGAAATTTTTGTTCGTAACATATTTTATGTATATTATTTTTGTACTGAAACAGTGCGAAAATGTATTGGCATTTTTTTTGCCTAATTACGTTATTTTTAATTGGAGACTATAAGAATGTGTCTCTCACGAGAATCACGAAATTCATGACTTTCGACATGTCAATTAATGACGCGTGACATGATAATGTCAATTACGATGCATTATTAAATCAATTACTCGTGACCGATGGTGTAATTAAAATTGACATTAATTACAACTAAATCCCAGCCGATCCCCTGGATAACGAAGTGCCGAGTCTCGCCCGTTTATTCGGTGTTCGAGGATTGAAAAACCGAAGAGATTCGCTCTTTGCGGAGTCGACCCTCCGCAATCTGCTCGGGAGAAGGGCGAGAAAGATATTCACCCTTCCACAGCCGGCGAAATGTTATATTTTTACCACTGCTCGTAAGATTCATGAGAACGAAAGATATCATTTTTATTACAGGACCTGACAGATTTCCAATTGGAGTAAAATTCCCGAGGCTCCCATGACATGCGCGGTAATCCTCTCCACTCCGCGATAAAATTCATTTCTCCCTCACCCTTCTTCAGGTACTTATGTCTCTGGCCCTCGTAACGAAAAAAAAAAAAAAAAAAAAAAATAGAAAAATGTGTTATTCATTTTTTTTCGATACATCTACGCACACAGCATTTTTTTCTCGCTGCTCTATGACGTGAATCACCAGGTGATCCGTGCAATCAACGAGCAAAAAAATGCAAAAGTTGTCAATCACCCGAGGCGGTGGTCCGAGATCGAAAGCTTTTTTTCGCGTTCGATTTTTCGCAACCGAGAGTTCCGTACAACCGAGTGTCGTGCGTAGAGTGAACACGCGCGTAACTTTTGTGTCTCTTGACGTTTACAGGTATATCAAGGCACCGGGTCCAGCCGAAAGAGATAGCGAGCCCGGAGAGTGAGCAGCAGCGGCGGTAGTAGCAACGCGGAAGTGGAATTCGGACATTGGGGAGTGAGTTGCTCAGGGTAGTTCGCACACGAGGATCAGAGTGGATGGATTGGACTATCAACAAACTGGAAATTGGGCCACTACGGGGTAGTTGTCTCGGTGACGTTGTGTACCGATTGCAACCCCTTTGAATCCCTCATACCTTCCACTCTCTCATTCCCTTCCACCCCGAAGAGCCTTCGTCCTTTTATTCCCTGTCGATCGTTGTCTCTTTTGAATGGAGAATCCATGTATCTCGTTATCTTACGATATTTCAGTACAGAGAGAGAGAGAGAGAGAGAGAGAATTTTACATGACACTTGTATATCGGCCGTACGTAACTCTCCACTCGAATAAAACAAAAATCCATACTGTTTGAACGAGCGAAAAAAAAAAAAAAAAAGAAAAATCCTCCGTTCTTTTTTTTTCTCTTTTCCCTACCGGACAGGAGGCAATCCCTCCATCAATTCCGTAGTGGCCTTCAATTTTTGAGCGTGAATCAGCGTTTCGAGGGTGGCAAAGCTGCGTTCGAACTGCGGCATGTGCCTCCCCCGCCCTCTCTCCCTCCCTTTTCATAGGGGGCTCGAAAAACCGATGTAGAAAAAAGGTACGAAAAAGGGCGGTGAGGGGGGGGGGGTGGATTTTATCGTGAAACCGTACACACGTGGGCGCTTCATCGAGGCTTGTAAGGCAAGCTCGACTCGTCGTTACAGTGCCAGTGCCACGAGAGCAGCCCTAACTGCTGGTAGTAGTGACGTGATAACGATATCAAGCTCCGTATAGTTACCAGCCACGGCCTGCACCACCGCCTATGTACGCCATACTTATACGTATATCTATAGGAAGTGTAACTCGGCGAACCTTGAACCCCCGTCCCGACCTCCCTACTATGCGCGAGTATTAGGTAACTACAGTTGGAGTAGGCCCAACTGCAGTTAGCAGGACGTAATTGCACGAGCATGTGGAGTCCTCGCATATCCCATTGCCCCATGCTGTTCCATCCCCTGCGACTCCGCCCACAACTCGCGTACCTTCTCCCACCTTCTCCCTCTCTCCTTCTCTCTCTCTCGCAGCTCCGAATTCCACGAATCGTTCGGATTTCCGTGAAGTGAAGTAGAAGACTGTAAACGTGGAAAGCACCTCGTTACGGTGCCTCGTTATCACCCCCCGCCTCAATATCAGCGCAATTAAAAGTAAATTCTATCCGTAAAATTTCACCGGATCCAGTATACCTTGAGATTTTGAAGGCCCGTAGCTTTCTTCAGGTATTCGCAATCTCCTTTGCCGCCCGTTAGATGAATCGCTGTATTATCAACTGGTCGAAAGCCCGGAGGGGGTGGTGCGGTAACGGTTTAGCGAAAGCTCGAAACGTTGAGTAACTTTGAGCACTTGTTACTTAAACGCGTATACCTCTTGATACCAACTGTACGTCGGGGTTGTTCGGTAGGTACCTCAATAAACGTTTGTTGGTGTCTGTTGCAGTAATTGCTTTAACCTCCAGCCACTTGGAGAATGCGAACGAGTTTGCCCTGGTATCCGGGAGCTTTTGCCCTGCAGACCTTCTGTGGTCCGGGCACGAACAGCTACAAGCTCGTATCTCACTCTCTCTCTCTCTCTCTCGTCTTACGGATTCCATAAGGCCGATACGGATTTCAAATTCCATTGTCGACACGTGCATTAAGCAGCATGTACCGGTGGCATAAGCGGCGATGGTGGGAAACCCTCGCGTGAGATAGAGCAAGTAAGAGAGGGCAGAAGGCCAACGAGGGAGGGAGCAAAGCTTCGCATTGTCCTGCTCCCGGTGCATCGCGGCCTGCGACGTAACCGTACACAACAAACGTGTATTCTCATGCCGTACTGGCACGCGTATACATATATCCCATACATTCTACATGCTGAGACACAGGCGATAGTACAATATGTACATTGTACGCAGGCTCTGGAGAGCTATAGATAGGTCAGAGCACTCAGAGAGATGGCAAATGCACAGCCATGGTACAACGCCTAGAGTGCCCAGTATGGTGTAATGGTAGAGGCTCATAGTCACGGTGTACAAGTATACGGAGAGTGTCGCCGGTTGCGGATCACTAGCGCACAACAGTGTCGCCTCTCTCTCTCTCTCTCTCTCGCTCCACATTCCCGCATTTATACACACGCGATATCCAAGTGGCGAACGAGAGAGAGAGAGAGAGGGAGAGAAAGTGCGCCAGTGTGTACACCGTAGCCGAAAGCTCGACGGTAGAATCGTAATTGCACCGAACCCTGCGGCATAACGGAATGCGGATACCGTGTTTCCTCGTTGTCTTATACCAGGGCTATTAACGATATTCCGGATTTCAAATTCCATTATCGACGCTTACGAGTTAACGGTCTTATGCGGACCCAGTTATACACAGTGGATATTGTGCGGACATCGAACACACTGCAGTTTGCACCACGTTCGCGGGCTGCACTGAAATAAACGTTCGTGAAATGAGAAATGCACTTTCTCTAACGTCGAGAACTCGCCTTTACTCTCCCTCTCTCTCTCTCTCTGATTCGTGCTTTCTCAGTCGGCACCATAGAAATCTTGGGATGATCTCACTTTGTACTTTACTCACATGCGAAAGCCTCTTGCTCGTTTGCACCTCCTGGTTTCCTCGTTGTCTTATACCAGGGCTATTAAGGATATGCCGAATTTCAAATTTCATTATCGACACTCACGAGTCAAGGGTCTTATATGCTAACAATATATTGTGACCATCGAAGCACTTTCGCTGGGTTATGAAAACGTTGGTGAGTGTGAGAAACGCACTTTCTCACACTGGCTTGTTTCTCTACCGTTGAGAACTCGCCTTTACTTTCTCTCTCTCTCTCTCTCTCTCTCTCTGATTCATGCTTCCAACAGGCGTCACCGTGGAATTCCCCCGATGCTCTCGCTCCGTCCTTCACTCACATGCGGAAGCCTCTTTCTCGTTTCCGCCTCCCGGTTGGGCTCCCTACGTGGTAACGAGTTTCCTTGGGAAACACGAATAGGCGAAGGGTCACGCGCGCGGGTTTGTGAGCCCGGAGCGACCGGATAAGAGTGCTGGCTGCGAGGGAAGAGCGAGATGGGCGCGGGGTTAACTGGGTGTAAGGGAAGAGGAAGGAAACGCGAGCTGCGGGAGTTGGACTTGTGGTCTCCTTGCAGAGCAATGTTAGTTCGATGTTGCTGTGGTGTTGCTACTGCTGCCGCTGCTGCTGGTACTCCTCTGCAGCGCTCGTCGGGGTTGTGATGCTGCTACAGCTACTACTGCGGAGTTGGAGGTTGGTCCAGGCGGTCGTGAATCAACCGACAAGCCCTGCGCCCGCGGGAGACCGAGATGGAAAAGACGGAGAAGCCCTACAAAGCGGGTGCAGTTACACGCGGACTATCGATACTAATTTCGAGTGGCAGGGCCGCACACACACACACACACACACACACACACACACACACAAGGTCATGCTATTGTTCCGGGCTTTGGATTTTCTCGGTTCATCGTAATATCGCTCTGGTATTTTACTTTATTTTGTCATACACGATAAACGGGAAAGGTAGGCCGCATTGTTTGCGGGAAACTTTGTGGAAACAGCGAGCAATCGACTTAGTTAAAATGTACCGCCTGTTTCGTACCTTGGAGAACATTTTGCCATGGGTTTCTGTGGTAGTCCACGGGTATACTTTATCGCACTAGGGTCGTAATGTACGCGCTTGAAGAGCCAAAATATCAAGCGTTGCCGAGAACATTTGTGGAAATACGGACATGCTGAAGAGTGACTGCAATTACTCTTCGTTGAAACTATCGATACTAATTTCGAGTGGCAGGGTCGCATACACAAGGACATGCTATTGTTCCGGGCTTTGGATTTTCTCGGTCCATCGCAATATCGCTCTGGTCTATTAGTTCATTTTGTCATACACGATAAACGGGTAAGGTAGGCCGCATCGTTTGCGATAAACCTTGTGGAAACAGCGAGCAATCGACTTAGTTGAAATGTACTGCCTGTTCGTACCTTGAAGAACATTTTGCCTTGGGTTTCTGTGGTAGTCCACGGGTATACTTTATCGCACTAGAGTCGTAATGTACTCGCTTGAAGAGCGAAAATATCAAGTGTGGTCGAAAAGTTCGTGGATATTCGGACATGCTGAAGAGTGACTGCAATTACTCATGGTTGCGACTATCGATACTAATTTCGAGTGGCACAGTCGCACACAAGGTCGTGCAATTTAGTTTTTTTTTAGGTATTTTAGTTTATTTTATGATACACGATAAACGGGAAAGGTAAGAGAACATTTTGCCTTGTGTTTCTGTGGTAGTCGAAAAGTATACTTTATGGCACTAGGGTCGTAATGTACTGTGTTGAAGGGCAAATATATCGAGGGTTGTCGAAAAATTTGTGGAAATGCGGAAATGCCGTTAGTCATGATAGCTACTATCGATACTAATTTCGCGTGGCAGGCTCTCACAATTGTTACGAGCTTTGGCTTTCCTCGTTCAATCGCAGCCTCCTTCTCAATTCTCGCCCCCTCTGAAAGCCTCTATTTTCCTCCTGTACTTTCTTCGTGGCGAAACAACTGCCACGTATAACTTGAAGGGTGCACTCGACGTCGTGGAAGCGAGGCAACATACCTCACCACGCTTTCTCCCGCTACATTTTCTCCTATCATCGATACGGTTTCTTCACCATAGTCGTTTACCGCGAGCTTACCGGGGTCTCTTTCTTTCTTTGGACAATGGTCCTGTTTCAAGGGGGAGAAAGGCAATGACAAAAGTCCGCCGCTGGGTGTGATATTTTCTACGATATTTTTTTTAACGTAATTTCTATTTCTCTCGCTCTCTCTCTCTCTTTTCTTTCTTACAGCGGAAGCTTTGTGAAAAAAAAATAAAAAATTCAGAAAAGTACATTTATATATATATATATATATGTGGGTGTCAGCGATGGAGGGGCCAAAATTCGTCAATAACTGGTGAAAATCTCGACCGATTGAACCCTACGATTTTTTTTTTCATTAAAAATTAATAAAGCTCAAATGCATTATCATATATTCAATTTCAATATGAATTGGAATATTGAAATTAATCGGACAATATTCACGTGCTGTAATTTTCAAATAACAGAATAATAAAATATATATTTAACACCACTCGAAAATGTATTATAAAAATTTATTATCGACATAGAATTGCATAATATATAAATCTCATGTAGTTGCGCCAACCTAAAGCTGTTTACGCGCAATGGGAGACTATGCAGCCCGTAAAAGTGTTGGTCTTCACTCAGCCAGCGGGGATCGATGTTCCGGCGAAGGAGAAAAGAAAAAGAGTCTCGGCAGTAAAGCGCGGTTTTCAGTGTGATGTCTTTCTTCGCCGGTCCGTATATACTGGATGGTTGAGAGCGATGAGAAGGGTCGCTGTGGTCTTGCAACCGCGTTGTCGACACTATGTGCAAACGGAAAATCCGACCAGACGCCCATCGTGATTCGTGACTGCTCCCATGGTGTCTTTTAATAATTTGCCTACAAAACAAACTCACCTCTACTATATTTATATTTTATTTATGGATAATCAATTATCTGATTATCAATGAACGAGTTAAAAATGTAGACCCGGAAATCCCAACGAAATATAATATTTACATTGTAATTTGTCACTTTTATTTACCGTTACCTTTTTATTAAACATTCCACCCTTAAAAAAAAAAAAAACACTGACCCATGATTCCGAGACTTTAAATAATCCACAAATGGCTGCATGTACAGCTGCATCCATGCATTTATACCCACGATCTATATTAATCCACTAAAAAAAAACCAAAAATGCTAAAAAAAAATAACATGAAATTCTAATAAAAAAAAAAGTCAAATGAAAAATTGATGAAATTAAACAACGTTGCATAATTGAGACGTCTCTCTCACAAATCCTGAACTGATTGGAATGCATTGATTTAAAATGCATTATTTTTTTTTTATTTACTGAAAAATTACTACTGCACGTGAAATCCAGAGAAGAAAATCCGGAAGCTGTGCAGCAAAAGTGCCTCGACTTCTGAATCCTGGGCACTATTACCAGTCGCGTTACTGCGAATTCGTCGACCGCCTTCAACCAACGAAAATCACGAACGCGAATATAGCAAAGAGTATATGTACACATGTGTGCACGCCTGGCTATCGCATTGAGCGGTGCAAGCTCTGCGGCTTCGCAAGTCCAATGGCAACTCTCTCGGTTGCACTCTTAGCCCATGTATTCCTGTGTACCGAGTGGTCGACTTGTGGCACTTTCCGCCCTACGCCCTCAGCCGTATACACGTCGCTCACTCGCACGATCGTACACCGTTGCATTCGGGCGAAACGAGCCACGCAGTAGTGACGGAGCGAAATAGTCAGACAGCGGTACTTAAGGAGAGTGGGTACTTTGGTCCAGCGCGCTTCTGCCCTCCCGCCCCCACCTCGTGAATCTCTCGGTGCAATGGGTCATTGGCAAAGTTCTTTCTGTACCGTTGAACTTGTTTCACCAAAGAGAGAAAGAGAGAGAGAGAGGGAGAGGGAGTAATAACGAGAGCATTGCCGATATTGGACGACAGAGAAAAAGCACTACCGTGAAATATGAAAGCCGGGGATATAGAGATAATACCTCAAGTTGAGTAATTACAATCCAGTTATTTTGCGTGGATGGATACATCGTTTTTGTGATGAAACTTTGTGCTTAATTGCTCCGTTTATAAAATATGTGGCTTATGTTATCGAAAGCTTTCTATGAAATTATTGTTTTTACTTCCGCGGCATTGTGGTGTATAAAAATGAAATTTTTTAACGAGAATTTGCCAGGCAGTAGCGACATTTCGTTTTTTTTTTTTCGTGCGATTTGAGAATGATGTGGGAAAAAAGCTCTTTTTAACCGGGAGAAATTCGAGCAGAGCTTTATAAGCAATCAAAGCATCAAAAATACAAGCGGAGCTTTTTGAACAATCTTAAATCAGATTCTGGTCGAGTGAATTTTTTTGTATATATCCTGAGAACTTCAGAAATTGACTTAAGAACTTATATTCAGTTGGTTACGACTAAACAGTGTTTTTGTCGGCTTATATAAGACATGACAGAGGAAAGAAGGTGCTGTAAGTGAGTGCTACATCAGAGGAGATAAAGAGCCCGATACGAAGTAGGCACTAGCAGAGCTTTCGGACACACGACGATTCCTATCGCAGGGGTGACTTTACATCCACCCTCTTTCCTTTCCCTTCATTCTGAACGTTTCGTTTTTTTCTCCTTCTTCTTCTTCATCTCTCTCTCTCTCTCTCTCTCTGGTTTTCGGGGAAGCGAAAGGGTCCGCCGGGCAGAGGATAAGATCGCAACGGATGTCTAGATCGTAGTTTCCTCTAAGAGGCCGCGCTGCCGTCGTCCCTTTACCCTCTTCTTTTCATCCCCGAGACGTCGATTCTCGAATTCTCAGCCCATTAAGACATCGCCCGGATAAACGTGACCCATGCGCTTGTGCTCGCAACGCTTCATATCAGATTTCACAGGAGAGGAATAAAAATACTGGTGCGGATAAAGGTGGGCTCTGATATATACGCTCGAAAGCTCGCCTCCTCGCACGAATTCGCTGTAACCTTCGATCATTCTCTCTCCTCGTATGGATTTTTTTGTTCCGATTATTCGATCATTCCTCCAAAATAATTCTACACAGTGAATCGATGATTTATTTACATTAATCCGGAATCCATTATCGGATTTGCTTAAACAGATTTAAAAAAAAAAAAAAAGCTCTGAAAAAAAGGGCTGAAGAGATCAACGAAATTCAATATTGCATTCCTATAAAATCTCAAAAAAAAAAAAAAATCAATCGCATGGAAAAAAGGTGGTGAAAAAAGGAAGCTTGAATAATAATAATTGAAAATAACGTTAACAAATTATTTTTTTTCTTCGGGTTTTAATACAGATTTTTTTTTAAATTTCTGTCTATTGAGAAATTCTTGATTATGGGTTAATTTAACGCATGGTTATTACCGAAGGATATACATTTTCCATTCTCAACTGAGGCGATAATACGAGAGATTTAATTAACATACTAAACATCGCTGTATTAATTTCAGCTCGTGTCTGTAAGCGCTTCACATTAAGATGGCGTGAATAATAAATGAATATTATAGGGATTAAATGGGGAGGAGGTACGCACGCATGGAAAACGTGAGAGTGTGCAGCCCTTGAGGATCATTTACTCGGTGTATATCCGGAGCTCGGGAAACCAGGATAAAAGCGCCCGGAGAATCTTTTTCTCTCGTACCTCCTTTACATACTTTTCTCCCGGTCGCTTTCACTCAGCAAACATCACCAGTCTGCAAGCAAGTGTGAATAAAAAAGCTGATGATATGCTTGCATTAATATAGTTGCCCGTCTGCAAATGTGCGCGTTTTTTCTATTTTTTTTTTTTTATGCACGTGCTGCGGCTTTTTCAAAATTAACCATCAGCATTTTTTTCTTCGCATTAAAAAGTGTAATATAATATAATATATAAAATAAAGGAACGCCGTCTCAGCAGAGACGTGGCGAAAATTGTGTGAAAATTTTCACAAATGCTTGATTTTATATTACATTTATCATGTGAATAATTTACATTTTTTTTTATTAAACAATTTGAGACCCTATTATTTTTTTAATTCGACAATATTGGAGGGACGAAAAAAATAATAATAATATATTAAAAGTGCATGTGCATATCACGGTTAATAAATCAATTTTGCAGAATTGAATGAGCAAGGTTTCCGAGCAGCTCTGAAACGTTAAACGCTATCCGTTTTTCCTGAACACCTGGAAACTATTTTGCCGTTCTATTGCCGCTGCTTGTCACACACATATTTAATCATCAGCCTCCGGGCATTCCATCGTGATTACAATTTTTCGCTTGGGAACGACAAGCTGCTATGTTAAATTGAAATTTGTGCTGCGCAGTTACTGAATCCTGAAATCGAGTAATTAATATTTATAGAGCGCTCGAAAAAGGAGAACTATTATTAGATCGGAATTGCTCGTGCGCAATATTTGACAATTACCGTGACCTAATCCAGTGAGGAAAATTTATCGAAAAAATTTGTCCAAGGGCCCCTCATTATTTTTTCGGCCTCGTCAGAATTTCTTCACGACTACTTCACCATCTCCAAAGGCAAAATGTGACAATTCTTCAAGGGAAAAATATTCATTGCCCCCCTGAAAAAATTTCCAATTTTCCTAAAATTTTATTCAACGCCAAATTAAAAATGACTGGTACCACTTTATTTCTCGCTCTCAATGCAGAGTATTTCTAATCTGCTGGTCAATACCATCTCGTTGAGCCAAAATAACTCACGGGCTAATTAAAAATCAATACGAGCTGTTTTTTCAATGTCTCTTTGAAAAAAATCCCGAATGTGCAACCTGACAGATTCATCGGTCTGTCTATATCGATAACTGTAGCATCCAGTATGCATCGTTCGACGTTATTCCCGCTCAAGTTTGGATGTCCTATCAGCTCGTGAGGGAAAGAAAAACGAGAACATAATCGAGAACGCTTGTAAATCGATTTCCTTCCGTCTCGGTGAAGCTGTCTCTTCCGCTGAGGCGACGAGATCGTTCCGAGACTCAACCTGTCAGGAATGTGTCTCTCGTGCTGCAACTCTACAATTTTTCATCTATTTTCTCTGCATCTTATGTACAACGTGCATTATACATGCACGTGTCTCCACCCACACACGCATACACACATGTTCATACATAAATATATATAGAGAACATAGAGGAACGCAAGAGCACGCGATGCACCACGACTCCCAGTTTGCCCATCACCATCTTCGCATATATTACACTGCAAGTACCACAACGAAGTTGCCTGTACATATATATATATACGATAAATAGTGTGCTAAAGGGCGAGCAAGGTTCTAAAGACGCCTGTCGTGTTCTCCAGCCCATTTTCTCATCAGAACATGTACAGGAAGTGGAGAATGCGGTTCAAGTGGAGTAAGCATAATTAGGTAAGGTCAGGGCGATAGCTTTGAAGGTAATCAAGCTAAAATTCATTTCCGATGAATATTCTTGATGGACATTTTCGTCACTGATACGAAAATACATGTTGGAGGGATTGATTTGTCCCTTTGCCCTCGCCTGGGTACCTGTGACCTCTTCGCGGTACCAGGAGCTTTTTATTGAACCTTCACAAACCTTTTTCGTCCTCCTATTAATTTTTCACTCCCGTAAAGGGAAGGGCCCTTAACACGCGCTCCTCCTTCCTTTATTTCATTGCCTCTCGTGTTCTCCAGCCCAATTTTCTCATGAGAACATGTACACGAAGTGGATAATGTGGTCAGTGAATATCCTCACCACATTTTCTGTTCAGATGGACATTTTCATACCTAACATGTTGGGTGGGATTGATTCGTCCCTTTGCCCTCGCCCGGGCACCTTGACGCAGAGGATATGACCTCATCGCGGTACCGGGAGCTTTTTTTATTGAACCTTCACAAACCTTTCTTTTCCTCCTCGAGCTCTTCGTATTTATTTTCCACTCCCTTGGAGGGAAGGGCCCTTACCGCTCGCTCCTCCTTCCTCTATTTATCTATCTCTCTATTTCATTGCCCCTTTCCCTGGCCGTTTTTTCTCAAGCCCAGTCGTTACTTCCCTGTAATACACAGTATATACACAGCCATAAACACTTTACGCACTGACACGCCAGGACTGTTAATGCCTGAGAGGAACGAAGAGAGAGAGAGAGAGAGAAAAAAAAAACGTGAAAGAACGAAGGGAAGGGATGATTTCGACCATGGCAGTTTCCACTTCCTCAGCTTCTGGGAGAGTCTCGTCGCCGGTGCTCGATTTCTGACCGAGGATGAAGAGAAATCCTCGAACGACTGAATTTTCTTTCCACCCTCTCCCTCTCCCACCCTCTCTGTACATCTTTCCTCTTGCTCAACTTTCATCCCGAGGTTCGCCGAGCCGAGGAACCACCTTCACCCGATCCCCCATGCGTATTTGTGTTTGTGGTGTGCAATGGAGTACCGGAGAAGCGGAGAAGGCAGCAGCAGCAGCAGCTTTGGATTCGGATTACTCTCAGTGGCGAGAGGTTGTTCAGAGGTTTACCCGTTGCTTCTGGCGCGGCTGGTGCAGACTCTGCGACGGTTGAAAGGGAGAGAAGCCTGGATGGAGAGGAGAAAACGGAGGAGCGAAGAGAGAGAGAGAGAGAGCGAAGAGGGCGAGGGGTACGTCACGCTTCGTCTGACCCTCCGTGAGATTGCACACCGTGACCAACAAACTACTACGGTTTACGGGATATATAACTCGCCCACGGGGAGCTTGGAGTGGGAGTGAGCGAATAGAAGTGGATATAGGGGTGGGCGCCTAGGAGGAGGAGGTGGGAAGCAAGGGAAAGCTACAACTACACACGTTATAAGCTTTACGAGGTAGAATAATCCATTCCCTTTGTATCAACGCCTGATGCACGATAGTAACCGTTTCTCTCGTATTATCGCAGCTTCTATATCTGCAGATACCAGATGTTTCCCTTAGTTACGAGTGGAAAAGGGAGAAGCAAAGCGAACCCGAGTGAGGATCTCTGGGCCTGGGCGTTTTTCGGGTGGATGGTCGTTGAGATACGATTAGAAAAAAGTCGTGTGAAATAGTGGTGAAAGTTGAGAATTCGATGAAGGGCGCGCGGTGGAGAGGGAGAGACTAAGGGCGAGAGGGGCTGGGGGTGGATATACCACGTGAACGGGGCCTCGGAGATGGTTTTTATTTTACACTTAGGTGAAATTTTATGTCTTCTCGAGAGCCTCTGGCCCGGCGGCTACGGTCCGCGCTTCTTCTTCTTCTTCTTCGTCTCCTTCTTCCTCCTCCCTCGCGGGGGAGCGAGACGGAAATTTTATTTCACGTCCGTTGTCCGCAAAACGTTCCTTTCAACGCTGTCTCTCTCTCTCTCCCTCCTCCCTTCTCAGGGGGGCTAAAAAGTCGTGGAAAAGGGAGCCTCTGTACTTTCGCGAGATTCAACCCTCTTCGTCGTCGGTCTCTCGTCGGGGGGGGAGGAAGGACGCGACCGAAATCGCTCTCTCGGTCGCTCGCTCAATCGTCGTCTAGCGGCGCGGGGAGGGGGGGGGGGGGGGGAGAAGAAGGAAAATCGATGAAATTGAATTTAGGAAAACGGTCTTTAAGATCGCCCTGGTACAACCGAGTTACGAGCGAGATGGCAAGGGAATAAGATGAGGGGACCGGGAGCCGAAAGGAAACGCCGTGACTGTATATACCGACTATAGTAAATGTAAGGGGGATGAAAGAGGAGTGGGAGTGGGTGGGGGGTGGTCGTTGGAAGGGGGTACCGAATGAGTACTGCGCGGATCTGTAGAAAGGAAAAGGAAACGGCTACGTTCCGGCAGTCTGCACCGACATTTAATTGGGTGGTACAGTCCCGAGTCGCGTGCAATCGTACCTACGTGAGCAATTATGTACAAGACTCGGTTGTGAGAGGGAATCCACAACGGCGAGCATTGGAGCTTGCAAGCGGGAAAGGTGAACCTACTGGATCTTCAAATCCGTCGACGTCGTCTGCTCTTCGCCCCATAGCCATCGTGTTCTACTGCCCCCCCTGCCCCCCTCTGCCCCTTCCACCGACCACCAAGCGACTCGCAAAGCTATATACACACTACAGTTGTAAATTCCAAAGTATTCTATCGAGATAAGTCCCGAAAGCTCGGAGCGTTTAGCAAATAAAAGTGAATTTCAATAAGTAAGTAAGTCGGGTGGTGCCCCCCGCTCCCCCCACCCCTCGGCCAATAGCAATCAAGCTTAGCGACGCAATTAGAGATAAAACTTGGAAACGGACTAATTGCACCTCGACGTTAAGTCGCAACTTCCCTCTCTCTCTCTTTCTCTCCCTCTCCCTCCCTCGCTCGTTTAAAGAGCTAATACACGTTTCGTGTACACCCAAGTTTTCGTGAAATAAAATTAAAAGCTCTGGAGCCCTCTCAATGAAATTAATCTGCGCACGGTTATTTCGATGAGCTTCGGGGGGGAGAAATAATTTACGTGCACATTACGGTGTGTACAATGTCGAGGATTGTGTGCCGTGTGTCTGGATGAACTATTAACGGAGTGGAAAAGAAGCGATCCTGTCGTAGCGCTGTTTTATTGATGGAGATTTCGATAGTCGACACTGGGTGTAACGTTATGCCTCTGGCTGGCTATATTACAGGCAAGACACGTAGTAAATCCGTGTGGTATCGTAGAGATTCCCGTGGAATCTCTCGCGAATATATATTCCTACACATACCAACGAGAGAGAGAGGGGGAGAGGGGGAGGGGAAAACCGATCGATTTATCGGAGCTTTGCCGGGGCGTTCGGGTTGCCCCCAGCCTCGGTGGGAAAGAGCTCGAAACATCAATTATTTATTGGCAAATGAATGATGCATCGGCTACATGCCGCATTAAACAGTCACGGCATTCCTCGTGTGTGTGGGTGTCCGTGTACAGAGAGCCCCGTGTGTGAGGATATGTACGCGTTCTACAGGCTCGGTACCAATGAAGAGAAGGTCTTGGCCGTCATGTCCATGAAAAGAGCGAGGGCTTCGAGGGTTCGTCTGTGCCCCAAGGTTTGTGTGAACCGGGGGTAAAAGCTGCGGAAGAAGATAAAGGGAGAAAAGAAGCGAGCAAACGTCGGGGGATGGGGAAACAAGAGATCGTGAGATAAAGAAGAGGAGCACCCTCTCTATACGTGGAGGGAGGCTGATAAAAAAAAAACGTACATACACAGGAAGAAGAAGAGAAAAAAAGAAAAAAAAAGAGAGAAACACGTGAAATAATAATAATAATAATAATAACAAATGGGGGACGTGAGACAGAGAGGAAAATGTACATAGAGAAAAAAGAGAGAAATGTGGGCGAAACGAGGGACCGGGGCACAGAGAGAGAGTGGAAAGCGTCGAGGACACGGGGAGGCGCGCGGCCTTTACGACCCATTTATTGTCCTGGACGGACATACCGCGCTGTGTGCTACCGCATTAGCCACGAACAGAGGTCTCTGGCCGGACAAAATTAGAGGAGTACCTGCAGCGCGACGGCAGGACGCGACTCGGGTGAGGGATCGCTGTGGGAGGAACAAGAGGAGGGAGCGGGTGGGGGCGCGGGCGGCGGGTGGGGGTGGCAGTCGGGGAGAAGAATAGGAGAGAAAATAGAAGTGAGAAAAATAGTGGAGGAAAAGAGAAAAAAGGAGATGAAGTGGGCGATGGGGGAGGGGAAGACAAAAAGGATGATTTTTCGTTGGGCTTCTTCAGGAATTGGTGTGACAAGGGCTTTGACAATCTCTCATCGTTGCTCGCTCGTGTTGCCGATACACAGATTCGACACTTGTACCTTTATGGGTGGCTCTGTATGCGCGACTATGTACCCTGAAGAGTGCCTGAGAACAAGCGCCAGCACACGTTGGCATTCCTCATGGTCCGGTGATGCTGGTAGCTGAAGGCAAAGAAAGAAAGGGCGAAGAAAGAAACGGAGGAATCCTTTCACGACAAACGATGACAAAATTAGAGGAGAGCATCCCGGGAAATCAATGGAAATGAGGAATGTCTAAAGCGGAGCGAGTCGAAAGGACCGAGAGCGTCGGATGGGGTGACAACGATTCCAACTCGACTCCACGTTTCTGTCGGAGCAATGCACGACAATCGATTCTGTAATGCATATACGTACAGCCACTCGCACGACCCACTTGCGCTCTTATAAAAGGTTACTTACCGAAGAGAAGACAGATCACCGAGGGTGACGCACATATAGATCACTTATTTTCGGCTGTTTCGGTACCATCGTCAATGTCAATTAAACAACAACAACAAAAAAGAAACTATTCATTCTGAAAAAAAAAAATGGCTTTATTGATTTACAAAGTTAAAAATAATTTATTAACGACACATTCATACCTTACCGATCAACACTTGTGAATGAATTATTTTTCGCTGCCACTGTTCCCACGAAAAAATTCATTTGTCAATTATCCTAATTTGCCATTCGCTAAGTCGTACATTAATTCAGCATTTGGAAATTATTCATTTCGGTGTTTCCAAAAATTTTGCATAATCGTGTAAAAAGAAGAGACAAATTATTTTTTTATGATCATAAGGTTTTCAGTATGATTAATAATTTCAAATACGTAATTTGACGTTTGCATAAATGTCGCATTTTGAATGTTCATCTTCGCGTGACAATATTGACATTAATTTTGGCTGCCGAATGATGTTGACCCTGGACGAATTAGAGACACGCGAAGCTGAGGCACAATAGCCGCAAATTTCGAGGGACTTTTGTCAGGAGTATGCCATATGGTGCAGATGTACGAGAGACACGCAAAACTCGCATGACTTTTAGCTGCAATATGTCGCATGTCGTAGATGTACCGTTGACACGCTAAATTAACGTGAAAACTACTGAAGTGTCCCAGCAGCGTGGTGTTTGCTGTGAATGTATCAAAAGCTGCGTTCTGCCATCGAGTTAGCACTAAATCCAACAGAGACACACTGAATTAACGCTAATTTTAAGACACCTTTTGTCTGCACTGTGACTTATCGGACAGACGCAAAGTTTCCACAAAACTGGAGTGACTTTCAGCCCTGAAAATGTCACTGTGATACTGGGTTCACTAAAAATTCGATGAACCTTCAGCTGCCATGTCGTGACTAACATGCATGCATCAGTGACACGCTAAACTACCCGACAGACATGTAAAATGACCTCACATTTCATACACACACTAAAAATACGTCAATTTCATAAAATCGATATTAATTTCCAAAATTTCATCCCCCCTCCCCTTAAAACTACCCCTCCCGCCCTTTTAACTGCATCAATGAACCACAAAAAATATCTCAAAAAATTCATTCTCACAGCTCGAATATCTCAGCAAATAAACGAATCCCATTCTTCAAGTTTAACCCAGACGAACCTTCGAGTCTAACGTTGCTGAAGTAAACCGTGATTTTCCCATAGACGTCCTGAAAAAAAAAAAAAAAAAAAAAAAAAAAGTTGGAAACAAGACTCCGTAGACTTCCAATAAAACTTTGTAATTAACTACCAAATCACTAGAAACACACTACCCTTAATTTGACGTTATCAGCCGGAGCAACCCTCGCTAAGCAAATAGAGAGCTTCTAAGGGTGACTCGGGGAAGGAAAGAAAAGAAAGAAACCAAAAAAAAAAAAAGGTGCCGAGGAAGCGTGTAAACGGGATGAGAAATTGAGTAGTAATCGAAGAGTGAGCGAGCCACTTGGCCCGGAATAACGGAGAGCCCGCCGCGGTAGTACATTTGGCCCTGTGTACTCCGGAGAGTTTCTCAGCGTTACTCACTGTTATCTTAGCGCTTCGATCGGGCAAGAGGCCGTTGAGCTTGAGCCCTCGAGTAACCGGGCGAGGAGCCGACCGACCGCAGCCGTGTGTTACGGTTTCATAGCTAACAGCCGGCGCGGATTTAGTTTCGAGGCTCTAGCCGAGCTTTCTCGCTCTCTCCGGCGCTTAGTTAGGGCTTGGTACAGTGATCCGCGCAAGCTCGGTGGCTCGGTGAATCCGCGTGAACGATAGATAGACAGACTGCCGCGGATAGCGTGACGATATCGTCGTCATCCGCTCCCCGCGGTAACCTCACGTCCTCCCCCGCCTCGGATTGCACCCCCCGTTCACCACCCCCGCGAAAACTTCACGTAAAGCGCGCGACTCGGTTCGGAGCTTCGCGCTCGGCTCCTCGGCCGAGAGACAAACTCCGAAAACTTTTACTTCGGCGTGAGAGTTGCCCGAAGCCTCTTCTCCTCCTGGAGGAGCTTGGAGCCGAGAGGGTAATCTCCGTCTCTGTCAGCGGCGCGTTCCGCTTCTCCGTTTCCCTTCGTCGTGTACTTCCACCCCTCCTCCCTTCGGCTCCTCTTTGGTTTTTTCTTTCCTCGCCAGTTTCTCATTGCCTCTTCCTTCCACCGACACATGGACATAAGTCGTCTCCGTAAATTCCTCCTCCTCCTCCTCCTCTTCTTCTTCTTCTTCATCTTCTCGCTCTCTTGTTCCTCTTCCTTAGCGGCGTCTTTACGCCGCCCCCTTGGATATATTTCACGACGACGATTCTCTTCCTCCGTAGCGGCACCTCCGGAGAGAGAGGCTCTCTTTCTTCTTCTGCTTCTTCTTCTTCTTCTTCGTCTTCGTCTCTTGTGTAAGGGAGAAAGGGCTTTCTCGCGAGGAGGAGGAGGAGGAGCGAGCCCTTCACCCTCCGTTCTCCAAAAGGACCTGTAATTCTTGAATTTATTCTAGCGGGATATTATTAGAATAATAAGGGCTCGAGAGAGAAAAGAAACGTAGAAACGTAAATTAGAACTCGTCGAAAGTGCGGGGGTGGAGTTGGTCCACGGAGGAGCGTGAGGCTCGACGGGCGAAGGGCGGAGGGCGGAGGGAGGACAATGAGGGATGCTAAGGAGTTTGCTCCCTCGTAACTCTCGAATCCTCAGGAATAGCGAGAGAGGCAGAGAGAAAGAGAGAGAGAGAGAGTGACTCGTAGTCAGAGATAAAGCGAGGAGTACGCGCGGAAAACATCGTCGGGATCCACCCCCTTAAGCTCGTTTGCCGTATTACGCGCCGCATCTTCGTCCGTAATTATTTTTCGTCTGGGTTGGTGGCGCTCCTCATCTACAATACAACGGTAACATTGTATTACAACGACGAGGGCGGAGAAGATAGCTAAAGGACACCCTGAAGAACCCGCCTCGTTGTCTGATTCAAGGGCTTAAGGGCACGAGCGAGTGGAGCAGCTACGTTTCCGACCTCCTGCCACGAGGTTCTCCGGTGAACGACGGGAGACTCTCGCGTCACAACGCACCAACGCCCACGACATTTAATTAGAATAATAGAATATAAATTATACGAGAGAAAATCTCGCGGCTATTGTATTTTCGTTGAATCGTGAAAATGCTTTTAACCTCACGAGCTTTAAATATACATCCACACACACACACACACATATATATATGTGTTATAATATCACACCACAGAGAACGAAACAATGACGAGATTTGATGTATATTAAATTCATATATCTGTAATATGAAAACTCGCGGCGAAAGCTCGAATAGCTCGTGACAATAGAATAGCAATTTCGTCACGTGTGTGTGTGTGTGTGTATGTGTGAATGTGTGTCAGTGGATTTACGTATATGTGGTGAAATGTGGGCGTCGATGCGTTGATAACTTACAATTATCATTAATACAATTTAATCGGCTTTGCATGCCAATTAATTCGTGTTGAGCTTTCTCCCCCCTCCTTCTCTATCTCGCTCTCTCTCTCTCTCACCTGGCTTCTGAAGCGAGCTGCTCTCGGTGCCGAAACATACCGAGCAAAATCACAGCACGGTTGGAATAATTGCGATGCAAATGAGAGCTTCGGAGCGGCGAGCAGATGAATTAAAAACATCTGCTCCACGGGGTGAACGCGAAAGCTCACCCAAAGGGTGCAAGAGTGACGGAGATGGGCGCAACGAGATTTCTTTTAATAATCCACCGGGCGCCTTTCCCCACTGGCCTCGTACTCCCGCCTCTTCTCCCCCACCTACGAAAGCTCTCACAAGCACAAAATACCTCTGATAACGTAGAATTTAATCTAATCTAATCGAATTTGCGTGACAGCGCGAAGGAGGATAAAAGGAAAGCCGGAAATACGAAACTGGCAATGCGAGTTAAACGAAGAAAACGGAGAGGCGAACTACTGGCAATGTCTCCGGTGTATTCCACTCTCTCTCTCTCTCTCTTTCTCTCTCTTTATAACACTGTGGAACTCTCACGAGCCAACGAACACTACCTGTGCCAACGAATTCATCTCGTGTCTAACGTTCTCGTATTCCTTGCTTTTCTCGCGAGTAGAATCCGACGTTTCTACTCGCCGAAGTCTTCGCTCGCTTCTTCGTCATCTAATTCGACGTGGCAAGGGAGAAATGAAGGTAGCGAGTGATTACGGGGATAAAGAGGAAGCGGCGCGAGCATCGATTGAGAGGACCCGAGAGCGCCGAGCACTCGGTGTACGTGGGAGAATAATTTGCCCCCGTGAAAATGTGGGGCGATACGGTACGGCTTCGTTATCCGGAGTGGGCCATGAAATTTTGTGACTTTTCTGAGCATGTGTCGCGCGTGTTAAACGAAATACGGTAATTATGAAACGTGTGAGAGTCATTTTAGAAATATGTATTCGGCGAAATAACGAAATTTCGTCGGGGGAAAGTAATTTTGAAAAATTTTCAAGCTTTTAATTGTGTCAGTGAAAAATGACATAAACGTTAATATTTTCGCATGGACAAAAAATGAAATCGAAATTTCGAATTATTAAGGAGAAAGACTTTCCTATAGATCATTTCATTCCGAGAACCTGAAGAGAAACTCGTTGAAAGTGCCCTACAATATAGACACGATATTGTAAGCGTATATATTTATTGTAGTTTGATAATGAAGAAACTCGCGATGCTAAGTACACTTGAAAAGTTGTACCGGTAATAAAGAGTATTAAATGAGAAGCAATATTCATAGCCGGATCATTTTGCCCCACTTTCGCCCAGGAGGCCGCCTGTAATGTTGAGTACAGGGAAATCGGCGCGGAGGGAAAAGCTCAGAGAGAGAGAGAAAGCGAGAGGGGATGAACGGTCCCCCGTCTGGCTGTGATCCGTCAACCGGAAACGACGCAATTTGCATGAGGAATCGAGGGAAACGCGAGAGCAGGATTTCGCGAAGGGAGCGTAAACAGCAAAGCCGCAAAAGCCATGGACCTGTGCGTGCCCCCTCTTCTCCCTTCTCCCTTCTCTCTCTCTCTCTCTCTCTGTAAATTACGATGAGTACTACGCGACAAGATATAGAGATCCATCGAATTCGATCGATGAAGCGTCAAATCGATAGCTGCAATATACCACGCTCCAAGTTCGTCCCCGTCGGGCTCTCGTTTTCAGTCGTTGATTTTCGTCCTCCTCATCCCCTTTCCCGGTGTCTCGTCGGTCTACGACAAAACGCTGATTCACCGCTGATAGACTCTTTTAGCCATTTCCCCGTTGGCAAATCCACGCCAACGTCTTTTCACTCGAGGCATGTTATCCCATCGTCTGATCTGTTCAACTTCTTCGTGGTTAAGTCGTTCGTCGAACGCTTATACACTCGGACGTATTTTCAATAAATAAAATTATCGATTCTTTCATCTAATGGTTTTTTGTTAATTAATTACAACGAGCTTACCTTTAAACCATCGCTGACTGACATTTCGTTGAATGGTCGTGTGTATTTTAATTTATTCTCAATAAATAATATCGTGTATAATATACGACTAATTTTTTTTTTTGTTTCATGAGAAAAAGGGGTTAAAAGATTTATCGAATTTATCTTTAAACCATCGCTGACTGACAGTTCGTTCGATGATCAGTTTTGGGCTAACCATATTGGGTTTCAGTAATTTTTTTTTTGTTTTCATTTCATTTGTTTTTTCTCGCAACCCATTCTCATACAATAGAAATTGGTTAGTTAGTGGGGTAAACTGGCGATCAATTGACCGTCAGTGGAGAGTATCGATATCCACGCTCACGTTCGGCTATAATAGCATCGATTGCGTCGTCGATTGGCGGCGAGGCAGGTGATGAAATTTCACAAAGGTAAAAACGAGCGACGGTAAAAGGCTGCGAGGATGTTGAATCGGCAATGGGTGCAGTTTTACTGGCTGCAGCGCGGCTATCGATATTGCTTATATTATTAATCAATGCCATTGCACATACAGTAAAGCGCATGGCTCACTGTTTCCACTTAACAGTATATTTTTTTTTTTTGTTTTTTCTTTTTCTTTCTTTTCCGTCCACGTACACATGCCCAAACTATCGAAACGTCGAACCGCTTGACGAGCACTCGATAAATTCATTGAATTATAACTTCGTGTCGATAAACGTTCGAGTATTCCTCGAGGATGGTTTTCCAATTTCGCATTGATTTCCTTTTCGTCTGGCGCGTCACGAGAGCCACGAATATATATCTCTCTCTCTCTCTCTCTCGTTTTTGTTATTTGCATTAATTTGTCGGTTCGAACGAAGGTAAACATTTCGGGAGGATTCGCTGTTTCTGGCGGGACCTTCTAATATTGGTTTTCGTGTCACCTCCGCGTCACCTATACCTTATCGTTTTCCTTAGCCGCGAGAGACGAAGACGACGACGACGACGATCCCTCGCCCAAGAATGCAAATATCTTTCGATAGATATAATATTTATACAAACCGAGTAATTTCACGAGGAAGGATGCTCCTCGCGGCCGGATTTTCCCTTTAGAGCAGCTTCTCCCTGGGCCCGGAGGAAAAAGAGCGATTGGCGACGAGAGAAGGATCACCGTGCGCCGCATTCGATTCTCCACGGATCGATGGACAGATCGATGATTTCGTTGGGCAAAGACCCAGCAGTTCGCCTGCTCGTCGCCGAGTCTCATCCCTCGTCGGGGACTGAGAAAAGTCGATTGACTCGTGGAGTTATTACGCCGTGCCGTGGCTACGAAGTCCGAGTACCGATGGCTTTTCCTTTGATCTCCATCTTTTTTTTTTTTTTTCTCTCACGCTCTTTCCGGAATTTTTCCCTCGTACCTCGCTCTTCCCTCTTCCTCGCCCACGCAATTCTCCCTCATCCCATCTCACCTTTCCGACGTACTTTGTCATACCCGAAGACCCCACCTGTGCGCGGTAGCAAAAGAAACGAGAAGAGAAAAGCAAAAAAGGAAGAAAAAAAAACACCGAATGGGAGTAAAGAAAAAGGGATAAGAAGTGAAATAAAGGAAATGGGAGAAAGGGCAAAACGGGGAGCCGGCTCGGGAAGAAAGATCTGACAAAGTTGATCTCATTGGTGCACCTGAAATAGGGTCGTGCATCGTGAAAAGAAAGTCCATGTGTGCCACATTGCTATCCCACCCCCCCACCCCCCACCCCCCGCATAAAGCTCCAACTTTCCCATATCCTTCTCCTCGCTGGCGCATCGCCGCGCGGCGCACGGTCTTCCGGAAAATAATATAGCAATCCGGTGGCAGCCCAGAGCACAAGGCAGAAAATATGAGAAGTCGTACATACGTATAGGGCGATACCACCCCCACCCCCTTTCCCTTTTCCCACTTTTCCTGAAAGATCTCACAGCGTGAGATGTGTACAACACTCACAAAGCGCACTATCTGCCACTGCGCTTACAGTCTGACCCCGCATAATTCGAAATTCCTCATGCTTAAGTTAACTCGGGGTTGAAAGGCTGCGTGACAATTTAATAATTCATGTTCAACCGCTTCGCACGTGCACCTTCAACCCTTCGACTTCCGGTTAAGCTCGTTTTGGAATTGAAGCACACGAGAGACACATCGCTTCCGGTTGAATCACGCGAAGTTAGACTGTACCGTTATCCCAACGCGGGAAATGTACATAGCGCACCCACCGACACTTTCCCAACCGACTCCCGGTACATACATCTCAGTCACTCAAGGATGCATAGAATTTTTCTATTGGACGCTCTGTTGGCCACATGCGATATGTACTTTTGATACTACTTCGAGTTCTCGTATATCGGGCCACTTTTTTTCCGGAGTGAACTATCACTTGTGTTAAGCTCGTTCGATGAGTTGCCGATACTTCTGGAGCTTTCGGGGGAGGGCGGTGCTTTGAACGATTTTTTGACGGGGCTAGTAGTGACAAGTTACTTTTTTCTTTCTTTCGGAATATCGTATGATATATACTTGATGTGGATTTTCGGTATAACTTCAGGAATTATGAAAATACTGAGATTTGAACGATAAAAGTTGCGATAACCGATTAACTTGATTAATTAAAATAACGACAGGTACTTAATTCGTCGAAAATAATACAAATTTGTTGGGTACAAATGTAAATATCATTGCTTAGGATAGAATTTACAGACCCTAGTTTGAATTTAAGTTGCGGATGAACCATATCACGTGAATTATGATTTTAAGTACGTACTTCAAATTTAAACTCGGGGCTATAAATTGGTGTTTAAATGGGGCAAATGGGGGTTGTATGTAAAATGAAGGTTCGTTAAATCGAGGTCATAGTGCGGAGTGTAATAACACAAGTGTTTGATCTTTGGGGGATGCGAAGCGTATGCAGGGTGACTTTTACTGCACCCTTCGCGGAATATTAATAAATATACCGAAGGGAAGGTATGAGATGAAAAATGGAGGGGGGCGGGGGGGCGTGGGCGGTAAGACGATAAAATATGAGAAAAGTGTACGTCTCGACAAAATCTCTCTCTCTCTCTTTTTCTCTCGTTTCGAGCCACTCGAGGATGCATAGAATCTTTCACTTTGAAATGCATGCATGGAAGCTCTGACTCCGCTGGAGCTTTTGCTTCTGTGATATGAGATATCATAAGACGCTTTCTTCCACCGGTATCCAAGAGTTTTACTCCGTTTGACATTGAATCCAATCGGCTGTGGCGCTATTCGGGACGTGGTTTTCTTTCGATGCTTCGGTTATCATATTTTTTTTTTTTTTTTTAATAATTCGTCAAAAATGATACAAAGCATTTTTGCCACTGTTTCGGGGGTTTCCGGACGTTGCGCAGGTTCTGCTCCGAAATCCTTTATGTAAAAGCTCCGGTCGACAAGAGCCACACGAGCTTCCCCGGCGGAGAGGCGAGCTTTTCGCATCTTCCGCTTCAGGAATTATAAAACACGTGTAACTTTCGTGAAATTTATAAACTGGATGTTCATCGCATCGACCGCAATGGTTTACGCTCGAATTCACTCGCCGACGAAATAAAAATCGCTGGTCTGTTTTGTGCGACAATTTTTTTTTTTTTTTTAATCAATTGGCTTGAGATTTATACGGATTAAAAGTATCGCGAAAATCGAGTAAAGCGATGGACCAAATGTGAGCAGCTGCATATTTGCGGTGCGCTGTTGCGTTTATCCAATTATTTGTTTTTAACCCACCGACTAATTGAACATCATAATTAGTTTATTCTTTACCGGAAAACCCGTGTAATTTAGTAAAATAAAAATTAATCGATTGTTTAAATCGTAATTCCCGCGATTTACCTTCCAATTAATTTTTCTCAACCCCCTAAAAAAAAAAAAAAAATTCAAAATACTCGTGATATCCGGGCGTTTGGAAAATCACCAATTTACCGAAAGTGACAGGTTGTAATTATAAAAAATGTTGTAGAAAATCGTTGTTTTTCTATTCCCGTCCGCAATTTCATACAGGAAAATTTGAACGACAGCGTCCAAAAAAAAAAAAAAGAGGGTGAACAACAACAACAATAGAAGCGTCGCTGCGAAACCGGAAACAAGGGAGAACAAAAATGACGACACTCAGCGCGTCAAGGCCATATCGAGTTATTTAATTGTCATTAAGCTTAACGAATATCGATCGCTCCTCCCCCTCCCCGAAATCCCAACTTTCCCGCTTTCCCACTGAAAACTCCTTCGAGAATCACCATTCCGCCAGTTGGAGTTGAGTGCTAAAACGAAATCCACGACAACTCCATTACACTCCTTCCGTGAAAGACTCGGGGATTTCGCGAGAGCTACGAAATATAATTATCGCAATTACGATATCTTAATGATGAATTCAGGATCCTCGGGAGAAGGTTAAAAAGCGGAAGGTGTCCGGAGGAAAAGTCGCTCGAAACAGCGACGAAGCGAAAGAGAAGAAGGAAAAAGGTAAAAGACAAACCTTGAAAAAAAAAAAAAAGAAAAAAAAAAAGAGGAATCTTCCCGACGAATTCCATTGAAGCGAGAGGAAAAAAGGATCCCAGGATCGTAAACGTTTTCTCTCTCTCTTTCCCTCGGCAAGGAAAAACGAGTCAAGCGTCAGGAGAGTCCTCTCCGGGTGTGTTCGTCGTCGGGGAACAATTTATCCTCGTCAGCAGTAGTCCTGGCAGCGTGGCGAGGATTCCTGGGTGCTTCCTCGTTCCGAAGCTGTTCGGAGCTTCAGCCGGATGTCTCTCCGGTACAAAGCGGTCCGTTCCGGTGGCGTTGCTCGGTTCTCCACGTCCTCGTCGGGCCCTCCCGTCGTCGGGCCAGTTCGTGGGTGCTTTATGGCCGGAAGTGAAGTTGTCACATCGGGAATTCTAATGTCGCGATGAGGGAGGTCGTCGTCGTCGTCGTCGTCGTCGTCGTCGTCGTCATCGTGGTGGTCTCCTGTCGCTCGGCATGACGTTCTCCCTCGTCGGTAACCCCGAAGCCGGGAGGGCGGTGGGCGCGCAGCCCTTCGAGAATAGCGGCGTGTTATCGATACCTGTTGCTCTCTCTTCGGGTTCCCTTAATCTCTTTATCAAGAGGCGAACGAGGCGAAGCTCAAAGCCGCAACGCCAAGGTGGAAACGGTGGAATCACCGACTACCGATTCTCTCATCCATATATACATGCATGCTGCAAGTCTAACGGAGTAGAGCGACGGATCCAGTCCAGAATTCGGAATAACGTAGCTGTGACTGGTGCACGTCTGTTACAACCACCGACATTGGCATCAACGGTGCGAGGTAATAGTGGCAGAGCCGGGGATGGCAGAAGCAGAAGGCTCGAGAGGGTTTGACTCTCATCCCTGAGGAGAGAGAGAGTGCACCCCTTTACCGGAAGAGAGCTCTCACCGCTGTCGAACGAGAAAGCGAGAGAGAGAGAGAGAGGGAGGAAGGGGGAGGATCGATGCACCCCATGCACTATTCGCGTATCTCATGCATTTTCAATCCACGTTTAGTGCCTTCGGCCGTAAGTTAGCCAGGAGTGACTCTCGCGAGGCGTGCTGCATTGCGACTAAGCCTCTTGCCCGCGCGCGCGCTCCATTCGCGAATCCTCTCCATACCAATGCCTTCACCTATATCTCTTTATTTCCCCTCTTCCTCGGTACCTCCCCCCCCCCCCCCCTCTTTCTCTCTATTTGGTAGTTGGTTGTCCACGTGCCACTGGATGTAGACGCTACACTATGGTCCATATACTCTCTCTCTCTCTCTTATTCTTTCTGGCTTTCTTCTTATATATATATATATATATACAGTCACAATCTTGCTTTCTCTCTCTTCCTCTTTCACGCGCAGCATCCGAACGAACGCTCCTCCTCAACATACACTTGGTATCCTCTTCTATTTCCTCCCGGCGGGGGATTGTCTCGACAATCGTTCGTCCCTCTCATTCCCGGCCAATTGGCTGGGACACAGTGGAGCTTTTCTCTTTGTCTTTCGATTCTGCGGTTCGCAGGACTGCGGCTGCTTACAATTTTCGGTGCACACCGATGCACCTAGTAAATCGAGAGAGAGAGAGAGAGAGGAAGGAGGGAGGGAGGGACGTGCCGGTGGAAAAGCACTGGCGGCAGAAGCCGGCAGAAGCTCTCGGACCGATGTCCGGACCACCGCGAGGACCACCGGCAGCGGCGTACAGTGAGCTTGCGATCGATCGACGAAAAGGCAGGCTCTCTGATAATGGCGTTGGCGAAACGATGGCAGGTAAAAGGGGATGAGCTCGTATCCCGAGATAGTATTCCTGTTGATAGTACCATTGGTTTGTACGTGGTGAACGTCGGGATATGCCCGCGGAATTCATTAATTCATTAATAATCACGTTCCTTGATGAGGTACCTATCTCCGGTTCGCTCACTTGCCGCTAAACGAGCGTTCGACTATTCGATTATCACGTGTGTGCACAGTACATTACATAATATTATACATACGCGTCTATATCTATGTACCCGAGAATCCCCCCCCCCCCTATCTCCTCTTTCGTTACGGTCATACTCGTGGTTTAACACATAACCTTGGTCCACATACGTATATACATACTATACACACATTCAATATATGTTCGTACATATCAAATGCACCGAGTCTCTCGTCTATTTCAATCAAACATCGGGCTACACAAAATCCAAAAGCTTTACAATCAATCACCCCGAATAATCAATAACAATTATTTTTAAATAAAGAGGCGTACGAGGCTCGTAATCGAATTAGCGATAGCCCGTCGATCGATCAATAAACATGGGTACCGGAGTGGGCGGATTAATTCACCTAATAAATTGCTCGTATATGGGACATTTAATATGATTATGCACAGAGATGCAATTATATCAAAGACCACTTTGACGTTACGCATAGCGCGGCTGTGTTTGCACATACACTCCGTTCTCTCTCTCTCTTGCACTATCCCTCTTCCTCTTCCTCTTCAGGGAAAGCAATTCGACCATAAATCCGTCGAGCCCCAACGATGCTCCACGATAGCAACTTGCCGCGTGCCTATATATCCACTATCTGCGTAAAGCGTACACGCGGACTGATGTATAACGCTAACATAACGTAATACATATACACCCATTGCATATATATACATATGTATATATATATGCGGGGGAGTCGTGTGACTTGGAGAAGTGCATTGCACTGCGCTATCTATCTCTTGAAGCACCCACCCACAATCACCAGTGGCAATAGCCGGTGGTCACTGAGCACCAGTGTGCATAATGCGGGGGTGCGTTGCTCTCTCGGTACTTTGTACGATTTCGAGGTGGCTCTGAATATCGTCGTGGCGCTGGTCTCTCTGCAACTGCTCTCCCACCTGGACGTCATTCTAATCGGTCGTCGGGGTGCCACTGTTCTCGCTGTTCCCTCTCTCTCTCTTCTCTCTTCTCTCATCTTCGGGATGCTGTGTGTGTATGTGTGTGTGTGTGTGCGTAGAGATTGGTGGATGTATGGATGTATGGATGTATGTACGTACAGGGCGAAGCGATCGCACCATAGGGCACACACCGGTAATGATAATCGTTGTTCCGTGGAGAATTCGATATCGATTACCGATTACGCGCGATGGCCCGATTCGTATGAGGCACGGAGTTAACTGATGAGAGAGAGAGAGAGAGAGAGAGAGAGGGAGGAGGTCACACCACAAGCATCATCGGGTCCAGCATAGGACGCACAGCGAACGGGTAAGCATGCCAAAGGGCCATTTCTACTCGAGCTACATCTCCCATATGGGCTACGGACAATCGGCTGTATCGTATGGATTTCGAATTGGCGAATGGGAATGCGGATGAGCTAATGGATATCGCGTATATTGCTGCGGGTTGGAGATTCTTCCGGTTGCCGAAGAGATTGTTTTGAATTTCTTGGAGCGATTTGGAATATGTAATGCCTAATTTTCTTGAAAATTATAATAAAGTCACGTGTCGCAGTTGAAATATTCCTGATATTGTCACCGAATTAAAATAAATTAAAATAAAGCTCATTAATGCAGTTTCCATTATCCGGAATTTTTTTTTTACCAATAAATAAATTCAACGCCTAATTTCTTTAAAAATAATTAAGTATCTTGTTCAGTAAATATCTTAGGTATACGCGGTAAAATTTTTCTGAGATCGTCCCACCGAATGTCCGAAAGGCCCCGACCCGTCGGCGTCGAAAGGCCTTATTTAATTCCGAAGATATTAAAATAAAGCTAAATAATGCAGTTTCCATTCTCCGGAATTTTTTATTTTTTTACCAATAAATAAATTCAACGCCCAATTTCTTTGAAAATAATTAAGTCTCTTGTCCAGTAAATATCTTAGGTACACGCGGTAAAATTTGTCTGAGATCGTCGCACCGAATGTCCGAAAGGCCCCGACCCGTCGGCGTTGAAAGGCCTTATTTAATTCCAAAGATATTAAAATAAAGCTAATTAATGCAGTTTCCATTATCCGGATTTTTTTTTTTATAAACAAATTTAACGCCCAATTTCTTTGAAAATAATTAAGTCTCTTGTCCAGTAAATATCTTAGGTACACGCGGTAAAATTTGTCTGAGATCGTCGCACCGAATGTCCGAAAGGCCCCGACCCGTCGGCGTCGAAAGGCCTTATTTAATTCCGAAGATATTAAAATGAAGCTAATTAATGCAGTTTCCATTCTCCGGCACTTAAACTCGGCGCGTCCTTTGTGCAAAGAAATGACCGTTATTTCGCCGAGTGGCGGGGACCCGGGGCTCGAGTGTATGCACCGCAGAGAATATTTGACTACACCGAGCGTATATAAGCTCATAGGCGGGAGGCCAGAGTTCGCTCTGGTGCAAACCGCCACCGCCGAGCGTTCGCCCCCACCCCCACCCCCCATACATGTATATTACGTATAAATGCGCTCACGCCCACGCTAAGCCAGGAAAGAGAGCCGCCGCCGCCGCCGCCGCCGCCGCTGCTGCTGCGAGAGACCACGAGCCTAAAAAACCGCGTAAATGCTACGCTCTCTCGCGAGCGCACGTTGCGGTGCAAAACCGAGCGGGCGATCTCTCGCTCGGCGCGTCTGTGGTTCTCCAACACCAACCCAACGCTTAGCCCACGTGGGTTCACGGCTCCTCATCTATATATGTATATCTATGTATGTATGTATGTGTGTGCGGGGGCGGACAGAGACGCGTTACCGTATTACGGATACATAGACACAAACGTGCATTATGCTCGAAGCTTAATTACCGCATTTAAACACGTATTTTGCTGCTATTCCAAAAGCCGATGGTTTCACTCCCTCGCCCATATGTGGATTTCACTCCCCCCCCCCCCCCTCTCTCTCTCTCTCTCTCTCTTTTACCTCGTGGAGAAATATAAACACACGTGCGTATCAGTCGAGGAGAATGATACGGGAAAGTAGAGGGGGGCGTGGGAGGCTTGGAAAATCCGACGTGAATCCTCACTCCGAATGTCCTATCTATCGCATTCGTCACCGTCACATCTCGGGTCATTCATTCCACACCACTTTCCGTGTCTCTCTCTCTCTCTCTCTCTCTCTCTCACTCTGGGGTAATGAGTATCGTTCCCAGTGAATTTAACCCCGTGACAGTCACGGCCCAGCCCGTCACCCACCCAACGTAGATTACGCGAAATTGGCCCGGATATACCATCGTCGCCCGCTGTTTGCTATTATCGAATGCCTCGACACTCCTGATTTCGTATTTGCGATTGATTCCCGACCGCAGCTCCATGATTTCATTCACCCGGCATACTTTCCCGCTCGATGTAACGACCCTCTCGGCTATTCTCGTTATTTCGGTGATTGTAATATCAGCCGGATTGACGGACAGCCCAATTGGTACCGCGAACGATATTCCTCGACGATCGGTGTCAATGACAATATCATTCGTGTAATTAGCCGAGTTTTATTTCGGGTTAACAATCAAATTTCCCGGGCCTCGGATCAATGGAGTTCGGATAATTAATCAATGAGCTTTTATAACTTCCACGGAGATGCTTCGGGCTTTATTCTGTAACTGATCAAGGTTCACAATGTGCAAATATTTACTGGGCTATTAATTTTTCGCTTGTGGATTGAATTGAAGGTTGGATGGATTTTTTTTTTTTTTTTTTTTCGTTGTCTCTAATTGCAAGTGTGTCTTCTGTACCCAAAATTGTGATAATAAATGACAGATAAAATGTTATTTATCCATAGAAACCAATGTTCGTTAACTGGTGTTATTTCTCAAAAACTAGAAATTTGGGGTTTTTGTTATACTTCGAAAATATTTATTTATAGACAATAAAATGTATCTGTCAAATTTATAGGCTCGTATAAAAATATCATTCGGTCATAAAAGCTTCAATGTCTCCAAAATGTTGGGTCGTTATCCACCGAAAGCCGCGCGATTATCGGATTACATTCCTTCTTACAATTTTTTTTTTTTTTAATCCCTCAATGGAAACACAAACGCGTTGATCAAACGATTTAAATGCTTTTATAATGTCCCCGGAGATGCTTCGGGCTTTATTCTGTAACTGACCAAGGTTCACAATGTGCAAATATTTACTGGGCAATTAAATTTTCGTTTGTGGATTGAATTGAAGGTTGGATGGATTTTTTTTTTTCGTTGTCTCTAATTGCAAGTATGTTTTCTGTGCCCAAAATCGTCATAATAAAAGCCAGATAAAATTTTATTTATCCATAAAAACCAACTTCCCAATTCACGTTCGTTATTTCGTGTTATTTCTGAAAAACTAAAAATTCTGGCTTTTTTATTATACGCCGAAAAAAAAAATTATTTATCCCCGATAAAGTGTATCAGTGAAATTTACAGGCTCGTATAAAAATATCACTCGGTCATAAAATCTCCGGTGTCTCCGAACTGTCGTGTCGTTAGCGACCGAAAACCGCGCGTTTATCGGATTACATTTCTTCTTACAAATTTTTTCTTCCTCTTTATCTCCCGGCCGAGACACAAACGCGTTGATCAAACGATTTAAATGCCTCTTTCCACGCGAGTACACTCAGAGATAAGCGGTGTAAAGATGAACAATCGCACTCGTGGCGGGACCACGAAGAGAGCCACGAATCATTCTTAACATAGATTGTGAAGTGGCGCAATCGTCCAATTGCCACAATTGAGTGCGGTGGATTAAATCGGAAAGTGAACGAGGTACGAGGGAGAAAGAGAAAGAGAGAGAGAGAGAGAGAGAGAGCCATAGAGAAGTACCTAGGAGGACCGTACACTCGAACGATGCTCGGACTAATGACGGATATAAATTGCTATAGAAGCGCTTAAAGGGATACAGGATAAGGGGGAGGGGGAGGTGGGGATAGGGATTCAGATATCGATTCTCAATTACGCGTACAGTGCATATCTGTATTCCCTCTGTGTACAGTTGCCTCCCGATCTTTTCTCTCCCTCGGAAATTCTCCACTCCACCACCCCCACCCTCCCCAACCCCCTCCCCCTTCCCGTTAGAGTTACAGTGCAAATATTCAAATACCGACCGCACAACCGGCACCGCTGCTCGCCAAACGGATCGAGTTATTGTAGCAGCACATACAGAGAGACAGATAGAGAGAGAGAGAGAGAGAGAGCGGCAGCGGAGAGTTCCAGTTGGAGTACAGTAGAAACGCTCGCGAGCTTCATTTGCAAAGCAGTTCGTATAGCGCAACTGTAGAGTTGTAATACGTATGTATGTCGGCGGGCGGAAGGGGGTCGGGGTGGGTTGAGGGGGGCAAAGGGGTTCGGGGTGTCCACTTTACCCTCTACATCCACAATCGCCGGTAGGACATACGCGTTATGGGTGAAATTATTGCGAAATTTACATCGGCCACCCGTCAAACCCTTTAGCCGCAGTGCCACGAGCAGAGTGTCTACCAATGTCCGTATAAATTCACGAGCTCCGGGTAAAACCAACGATATCACTATGTATAGGGCAGAGATTTGGATATCGATCTCCACAGTTCACGCGATTATCGTCCGTCAGTTTGATGCTCCATGGGCAAAGCTCATTTAAATATCAACAAGGTATTACGATGACTGTAAATTCCGTTTTGACGACCCACCCCCCACCCCCCTCACCCGGCACTCTCTCCCCGGAATAGCGCGCACCGCATAATCGGTAAAAAGCACCGTAATTATTTATCATCACCAATGCTATGGGATGTAACGTTATCGTTACGTCAAATAAACCGAAAACCGCGCGAATGTTACGCGTTTTAGCGTTAAGAGATCGAGTCGTTTGTCGGGGGCGGGGAGGGGGAGGAAGCGGGGGGCGCAATCATTATCGCGGATGGTAGTTCGTAGTGATAATAGATAATGACAACCGCTGAGTACACGAATTTGTGTAAACAATGGGGTTATTGGGTATGGGGATGAGGGGACGGGATTGTGTTGCGACGAAAGCTTTCGAGTCAATCGCGGTTCGGAAAATTTGGATATCGACGATAAGCGTTTACGTTGGTTTGCCCATTATGGATGGGCAGTTTCGTCTCGGTGAATTTTCTCGTGGAATCGCGGATCGTCGGCAGGAACAACAACGAATTTCGTGGTCGCTAAATGGTCCAACAACAACGACGGGTACCGAGCAGATATTATTGTATGCACGAGACCGGTACACGTTTGCCTGGGTTATACTCTTGCCCATCCATGGGCCACACCGTCGCACATCGCTGCTTGACAGCTCGACGCGTGACAGTGGCTATCGGGAAAATAGTGACGGTCATAAATCATAGGCCACGGCATAATAGCGAGAAATCTCTATATCTCACTCACCCGATATCGATCCCCAACCCAATTACAAAGCCCATCTCGTGCTCTACATGGAGACCTCGGTTAGTTGCACTGAGAAAATAGGGGTGAGATGCTGGTAACTGAATTTGGCTTGAGTCGAGTCGATTCTGGTGAGTCAAAGTTCATTGTCATTTCGGGAGGGGGAGGGAATTTTTTTTTCTCTGCATATGCAATGTAAAAATGTAATGTAATATTCGGCGTAATAAAATGACAATCTTCAGTTATCAGCTTATATCAGAGTCTATTCATTGGACGTCTTTATATAGAGGTTTCGTTCCAATTACGCATAATAGACTTACTTCGTAAATAATCCGACTTAACAGTCGTAACGACATTACATATTTTCATAGTATCAGTTATTCCGTTCTAGTTTTCTGGTTTCCTGGGCACTTGAGATTTCACTAATGAGCCAGACCGACTTTACCAGCTCTTATTTTATTCGCAGGTACGTTTTACCTATCCTCAGCATTACAATCTCCTTTTGAAGTTCCGTCCTTATTTTAATTGGATGATTTCTCTCGTATTTATCTCGTTTACGGATTAAACGGCATTCCAATTTACTTGAATTGCACGAAACATTTTCGTTTTAATTTGACTTTACACCCAAATCAAAATCCCCATGAAAATCACGATCCCATGTAACCACACAAGCCAAATTACTTCAACCCTATCCCCTTACCTCAGATTTCCACCCCCTAAATTCGCCTCATTACCTTCCCTTTTTGCCCAACCCCATTGACTAAAAAAAAAAAAAATTTCTTCTGAGTTACGTATAACTACTGATACGACATATGACCCACAATCCCATGAAACCACACAACTCAAATTATTTCAACCGCCCCAAGTACTCAACCCTATCCTCTTACCTCAGATTTCCACCCGCTAAATTCGCCCCATTACCTTTCCTTTCCTCCCAACCCCGTTAACCAAAAAAAAAAAAAAATACCCCTACTCTTCAGGGTACAACAACCGATACCTGTGTTTACGCTGCAGGAGAACTCACCCTTCAACCCCAACGTTATGCAAGCTCATACCTCGGAGCCCACCCTCCTCCGCCCCCGCCTCGGTCATCACCGCGAGGGAACATATATTCCCGGTGAGCGTGCACATACTACATACCAACAACGAATTCCGTTGGTGGAAATAGCTAAGCGGCTATCCATTACGCGAAGTACATTATTCACTTAACACCAACGGCACACAGAGAAATTTGCTTGCGGGGGTGGGAGGCGGGGGGTGGGAATCAGTGACAGAAGCTCACGGGGATGGTAGCTCGACGTTCGATGATAATGGTATTGGTGGAAAATTGTTGGGGGATTAACTTCGTTCTCGCGAACGAGAGCCTGTATACTCATATACGGAATAAACTACGCGCATTCAAATATGTATCGTATGAACGGATAGAGAGGGGCATATATGTATATATGTAGTAGCCTATTATTTCCCTCGTCTGCCGCTATGCAACCCTCCCGCGGTGTACCCTCGAGGACCATCAATTACGCAAATTAATAATTATATATATTATTCCGTCTGAAACAAACCCCCGCGCGACTCCGATGGTCCACCTCCACCACGCGCTTCCCGACCCGTGCATGCCTAATGGAATTGCCGCAAAATGCACGTAACAAGGGAGCTTTGTGCTTCGTGACCGGACGTACCACCGACGGTTTTACCTGTTTGCCCCACATAATCAAGACGTTTTCAGGTCGCGGTTTAATAAAATACCCTCCCCTCCGACGTGCGGACGTCAAAGACGGAGCTTTTTGAGGAAAAGCTTTTTTGCTGAGTGAAAGCTCGAGATAGGGAGTGAAAGCTCTCTTCCGGGTGAAATCGAAGGGTTTTTCTTCTTGCGGCCTGGATAAATCATTCCGTCGATTGGATGCGAGGTAATCAGATTTATGAGCTTTTCTGTCTCTGCGATCGAAACAGCGATTGGCTGAAAAACAGCGGATTTCGTAATTATCGCCTGGATTCGGACACTCGTTATTTTTTGAAAAATACATTCACAGACTTAATTTTCACATGATTATTTTTCTAAAAAATCATCAATCAGACCACCGCAAACCGGAAGTGTCGTTGCACTGACAAGAAATTAATGTACCGGTGTGTGTGTGTGTGTGTGTTCCAGACGCAGTTAAAATCCGCGTCCTCCCATTTTCTCAGGGAAGACGATAAACGTCGGAGTATCAGCGAGAAATATTAAAATATATAAAATCAGAAAACGTCGTTAAAATGTTTGACGATCAGTCGTAAAAGAAATAGAGCGTTCGATTGTGCGGTGGTGCATAAAAATAACCCGAATAGTCCGCCCTCGGGTTATATCAATTTCCGAATTTTCCGTGCGGTTTCAGCGGAGCATTTAAGTCGTACCATATCCTTTTATCGATATCGAGTTTCGGAACCGAAGACCGGCAGCCGGGTGTACGTGTATGGAACCCGGAAGAAAGAGAGAAACGAGCCGTGCGGATATTGCGACGAGAGGACCGGGCGCACTGAGTCCCGCCGCTGAGCTTGACAAAAGGCGAGAGCCGATAAGTTACAAACGAGCCGCGGTAACGCCTAATTGCACGTACAATAGGCACGAACGTACATCATCCCGCTGCGACGGCGGGAGGCGACTGGCCGTGGGGGAGTAAGTACTTTATCGGATTCGAACACGTACACCTATTTCACCGAGGGCCAAGCAACGCTGAGAGCGGAGCTAATCGCCCCGCGGATTCTGACAGTCACGAGCCGAGCGTGTGAGCCAATGTCCCACTGCACTGTGCCAATGCCTTGAGCGTGTAATGACAATTGTTGCTCCCTCTCCCGAGAATTCGCTATCGATTACCGATTATGCGTGACTAAACGCTCCGCGACTTCCATTGGACACGCTCCGTCCGAAGCGGATATCCGGGCTGACTGTGTTTTGTTATGAGATAAATTGTTTATTTGAAATTTTGCGGAATATTGAAAATTTTTGCTTTATTTTTTGGGGGGGCGAGAATGGAGGTAAAAGAGAAAATTGATTTTGTGACTTTTTGTTGTTGTTGTTGTAGAATGGCCTAGCAATTTATTTCGAAATGACGAGTTTTCTATGTCGATCTAAAAATATAGATATATTTTCTTCGGGGGTGTTTTTTTTTTTTATTTATTTTACCTTATTTTCTCAACTGCAGTATAGCTATAATTATGCATTACACCGGTTAAAGCGGAACTTCCGCTCACTCCGAGCTGACCTTCCGTTTTTTCCAATAATGGTTCAAGCGGATGTTCCGCTGGAAGCGGGACGAAAATCCGTCTCGAGGAAACTACTATTTTTCCAGAAACGATTCACGGATTTCTGCACAATTTTTTACACGCATTTACTCCAAACGATTTTCCTCGAACTCGCATTGAACGGGACACCGAATTATGATTACAAAGATTACTCACGAAAAGCTGCGAACAATATCCCCGATAATTAAAGTCACTTTTCCATAAATCCGAATTTTCAGTACCCAGCATCTCTTTGGTCCAGATTAATCTCCAGTTCTTCCAGATTTCCCTCCAAATATTTACAACCCTTTATTGACTCTCCACCCACAACTCCTCCTCAAAAAACTCCACATTCAATTACATTTTTACCGGAAAAAAGAAAAAACAAAAAAAAATTATGCACTTTTCAGTTGATAAAGGAGATGAAAAAAAGAAAAAAAAAAATTGTCGAGACGGTCGACGGTACGTGACTTGGACTGGATACTTTATAGCCGGACTTTGCCTAATCCTCGTGAAGGGAGAGGCGAGGAGCGGCGGAGCGACCGCGGGACAGAAGAAAATAGTGGGTGGGTTGTGTATGTATATTCGAGCGGCGAGTTTCGTTACCGTACTCGCTTAGCGGCTTTTCCACGCGCGCGCGCCCGTCGAGAGGGAGACTCACGCGCGAGTGGAGCACGCCCGAGCGAGAGTGAGTAAGGCGAGAGCTAAAAAAAAGGCAACAAAAACGTGAAAAACGAAAAAAGTAAACGAGCTGCAAACCCATCCGGGGCTCCGACGTTTACGAGAACAACGTGGAGGAGGCCGAGCCGCATGGCGATGGAATGGAAAGCTAGGAGAGACTCCGTACCGGAGAATGTACCTGTATATATCGTGTGCCTAGACAGTAATGTCCCTTAAGCATGCAACGAAAGTATATAAATAAGGTTTACCCTTTTTCTTTTTTTTTCGTCCTCTCGCTCTCTCGTTTCGGGACTTTCTCTTCATCCTCCGCATTCTGGTCATCATCCTCTCTCTTTTCGGACGAGAGAGGATTTTTTTTTTTTTTTAATGTGCCGTTCTGTAGTTACCAAGTGAAAAAACGAAGGATTTGCAACAACAATAATAATAATGATAATAATGGCGAAGGAAAAAACATTTGGACGGTTCGTGCCAATTTTTAACTCGAAAAATACACGGCACTCGCTCGCTTGAATTGCTTTAACCCAATTAAAAATAATGTTACACTTTTTCATCGCTGATGAATGACTCCCACGCTGATATCACCGTCGCTGCGCGGCGATGAATGAGACACGGATTTTTCCGCGTTATGAGGATTCGCGAAATGTGAGGTGAATATTTGAAAAGCACTGGTGACTGTAATAATGGGCGCTGTTGTTAATGTAATGCAGCTTTTCATTCAATTGATACTTTGCAAGGTGCCCCGACGACTTTTCACATATTTTCATACTTTTTCGTAAGGCGCCGGGAATAAAGTGGACATTAGGGTGGATTAAGTTAGTTGAATAAAGAAGGTTGACCCTTTTTGTTCATCAGCTTGTTTACAGAAAGCTGGAAAGCTCGAAAAGATGTGGAATTGCATATAGGACTTTTTGGCACCTTTGGAAAATCACTCATTAATTTTTTCAAGCCCTTTCGGAAAATTCTATAATTGGGAATATATTAGGGAAAATTAATGGAACACTATAACGACCCTTAATAATATTTTATCAGCACTTATGTCATTACATTAATTTTGTTGTTCTTCTTCAAGGTAAGTTCTCCGTGGCATTATTTCTGTAGCTGAAGTCAACGGTAGATTGATGACGAAATAAAGCTTGCAGCTTCGAATTACGAGCCAGGACATCTCGAAAGTTGGACAATGAATAACGGAAACAACGTAACATCCGAGATTGCAGTGAAGCTGTTAATTAATTGGTGGTTAAATGACCCTTCACTCTGAAATTCTGAATTAACGAGGGTACAAAATATATATATATATATATATATATAATATCGCCATCAATTTTTTATCAACAGAAAATACGCGACGTTGAGAGAGAGACTAATATTAGTTCTCCTCTTCAGCATCCCCATGCCCGAAGCCTGAAGAGCCCGGGCGCATTCTACCTGCTTTTATCAGAATATACGACTGTCCATAAGAATGTCAAGATCACGAAACAAGCTGACAATATCGCTGCTCCTTTTGCCCCCCTCCTCGTCCTCGTCCCGTCTCCGATATCAACTCGACGACGACGACGACGACGACGACGACATCCACGACCCTTTGTTCTCCAGCACAAACACCTGCAAAGGAATCTCTTCTGCCCTCGAGCGCCACCTGTTTCCGTTATACGTATACAATATCCGTTTATCCGAATCGCGAAAAGATGAAGTGGGGATAAAACGAAAACAAACAAAAAAAAGAAAGGAAAATCAGTTCACCAGAGGAAAATAAACTGAAATACACCCGGAGTTGCAAAGTACCGCAATCCTCACCCCCTCTCCCGGCTAATCCAATATAAATTGCCAGTGTAATAACTATTATAATGAAATCTCGCTTTTCGGATGTAAGTATATACCTTCACCCATCCCTTGTGGGTATAGATAGCGAGTGGAGGCGATCCCGAAATGCCAGGGTTCTTCCAGCCCTCTCCAACCCTCCCCCCCCTCTCTCTCTCTCTCTCTGTACTTATTTTCCTAATCGAAATTCACCGTGTCACGTACGTGATCGGAATGCCCGAATTCCGTTGTATAATTTGCCGACGCGGGATCCCGATGGGAAAATCTTTACGCGTTTCTCTGTCGAGGCGTTGGACTAGGCGTCGGGAGGAGGAGGAGAAGGAGAAGGGCGAAGAGCTTGCGAGGGTAGTGAATGCGAGGGAGAGGCCAATGGTCCAGAGAGAAAGAGAGAGAGAGAGGGGGAGGGTGGAAGTGCCGAGGGTGTAGGTGGCTGTTCGACTGAGAGAAGTGGGAGGGGGTGGGTAGCCACTGTGGAACGCAACGCGAAGCGGAGGAGCCGGTATATAGCGTTCCGCGCGGGGTTTCGGATTTCCGATCGAGCCGGGGCAACCGAAAGCGGGACGAGGTGTCGCGATAGCTACAGGTACGTGCGGCGGTTCTCACCAGCAACCCGCCGACCCACCAGTCAGCGAGATACAAGGGTGGGGAGGGAGGGATGCGAGAGAGAGGGATGCGAACGAAGTGAGGGTGGTTGACAGGGCGCGCAACCCCCTGAGCCCGTAACGACGGAACAATGTGGGTGAAACGCAACGGGGCAGATCGCCCGGACGACGTCAGCTACAACGGCGTGGGGGTGTACGAAACGCGGGGCAACATGGCACAGTTTATAACTCTGCAAATATTGAATTGCACTCGCGTTCGATCAAAGTTTTTTTTTCTTTTTTTCTTTCCTATATTCACTTTGTTGACTATTAAGGAGAAAATATTTGATTGGCCCTGACGAAAATCCCCGGAGGCGATTAAGGGGATATCGATTTTCAAGCGGAATATTTAAAAGCGAAGGAGAGGGGGGCGGGGGCCAATTTTTTGCACAATGTGCGCGGTTAATTGAGTGCGGAAAATAATACAGATGGATATTAAAAATTGTTTCATTATTACACAATATTACCGACAAAATTGTCACTCGCGTATTTTCATGGATACTTTTGGAAATTTTGCGAATCAATGGCAATTAAATTTCATGGGTTTACCGTTAATTCAATTAAATTGCCATTCGTGCTTGATTAAACTCATTATTCCGCGGTTATAAATCAGACGATAATTTTCGTAATTTTGTAAATTACAACGACTTGGCACAAAAGGAAAGGAGGATTAAGAAAAACATTCGAGGGCAACAATGCGATGCTACGGGAAATAAAAAAGTTCGACCAAACACTTTTATCGCTTCTACCATCCGAAGCTACGGAGCATCGGGTCTATAAATTTGATTTATACACTCGTATAAATCAAACAATGAGACGTAGACGAGAAGCTTTTTGTAATTACTCCTCGACAAATCCCAGACGACCCTCAACCACCCCCCTTCACCACCCTCGGCTTTACTTTCTCGTTTTTAATTAACTCATGAAGCCTAAATATTTGTCAGACGGTCGTAACAAGTTGGATACCCGAGTTACGATCAAAGATGCGACCTCGGAAAGCCGTAAAACATTTTCCATATTACCCCACCGCCGAGGGATTGAGTATACGCCGCGTGTCTCGGGTACGATGAGAAAACCCGACGTCAAGGTGTTGGTGCACCGATGCCGAGAGTCTCTCGAAGTCTTCAAGTCCTCAACGCCACGTATAGAGCTTCTGTTCTCGAACAAGCTCTCTTCAGGGTACGTGCGGTAGTATATACACTATCGTCGTGAAACTGAAGCAGCAAAATAGACAATCTCTCTACTCCGTATACACGTACATCACGATTCTCGTAATTGTGGGCCAGATTACATTGGTCGCAGTTGCGGAATGTCGGATGAAACGCACCCGAAGCAACTTCACCGAGCCACTTTGTTCGTTGATGTAAAATCGTTTGCGTGAACCTCCGTCCAAATGCCTGGGTAACTTGGGATCTTAGGTGGGGGCTGAAACTTGCCAACATCCTGCGAGAGAATACTTAACCATCGAGTTGCGCGTGACGGCACGAATATTCCAGAGCAGCACCCTCAAATTCGCAGGGAATTATCATTTGATAATATGTCTTTTTGATATGACGATGGAACGAAAAAGCTCGGGTGATTTTTGGTCGCAGTTGCATTGGTCACGAATATTCCAGAGTAGCACCCTCAAATTCACAAGGAATTATCATTTGATAATATGTCTTTTTGATATGACGATGGAACGAAAAAGCTCGGGTGATTTTTGGTCGCAGTTGCATTGGTCACCGTTGCGTTGGTCAGTGTTGCATTGGTCGCATTTGCACTAATCGCAGTTGCATTGGTCACCGTTGCATTCGTTTCAGTTGCATTAATCGCAGTTGCATTAGTCGCAGTTGTGGAATGTGGATGAAACCCACCCGAATGAACTTCACCGAGCCTCTCTGTTCGTTTATGTAAAATCGTTTGCGTCCAAATGCCTGAGCAACTTGGGATTTTCGGAAGAGAGCCGAACCTTGCCAACATCCTGCGCGAGAATACTCAACCGTCCAGTTGCGCGTGATGGTACAAATATCCCATCGCAGCCCACCCTCGAATTCACGGTGAATTATCATTTGATGATACAATGATCGACGAAAAAGCTCGGGTTCTTTCGATTAGCATTTTACGCGCAATGAAATGGGAGAACGAGCTTGAGCTTCGATATTCAAGTAGTACGAACATACGTTTAGTCGTCCCGCAGATTCTTCGCCGGTAGCGTTCTCCATTTGCTACCAGGTGCATGTAATATGACCTCCTCGCATAAAAGCCTTCATTCTCCGCGAGTGGAAGATCCCAATATTAATCAAACTCCGGGCCTCCCTCACATCAAAGAATATGGATGAGCACAGAAGTGCAGACCTTAAGTTCTGTCTTCCTCAAGTTCACCGGGGCCTTGTAATACGCACCTAAAAAGACGTAAATACGTTAGTACACCAATTTCCGCGGAGCTTCCGGGGGAACCGTAATCTCTGCACTTCCATGTACGTCAATATTCTTTGCATATACTTAAGTAACGCGAATGTGGGCGCGAGTCCTCGCACATAAAACACGCGTATATTCTCCAACACAATTTTCCATGGTTACCTCATCATCTCCGAGCAACGAAACTATGCGTTAAAGAATTTTAGTCCCGTTTTACACAGATACACCACCTGCAGTGTAAATATACAGTAAACCCAAGTAAAAAAAAAAATTTACACGAAGTACATAAAAAATACAAACCCAAACCCATTTTTGATGTCTCATATAAATTGTTCATACTCTATCTAAGAATTTATGCAAAATTTCATGCCAAATTTAAATATAATTTAAACCCAAACCTAATTTTTAATAGCCAATATGAATCGTAATCACCTTGCCCATAGAATTTCCGCCCAATTCCATATTTCCTCGCAGACAAGCAATTTTTAAACCTGCGAGAATGCGGTGCGGAGGAGAGGGTGGTTATGCAAAATTTTATGCAAAATTTACATATAATTTAAACCCAAACTTAATTGTTAATTGCCAATATAAATCGTAATCACCTTGCCCATAGAATTTCCGCCCAATCCCATCCTTCCTCGCAGACAAGCAATTTTTAAACCTGTGAGAATGCGGTGCGATGTGGAGATGCTGAAGAGCCGGGTGCGTACTCGCGTCGATGAAGAGAGAAGGAGAGGAGAGGGTGGAAGGAAAGGGGTTGTGGATACAGATGTGCCGGTGCTGGGATTCGTGGGAGGATGGTTTTGCTCGTGGTCGTGGTAGTACGCTCGTGGTGGACGCTGTACCATTCCAATAAGCTGGTACGCCACCTCCACGACGTCGAGAGACCAAGAGAGAGAGAGAATACGAGACAACTGCTTGCACAGAGTCAGCAGCAGTTGCTACTGGAGGAGCGTATAGGTGAAGATACTGCACAGCTATCAGGGGTGCAGCACATTGGAGCTCACGTATTGGTTGGTAAGTGCTTGTACGTTCTGGCATACCGGAATATCCGTGGAGAACTGTTGGTAGAAGACAATGTGGTCGAGGAGGGAGAGAGAACCAACCCAGCTCACCCATACACCCGAGAAACTCTCTGTCCTACCACCTGCTATATAGCTCTGCTACCCTGGTGCATGGAACTCGCTACCGAACCATTCCAATAAGCTGGTGTACCACGTACACTCCTACGCTGCGCCTCCACGAGCCCCACGACGAGCATATCTGTGGGAGCTGTATACATCGACGTGTAAATGACGCATATAGACGTACATTAACTGCCAGTAATGCACACCGAGACGCCAGTTAACAGACACCTATATCAGCGGCAGTTGAGGCTTCACACTTGCCGACTGCAACGTCATAATGCAATGTAATTGTGGGTATTTTTACCATGGAAAACAAGGAAATGTGTGGCAATTTTTTTTTAAATAGGGTAAGAATGCAAATAAATTTCAAGTAATCGTCCAACTAAGTTAATCGACGTATAAATTACGCATATAGACCCACATTAACCGCCAGTAATGCACACCGAGACGCCAGTTAACTTAGCGACTGCAACGTGATAATGCAATGTAATTGTGTGTATTTTTACCCGGGAAAACGAAGGAAATGTGTCGCTTTTTTTATACCATTTTTTGATAGGGAAATAATGCGAATAAATGTTGACTACTTGTTCAACTAAGTCAATTGGATAAAATATGTTCGAGTTTATGGAAAATTGTACGATTTTCCGAAATTATTTTCGTCACCGATAATATGGTAGAATATGCGATTAGTGATATCGGATTCTTCGATTGGTATGCCGATAACAGAATTTGCCGAAGAGAGAATATCTGATATGAAATAATTTCTTGCTCGTTCTTATAATAACATTGCACTCTTGTCTAGGGCAAATCGGCGAAAAGTGAGATTTGGAAATTTGGAGAAAATTTTCTCCCGAACGAGTGGGAGTAAAATTTGGTTCTTCGGGAATTAAGTTGAGGGCGTGGAGTAAATTCAACGGTGGGGATTATCGTACGTGGCGAGGGAGAGCAAACGTGGTGGCTGTCGAGAATCCACCCTCTCTACATTTTCTCCCTCTTCAGGTTCGTCGTCGCATAAAGATAACACACTAGTGCGTTATACGTCGTATTGACAATGTACATAAGTCAGTGGAGCGAATACCGGAGACATTCCAATAAGCCAGAGCGATGCTATAGACACGCGGCTCGCTATCTATTATCTTGCATATACGCGGCCGCGGAGAACGAGGCCACGAGTAAAGTGATGCAAACAACTCCGTCGAGTCGCGATGGCTATACACGCGACATTTCCCGGCGCTAAAGTTTCCCGCAAGATAGTTAGTTCGTATCGGGCTCCACGGACGACGGTAAAATCGAATGGAATATTATTCAACCCTCAGTTTGACGTTCCGCCGCGCAACACTGGCCTTATCGGTCTTCGTTCAATCTTACGTTTATCTGCACCAACGACGACGCGTTCTGTTGCTCACTTTCCAAAGGGAATACACACACGCGAAAATATCGATGTTGCCCGAGACGATTGCAAAAGCGAGATAAACGCACGAGGCTCTCTCCCTTCGCTCGTTCACTTCCTGTGTTTCCACGAGACACGCGAAATGCTCTCTGAAAAATTGTGTGAAAAAAAAAAGTAACATCTAGATATGAAATATTGCATATAAAATTTCTGTGCCAAGAAGTGGCATTTGTTAATTACGTAAAATTGTGGGACTGTCTCATTGAAATGTTGCACATCGACGAAATAAATGATTTATCGCAAATTTGGCATCGCACCTGTGCGCTTAATTGACTAGTCGATGAGTAAAAGCTTCCGGTACAAGTGCATTAAGTTCCGAGTGCATTTTTTTTTTTTCCGCTTGTCGTTATCTCGCGTTGCGTGGATCAATGTAACCGATCTTCGTTATCAACGTGGAGGCCTTTTGGACGATTGTAAAGGCCAGATAAACGCGCGACCCTCCTTCCCTCCCCCGCTCTCCCTCCCACTCTCCGCAAGCTCCGCGAGATGCTCTCGCCGAGGCTTGTGCAAACAAGGCTTGTATCCCCTTCAGCGGCCGGGCGGCAGGCCTGGAGCCGCGGGCGCCAGGGCCAAAGGATTTTGGCGCCAAGAGCGCATCCCTCTCCCCCTCCTCCTCCTTTCTCTCTCTCGCTCTCTATTCAGCGCGCATCGCGCGGCTTTCTCTACCGGTGTTTCCACACCGATAAAACCGAGGCATAACGATGCTGCCTCCTTGCGCACACAACGATAAAGCCTTTCGATACGCGCCGCTCGGTACCGAGCCGCGGGAGGGTCGAAGAGGAGAGAGAGAGAGAGGAGAGGAGAAAGCACCAACGGCAACTCCCGGCTCGCACCCACCGGTAGATCCCGCTTTCTCGCTCTTGCCATTCGCCGCTCTCTGGCTTCGTATGTCCGTGTGCGCCGACGGTGGTGAACCCGGACATCGATACAGCTCCGCCGCCACTTTGTCCCACTCCCCCTCCCCCAGCCACCCCCCGGCATCACGTGGAATAGAGACCGAACGAACGTACCGTCCCGCCACCCTGAAATCCTCTGCTCCTCATAGGGGTGAAGAGGGGTGGACCGGGGGGAGGGGGAGGTAGGGGGATTGCGGGGGTGGGCTTTACTCCATGGAGCAGTTCTGGAGCAGAACCCATCCTTCGATGTCGTACGCACGTATATTACGCACCGGTGGAGTGCGCTGCTGTTGCCTATACACACCACCACCATCCTCTCTTTTCGAGTGCATGTGTATGTGTGTGTATGTATGTGTACGCCCCCGCACTCACTCCCTCCGGGCAAGCCTATCATCCCGGGCAGTGTTGCGGTGTGACACACACGACGATGGCTTTCCCGCGATCTGAGCAAACGAGGGAGCTCACCGAAGAGCAGTTGGCCCGCGCACTCGAGGGAAAATCCGATCGAGCAGCCGTTAAGGATGTTTCTTACTCTCGACGTCTCGCAGTGGATCGGGCGATGATCGTTTTTTCTTTTTTTTTTTTTTTTCTTTTCTTGCAGCTACCCCCGGAGAAGAGGGATTGGGGATGATGGGAGTTTTGTGCACTCGAAGACGTCGGGGGCAGGGGTAACGGCCAATTACGGAGGCTTCCCTCGTTTTTGTAAACGTAGTGAATGTGTGTTGTAGTTTTCGTTTTTTTTTTTTTTTTTTTTTTTTTAAGAATGATATAGGGAATTCAGTTTTGGGGGAGGATTTTTGTATGCAAAGGTATGAAGGGGAGTTTTACTGTGGGGTAAATAAAATATAATGATTTTATGGTTGATGTTTTTATGCCTTGTCAATTTCTTTTTTGTGGTTTTTTTGACACCCTGAGGAAAAATTGTATTCATGGTCAGCGGAGAGGCTCGGTGAAGATGAGAATTTTGTCAAATAATTTTTTCACTTGTTTATCCGATGATAGAATTTTTATATAAAAAAAAATTTTTTTTGTTGAAAAATGCTTTAATAACAATGACAACTACAGCAAGCAATTCTGATATTTTCTCGCCGCAGTGAAAGTTCCGTTATCAAATCACATTTCATTTAATACCAATTTGTCCAATCAATAAAAAAAAACCTAATTAGTCGTTTAAGTTGTCTCGATTGTTCCGATAATTTGCCAAAGCCAGAAGCTCGGCGTGTCAGTCGCGACCTCATCTCGGTAACGCCACGAAGATACGCTCTTAACCGCGAAGCTCGAGCTCCACAATGCCGCTATTGCCAAAGTAAACGGCGTAAAATAAAGAAAAAAAAAAAAAAAGCTAATTAGCCCGGGAGAGATCGAAGGAAGCTCGCGATATGAAAGGAGAGAAAGGGCTCTTTCCCTCGGCGAGAGGGTGCGAGAAAGCGAGAAAGAGGCCAGGGGTTGGAGGGGGGATGCACACCGTAAGTTATAGTAAATCGATATCCCATAGCGCGAGAGAGAGAGAGAACACCCGCAAAGTCCCAGCACACTCAGTACTCGGCTCCTTCTGTTGGCCCGGCTTGCGGGAAACGTGAAATTTCCTCGTCGAGCCCGCCGGTCTTTCCGCTTCGCTCCCCCGCCTCGCTCTTTTCCCTCTTCTGAGCCGCTCTCCCCCCTCTCTCCTCCCCTTCCAAACATTGAAACAAGATTTTTGGTTGTTTAGGATCAAACTCCGTATTCCTTCCGCTTTTCTCCCCCCATCCCACCCCCCCACCGATGAATGCCCCAACAGTGGCGGGAACCAAACGAAATTATCCTTCCGGCCGAGGAGACTCATGGAATGAGATGTAGAAAGTGCCCGCCGGAAAAGCGCACGTACACGGAGTTACCGCAGTGAATATCGGAAACGAGCTTTCTTCTTCTTCTCGAGAAAGAGAGAGAGAGGGAGAGGGAGAAAGCGAGAGATTGTGTGTCGAAGTGGTGGGTGGAAAAGGGGGTGGTAGTGGTGGTGGTTGGGGGTGGGTAGCCTCCAGCCGAACCAGAAGCACCATCACCGTCCACAAGAGCCAAGTCACGCGCAATTAGCGAGTACATAACTCAAGCTCGCCGGAATAAATCGGTCAGAGTTGGTGGAACGAATCGTTCCTCTCTTTCTTATCGCACAAACGGATGGAAGTCGAGTCCCGGTGCCGTGCACGAGCTTCGGCCGCCGCGGTGAGACCGAAGGCTATTGCGCCCCGGTGGCCTTACGGAGTGAGAGAAACCTCGGCCGAAATGGTACCCACCACCTATTTTCGTGGTCGACCCGGATCTCCTCGATAACTTTGCCGGAGGCCGGAGCACTGCGCGACTACGGGTCAAATCCGGAGTGTCGAGTAACTCGAACCAACACCGCCTCCTCCTCCTACACCTCCTCCTCCTCCTTCTGCCGCTACCGTACGTACATCCGTTATGGTCGACCAAAGTTCCCCTGGAGCGGTCGTGTTACTACTACCGGTATCGCTTCTCGACCACCACCACCACCACCACTGTCTTTCTCTCTCTCTCTTAGTCTCTTGGCTCTCGACTGTTTGCCCGGCTTTCTCGAGCTTGCACCGCACACTGTACAACCTTTGCCGTTGTACAACTCTCAGTCTCTCGCTCTCTCTCTCTCTCTGGTTCTCTTCTTCCTCTCTGTGCGTCCAAGAGACACAAACAGATTGTCCCACTTATTAAAAGGGTAATAAGCTACACGTAGTTATCCCATTGTTCCTGTGTTCATCCGAGCGGACAATCCCACGGAGAGAGAGGGAGAGAGAGAGAGGGAGAGATGGAGAGCAAAGGGTTCCCAACGAACCGTTATAAATCTTTCGCAAAATAAAATTAACAACCGAATGGTAAATTAGCGAAGCGAAATACAGAGTAAATCCTCGGTTATAAGAAGCGGGGAGCCGCAACGGCGGGCACAGGCCAACCGGAGTTCACCAGTTTCCACGACAACGTGTTAACGAGCAGCTTTTCATCGCTATGATTATATGGTCAAAGCACCCAACCGTGCGCAGCTCCCGGCTTAGCCTCATAATAACTGTAAAAACTGTTAATAAACCGGCACCCCTCCCCGGTACAACGGGCATCAACCGCTTACTCTCACCGTCACCTTCGCCATCGAAGCTCGCCGGAATTATTCACCGCGCCTCGGGTAATTCGCCGGAATTGTTCTAAAAATTAATGAATAATTCATACGCCGAGAATTACGAATTGTCCGTATATTTGACCTTAGCAATAGCAATAATAATAATAATAATAATAATAATAATAATAATCATTATCATCGTCGTCGTAATAATATACCGCGTTGATTTCTTCTTTTTTTTTTGTTTCTTTTCGTAATAATAAGACAGGAATAATACAATATAAACTGGACATAAGAATTAATATATAAAAAAAAAATCATCACTACCATCTTTGGGAGAGAATACATAAGAGGGATCGTTGGGAAAGGGTCTGTTTGACGGGGGGGAGGGACAAGGGATAAAGCGCTCAACCGACGAGGGTGAATGGCGGGTTGGCTAGGCGATAATCGAGCTTTTGGGAATAGTGGAAACGGGCAAAGGGGTCACGGGACACAAGGGCTCGAAAGGATTACTACAATAAAAAAAGAACAAGTTAACTGTGGCGGATAGGGGTAATCGGGTTTATCGGAAACGGTACAAGGATGGAAGAGGGGGCGGGGGGGTTGAGGATACATAATTAATACAATAATAGAGATAATTTCTGTGTTAATCCTTAATAACTCCCGTCCTAGCCGTTTACTCGAACGCAGGACAATTATCCTCGCTCGCGCAAAAAGTTATTTTTTTTCTTCTTCTCTCACATTCTCATCTTCATCATCATCATCATCATCATCATCATCATTACTTCATTTTTTGTTTTTTGTTTTTTTTTTTTCTCGATAAAAAACAGTCTTTCTTTATATCGATGCACCAAAAGAGAGATCCCGGGCCGCACACACTTTTCTCCGGACTCGTCTCGTGCCCCGCGCACAAATCCACGATTATTTATAGCGACGCCTTGCCGCTTCTCCTCGATAAAACGCACGCACGCAAACATACATCGAAGTAGCCACCGGAGCTTCGGGAGAATAACAACGAATCGCCGGAAACGCGAATACGGTATATCTACACACAGTGGGCTTACACAGCTTTTTCTCCCTTTCTCCCTTTCTCTCTCTCTCCCTCTCTCGCTCTCCGTATCGTATCGTGTTTCGAGAGATACGGCTAGCCAGCGAATCGATTACTCAAGGTGCTTTCTCTGTCCCGCGGTCGTTCGTTCGTTCGTTCTGGCTCGCGACGATGCGTCGTACGTACATAAACAGACACACGCGGAGAGAGACACACTCTCACACACACGCACACACACCAGCATATATGTACAAGTACGCGAATTTGATGGAAGGGAATGGGAGAGGTTTTTCTGATGGAGAGAGGAAAGGTGATCCGCTTTCCGCGACTCCCCTTTCTCCCGTGGCTTCTCGCAACCTTCTCAAAAATTGAATTCTCCGAGCTTTCGACCCCTTCTCCATCGTCTTCGTCGGTAAAGCTCTCGGCCACCAACCACGGCAATGAGAAAGTACATCCGGCGCGGAGGAGCGAGGTGAAAGAGGGTCGGAAATCGAGATATCGACCGATAAGGTTGTTAGAGGATACGCCGAGTAACGCGGGGGGGAAAGGGAGAAAACCCGAAGGACCAAACGCCGTATGCGTTCTCGCCATTGTCGCACTTTCGCCGAAAATCTTATAAAAAAGCCTACGTACTCGCGAATTTGGGCTATCTTGACGAGCGGCCCTTTCCCTACGCGTCAGAAAGATTAGGGATTACGATCGCCCGAGCGTCCACGAAAAAGTCGTTACTTGGGACGAACGGAAGAAGGGCTTCTTTTTTTTTTGTAAAAAAAAAAAGAAAAAAATAAACGTAAATATATATATATTAGGGTGTGCCATTTTTGGGCAATTTTTTTTTTTCGACTCAGAAACAGGTTGTATACTTTCAGGAAGGTAAAATAAGAAGCCTGTAAAAATTTGAGCTCTTAATATTAATATTTAGATGCGCCTCATCGCGAATTTCTATTTCCCATTTAAATAACATGGGAAAAAAATTTTTTCATCTTTGGAATTTTATACGTTGGCAATGGCATATTGTTCGATGGAACGCAAAACATATTTTATAGAGAATCGCACGCTCTACAAAAAAGATGTCTTGCATTTTTTCGATAGACATAGCCATTCTGATGGTATTTGAGTTCAAAGTTCAAAATATACGAAAATTCATCTTTTTGTTAATATTATAGCGAAACTATTGACTGTGTTGAGAATCTTCGATCAACTTTTTTGTAGATTATTAAATTTACCATGAAAATTGTCTCATCCATGATTAATTAATATTTATTGTTAATTGTTCAATGCTGTAGAGACCTGTCTTCTGTCACGAAACTGGTTCTAATGGGCTGGTACTTATCATAAATAGTTACAAAAAAAATCGACAAAATACTCACGAAAAATATCTTTCGTTATTTCCATTAATAGTAAAAAAAAATGTTTCATTCAATCTTTTTAAGTAAATTTATTAATGAAAAATTATAAATATTGAATAATTTATTACAGTATGAACATTTTTTTATTTGTTGTTGCCATTATTGTAAGTCTTGCTATACCGAGTATAAAAAATTCGCCAATGCATTAATAATTATTCAATTATTTTTTTATTGCAAGTCGGATATTTTCGACGATGCTCCTTCACTATTCGTAATAAATACTGGAACTGCTCTTCATTCTTTGTCAAACATGCATTATATTGTTCCAATAATGCCACTCCACGTTCTGCAGCGTCATTGACTACTTTCAATTTTGTGAAAAAGTCCAAATTTTCTCTATAGCTCTCGTTATTCGGCCATAGAAGTATATCTTCTTCGAGAAAATCAGACGGCAAATCAAATTTAATCATGGATGAGACAATTTTCATGGTAAATTTAATAATCTACAAAAAAGTTGATCGAAGATTCTCGACAGAGTCAATAGTTTCGCTATAATATTAACAAAAAGATGAATTTTCGTATATTTTGAACTTTGAACTCAAATACCATCAGAATGGCTATGTCTATCGAAAAAATGCAAGACATCTTTTTTGTAGAGCGTGCGATTCTCTATAAAATATGTTTTGCGTTCCATCGAACAATATGCCATTGCCAACGTATAAAATTCCAAAGATGAAAAATTTTTTTTCCCATGTTATTTAAATGGGAAATAGAAATTCGCGATGAGGCGCATCTAAATATTAATATTAAGAGCTCAAATTTTTACAGGCTTCTTATTTTACCTTCCTGAAAGTATACAACCTGTTTCTGAGTCGAAAAAAAAAAATTGCCCAAAAATGGCACACCCTAATATATATATATATATATAATATATATATGTATATGAATTACGAATAAAACGTTACTACCGCAGACTCATGCGTCTCGAAACCCTAATACAATTATTCTATTATTTTGTAAAAATTGCGACTTCCAGTAAACCACGTATCATCGTCAATCATCGGTCATTCACCACCACCAACATCATCATCATCGGCATCATCATGCACATGTAAACTAACGTCGTCATCGTTAATGAGCAGCGCCGGCTTATCGTGCTATAATTATAAGTATTTATTGATAATCCTGTAATCGGTTGTTTGTCAAATCTCGTACCGATAATTCATCTCCAAAAGATATAATATTTACTTGATACCCGGAGTGTGCGACTGCTATTGTTATTTAGCTATACAAGGAATAACATTAGCGACCTTTTTTTTTTGTTTTTTTTTTAAGTTTTTCATTTTTTTTTTGTTTACTTAAAATCTAAATTCAGCTTCGCCTGTATACATTGCAATCGTGAACGCATTCATGATTATTGGTTATCGTCCGGACCATCGTATCCCGACGCCATCGAGCAATCGGCTACGATCTTTAATCCACTCCGAATCGCGTATTTGTAATTCAATGGTTCACACGGCTATTTGTGCAAATAGAGAGTATAATATCGATGATAAAAAATAGAAAGGGATTATCTGATAACAAAAGAGAGAGAGAGAGAAAAAAAAGGGATAAACGGAATGACGTAGTAATCCTGAACAGACTCAGCCGTAAATCTGCCGAACGAAAGGACGAACCGCGAGAGAGTCGGACTTGCGAGAGCGGTATTCTACATTCAATCGTCGTTCCACGGCCGCATTGCTTTTTTACAACGTGTGCCACGAGATCTTGTGTTCGATCGGGGATGCGAGGGTCCATACCGTGACGCTAAACGAGCGCGACTGGGTATAAAAAATAGGAAAAGAAGAAAAGAAAAACGCGAGAGAGAGACGAAATGGAAGCGGGGTTTCGAGTTTCTCGGGAAAAAAACACGAGAAAAGAAACATAAAAGACTTGTATTGACCAACCGCGGCACTCGCGTCTCTCGCTCTCTGCCGCTCAACGTTACGTTTTAATTAACCGGGTGGTATTTTAAGCGGAACGTCTGTCGCCAAGTTTCGCCTGACGGTGTACCCTCCATAAAAAAGTTTAATTGAAATGGGGTATATGAGCGTGGCAGTGCCAGAAGGGCCGCGGAGAGAGAGAGAGATTATAAATTTAGAACGAGCTCCAGAGCTCTCTCACTTTGACTGCCTCGCATTTTACTGCCCCCGATGCTACGAGGCTAAAGGATACGACTGTGCTCGCACTTTCCGTCCGAGTTTATATTGAAAATTGTCATCACCGCGGAAACAGCATCGAGCGTACTAATCGCCTCGGTCGAGCCTCCGCGCTTTCAAACGCGCTCCACGTGGATTCGTTAAACGCTTGTGTGTGCATCAAGCAAACGCGAGATTATACAAACGGTCAGCCGAGTTGTCTCCCTCCCGGCATCGTACTATCATCTACTTTGATACGTAAAAATTGAAAAATGACAATAATCTTGCCTTTCTCGCCGTCTCCGATCGGCGATCGACAGCTCATGGATAATAAAATTGTCGAGAGGAGCTTTTAGCAGTCTTGATTGTAACGCACCGAGGATCTCAGCGAAGGACACGCGAGAAAGCACAGAAACCTTTTGACGAGAAGATTGACGCGGTTCATGGTGCCCGGACTGATGCGCCGGGAGGAAAGACGACTGCGGTAACGTCTCAGTCTTTCGTAATCGTAATACTCGTCCTCGTCCTCACTCGCGAGATACTGATGCTCCTCGTCGCTGTAATCGTGACGGCGATGACGATGGTGGTACTGGTCGTAGACGTAGTTATTGTTGTTGTTGTTGTAATTATCATTATTGTTATTGTTAATGTGGTTGTTGTTGTTGTTTTTGTTGGGATACTTGAATTGTCGATGAATTCGTCGTCGATGCTGCTGCTGGTGGTACTGATGATTGCGATGAACGCACTTTTTGGCTGCCGCAACGCTCGGCCGTGGCAGTGAAGGATGAATCGGCGAGGTTACCGATACGCATTGTGATTGGTATGGCGGAGGCGACGGCGGCAATCGCAATGGGAGTGACGGTGGGGCCATGTTCGGCCGCATTCGGGATCACCAGTTAGCCATGCCCGGTTTGTTCAGTGTCATGAAGTAGATCTGACACGAGCTTCCGCCTTTCGCCGACGAGAAGAACACCTGTAATCATCGAGAGAAAAAAAAATATTTATATCGAATTTTAGTGAGAAGAACAGTTAACTGCGTATACTCTTCACTTTTATATAATTATGATTTTGTAATGTAACGACGAAAAAATTGGACTTTAGAGGAGGAATTCGATGACGATTTCGTACCTTATCGTTACGTTCACAAAGGAACTTGAGCCGTTGAGCTTTCTTGTGCATAAAGACGCCGTCCAAATGACCACTTTCGACACTTCGGATCTCTATTGCTTTGTTGCCCCAGCCCATTATCTGTCCGGTGCCGATGTAAGCCACGCTGGTCGGCATTTCGCCCCATTGGAGGACCATCGTCTTGGAGACACGTCCATAGGTATTTACGTATACGCCCTCGTTGTCGTAGCAAAGAAGAAGCTGCATGCCATTGCTATTCGGTAGAGCGACGATGCAGTGCGGGCAAATCGGTCCCTGGGTCTGCGGTGATGCATAAAACGAAAATAAAATATCAATATATCGAGGCCGGTGGTTGGATGATCCCCGGAGCTCGAGGAAACTTCACCGAGTTATATTTCCGCTTGATACTCACGTGCTTCGGTAGATAGATGTCGTAAACGGTCGCGGAGTCGAGATCGACCGCGTGAAAACCATCGGCGCTACCGTAAATGACCTTCAATCGTGATCCTTCCTCGACCGTTAGATCAACGAGAAGCGGTCTGTGCGCCAATTCGCCGAACGACTTGAAAGCCATGAATTTGTGGTAAGGTTTGGGCGCCCAGGCGTAAATCTCAATCGAGTCCTTGAGTGCTATTACGAGAAACTTTATTCTCTCGTATTTGACTATCTTAAAGTGCACAGCGCCCTGAAGATCTCCCACGTTGATCCAACCGTTGCGCCTCTCAACTTGCTGCGAAATTTAGAGAAGCAAAAGGGAGAGAGTAGTTAGAGCATTAAAAGTTGGCTAACTCGTGTAAAAGTAGTTAGTCGAAGTAAGGCGAGAAGGATAAATGTATATACATATATACAGTGAATTTAAACTCACGTCGCTGTGACCGTCGGTACGCAAAATCTTGCTCTTCAGCCACGACAGATAGTAAACTCGGACACGATTCTTCTTGCCGCTGATAGTCACTAGAATATTCTGGCCCTCGAGAACTTCCATCTGCTGAAACCGTCTTCTGCTTATCAACTGGTACACCTTGCCCTGTCCACTTCGGTCCAACAGCATCAGGCCATTCTCCGTGCCAATGAGAAGATTCACACCTACGTACGTACGGGAAACAATGGAATTTGCATTTAGATCAACGGCCGATAGGTCAAAGACACCTCTCGACCGCTCACGTATCCGAGGCACCTTGATTATCATTCCCCCTCAGCGACACTCACCCCAAAGTGCGGCGCAAAGGATTTCACTGTTGAATCGCTTCTTGTATTTCCGTATTTCCGGTGTGTCCGAGGCGAGATCGTGACTCGTGGGTGTGACGTTTACGTTTACGTGAGATTCTCGCCTCGCTGGTCCAGCCCCGAAGCCGAACGTCAGGAAGGATCTCTGTTTCTGTTGAAGCGCAAGCGGAGGAGGAGATTTAACCGCTTGTCGATACTGCAACAAAGTCAATGTTAACAACAAACCGCTCCTCTCCAGACGACGATGACGCGCTTTTTGTTAATATCGCAGCATCGGTTTTTAAAATGCGAGAAGAAAAAATATAGCTCTGCGAAAGGGTGTGAGTTTTATTATCGAGCTCCCTTCTAGACTCTAAGAGAACAACAATTAACATATGCATTTCGAATAAAGATCATAAAAAAAAAAAATCAAAAATAAAATAACACTATCTTCTTTTCATTTCATTTTTTTTACTCCACTTTACTCAGTAGTCGATAAACTAAACTACCTGCACCACAATCAATTACGTTAAGTCTAGACAAAACACAAACAGAGAGGGAAAATATTCAAAGACAATCGCAACATTCGCAACATAGTTACAGCAAACGTCTGCCTCTCGTAAATGACTTAATACAGTGAAGATCACGTTGAAGAAGCAACATTTTTCAAAATCTAACTCGGACGAATTGTCGAAGCGACAGACAATTAAAAAAAAAACAAAAATTCAGTAATATCTACAATTTTTTTTTTTCATCGAATCTGTACTCAATAATGGCAAATTGTTGCACGTAGAATGAAGAGTATAGTCAAAGCGTGCGACGTATAAGATATAAAAAAACAAAGCCAAAAAGAAAGGAAAAAAATTAAAATGTTTTATATATTATATGTATAAATATTGAAGTACGGAAACGACGTACAGCACTGCACAAACAGACTGAGGAATCTACCCCTAGAAATGTGAAAGAGGAACGGAGGCGACATAGATGGGATGAGGCATAAAGTAGATCACCATATTTCAATATTCTCACAGCCCCGGACTCTAGACAATTTTCCAACGGGTATATCCTACCGAGGGAAATGGATGCCGAAGTCACCGACGGCAACTGGCGGCGCAGCTACTTTTACGTTTCACAGTGAAATTGCAATTTCGTCCGGAGGAAGATTGCGCGGCGGTGACTTCGCGTACGGACTAGACAAATTTAACGGGAATAAGGTCGCGAAGGGAGTCGCAAAGGGAACGCGCGACAGAGAAGTGAGAGTAATTGTTCAACAGGGATCTCGCGGCATTTTGTTATTCACCGCGATTCGAGATCTACAGTTACCGTTTATTAAGGCGCGAAGGATAGAACCAACAGGCGACCGATTGAGACGATAGAACAGGAAGTAAAGAAGAAAAAGAAGAAGAAGAAGAAAAAAAAAACCAACAACAGTGAGGCAGATTAAAGAGATAAAGTGTAATGTAAAGTAACGACAAATAAAACCAGATAGAAAAGAGAAACCCAGATAAGAAGGTATAGAAGTTATGTCAAGAAAAAAAAAAGAAAAAACACCGGCATTCCTTAGATATTTCATAGCGCAATAACGGAGGCTCTGCAGGGTCGAAAGTTACCGTACAGGCCTCACCACACCACTTTAAGAAGTACATCTCTCTATCCCCGAGATCATTATTTATTTATTTGTTTGTTTGCTTGATTTTTTATTTATTTTTTTGTATTATTCGTGAGGCGAAGAAGCGACACTGAACTGATGTAGATGAATGAATACTTACATTGCAATTAGTATTGGGATTGGGATGGTCAGTAGAGAGGGCCCTGCCCTTCGAGTTAGAGCTCCCGCGTGTCCCACAACACACAACATAATCCTGAATTAGTCACGCTGATAACTGTGATGGGGTTTTTTGTTTTTTTTTTGTTTTCAGGGCTTACGAGGCCTCGTTTAATACACACATAAGCTAGAGAAAGGCGTCGTTTTCGGGTTTTTTTTTTCACGGCGATTAATTAACAGCTCAAATTGACAGAGACTTGCACCCAGAAAAACGATTTTTATCCTTCGTATGGTAGAGAAGTTGAGGAAGGAATTTTTTGTTTAATCGTATCTCGAGGCATTGAAGAAATCGGTTAATATTAATCACAGTGATTCACCGTTACTCCCTAATCTCCGGACTCTGTTGACCCGCACATTCCTCTGGGTGCACTTGCGATAATCGGGAGCAATGCAAACGGAAAAGTTCCCCTCGATTCCACGATTTAACGACCGTCAAAAGAGAGACCCTCGCGATCGCGCAACGGACAAAGAAGAAGTGAACGAAGGGGACCAGTGTGACAGAAAAATCATGTGTGCATTTAAGATGCTTCGGTTTTGCCGTGTTGTGGAATCGCGCACAATTCGCCCGGTAATCGTTACTTTAATGTCGGGGAAACCGGTTTATCTACACGTCGTGATGAAGTTTTGCAAAAAAAAGGCTAAATACTAGAACTACGTATTTCCGACACTCCTTAACGAGAGAGTGAACTGGTCCAGGAGAAAAAAACAGCAACAACAAAAACCGCCCACTCTCTCGTCGTGTCTTTGATACTGACTGCATCTATCACGCATTTGAAAAACATTTCACAATAATTGGATAGTTAGAAAGAAATAAATAATTGATAAATTTGAAGGAACGAAAAAAAAAAGGTTAAACAGGAACATAAATGAACAACAAAAAAACGTTACGTTTCCAAGCGGACGCTAAGCTATTGGGAACTGCGCTAAAGGTGAATTCCATCGCTTTCACTTTGTATCTTGAAATTCGTACATGTTTCTTTTATTTTTTTTTTTGAGACTTCTCAACGCGTCAGCGAAAGCGATGCAATAAACCCTGAAGCCCTTATCAATAAATCTTGCACCGAATTCTCGGTTCTTGTTCCTAATGCAATAACCGTTGGTATTAATCAATCGAGAGAATTATTGATACGGGCCTTTCTCTACCTCACGGGACTAATTAAGCTCATGAGGGTTTGACTCTCCGCGTCGGTCTGCCCGAGAACCTGCCGAGAAAGATTTATAACGAGTCTCTCGACTTTCGGGCCTGGGCATTATACCTCCGAGTGCTCACGATAAACGATTTGCTGTGACGTAAACCTTCGTATCCAAGGTGAAAAGGAAGAGTCAAAAAAAAAAGAAAAGCAGCGTTTTTACAAGAGGCAACGATACAACGCGGTGGAAGCTGTGCTTACGAGCACTCGGAGGGTACCGACGCACGATAAGAAGCACTTTTCGGGGCCATCGATGGAGCCTTCCCGATATTGGCGAAAAGGAGCAAAAAATGTAAAGCCAAATTCTATAAGAAAAATCATATATTACGTGTAATATTTCGATGCAAAACTACTTGTTATCTAAATGCCAGTGGAAGGCTCCATGGATGGAAGATCCTTATCAACGAGTAGCCATGCGGCAACCCGATGATGGCCCTCGTATCTTTAAAAGTAACGTTTGAGAGGTGGATCTTAGTCGCAGGAGCGATCAAAGATCCACACGCACGGCCGATCCTTCGTCCGTGACGAAACCAGAGACGAAATGGATTGCTCGTTGCTCGACGACGACCACGAGAATCTTCGGACGACACGCTGGAGGTCTCCGGCAGCTGCGAAAGTATATATACCGCTTGACCAGTATCACATCTTCATCATCATCATCATCATCATCATCGGGTATCAGCAGCAGGTGCGCGCTCCAGTGAGCCGTAGAATTTTCGTCGCTGGTCTCGGAAACGGACGAAGGAGCAGCGAATGTTGAGAGAGATTGAATAAGCGCGCAGGTGTCTGACCTCCTCGCTGGTTGACTTGTCCTGCCGTTGACCCGGGGACGAGGTCAAGAGGTCCGGTAGGACGGAGCTAGGTCGCGAGCCAGGGGACGAATCTGACCTCTGGAACTCACCTCCTCCTCCACCTCCTCTCGGTCGGTCTCCCCCCTCTCGACTCTGCAAAGCAGCCGATAGTATAGATGGTGATCGGGCGAAGGTCGAAGGTACAGTAAGTTAAAGTAGTAGAGAATAATAAGAAGAAGGTATCAAGATGAAGGGCTGAAGAAGAGGCCTAACGACGCCAACAATATTGGTTACTTCAGGGACCGATTTGAAATATTAAAAGAGCCCAAAGAGCCCGCAACAATTGTCCCGGTGAATTCGCAAAAATCTCTTGCCTTCGTTATCCGCGGTAGAAATTCCGGAGTTACTCCGGAAATATTATTGAATATGTATATTTTTACAACTTAGATATTTCCACGGGACTCGGGCATGAATATTTAATGGGCCCGACAATAAAGCCCTCGGTGGATTATTTTACGATTCATGAATTCAGTCCGTGATGTACATCAAATTGGAGTGTCGCCGAAGGAATATAGAGACGGAGAGAGAGAGAGAGAGAGAGAAAGGATAGAAAGAAATAGAACGAAAAAAAAAGTGTGAAACTAAGTGACAGAGATTCAAATCTGGGTAAATGAACAAGATAGGGCGAAGGGTGCGAAAGTTTCTCGTCCGACAGCTCGGCCGAGTACTTTCTTATTAGTTGTAGAAGATAGCCGGGATAAAGTGAGAGAATATAAAGGAGAGTAAATAAACGAACGGCTTGTAAGGAACGAGAGAAGAGAGGTAAGTGAGGAGGAACAACTGAAAAGATTATAAACTTCTGGAGAGTCAAATGATATTGTAAAAATAAAAAAATAAAACGAAAGAAACGTGGAACGTAAGTCAAAGTAAATTACGCGAGCGAACGAGTTAATATTCAGAGAAGCGAACGTAACGATAGTGTGCTCTAATGGAAATTGGCAAGAGAGCCAGAATCGACGTGAAATGTTTCTTCGATAAATCAGCCCACGCATTAACGGGACTGTCTATAACGCTATTAATTGATAAGCAATCGTAATCCGTACATTAGACGTGCACTTTTACGAGGCAATTGAACAATAATGTATTATATTACACAGAGAAAATTAAATTAAATTCTTTCTCCAATGAAATAAATTAACTATGCAAATTGTAGAGACAATAGTTCAAATAAATGACGAATATAAGGCTACGAGGGTGACATTTTTTAAAAAGGGCTGGCACAGAAAAAAAAAATAGCATGAATGCAGAAATGAAATGAGGGATCAGCATTTGTTGGGTTATTAAAACGTGATAAAATGAAGATTTAAAAAAAAACACACACAAAAGCTAAGCCACGCAGCACTAAGCGTGACAGCAGGCCAAACACTTAATCGTATCATAACACAGAAAACATGAGTGACTTAAGGGGCAAGTAGCGGGGTTTTGCAGGGGTACATTAAGATAAACATAGAATACGGTGCAATGCAATAAACGAGCGATCTAGCTTAGCACTGGTGTTAACACGAGGACTAGCGCACGTATTTTCGGGAGGAATTCCTCGTTCCACCGATATTCCTTTCTTCAAGGTCTGATGAATTATCCGCTGTTCGGTTATCCGTAAAGTTTTACGCGCGGTAGTCCGAGGGGCAACATAACGTGCAACTCTCTGGCACTTTTGAGCATCATGCGAGCACATAAAGTGTTTTCCTGTATTTTTTTTTGTTTCCTTTTCTCAAAGCATGCTCTCGACAGAATAAGCTGAATGTGGTAAAAAAGGCGGATGCTTTTCGTGCGTCTCGATCGACACACACAGACACACAGCGAACAAACAGATTCTCCGGAACACTGTGATTAATCAGCGACATCGTCTGTAATGGTACAACAAAGCGAGTCATGCAACGATCGCCACGATCATCGTCATCGCCTCGTACGTCGGTCCGTGAAAATCCAATCGACATTTTCTTTTATCAATTTATCGTCACGAGGGCTCGAACGAATTTCTCGTTTCCCACGAGAGTTCGTTGGGTTTTATTATTTTTTTTTATCGTCGCCAGGAGCCACCGGATCCTCTTCTTCCTCGAAATGCAGCCTCAGCATCGACTCGGTCCTTCGCTCCACAGTCAACGTCACTCCGTTATCGTTCAACGCACCGACGCCTCGTTAATTTCTCCCTCGTGAAGCCATGCCTCAGGCAAGTGGGATATTTGTTTGGTTTTTCGTTCAATTTCTTTTGCTGCCATTTTTTTTTTGGCCTTTTTGTGGGTTTTTTTTAGAATTTTGTTAGCACAACACACACACAGACACGGTTATTCGGTCACTCCACGGGATTGGGAATCGATCACGCTGGCGGAACGTCGCAGTCGTCGGGGTGACGACGACCTCGACGAGGGAGAATTACCAGGGTGTTTTTGTTCGCAGGTGGATTTTCCATCGAATGCAAAAGAGATTGAGCTGAGTGAAAAGTGGCATCACGTTTTGGTTACTCCAAGAATAGAGTTTCGCCAACGCTTGGTCCTTCTACGCAGTGCCATATCCGATTGAAGAATGCATACGAAGATGATAATTAACTTACGTCTGTAACTCAGAATAATTTCAGCATTACACAAAGTGTCGGCGTAAATTTGTGGCATTAAATTCGAATGCATTATTCAATAGGGTACGAAACTCGATCAGTCACATCTCGCCTGTCTCGGGACTCTCCAGGAACATTATTTTCTTATGTAAATGTGGATTTGTGTCTTCTTGCGGTTATCGTGTGTCCCAGTGTTATACGACGAGGGATTTGTCATCGTCGGTGTAACGCGTAGCTCCGGGCGCAGTGTTTCGTCCCACAGAACCCAAGTCCACGCAGAAGTTCCATGCGATTAGTCTCCACCGTGTTTTGCTAGGAAGCCGGGAATAATCGAGCAGTTAGTCGGTTAAGACACAGGTCCGTCCTTCAAAGCCAATCTAAACCCCTCGAAGGTTTTATCAAAGTGTTACACGAGTCGCGACAGAGAGAGAGATAGAGTGAGAGATAAAAAAAATAGAGCAGATCTTGGAGTATCGAAGAAGGCGTTCGAGAAGGGAATCGGGGATATTCTTTGGTACGTCTTCTCCTCGGCAGTGGGAAATTGTGACACGTTTCTCTTTGGACAGCGACAAAACAACAGTTTCTTTTTTTGCCCATCTCCACACGTTGACAGCGGAAGTCTTTGACAGCAGTTACAGCGAAGTGTAAGTAGCGTTTGGTAATGATGATGGTGTTAATGACGGCAGTTAATGGATTTTAATTATGATATAATATCTTGCAAAAAAACCTAGAGGGCCTTTTTAAGGGGGATAATAAGAGACTTATACGAAAAGTGTAGCGGTAGTAGTAAGTAAGTAGTAAGTAGTAGTGGTAAAACGTAAGTAACAGTAAGTATAGTGGCAACAGTGATTGTAATTTAAGAGTGGTAATGGTATAATAATAGTATAATAGCGGTAGCAAGTTGTGGTAATAGCACTAGCAAGTAGTACCTATCGCTGCTACTTGTGTAATTAATTAAAAATCTTCGGGAATCAACAACGATTAATACATATATATATATGTATATATATATATATGTGTGTGGAATATATATATAGAATATATAATAATAGATTGGGGGTGTGGAAGAAAATTTGGGAATATGCGCCTAAATATCGAGCTTAGCCGACTAGAGACTTCTAATTCATTGTCATTCTTTAAAGAACTGCTGGCCGCTTCCGGATGCGAGCGCGCCGACTTTTGCAGAGTGGGAATTTCGAGGCAGAGATAAGGGAAAATTTTTCCTTTTTTTTTAGCGGTACGGATGTTGGGCTAGGGATGATTTATGTCGAGGCAAAGGCAAAGCCGATGGAGGGACGGACAGTGGGCTTATGGGAGAGCAATTCAGGTGATAAACGCCGTGCCAGTGTCGAGTGATATTCGCTGAAGACTCACAGATCCCTGAGTACCGGTGAACCGCACAAAATTGCCAAATAGCGCGGGGATTTTCCCAGCGGATGATGATTAAGTTGCGCTCGAGTGATCAATCAGTTCAAGATGCGTTTATGGGATAATATTAGCGACTTTGAAAAAGCATATTACTCGAGACTGACTGGCAAATGGATATTTGGATGGTTAGTCGGCGGAAGGGCTGTTTTTGTTGTTTAGGGATAGTTTTTGTTTGGTCCGGCAGGCAGACAGGCAGTCGGGGGTCTCGGCGGGACTGACCTGGGTGACAACGGGGCTGTATTCGCTAGCCGTGGTACTAGCCGTGGATTTAATCGTTCCAGCATCGTCGGAAGATGTGGCCTCCGAAGGCCTACAACGTCGTCGTCTCGCTTCGGCATCGTGGTCACGTGAGAATCTCGCCTCGACGTCGAGACGCCTCGCCTCCGCTCTCTCCCTCCCGGCACCGTCCTGATGTCTATTCCCGAAGACGATTTCGCTCTCGGTCTTCTCGCGTCTCGGTCTCTGCGGTCCGCCCTCACGACCGAACGAAAAATCGGTGAGTACCGGTTCGCCCGACGTTATTGCGCTTCCTTTTTTGCCAACGATACCGGCGACGCTTATCTCGCTTCCGCGACGATTGCCGCTCGCGAATATGCTCGACCTTTGATCGGATTTTTGGAGATACGCCGAGTGCCTCGTCGAGGGAAAGAAATCGGAATTTTCCCGTCTGAAGGCGCGAGCGAAGGCGCTAGCGTTTCCGAGCTTCGAGTCCGACTCTTGGCGTCTGTGCACCGGCTTTGGCTGTTGTTGTTGTTGTTGTTGAGGCGTTGCTTGACTCTGGGGCGATTTCTGGCTCGGTTTGTGCTGCGATTGTTGCTCCTGGTGTTGCTGCTGCTGCTGCTGCTGTTGTCGTCGCGCCGCCACTTCGTAACGCTTCAGTGTTCTCTCGCCGGAGGAGGACGACCGCTCCTCGCTACCAGACTTGCCGCTCGTCTCCTGTTTCATTTTATCCAACCTTTCGTTAAACCCTTGAAAGAAGCGAGTAAAGTCCCACTCCTTGAGGAGCAGCTGCTCGTCTACCTCAGAGCGACGGTTGCTCGCCTTTTTATCGTCGGTCGTCTGACTAAGTTTCTACGCGACGAGCGACGACGGTACCGAGGGTCGGGTAATGAAACAGTGACAAAAAGAAAAAAAGACACGTGCAATAATAATGAATGTGTGACGGTGGTTTGACGGTAAAGGATGTTTTGTTTTGGGCTTTGCGAAATTTTCATTTGATTTTTTTTTTTTCAATTTTTTTTTTCTGTGTACTCGTTCGTGGGGATTCGATTAGTGGATCGGTGGATGCGTGGAGCGTAATCAGAGGATGACCCTCGTTACGTGGGAGAATCTATCGTGACGACGATATTACGGATGAGAGGATAATCGTACATAAACAGAGATAAACAGTGTCTAACTGTGTTGGATGTGACGCATGGGGGTGTGTATGTGCTTTAGGCGGGGCCTCTGTGACACGAATGAACGGGCAATTATAACAGGCGGATGAATGGTGCACCACGGTGCTTGGAGCCTTGCAAGTTTCGTGGCCCGTGGCGTTCGCTCCGGTCATCGGGATAAAATGGGTATCATAACGAACGGTCAACAGGAAGACGTATGCTTCAAAGGGTACGATGTACGAGGTGAAAGAAAATAATAAGAATATAAATGTGTATGCAGCGGTATTCATCGTTGTTCATTTTCCGTACCCGAAGAGACTCCGCGTTCCTCAGCATTTACCTGGGCTACGAGACTCTCGAGATTTTCGTCCAATTTCACTCTGACTGAGAGCATCGAATACACGATTAAATTGAACGAGATTCGCGAGTGAACTCTGCCAGGTTGAGCCTCTTTTCGAGAAGAAAAAGAAAAACGTTGATACTGGTAATGGCGCAGCCTACCATCAATGATTACACGAATACTCGTACGACGTACACGTTCGGTGCACGGCAGTGCGATATTTATAATTAGAAAAATAAATTTATATATATATATATATATAGTAGATATAATATATATAAGTATATCGATCGACAAGGTAATAACGGCTACATGGATCGTTCGCTTGCACTACAAAATCGAATGGCGTACTCACTCGTTTCATGACTAGCGTACGGTCACCCGATTCCTCCTCGTCAGGCGTTGGCGGCAATGGCCGATTTGGCGCGCCTCCTGTGACCCCGAGATATTGAATTAGATCAATTTATTCGAATTGTTACGCCGACGCAAAATTTACTCGGTTTCGCTGGCTACTTGCCTTCGTGATGATTTTGAGCGTTGTGCGAGGACGAGGACGACGAATCCGACGACGGCCTGAAAGGAGAAAATTCAGGGCTGGTTCGTCGTAAGGTACAAAGTTGATTGAGTACGATGTTATGATGATGATGATGATGATGATGATGCGATGAGTTGTAAAGTAGCGAAGCGATGATTTCGGAACGGATGACGTCGGCCCGGGCAATGTCATAATGTGGATGCGATGAGAGTGAAAGATGAAAGAGGAATAACGAGATTAATAATCGGCGGTGGACGAGAATAGGCGAGCTTTGACGAGCCACTTGAGAAGTGGCAACGTGCCTCAGGAAAACTTACAGAGGTTTTGGCGGATCGCTGGCGAGGAGTGTTCCATCGTTTCTCGTGTTGTTTCCACTGGCGTCCTCGAAATCATCGTCGCTGTCACTTTCAATCGACAGCACCTGAAAGGAGATATCGTGTGTTTAAAAAAAATGCCCTCGACTGTTCAACAATCACGATTACAATGAGTCGATTGTTTTTTTTTATGGTACACTCGTGTGACGCGACTTTTCATTCTATGATATTGATTTTCGTGCAGGTTCAAATAAATCGAATATCCAAGGATTTCGGAAGCTCGTGACGGGATGAAGGCGAAAATGAATAGAATGGCGAGAGAATCGCGTTGAAAGGGTGACGAAAAATGAACGGAAATGGTGCGACAAAGATGAGACCCGTGTAAAACAGAAATTGTACAGTGCAAGAAATTTCCTTCAGCTACATAGTTTTTTCTTTTTCTTTTGCTGCAGTATTAAGAGGAGATTATGAGATTATTCAAGTCTTCACATTTGACATTTTCACTGTAAATCACTTTGAACGTCGAGTTTCAATTTAACCCAAAATCTATGTTAATTTCAAAGCATGCTCGTCCCCTAAATTTTCCACACCAATGCGCAGAATCCTTTGAAATTTCTCTAGATTTTTATGGTAAAGAAACTCAAAATGTAATTATCGTGCAATTCCAACAGACGTGAAGAATGGAAAAATCTCTTTAGTTTCCTCGTAAACGATTCGAAAGTGAATATTAATCGTAGCGAGCTTCGGACGTTCTTCCTGACGTACTATTAATATTCACTTTGGAGCCTCTTTGACAGTTTGTTCCATGCCGATCATGATCGTCGACGATCGCTTACTTGATCGAGGATACTGGAGGATTGCGGCATCTGTTTGCTGTTTTGTTCGTTACTGCCTGGTTGAGCCGAGTTCGTCGGTGGATTAGACGACTGTGCCGGGGGGGCAGGGCTCTTATGTTGCCTGTTGGGCCTCGGCGGGGCCTCTGGGCCCTGTGACACACCAAGCTCGTTGAGTTGAGCAGCCAGCATGTCCAAGTCCTACCACCCACACGCATACACGCACAACCCCGTTAGTCACTTTGCCGAGTAACCTTCTCCATGATCAGCTAGAAGCCACCGTCCGCGAACAGCGATAGAAAGAACGTCGCGGCAGAGAAAGACAGTAGACAGCGAGATAGTAAAAAGGTAGAAATAGAAATTGTCGTTTCCGTGTACCAAAAGGTTCGAGGATAATCTCCAAACTGACAAACGAGCGACGATGGTTCATTTTGACAACGAAGAAAGTAATTCGCGATTGTTACATGGAATTTTATGACGAGGAGGTTTTTTGTTTTATTTTTGTTTAAATGAATTCCCAGGTGTTAATACGAATTGACTGCCCGTCTGTGGCTGATAGGTCTTATTAATTAACCGATGTGCGTGGACCGTAACCAGTGACACGATATGCATGATAATTGACAATATACAACAAATATTTTCATACGCGAAAGGCTGAAGCGGACCCTTTCGCCAGTGGGTGGTGACATGCAGTAAGCAACAGGAAGAATTTCCTTTTTTTTCGATTTTTTTTTCATTTTCGTTGGTGTTTACACCGAGATAAAATTATAATCCCACGACAAATTTTAGGTGAGAGTCCCTGCTCTAATACACAAATTTTTGTGGAGGTACGTTGCATTTAAGCATGAAGATGACAATTATTTGAGGTGAAAATTTCTGAGAATACAGAATTTCCGGACGAGCTGGAAAATGAAAACCTTGTTAAACTTGTTTTTACGTTAACGCAAGTTATTAAAATTTACACTATCATCAAGTAAACACTCGTTTATCGATCCCATTAATAGAGGTGATATCAATCGAGTTCAGATAAAAGTTCTAGCGTTATATCTATCGAGGGATTATAATTTTATCTAAGCTGTGAGTGATCGTTGGGCCGCGTACGAACAAACGTACGAGATGAAAAAGCTTGTTTTTTGCGTTCGTTCGTACGTCGTACTCCATGCACACAAAGAGCTATGCTATATGTGTATAATTAAATAATAATAATAATAATCATAGTAATAAAGGCACATAAAAAGATTTCGTGACGCACAGAAGAAATATAGACAAGAGATAAAGATAATAGATAAAGAGAGAAATAGAGACAGGTGGGTGTGCGTGTCCTCTTACCTCCGGCCTCCTCGGCGGCAGCTACAGTAGTACGTGTGAACATGGAAAAAGAAAAACAAAAACCAAATACATTCCAAATCCAAACGCAAGAGGAAGAAGAGATGTATGTGGTATTGTGTTTTCCACTGTTTGTTTTTGTTACGTGCACGCCGCCAGATATTATGTAACAACACACCAAAGTGGGGGTTTGGGGGGCAGGGGGGGGGGGCGGTTTTCGCGTGCATTCAGCGTAAAAATGTGGTATGAAAGGAACACATTGATGAGTCGTTTAAAGTGTTGCGAAAAGTGTACAGCAATAGGAAAATAAATAAATAAAAATACAAGATAGAATAGTAGATTGATAAGGTGTTTTGTGAGGTCAATTTTTTTTTTTTTTTTTTTTTATAGGAAAAGATCACAATTGCGGTATGTATACGTGATATCCGAAGGCAATAAATAAATGAATTAATAAACAATATATATGTATATATATATGTATTGCAACGTGCTATTTCTACGTAATAATCGTTCGCTAAATCGCGAGCCTCTTTTGCTTCCCGGGGGTTTAAGCTTGGCGTAAACGTTTCTTGTGCAAGCCAGCGCGATAACGTTTATAACTGGGTGATATAGAATTGGTAAAACATCTAGGCTCGGAAGCAGGAGAGACACTTACCATTGGCTTGAAAACGTGGCTGTTTCTCTGCGGCGCTGCCTGCCCTCCGGAACCGCCGCTTCCGCCTCCGGACGCGTTCGGCGCTTGATGATGATTCGAAGGTGGCGTCGAGATTTTGTGCGGTTGCCGCGGATCGTCCCGAGGCGTTGGCGGTAAAGGACGCGACGGCGGTTGGGGCTCTGAAAATTCAATAGTTTAGCCCAAGATCGAAAAATAAAAGGAGAATTTCGAAAATTGTCTCTGAATCTCGCGTTTCAACGAACTGTACTCTTTCATCGACAAATATAAAACGAAAGAATTTTTATAAAGGATTTATCACTTATTTTCTACATATTTAAAACAAAAAAATTACTGATTGTCAAATATTGTTGTGTGTTTTGAGTTAATATGCAATTGGCCGATGACAAAGTTTCAGAGGTTGATTATTGTGAATTTTACTTAGTTCGTGAAGAAAATTGATAAAAGAAATTCGATGAATTTTACCTATAAGTCTGTGAGGAATGGCTGGCCTCGCAGGAGGCCCCGGTTCCGGAATTTCTCTCTGTCCCCTGCCGCCCGCTGCCTTGTCCTTGCCAAGGATTTGCGGTTGCTGTGGAATATCCTGCGTCAACGTCCTGCCCTCCTGTATCTGTTGGAAATTACGGCGAAGAGTGTCGCCGCCGGGCGCTTGGACGATCGAGGATGGTTCACCAGCGAGTTCCGGTTCATCCTCATTTTCGCTACCGCTGTATCGATAGTCGTCTCGGTCTATTATCGCGAGAGAAAAAACAAAAGAAAAACATGTATCGTCATCGTCCGTTGACTCGAAAAGGAAATGAATTCCAGTTCTCGTACCGACGATCGCGCCCGCTGGAAAATAAACCAATCTCACGATATCTTTCTCTTACCCGTACCTTTCTCCTGTTTGCGCTTTTTACAACGATCGATGTGGTCCTTCAGTTGTATTCTGACTTGTCGCTCGGTCGGTTGGTCCCGTATAAACGGATGCTTAAGCAGTTGTTCCGTGTAAGGCCTCTGATGATAATCCTTCACCAGGACCGTTTCGATGAAACCGTGAAACTTCTTTGCCCATTTTTTCGACTTGAGTCGAGGCGGCGTGTTGCGAGGAATCAGAAAAAGTGCCTGCACAAAAATTTCGCTTTGTTTGATAAATGAAAATACGTAATAATGCTTATTTATTCACCAAATCGATTACGAAATCTTCTGATTCTATGGTATAAAGAATTTTTAACTACGTAAAAAAATTAATGAAAAAATAAAAATAAGTCGCCTCTCGTGGCAAAGAAATAAAAGGAAAACATCGATTTCTCCGGCTGTTCTCTTCCACGTAGAGAGGAAGCTTTCAATGGCATTTCTCGGTAAGAGTACTCACTCTCATGGGATGAAGATCGCAAAGCGGTGGCTGTGACTCGGCCATCTCGAGAGCGGTGATTCCGAGTGACCACAGATCGCTTCTATTGTCGTAAGTGGCGTCGGGATTCTCCTCGCAGGCTATTACCTCGGGTGCCATCCAGTACGGCGTACCGATAAATGTGTTTCTTCTGCCTATGGTTCTGTCCAATTGTGCACTGACACCAAAGTCGACTGCAAAACGTACATACGAGAGATTAGGAAAAAAACTCCACTCAAGTTTAAAGATAAGCAACGGATAATTTTAAGGTGATTCTTGCAGGAATGTGAACTAAAGATTAACTAAATGTCCTGGCATATTGTTCATAAATAGTGCAAAACCCGTCTTAAAGCGGCAGGAATATAGATTCGAAATGAGAAAGGACAATTGATCATTGTCGTTTACCGAGTTTGACTTCGGCATTGTCGGTGAGAAGAACGTTCTGTCCCTTGATATCCCTGTGTATAACTTTATTGCTGTGAAGGTAGCTGAGTCCTCTCAAGATCTCTCTCGAGATATAAGCAATCCATTCCTCCTTGAGGCTCTGACCCTTGGTCGACTTGACAAGATCCGTGACGGAACCGGCGCCGCAGTACTCCATTACAAGCCATAACTGGTCATCCTTTGTTGGCGGTGATTTTTTCACGAATGCACCGTAATATGTTGCGATGTTTCTGTGATTTGAATACTGGAACAAGAACAAAATTTTACTCTCGTACCGTTTTCTCGTCAGACTCGGAGATTTATTAAGCAATGGGCTCTTGAATATCTCACCCTTTTGAGGACGTTTATTTCTAACTTTATTTCTTCCTCTTCGTCCTGAAAAAAAGAGAAGAAAAACAATTACATTTATTTTCATTACTGCTTTTCCAAAGATCTATGAACATTTTTTTTACATTTACATTCTCTATTTTGCAGCCAGGTTTTTATTTTTACTGTACCCTAAAGTTATTTTAGTAAATGATGATCAAATCTCATCTGTGTCGTCGATCAACGTACGATTAATCAAACGATTCGTCGACTCTAATACGAGACAATATGCGGCGGAATGATATCAACGAAACGAGATAGCTATTTTTAGAATGCCAGCCGAGGTAAAATCGAGTAAAGGGAATCAGTCAACCAGGTAAATCGATGTAACGGATAGTAATTGGCATCACCCTATCGCATTCTTTCGGATCGCTCGTTCTCCTTGGATAACGAAAAAAGTAACTTTTTAGCATGGGACCGGAAGAGCCATCGCAGAGGTGTTTTTCTCAGTGAATACAAGTTGGAATGAGAAACCTGGCGTCGCTTGACTCACGGGGATCAAGAAACACGTTGCGTGTCGCCCGTTAAGTAGGTAAGTAGAGTTCTGATTAGCTCGGGCGTTACACACGAGAGCGGGAGGAGAATGTGATGATGGCTATGAAGAACACCGAGCAAGGCAACCAACGAGTACATCGATCTTATCTCCGTGCCTCCGGTTTCCTCTGACCGTCGATAACTCTTCGATGCGTAGCTCGGCCGAGCCGATTTTTCATCTGATCATGGAGAGTGCACACTTTACTCAGTCTGCTCAAAAACAGGCTTTCCGAATCGATTGTCGTGAAATATACTTTAACCAATGGAACTAATGTAAACAAAAAAAAGGTACTTTCATTGCAGAAAGAAAAATATCCTGGACAACTAATTACAACTTGTTAGACTCATAGAAACAAATTAATAAACCATTGATCCGAAATTTTTTAATGTAACGTTTCGCTGGTTATTTAAATTTTACATTAATTTACCGTCTTTAATTATTTACTATATATATACATTTTTTTTAAATCAAAAAGATTCATCATAGCAACGGGAAAAACCTGGGGCTCGCTTTCAAAAATTTCACGGCAGTTCGGTAAACGTTGACTGTAGGAATTCCAATTATTCAGTGAGTTGTAGAATGTTCGAAGAATCCCTATGACGCATCAATCAGTATAGTGTTTGAATTTCTCCGGGCAATCCCATACAGAGACCCGAACATTTCGGGGATACTCCAACTGTCCCTCTGTCAGTTTCGCTCGATCAACAATGGACAGGGATTTCGATTGACGGGATTAGGAACCCCATACACCCTTATCCAGTACAAATCTGATACGCTCCGAAGGGAGACTGTTAGTATGTCCTAGTCCTCGGACACCCTCCATTGGAAATGGGACAATAGAAATTCGATTCGGGTCTTGGACGTGAAAGCAGTTGAACACTCCCTCGAAAAGCGAAATAGCTCTTGAGTATCTAACGATTTCGAGGTTCAAATCAACACAATATTCAGTAAAAAAACCATTCCACATTTTGTTGAGCCAATGAAATTCACATTTCATTCAACAAAACAGGGAATCTAATGCATATAATTAGTTCAACTGAACCTTGCACTTGAATATTTCCAAATAAATGGTTGATTTGATAATGCAGTGTATCGAATTATGATTTTTTTTCTCGGCTATCAATGTCCGGCTAATGGAAAATAAGTGGCGAACAGAGGCCAGATATTCAAAGGGGACAATCAAAGTATTGAGAGGCATTTTCGCTTGGCTCATAAGTGCATTGTTCGATGCGAAACGACGAGTCACTCCAACGCGACAAACAGAAGATACTACGTAGGAGAATATTCTGAGCCACGAGTTAACAGTGCTTGTATCACGATATTTTTGAGAACAAATAGACGTTGGATCTTCTTGAATTCATGAAGAAGAATCGTTATGTGGAGCGTTTTGTGACAGCACAAAAGAAGAGGAAGACGCTCTTCGCAGCCCGGAAGTTATCCTCCCGCTCGTCGAATTTCTCCTGGGCTATGTTCTCCTCACACCTTGGTGAGTAATGATGAGGCAACTGCTGCACCGGCTGAGGGGATTAGGTATCTAATCCTTCGTAAAGTGAACCTGAAACTCATGAAGTTGTGGTGAGACGTGAGTCGTGAAACGGAGCACGAGCAGGCGGAAGAAAAGGAGAAGAGAGAGAGAGCGCGCCTAAGGCCAAGAGTTTCGCGAGCTCGGCAACAATGAGACAAGCTGATGTATAGCTGCAAAGACTAAGTTTATGGTACGTATCACACGTGTTCCGCACTAAAGTTCAACGTAAACCCAGCAAGAAAGACGTAGCAATAAATAAAGAAGAGGAGAGACGATGTCATCGGGCACAACGAGACTCCCAGCAAATTCCAAGAGCGACTCGATTGCCCAAGGAGACATCAATTTTATGGAAAACTTTCTTCGCAACAGAAATTCCACGAAAACCGCGTCGTCCATCAACTTTCCGACAAATTAATAGCGCCACTGCAATCCAAAAAAAAAAAACAAATATCAATTCATATTTATACAGATTATTTTACTGTGGTAAAAACAATAAGTACATCATCGTCATCATGTTATTAATTATTGAATCTCTGCAGTGGAAATTCTGGAATATCTCTCACTCAATTCTTAAGAGAGTACAAAATGTACTCGTCCTTTTTCTCTGCGGAAAGTTGCAAGTAGAAATAATGAGATTTCAGTGAAGAACCCCGAGGCAATCTGGGAACTTCTCATTGGAAGTACCAGCGTTTATTCTCAAGGAAAATAGCGGACAAAAGTGAAGTTACTTTACGACGACGTTTGCTTGGCTTTTGATTTTTTTTTAAAATAAATAAATAAAAAAACAAAATGCGAAGTAAGCTTAACGAAATGTCTAAATATTTTATGCGGCTAAAGCGAACACGTGGGACGTGGAAAACCGGAGCAGGAACAGAAGCCACAGAAAATAACGCTAATCGCGAGAAATACAAATACTTTGTAGCGCTCCTTCCGAGCACAGACACAACAGATAAAAGATATTCCGCAGCAGAGTCATTCACGATTTCGTAGAATTTTTCCCTCGCCTCTATCTCTATCTTCTCGGGAGTGAGTAACAATGCGGAGCACACATGTGGAGATACAGAAGTGCGGACGCAGACCGATGTAACTGTATACAAGTGATAGGATTGTCTCGATTCCACTGGCGTATGACTATCAGACATATTCTTCGCCCTGGCACCCTTCCAACAGATTAAATTAAACGTCAATAAAAAAAGAAAACTGCCAAGTATGGAGCTTGAGCTTTCTCATTTGTCGTGTCGAAATCGAACGTTCACCAGCCTCTCGTTTTTTCGACTTTTAATGGCCTTCTGCGAATTCATTAGTCTTTCGGTGACGCACATGTGCAGCCTAATTACTACCATGGAGAATGTGATTCAAAATCATCCATTATCAAAATGAGAAGATAAAATACACGTTATAGATTTTTTTAAGATGATCACTTTCCAAGAATTTTGGAAATTGAAACGTATTTCAATTAATTTAGAAGAAAAAACGCGTCTTTATCGACAGTTAAAATGAAATTCGACAAAAGGAATAGTTAAGTTGTTGAAAATGTTATTGAGACAATAATAATTGACTATTTTCAGAGAAAGCTTTAACAACCATTCTTCACTGACTCTACCGAAATATCCACTAGTATATATTCAAATTAGCAATTAAAATGCTTTTTCACTCGAGGAATAGCTGCCCTAAATTGGTAGTAACTTGTGTCTAATTTAATTAGTTGGTCGAGCTAATCAGTTGTTTTTGATAGTTGGGCAAATTGAATTGCCCAAACTCGGTGCATAGTGTCAGGCTTGAAACCGGCAGAAACGATTTTCATTTTCTTCCAGTGTTCTCGTGACTAGCAGCAAAAATCTGGCGAAATATCGTCAATGACTTGATCCTTTGTCCGTCGAATCCTTCATTAAATACGTCCGTAGGTGTGGGGAGTCTCGAACGATCCTTTCCGAGATACGAATTCTTACCTCCGTGACGTCCATGACCTTGATAGCCGCCAGCTGACCGGTCTTCGTGTGGCGACCCTGAAACAAGAACGAAGACATGGCTTAGGTGAATCCTTGAATTCTCCTCTACTCCTTTCGTGTCTCCCCATATTAAATGCGCATTTATTTATGGATACCGGAGAAGACAAGTGAAAGAGTAACGTAGACTCGCGCGGCTGGTCCGCATTGACGCGGGTGCAGCGGATGTAATGCCTTGCCTCTCCTACACATAGGTGAAGTACGCTCCAGCCTCTTTTCTATACATCGCTTGAATTCTTTCCCTACTCATTCTTACACACACTAGGTCCGCGCGTCGAGCTGCAGCCGCTTAGTCGTGCGTTAACTGGAACGATGAATTAAAAATAACGGGTAAGCTAAGCGGACTGCGCCTCGCTTTACGTCAGTGCCTGAGTCTACAGAGAAAGACAACTTTTCTCCAGCTACAGTTTAACATTTTTTTTCTTTTTTTTTTTGCGAATTACCGGAAATTTCATTCGTCAGCTGGTTTATGATAATGAAGATAATAATGTATTTATTGCTTTCCAGAATAGAGAATCTTTTATGGCAAGAATATTTGAAGTAGTAATTTTTTAAAAATAGGTATCGAATTTATGTTGAATGATATTGCAACATAAAAATTTGCAAGTTGTACTTGGGCGAAAAAATAATTTTTTAAATTAAGTATCTATGATTAATTATAATGCAAAACTTGAAACTGTTTAATGATCCTTCAGTCGTGAAAGTGTTTTAAAGATATTTTCGTTAAACGAATACCCATCCCTGAATGGAGGCTCATCAAAAAATATTTTCATTAGCCTGACACTCTGAATATCTTGCAGATTATAGTTTCTGATGAGAGAAAAATCGTGGAGATAGCGTGACATGAGAAATCACCGTGAAACTGAAAGGCATCTCTGAATAATTGCGAGCTCTTGTTACTCCGTCGGCCGACAGGATATTTGGTAATCTAATTTAGTGGCCGTAACCGTCGTAACACGAGCGATAAGCTTGAAAATTTCCACTCGATATTAGGCCCAGCTGCGGTGAATGGACGTACCGGAAGTATGAATATAAAAAATGTACAGAAACGAGCCAATGAACTCTGGCATTTCACGGTGATTGAGCCTGTGGCGGAAAGTTCGGTGTATCGTACGCACACGTGCAGTAAGTTTTGGTCCGCGCGGCGGCTCGATATAATGGGCTTTTAAATTCCGAAGCGGATTTCGCGAAAAATAGTTACGCCGCCGGAGAACCCGCAGCGTTCGCTGCTCGATTCCCTATGGCGAACGCTCGCAATCGAGGGCACAGGCATGACAGGTATGTAGCCACTTCGCGAGGCGTGGAATCGATAACGAAATGTAGCTGCTCGCCTCGTTCGCTCGATCCACTCGCGCTCTCCGTGCCTCGTGCTTCTCGAGAGCGGTATTCACCTACCCACCGCGTTCACCGACGTTCAAGAATCGGCCTCCGAAACAATACCGTCCCACTGTCTCGCTCCTTCCTCTCGCTCTCGCTCTTTTTATTCCCAGCGAGCTTCATTCACAGGCCCTGTGATCGCACGAGAAATTATTATTAATTTTTTCTCGTAAAATCAACTACATTAATTTTTTCTATTTTACATTTATAAATTCCGGCAAATGATAATTTTTTACGCCTAATTTTGGCACAAAGTTACTAGCATTAATAGCGAAAATTAGTTCCCCCGAAATTCTATTCAAGACAAAATAGATTTATCCACAAATTCACGTTATTTATGTGAAATTAAGACGCGAATCTCCCGGCAAAATAGGATTCAATGGCGTATCGAATGTCCCAAAGGCCGATTTTTCACACGGCCAGTCTCATTCTTTCCCCTTCGTTTTTTCTTTAATTTATTATTTCTATTATTTAGCCTCGGCGACAAAGCACCGGGTGAGTGAATAAAAGTGAAAAGGATAATAGCGGCTGGTGGTGTCCCTTCTTCCTGCTCGTGGCTCAAAGGAGAGGTTCAGGAGCAGCACGCAGCGTTGTCGCCGAGGCGAAAAGCATCGAGTGCGCCACCTCGCTCGCAAAAACCCTCGCGATAAAGGCTCTTTTTTTTTTAAGCACGTATGCGGATAAGTGCGTGCAAAACGTAGGAACAGGGAGAGAGACACAGAGGTCGTCGATTTGCGAGCTCGTGCGACGGTTTGCCAAGTCGAAAGCACGTTCCCGAGCGAGAAACGACCATCAGAAGCGGAATATGAGCCTCGTATGTAGAGTAGAGTACGTACTGTACGTACGCACGCTGTATATTCCGGACGAGCTGCGTCCATTTGTCTCTCTTCGCCAGAGACAACGAGACAAAGTGTGGGCTGGTTTTCTACCGCCAGTAAACTATACAGACATCAGTGGATGTATAGTATCACAGCGACAGCGACAGCGGCCCATTCTACTTAACATTTTTTCCGTGTGCTCCTCTTTCTCTCCCATTTTTCTTTCTTCTCTTTCCATTCAAACGAAGAGGAACGTGTGTTTACATCAGCATCATATCCTCGGAGTACAGAGAGGAAAACGAATGTGGTCGGGAGCGTTTTCTCGGTTTCTGTGCGTCGCCGTCGTCGAGAAGTAAAAGTGCGAGCTCGGGTACAGCATTTGTCGTGTGCCTAGCGAAAGAAACTTCTCACAAGATCCTCGGTGATGCATCGTCTTTCCAACTCGCCGTCGCTTCTTCTTTTTCTTCTTCTTCTTCTTCTTCTTCTCCGCTGGTAAAAGTGCTTCTTTCTGTGGCCGGCCATCGCGCTCGTTTGAATATTCCTCTGCGAATGGCGTTAACGAGTCTGGTGACACTGCCACACGTGGAATCTTGAAAATGAAATGGAAATAAATGTGAGATTTATTTGGATGAAGCTTCTGGCTTGATCGAAATAAAATCCTATGAAATATATTTAACGGCTGAACGTATGAGGATTTTATTTCAATCGCCAATGCAATATGTTGCATCGAAATAAATTGTGTTTGTTGGAAATAAAATGTTATTTATTTCAAATAAAGCCACGGGAGCAATTTTTCCGGGCGTGGCGGAATTTCGAAGCGTGGATAGTTGAGCATCGATCCGAGGATCTCCCTCGCGATTGGAAAAAGTAATCTCAAAAGTGGAATGCTTCCATCGTCGTGACTCTCCTCGCGCGCCCATTCGCTTATTCCACATATTTCTCTCGCGTCCTTGCGCTTTTCTCCTGCAGCGTGTACGGATAATTTATAATTCACGAGTATACGGCGATGAAACTTTCCGCAGTATTTACTGCCGCTCGTAAATAAATGGGTTAACGATTTTTGGCTATCGCGCTGGGTGACGATCCTCGACACTGAAACATTCGAAAAAAGGTGTTACGGAAAATCTGACTTTGCGAATCGCGCTTTCATTGTGAAACGTACCAACTTTTCGTACCTTATGAAACGAGGACGGTGGGAAAAATCATCGTTTCGCACAAAAGTTGAAAGCCATTATTTCAGAGTCTTTATCGAGACGTGAGTCAGAAGTCGACTTCGCGATCAGCCAACTTGTCCGCTTCTCGGATCGAAGAAACTCATCAGAAACGACATTTTAAAACACGGTTACACGGTTGCAAATCCTCCGAGCGATAACTGCTCGTATGAACAAGTGGTTTATTAGAGATGCTGACTGATAGCAATTCCAACTGGTGGACTTTTTTTTTTAATTCGACGTTACCTGGAATTAACGAGCAGTCATCGCACAATCATTTTTTTTTTTTTTTTTATTAATTCATGTATTTATTATAGACTGGAAATCCCATATGACTCAAGTTCATTAATTCCGGAAAATAATAATGAATCAAGCGCCAAAAATAATGAAAATCTTCATTGCAGTATATATTTATTTATATTTATGTTCAATTAATCTTCATCGTTTTCAGAAATATTATTTTGTAATTTGGAAACGCTTCAAATAAATTATTGAAAATTATGAAGATTATTGTCAGGAAATCACGTATAAAAATGTTTACTTTAATTTATCCTCTTCGATGTGCTTGACCCTCCTCAACAAATGCTTGTAATAATAATAAGCACTTTAGTGACGTGAAATTAAAGAAAAGTCTTCATTTCCTGTTATAATAATAATAATAATAATAACTGCGACAGAAAAATCAGTACGTGCGTGAAATCAAGTGTGAATGCATAGCCACGAAAGTTCTGTTTCCTATAGTTTACGATTAGTGAGCGTCGTGTATCTATAGATAAGAGAGGAAACCGCATGGAAGGTGAAACTATCCGTGTAACGCGAGGTCACCGTTCAGCTATGACAAATACGCACTCTTTTCAAACACAGTTCCTGCCTTCTGCGGTTTCTCAGTGGGATTTCAATTTACCGAGCCATTTCTCATAAAGTCAGACACGTTTTTCCAGACTCTTTTGGAATCCGCCAGTATTTTATTTTTATTTTTTGTCCGAAAACGAATTTTTTTAAATCCACGTACAAAAAGTTAAATTTTTTATAACCTTTTTTATATTCACTAAAAAATTTTTTATGGTATTGTAAAAAATTAAACAAAGCTTTCTCTACGATGAAAAATAAATACCAGAATTTTAAAAAGATTCGAAAAAAAAATCGATCCACTTTATTGAGAATGCCTTACATTTTGATGTTAATTTTCCACCCACTTAACATAAAAATCGACAGAAAAGGTAAACAAAGCTTCCTTTAACACGAAGAATAAATACCAGAATCTAAAAAGATTCGAACAAAAAACGTCCCACTTTATTGAGAACGCCTTACATTTTATCGTCACTTTTCCACCCACTTAACATGAAAATCGAAGGAAAAGGTAAACAAAGCTTCCATTATGACGAAGAATAAATACCGGAATGTAATAGGGTTCGGAAGAAGAAAAAAAATCGTGCCACTTTATCGAGAATGCCTTATAGATACGTAATGTAAGAGCGTTCATTCCAGCGTCGTCATCGCCGCGCGCTCGTAAATACGCTCCGCTATATCTATATGTATCGCGCGGCGAGCGGTCGCACACAACAGACACAATAACCGGGAGTCACTGGATGACACGCACGGAGAGCCTAGAGCAGCCTACACTAAAATAGGAGTTATCTGTCTCGCGAGCGAGCGAGCGAGCGAGCGAGGAGGCGTCCGCCGGGAATTAGCCGCGTGCCGCGCACAATTTTACACGAAATAATTCGAGAAAACGGTAGTGACGCCGAGCCGAATGAATAATCGCACGTTTCTGCAACAGCGTCGCCTAGTTAAAGCACTGTAACTACGGTACATATTAAATCCAGGACGTGGAGAAGCGAAGGAAGTAGGTAATAAAGCGCCACGAGGCGAATCACTTGTTGAACTAATTGAGAAAAGAGAAAAGGGAACGAATCCATCGCAATGCATTATACTTTGTTCGTTGGATCGAAGCGAAAAATGAAAAGGGAAAAAATATAAGTTGTGCCGTCGGCCGTCGCTCGGTTGACGTCAGAAACGCAAGAGGCAGATAATGTCAGTGATAGAGGAAGAAGAACCTCTGTTATCCTTCTTTCGAACGTCGACACACAGCCGCGCATTTTTGCCGAAGCCTCGTCTCGAGAAATAAGAGAGAAAAATGGAGACAACGAGAGAGAGAGAGAGAGAGAGAGAGAGAGGAAGAAAGAGCTGCGAATATCGGCGAGTCTCCGCCGGGAGTGGGGGAAGCCAGTCTCTGCGTAATGGCAGACGTGATATCGGTTTTCATTCATAGGAACTTCGCTTGTCCGACTCTTCAGCTTCCTCCTCCTCGTCCCACCGACGGAGAGAACACATAAACAGCAGCCGAGCCGGAGAAGCGACGGCGGAACGTCGAATGAACGTGACATTGGCGGAAATGGGCTTTCGTTTTTCGAGCCCTCCGCCAGCTACCTCGATTCTGTCTCACTCACGCGACTTATAACCACTGCCAATATATGTATAAGCCTCTCGTATACACGCCGACTCTCGTCTAAACGCCCGGTGCATTGTGTATTTCCGTCTCGGGAATCGAAAGCCTCTCCTCTATGGGCCAGTTCTAAGTTTAGCTGTGTGATTACTTTTCCAATGTTTGAGAATCAATAAACGATTCGCGCCGACTTCTTCAATCGAATTACTCAGCGCGTTACCTTCGTATATATTAATTCCAGTATTTCAAAATAAAACGTTACTTCGAATTTGCGCGACTGATTTTCGAACATTTAATTCTATCTCGTGTGGTAAGATTTTTTGCAAAAAATTGTTTCAGTAAAATTTGCACTTTCTGAGATTAAGGAGAGTAAAAAGATGATTTTGGTTTATGTTTGAGAATCATCAAACGATTTAGCCAATTTTTTCAATTGCATTTTCAATACTTCGTATATATTAATTCAGGTATTTAAAAAAAAAGTTACTCATTTACAAAAATTGAAATCTTTCTCATGTGGTAACGGAATTGATCCCAAAAATTGTTCGATTAAAATTTGCAAATTCTGAGATTGAAGAGAGTGAAAAGATGATTTTGTTTAATTTTTCTTAGGCTCGCCGAAAACATTTGTAACAACTCATTTGTGGTGTGCTTTTTGCGAAGGAGAGACAAAAAAAAATGTGAAGACGCATAACGAAGACCATACGATTGCCAGTAAATCTAGAAATAAAGCTCGGCTGCAATACTTATGAGGGTGTGCGCCGCGAACGCACGATGCACATGCACAGGCCGCACGACTCTTCCCCGGAGCAGTCGACAGCGGCAGCAACAACTCGCATCAGGACAGTGTCATCGGCCTCCTGTTCTCCTCCTCAAACCCTCGCGGTCGCGCGATCCCACGACGACGTCGACGCTGCGCCGGGTCTCCCCCCTCTTCGTGTCCTCGTGTGCATACCGTGCATCCGTACACACACGCGGCCCAGCTAAACTCAAGTAAACTCGTGTGCACGCGCGTCTCTTCGTTCCCTGGGTACAACAACGGCCAAACCGACGAACAAACGCGAGCAGAGAAAACGGAGAACGAGATGGAAAGCGTTTATAGTCTATTGCCCTGGTGGTGAGAAAACTTGGGTAATTGTGAGTAAATACTGTGAGTACTTCAAGCATTTTCATCGTAATTATCGATTTCATTTATACGCACCATAAAATATTTTTTTCAAAAGCAGGAAAATGCATAATTAGCTTGTCGAATTATAATTTCTATATTAATAAAATAAAGATTACTTCAAGTATTTTTGTGGCAACTTTCAATTGTATTTATATCTACAATGGCAATAGGCAAGTTTTAACATGAAGAAGTAAGTAATTTGTTTTTAGTGGAATTTTTAGTGGAGTGGTTGGTTATAAACAAAATGCCCAGGTAACAAATACGAAGACAAATACGTAGAATTATAATTTCTATATTAATAAAATAAAGATTACTTCAAGTATTTTTGTGGCAACTTTCAATTGTATTTATATCTACAATGGCAATAGGCAAGTTTTAACATGAAGAAGTAAGTAATTTGTTTTTAGTGAAATTTTTAGTGGAGTGGTTGGTTATAAACAAAATACCCAGGTAACAAATACGAAGAGTTAGCGTCGTGAACGCTGACAGTCAGCAATTGCCACTTTTCGGCCCGGTGGACATTGCGACTGGGCCACAGAAAAGCGTCCCGTGCAAACGAAAGAGTTATGGATACGAAGGAATGCAGTTACACAGCGACAACAACTACCGTACATCACCTCCTGTATACGAAACTACGAGCGAGCGTTACGTCATTTAATTTCCGGGACTCTGCGGTATAATATCTTCGCGATAGTGAGCAACAAATACAACGATCTCTTTTTTCTTCTCAACGCGTAGGAAAAAAAGGAGGAGCTCTTTTCTCATGAAAGATCGTTCCAATCAGCCACCACTCTTAAACCGCTTCATACATCACGCCAAGTTCTGTAATTTTGCGAAATAACTTCTCCGACTCTTCGGCACTCGAAAAAGTCACCTTTTACATAACTCACCGGTTATGTGTCTTCGAGTTTCCGTCCAGAAGGATCTTTTTACATAACTTACTTAACGATCTGTACAGAAGCCACAAAAAACGACGTGGATGTTGAATTTCTAATCCCAAAAAAAAAGGACTCAATGTCGCTATTGTACAGTCGCTGCTAAAACCTATATTTTTTTCACTGGATTTTTTCGACTGCTTAAAAACACAGTGTAGTTCACTGAACAATTTGTGACATTGAATTCAGTAGAAATATTCATTCCGCTGAAAATCTGATAAAAAATATAGCCTTCGTAAAAAAAAAATGAATATTTCGTTCCTCATTTACCCTACGCTCGAATATTACGTAATTTAATTTCCGGGGCTGTGCGGCGGCGCAATATCTTCGCGATACCGAGCACAAAATACGTCCTCTCACTCGCTGAGTTTTTTTTTTTTTTAATTCTCACCATGCCCCTTTTCCCATGAAAGATAGTTCCAATCAGCGACAACTTTAAACCCGCTCCATGCATCACGCGGTGTTCGGTAAGTTTGCTTTCGACTTTCGGCTCGGAAAGTACGGCGAAAGGACGAGGAAATAACTTCTCCGGTGCTTCCGAACTCGGTTAAACATTTTCTTCGTTTTTTTTTTCTCTCTCTCTCTCTTTCTTTTCTTCAAACTATAAATTCACAGCCGTAAATTCCCTCGCTTCAGCAACTAAACTCCCGTCGACAGGGCAACAAGAAAGAAAGAAAAAAGAAGAAAAAAAAACACAGAGAGAGAGAGAGAAAGAAGCAGAAGGCAGTCTATTTATTATGATTAGCCGCGGGGCCCTCGGGCCCCTATGCTTCTCTAGTGTCAGAGAGGTTCGCCTGTACCGTCGAGACGCGTATGACGTGCATGCATACGAGTGTGCATCATCAAGCCAACGCACACAGCGTTGTACCTCTCTGAATTCCCTCTTGATCGCGCGCCGGCGACCTCTTCAATTATTTTCTCGGCCCTTCGAGACGGTGTGTCTACTGCTCGTGTGGCTCTCTGTGCCACATTTACCATACGTATAGCGCGCGCACGTTTATTCCCTGTAGTCGTGGCTCTTCCGGTGTTCGCCCTAGCATGAGACTCACGACCTCTACGCGCGTACACACGCGCGAAGAGCGTTTGTCTCTGTGACTATACGTCGGCGTTCTATCGCATCGTCGCAAAATAAGGCTCACGAACTTGTGCTTCGCCTTCTCCTAAAGTCTCTTTCTCTTCTCTCTCTCTCTCTCTCTCGCTCTTCTTCTTGTTTCCGAGCTGCGCGCCGTATCCGCTGTTAGGTACATACACAACTGCTCGGGCCTCTTCTCAAGGACGACCTCGTGAGGAAGAATTTTTTCAAGGTGAATCACCGCGCGCCTTTCTCGCTCCTTCGATATTATAGTCACTCACAGGTGAAGCTATAGCCTCTCTTTCTTTTTATTTTATTTTTTTCTTCTGCGGTTTCGTTGTACCATTTTTCTTCAGGGTCTTTCTCTTCTCGTCGGTTTATTTGTCTGTGGGAAATAGGAATATGGAGATGAAGATGTCGGCTACTTATCTACAGCTCGGAGACTCTTGTTATCTATTCACATTTTCGTTTATCCTAACAGGAACTCCTCGGCTGTAAGCACACATCCTGTGTCCCCGTTAGGCTTTCTACTATTTGTTTGTGTGTGTGTGTGTGTGTGTGTGTGTGTGTATGTGTGTGTGTGTTGCAGTGAAGAGGATTATCGACGATATATCATTGCCCCCGTGTGTATTAGTCACGCACAGCTAACGGAAGAAGATGATAATAATGATGAAGAAGAAGAAGAAGAAGAAACGTCGACCTCCATGCGAAAATCGAAGCATGCGCGCACGACTATCTCATTCATTCGCTAATCGCCCATCTAATCTCCGTCGCTTCGTTAATATTCCGGTTGCGAGTTGCTCCCGTCGGCAAACGGCTGAAGGCTTTACTTATTCACGCGCCAACGGGCTTCGTGCGAGAGCTTCTTCACAGCCTTTCGCGAATCCGTTAATCTCACTACCAACACTTGTCACGATGGGCTTGCAATTTTGTGCAGTTGGGCTGTTAATATTGGCTAAGCTGAGTCTAATCACTAAAGCTAAGGACAACAAGCTTTACCGGAAATTGAATAAAAAGAGAGAAAGGCCAACTTTGCTGCTGAAATTAATTGATAGCGTTGCAAGTTAATTTTTTTTTTTAATGAATTTTGAAACATGGAATTATTCTGACCCACGTGTGAGTATAAAGGGTTAAAAATATTTTTTTAATGAAATTATGATGGTGTCCAAGTTTAAGAAATTATTGGAAATTGCTTTTTTGCTGAACATCATTTTTGGATGTAATAATATTTTTCACAAATTGGTGCACATAAACATAAGTCGCCTCATCTTCGCAAAGCGGACGGCGAGCTGAAGTTGACGAGCCCGTAAAACTGTTTGCGCGATGAAGATAGAGGAAAGTTCTTTTCTTCTCGCCGTTTCCAGTGTGTACTGCGACTGTGTGTATACTGCAAGCGTGAGCAGTAGCATCGGGTGCAGCGGCGGCACACAACGAGATCGCAAATACGCGCCCCTCACGCAAATACGGAAATAGAACGAGATGGAAGCTTTCATAAAGTTAGCAACTACGTTAAAGTACGTGATCTGTGGCGACGAGGAAAACCTCCGTCGATTCACGACCGGAACACACTGCGGATACAACTTCCTTCCAATTACAATTTTTTTTTTTCCCCCTTCTTCGCATACTTCTTTTGGGCGTTAAATAATCGTAAATAAAAATGCAGCAACCAATTACAGGCTGGCAAATTAAAACTACGCCCAATTTTCAACCCTTCGATATTTTAATCACATATTCGATACACAATCTTTATATTTTCTCCATAAAATAATCCACTATTTCTCACATACTAGCAACAACTATCGATGCTAATATTCAAAATAGCCATTTTTCTCACTGTACAAACCGAAATAAAAGTAAATAAACAGCCCGTCCACTAATTATCGAATTCCCCATCCCATAGACTCTCAAAAATTTGTAATTTCGCCATCGCGAAAGTAACGCCACTCGTTACTGTCCCAGCTCGTGCATGTAACTTTGGCGATTTCTACTTTTAAAGATGTGTGTGTTTTTTTTTTACGATGTTCGATTCACCTGCCGCACGATAATGGCGTGGCACTAACGAAACTCTGGGGCAAATACCGAGGAGCGGAAGGAGCGAGAGGGTATAAGAAAAAGAGAGAGAATTCTCAAATGACAGAGTGAGAGTGACCGAGAGAGAGAGAGAGAGAGACGAAGTCGCGCCAGAGAGAGAGAATCGTGAAAGGAAGAGAGACGCAGAGAACGCGGGACAGGACGAACGTGCGCTCGCGTGGGAGTCGTGCCACATGCCAAGGTTTTTCCTTCCAGCTTGCTCGTCGACGACGACGTGTCTGATATTTCGCTGTGCGCGCTCCCGAAGCGGCATTTCGTTTTCTATCGGCACCGAACGTATGTAAAAAAAAAAAAAAGCGGCCTCCAGAGGCCGGATAACGTTAACAACGGAACCTGGGATTCACAACAACTTCGTTCTCAGCTCATATTTCACAGCGAAACGTATTAATGAAACACTACACGCGGCATAATATCGCGTTCACGGTTTATACCCGTTTTAGTTCCGAGAGCACAAGTGTTTTAGGTCATAGCGCCGGATCATTGTGCACAACGATAAAATTTGTATTTTATATATAGTTTACTTTTTTTTCAATGCAGTGGATGTATTAATTATGAGGATATTTTGGTTGTTTTTTTTTTTTTTTTAGAAAAAAGAAACGATCATCCAAAATAATTTCCATTAAATTTGTTAATTTAGGTGCATGATAATTATTTGATAGGAAAAATGGGCTAATTAGATTTTTTTGTGAATTCGGGTAGGAAATACTTGAAGAAAATTTCTTTGCCAGCTTCCTTACATTTTGAAGCGGGAAGTAGCGTTAATTATTAAAGTAATGATATGTAATTGGTAAAGCGTTGAATTTACGGAGTAGTGAATATTTTTCAGAGAATAAGCTACGCTTATAACATAATTAACCCTGCGGCAGAGCGCCGGGGTCAATTTCATCTCAGCCACCAATCATCTCAGATCCCGGAGAATAATTCTTTGGAGACCCTCCGTGTGGACGGAAGTTTTGAAAAATGTTCTGTGCGCTAAGCCCAATTTATTCACCGATAATTTTCTCCTCTCAATATCCCGGTGCTTAGAATAATTAACGTTGGGCCAAATGAGTGCCGACATTGTTGGGCTTAAATTGGGCGTGGCGACTCTGAGATGAGTCACACGATTCTTAAGCTTTTGGGAAAATATATCCCAATTCTCACTGACAACTACTTTTAACATTCATTCATTTCTACAGCCATAAGAAAATCCACGTTTTAATTTTAAAAAATATATTTAAACCCCTAATATTTTCGTAGAAAATCAAAATCATATCGAAACAGGGAAATTACTTAAAATGTTACTTACACTAATTTCAAATGTCAAAGATGTGTTCAATTAAAAAAAAAAAAATGATAATTATAAGATCTAAGATGTTCAAACAAAAAAATTGCTCAATTGGCACAGAATGTTTCACAGCCGGTTTAGTCAGAAATGTGAAATTCATCGAATAGTCACTTGCTCGAGAATCTACACATCTCAGTCTAGTCGTTGATGTGGCGCTCGCGAGTTCTTAACACTTCGCTGTCGCAAGAAATTCTTCCACGACCTGCTTCAACCTGGCGTCATTAGCGCTCCCCCTCTCTCTCTCTCTCTCTCTCTGTCCGGCTCATTCTCTGCGCCAGAGCAAACGGACGAGTTCTTCTAGTGCAAGTATATAAGCCGAGCGAGTAAGCAATCCAACGGCAGCGCTCCAGTGTAATTTACACTGGTGCACTGTGGACGATCGAGAACGCCTACTACTCTGCGCTCAGAAGTCTCTAATAGACCAGTGCAACAAACGGCGAAGCTTTAAACCGGTGCAATCAATGCGACGGCGACGAGAGAGGGGAAACGCAACGAGAGTGCACCAAGTTTCCACTTGAAATGGCACCATCGAGCAGAAAGCAGAAAACAACTAGTATGCGCTTTCCTTACACAGATCACAGCGACACGAAAAAAAAATATACAAATGTGCGTGCTCGAGTGTTGGCACAGCTGCGTTCGGAAGAGCGAACTATTTCACGTCGGGTGTAATCAATGAATTGTAACTGTTTACAATAGCATTCCTCAAACGACGATTCTCTTCCAGAGGCCGTTCCTAGGTGCCTAAAAAATACATTGAGATTGGTCGCGGACTGATAAAAACTCACCTTGTACACTTGACCGTAGGTTCCATTGCCGACGACTTCGATTAACTCGAAGATACCGGCAGGATCCTGCAACAAACAAAGTAACAATTTTGTTAAATATCTGAATAAATGATTCAACGTAAATTCTCATTTGATACATTAGCATAAAAAATAGTATTATATTGAAAATTCGATGGCGAAGAAATATTTTTTTTCAGCTGGCCACTGTTGCATTTGCTGTATTTTTAAATACAACGTTTTTTTTTTTCTAAACACCTTTGGAAACCTGTCTTAGCAAAAAAAGCTGTTGATCAACATCTCCTAATTTTCGATGAAAGTGAGATCCTCGAATATTTCGCTAAATTTGTAATTCCTATTTTAGAAATTCTATTCAACGGGAATTCCGGCCTACTGAACGTTTTTCAGTGAAAAGAGAAGACAAAAGCCAACCAACAGAGGAACTATGACAAAAATAATAATTTTTTAACGGATTAAATGGATATCCTGACATTGGGCGACGTGGGGCAAATTACACAACGAAATCGTGGCAAAATTGGCTCTACAACAGCATAAAAAGCATCTCTATCCACACGATTCGAATGTACCTTTTTAAAAAAGATCAATCTCTGTAATTTATCGAAGCTGCATCAACTATGGGACTCACAGTGACAGTGACTAAAGTACAGAGAATAAGAAGTGCGACTTAGTCACTCGAGGTATTCTGAGAGGCGTACGACAGTGGAGTAGGCCTCGGGGAGTTTGTCACGTGTGTGTGTGTGTCAATGTGCACACAGAGAGAAAAATATGTAGCGCGAAAAGCGCAGAGGAACGTCGACAACCGCACTGAACCGCAAAGTTCGGAGCGTTGACACGTTCGCGGGTGGATCGACCGCGGGCATATGCATATATGTAGATCGGCAATTATCATTTTATTCTCTCCTCCTTTATTGCCTCCCTCGGAATATATTGGGCCGCGTTGGGGAAAAACGACCACGATGAACAGTCCATAGACTTCCGTCGTCGAAAATCTGCCTTCGCCGACAGCGTGGAAAGCTCTGCTACAGCCGAGAGAGTAACAGGTATTTCGTGAGCGCCGGTTGATCTTGGCTGTGACACAAGCAGAGAGAGAGAGAGAGAGAGGAACGTAAACAGTCACCGAAGAGCCAGTGAGGCTTCTGCCAAACGGATTTCGAACGCACGTCGCAGACACCACGCGCCGTACCGTTAAATATGTATCCGGTATTTATACTTTAACGATAGCCGAGAAATCGAGGGCCCGAAAAACACGCGTTCCTACTTCCGTTGCATTCCCCTAAACAATAAACCACAAGTCTAACACGCAAAGGAATGCAGAAAACGATTTTTTTACCGATTTTTCCTGAATTACCAGATCTATTAATTTTGAAAAATTTAAAGCGATCACATTTCGGCCAACGATCGTGACAAACATCCTGCAAAACTCCCCGAAAACTCATTCCCACGCGTTCACGCGTTCCTACATCCATTGGATTGCCCTAAACAATAAACCACAAGTCTAACACGCAAAGAAATGCAGAAAACGAATGTTTTCTCGATTCTTCTAAATTACCAGATCTTTCTAGTAAAACAAAATCTAAAGAGACCACGTTTCGGCTAACGACCGTGACAAACATCCTGCGCGACTGCCCGACAACTCATTCCCGACCAATTACCATCTTTATCGCCCGCTCGTACGCACGATTTCCAGTGCGTTTTACGATCGCCCTACTATCAGTAAGTCTGATTTACGAGAAACTTTGATAGGCTTCTAACAGAACCAAAAAAAAAAAAAAAAAAGAGATGTCTGCCGGCGATAACGCGAGGCGCAACCCGAGCATTTAAAGCCACGACTTGTGCACCTAAACCAACTCGCCAAGACCCTGAAGAAGACACCAAAAAAATCCATCAACAAAAAAAAAAAAAAGACATCGCTCTGCTATCGAAGAATTTCACGAAACGTCACCGAGGCTTTAATTCGCGAAGCGAATTCCGCAAGCCGGTGATCACGATGGTTCCCGATTGGCCAGCCGCACACTTCGGCAAGCCGCAGTATCGTAAAACTGGTCGGAAACTCTTTTCACCGATCCTCCGTAAAAATCGCTGAAAGTAAAATCAATAAAAGCGCAAAAGCGACTGGTAAGCTCGTTCGATAATAAACGTACCTTAAGGGCGTTCAAGTCGATGTCGTCGAGCGAGCAGTTGACGCTCGGTGCCAAATTATGCGCCATCTTGATACGCCACTCGCGCTCCCTCTCTCCTCTCTCTCGCTCTCACTTCTCGTCTGTTAGCCGAACGTCTCGCCGAAGTTCTCGTCGTCTCGCACGCGCTATCGTCGCCCGATAGCTCCGCACGAACTGTACACACACACACACAAAAACACAATGCACTGCGAGTAACGTTAAAATGAAGAAAAAGAAAGAAAAAAAAAAAAGAAGCAATATATCGTAAAGAGAGAAAGAGAGATAGAGAGAGTGTGTGTATGTGTCTTGGATTCGAAGGTGCACAACGTGGCTCGGGGGGAGGGGCTGTAGGGTCGATAGGGGATGATTGAGAAGGGCCCCGTTCGAATAATGTGTTGCGGAACTGAGGGAGAGGCCCGTTCGTTTCACGGACACACCCGGTTACACCCGGAAGGTCGAGGTCTCGGTTGTAACGCGAGTGAAGAGGGTGGGGAGAGAGGAGAGGAGAGAGACTCGACTGTGGCGGCGGTCTCTCTGCGGCACACACACACACACACCGCGCCTACGGCCCTGCACACACTCCTGTGGTCCCTGAGGACACTCACGCGCACGCACACGAGTCGGCGAGATCTCTTCCACTCCTTCTTCTTCTTCTTCTTCTTGGTCGCTGTTGTCGTCGTGGTCGTCGTCGGGCTCAGTTCGTTACACTCCCTCTCGTTCCTTTCCCTGCCCGATTACCACTGAAGACAATATCCTCTCGCTTCGCGCTGGTACAACTCGCTTCTGACTGCTCGGTGATGGTGCTGCTGTCTCTACTGAATGGGCAACCGCAACGAGACACACGCGGAGCAGCGGCACATGGCGACGCACATACCACGGGGATAGAAGATATATATCCGTAATATGTGTGTATATATATATATATATGTGTGTGTGTAGAAAGAAAGGAGAACATACACAGAGAGACACACACACACACTCGCTCACGGAGGGATTCTGTCCTCCCAAAACTCCACTGTACTCCTTACCGCTTCACTGACTCGTTGCACCGCGAATGAGCCTCGCTTCGTAACGCGTTAACTGTACAAACCGAGCGTAGCTGAGGGAGAGGGAGGGAGTGAGAGAGATTATTAATCGGTAGGAACACGCCGTGTGGCCGGAGACTCTGGTGCAGTCAACAAGCCGGGGCGCGACGCGCCTTCCTCATCGCTACACGCGCGTTAGTGTGCGAATCGCTTCTCCTCCCTTTGTATATTTATATTTTTCTTTGTATTTGCTTATCTCTATCTCCCTCTCTCTCGCGCGCACGCACGCACGCACTCTTCACGGGGATACACAGGTACTCTCCTCCGCCGAGTGTATATTGTCCACCGCACGGGCGTGCATACACCTACTTTGCGATCGGTGCGACCCTCGCGGATCTCTCGTTCGGTGTTACCACGGAGTGTAAAACGCTCGATGTCTAACCGCTCTCTCTCTCTCTCTCTGTCCGCGCTCCTCTGCTCTAATCTCTTGACTCTCACCCGTCGCGAGGCGCCAATTTTACTTGTTTATCCTATTATTAGTTTTTCGGTCGGTTGTTTAAAACACGAACGATAAAACGGAGGAAGACTCTCGTGTCCGTCCTCTCTCACACTCAGCGCTCGCGGAGGCGCTGTATATCACTGTGCCGTCATAACTGGCGTACCGAGCGTCGAGCGAACGCTGCACAGCCGAACTCACACACCACGAACAGTTTTCTGTCCCTCTCTCTCTCTTAATCGCACACACACTCACTACTCTAGGCCTATGAGGGGGTATACAGGACCTCGCACTCCGACTCACCAACCTTTCTATACCTATGTCCTTCTCTTACCCCCCTCGACGCGTGCATTCGCCACTCACACATTCTCCGCCCCCCCCCCCCGCCCCGATTCTCTGACGTCATCGACTCGACACACACTCGCGCACAGCCGACAATACGTAGAAGGGAAGCACACAAGCCGGCCAGACGCGTCATGCATCACGTGCATTTACAAGAACCAATCGGAAGAGGCATAAGATTGTCATCGAAATTACGCGCAATGCGAACGGTACATCAGAGCGGTATTTTTACCGTCATTATACCGCTGCGAAAAGGTCGAGCGCTGGAATAATGCATTTTAGGGAGGATTTCTTTGAATGATTAATGGGGAATTTTAAAAAAGGCATTAGGATTTAGGAAAATGTGGGAGGATTGTTTAAGTTGTTTTTTTTCGTAGATCTGAAGTTCGAATGTGCGCAGTGTTAATAGATGGCAGCACTGGTTTGTGAAATTATGGGCGGATTTTAAGGTTTTTTGGTATGGGTTAATAACGAGCAATGGGAGTTTTTTTTTGTTTTGTTTCAATTCAGGTAGAGGAATGAAATGGGAAGATGAAATAAAGAAATGCAATGGATTCTGTCGTTAATTATTTCTTTGTTTTTTTTTGTTTTTGTTTTGTTTTTTCTTTGCATGTTGATGAACATTATAACTGGGTTTGTTGGATCGAATATCTGTTGTTTTACGCGGATGTTCGATTCAGGCTCACATGTGAATTTTATATTACGTGGATGTAACTATGTTATGTCTACGTAATATGTATATGTACATCGATGATTAAGAGCGATAACAGCTTCAACTTCTCCTTTGATACCCTTAAAATCCTTACTATTAACTACAATAAGCGTTAGCGATAATTGATATGAAAAAAGTATAAATAATAGTCTCGGTTTAAATACAATTACACGATGTTGTGAGATTTAACGATAAGCTTAAGAATGTCTCTCACGAGTGTATAAAATCGAATCCGAAATTATTCAACAGTCCTGTATTCGTCTTTTTGTTTTATCACTTTTTTCGTCTGGTTTAACCAATGTACGGATCAGCGCGCATATTACGCGTCTAAAGACACAACAAGCAAAAACAAATTTTAAGCTTGAAACGCGCGAAACTTAATGCCAAGCTTTCGGGGATCTCGAAACCAAAGAGCGAAATTTCAACAGAGAGCCGCCAATTTTCGGACGGTACTCAAATCCCGGAGGAGCATCTGTACGGTTTGCTTTGTTCGACGTTGCACGTCCGAAGATTGTAACACTCCTTCGTCGGGATCCATTGTTTCCAATACTGCAAACAAAATATACAACTTAATATCGCCATTAATCAAAATGGAATTTAAAAAAAACGAGCGTGTTTAAAAGCTTCGCCGAAATTTGCCGTCGAAGACACGATCAGGAGTGAAATTTTACGTCCCTCAACTTACCATCGACTTGAGCCTCGATCGTAGTTAATCTCGAGTCTATATGATTTTGAAAATGATCAATGTGCTCCAAAAGTCGTTGTCGACACTCCGCGGGATCGATGGGTGCTTCAGGTTCCGGTATAAAGGGTTGCAAAGGTGCAACGGGTTCCTGACGTGGCGCTGAGGGAATAGATTCAGCTGGGGTCATTTTCTCAGGGTTTTCGGCGTCGGTTGACGTTGTTTTTATCGTCGAGGTATCGTTTGTCGATTCTGGAATAGAAGCTAATCAGCTGAAAATTTCTTGGGGACTAGTGGCGAAATTTTCCATGGTGAAAACTTACCGCCATCCTCGTTCTTCGCTTCTATCGTGGCCGAAGGATTTTGCATTTGATCGGGATGCTCATTTTTGGTCAAAGCTCCCAAAAGAATGCGATCGCTCGTCGGATTCGTCGGCTCTTCTTTCTTGCACGTTCCTTTGGATTCGTCGGAGGGCGTGCTGTCCTCTTCGAGAATTTTCATAAGTTCCGTGTCGGAAGCTATCGACTTTCCGTCGAGATCTTCTTTGAGCACAGCGGCGACTTCCGGCTTGGGTTCGACGGTCACATTCAGTCCGATTTCCGGGACCTCAACTTTTGGCTTGACCAATCGCATCACCGGCACCGGTTCTACCACAGGCTCGGGGACCTCCGACTTTTCCCAATTCTTGGCCCATAAATAGAGCTTCGGGTGATCTTTTTGCCTGAAAATTTCGGTGATTGTCATACAATTACTGCGATTCGTGTCTGCGATACAGGAGATAAAATTATCGTTTGATACTCACTGAGCTACGCTGATTTTCACACGGAGGCTGTGAAGGATCTGCTGAATCTGCAATAACGCCGCCACCAAATCGTACGTTCGCTTCAGCATTGCCGTCCTTTGGTTTATCGTAGTTTCGTCTTTGGTACGCTCCGACAAACTGTAAACACGATATTTTATTGAACTTGGTACTTCTACTTGAAGTAACTGAGCTAAACGTTTGGCGTCAAGGGACAAAAGATTTTTTTTTTTCTATATTATCAAAATCTAAAGTGACAAATTGCACGTTGCGTAACCTCGGCAGTTTTCCGTCTTTCATCCATTCCTGATCGTGCAGATATTTCATCGAAGGCCGCTGACGATAAGGATGGCGACAAATGTAACAAATATATTTTTCCGGCACGTCTTTCTCCCTCTCGATTGCATTGCAATGTCCGTGCTGCCAACAGAGGCAGAGATCGCACTGGATCATAAGACCGTCCTCCTCCATGAAACCGCAGGTACAATTTATGATTTCTTCCCTTCGCAGTTGCTCGAGTTTGATCATCTCGCCGTTGATCATCACCATAACGCCGTTGCCTTGGTAAAACACCGAAAACTTCAAGTCAGCCACGAAAAATTCGCATCCCTTAAAAAATATACGTTCTCCACTTCTTCACATTAAACTGTGATTGCAGGCGCATTCTTCGATCGATCATGAAATGCGTGAATAATTGCGTAACGTGATGAATGTCGATTGAAGAAGAAAAAAAAACAAAAAAACATGGGTAAATAAAAGAAGAAATGAGCAATCGGTCGTGCCATTCGAAGTTCTCATGCCAAATGATGATTTAATGGGGGAAAAAAAAAAAGAAGAAAATACCTTCGTTACTAATATCACTTTTAGCAGCATCCCCTTTCGGGGTATCGGCTTTTTCAAGACGAGAATCGTTTAGCTGACCTAAAGAACAACACAAAAGTAGAGTATAACGCGTCAAAACATTCTTAATGAAAAAACAAAAATTGGCAATCTTATCGGCATTAAGAGAAAAGATCTACGTAGCAATCGACGATCGTATGCAAGAAGAGAATATTCATATTTATCGGCTACCATTCACAGCAACAAAATCAATGGGAACACACAAAATAATGAACTTACTGCTTTGGCTGTTCTCGTCACTCTTTGCGTCCGATTTCCTACGACTGAATCTATACATGAGGCCAGCTGGACCCTCCGCATCCAATGCACTGTCATCTAAATCCCCATAATCATCCGTAAGCTCCTGCATGCCTGATAGCAAGAAAAAGCATTTGTCTGCCTACACTCGTCCGCGATAACCAAACATAATGGGCAATGGTGGAATGAAACGATCGCACGTCGATCGTGCGATTTAAATAAACATTTCGTGAGGTGATTAAGGATAATTCATGTGATTTTACAGCTCAAATTAACAAAAATTGCCTAGAGTCTCGCTGTACATCTCGAGAGACATCCAAAAATAATAATCGTCAAAAGTATATTGCATTCTTCTGGAGGAATTTCTGGAGAAAATAATTTCGAGGGAACTAGGCTAGTACATGTATCGTTGCGTTAAGACGCCTGAATTACGTCTGCAGATTCTTGAACCGCGACGTTATCAACCCGCAAATAAACGATTTTTTACGGAAACCCCAACGACACAAATTATCGTAATACACATTCATTTTCTGGACTGATTAAACTTGTGCAAGATTTATTAAAGTTTGGGCCTTCTATTGATGATAAAAGTATTGATATCAGCGAATTTATAAAAAGAATCCTTGAGAATTGTTCGCAATATTTCAAAAATTCGATTTTCCGTGAATTAATCTAGATTTTTTTGAAATTCTTCGGCCCTAACGTCGCAATCCAAGGTGTCCAGCATGAGTAAATCCAGAGGTCGTGAATAATGTCGCTATTTACCTTGTCTTCCTTTACATCTCGCGAATTCGGAGCTGTATTCGGAAAGCTGCCGCTTCCGGTGACTTTTTCCTTTGTCCGGGTGAATAGCCTCGTCGAGAGACTTCGATCTATCGAGCCTCGACGAGTCTGTGGTCGTTGGTGTCGGTCTGACCGGCAGAAGCGTCTTGATTCCGCCCTGAGTTTTTTCTTCGCGAATCTTGAGGTCGAAAAGTGCACCGGGCGACATTGCGCAACTCGCGTCCGCTTTTTTCGCCAATTCCTCGTCCATGTCGATGCTCGCGTTTGAAATTGGCGACATGAGCTCGAATTTCGAGTCGTCGCGCAACGGAAGACCTATAAGCTTGTCGTGGGCAACGATTTCCGTGCCGGAATTGATGGGCGGCAGCGGAGAAGTCGCGAGCAATGGAATCGTCTGCCCCGAAGAGGAAATCAACGCCGCAGGCGCGACTGGCTTTTCGTGCGCCGCTTTTCGCTTCTCGAACTTGCTGATCTTCTCCAGATAATGGTTGTTCGATTTTTTGGGCGTTATGTCGACTATCGACTCTCCGATCGTACGAGCGTAAGCCAAATCCGCTACGTTAGGCGTGGAACCCAAAAACTTTGAGTATTCCGGATGATAGTGCTTAATGTGCATCTGGAGAAGATTTTCCTTTCGGAAATTTTTACAGCATCCCTCTTTCGGGCACTTGTACGCGCTGTCCTCCATTTCTACACGAAGACCACCGATGAACACCGCTGAAAATTAAAAAAAAAAAAAGTAAAAAATTAGTATATTAACGTATTTAAAGAAGTATTGCTATTTATTGTTCCTACAATTCTATTTAATCGGTTGCAGGAAGTCGTGATACTTACAATAAATCGTTCCTAATAGTGAGATTGCGAGAAATGAATGAATGAGAATTTATTAACGTGATATGGAAATGATTAAGATGAATGTCGAGATGAGATCTATCGGTCGACAATGAAGTATAATTTTTCGTTTTTCGAATGTAAGACATTCGCCAATTTGGGGGAAAATAAATTTAAAAAAAATCAATTTACCACCATCCTCGACAGGCATTGTCGTCGGTGTCATCGGGGTCGATACTTCCGACGGAATTGGCGGGACCATCAACGAATTTTCCGGCGTCAACGGTATCGCTTTCGTCTTTGGCAGCAGCGTTTTGATCTTCTTCGGTGCTTCTCCCAAAGTCTCGGACTTTGTCCTGGAGATCGAGTTTTTGCTCTTGCGGCGATGAATGCAGAAGTCGAACATCTCGGGGTCGAAGTCAAATTGACCTTGGCTCTCCATGAACGCTCGAATATCGTTTCTGGATCGAAACTTTTTGCCACTCGGCTTGCTGTTAAACGAAATAAATTAAAAAATCTAATTACTCCTCTGTGAAAGCAAAATACAAGGAAATCGAAAGAAAAAATAGTGATTTCACTCACTGAACAAAAAGGACGTCCCACTTTCCAGCAGATGTTCCGGCCTTCCGTTGGGTAAAGTGTTTCTGCCAAATGGGCGGTAATCTCCGATCGGCCACGATAATCGAACGTCGCGATCCTACAACTGAGCATTGAGTTTATTAGAAATATTTCACATCGCAAAGACCTCAATTTATTTTCAAACACACAATTATCTTTGTTATTTCCATAGATAAACCTTTGTTCAGTCTCTCACCGTCATTTCCATCGACAATGAAGGTCTCGATTCCCTGAGGTTCTCCATCGATCCACTCAGGCCCAACATCGTCCTCCTGATCCGTGTCGTTCCTGTGCGCATCGCGCTTCATCTTTTTCGAGTACGTTTTCATTTTAGGCTTAGAATTCTCAAAGCCTCTGAGCAATTCGGCGCCCGAGTCGTAATAAGTTCCGAGCCCTGAGCTGTCCAATTCGGTGCTGCTGTCCAAATGACAATTATTAGTATCTTCTCCAGCGCTAATCTCCTCCTTTTTCAGCGATTTCTCCGCATCCATCTTGTTACGCTTTCTCGGATGCGTCTGAAAAAGCTCCATCACCGTATGTTTCCGCTTTTTGTCTCTCCTCTCCTGTTTGCTCCCGATGTAAGAATCGCCTTCCATGGCTTTCTGTTTCAAAAATAAATGCGCTTCGTTAACCCAACGATTCTCATCAACGAAACAGCGCTTACGACACTTCATTGTCAGAGGTCGCAGCATCCCAGATAAAATCAAAATCCATGCACGAATTTCTCATTTTTCAAAAATTCACATGCAACTCCGATAATAATTGACCTTTCAACTGATTCCCAAAATCTCAAAAACTCCAGTGACTTGAAATAAACAACATAACCTCAAAATTGTGAGCTCACCTTTTCCGTGGTGGATGCGATTTTCGTCATTTTCGAGGACCTGACGATCTTGGCGTATCCATCGTCGAAGAGCACGTCGTATCTGTCTGCAATGTTGAGAGAGGATAATCGCGGGTGCGATTATGGGGTGGTGATTATTCGAGTCCCAGTGTGAGAAAACGTCAAGTGATCTGTAGCCAAGAGCTACAGAGTGCAGGGACTGACTCTGTGCGCGTTCCTTCTCTCTTTCTCGCTCCATAGTCGGATGCGTTTGAGCGCGCACTCACACACACACACACCAACGGAGAAAGAGAGAGAGAGAGAGGAGCGTCACATACGAGGCTCGGGTTTAGGCTAGGTAAACTCACCGTTTCCCAACACAGCATTCACTTTGGCTGGATATTTTCTTCCGTCGGCCCACGTAGCCAGAATTCTTTCCCCGACCGCGAAATCCCTCATCTTCGTTTCCCTGGAGTTACGAGACGCATTCATTAGAATCTCGTAAAAAAATTTTAAAAAAAAAACGGTGGACGACTAGAGGCTCGATAACAGAAGTAAACGACACCCTCCCCGTTGCGCCTTTGTCATTTAATCCTAAGCCCTCCTAGCACACACTCTCACTCGCTCACACATTCTCTCTCTCTCTCTCTCTCGCCTCCGCACGTTACCAACTCCGCCACGAACTTGACGATACGAGGAATAACCGATCGTAGCCTTTTTTTTCTCTCTCTTTTCTCGCCTCACTCCCCTAACGGTAATGCTGTGCAGCCGAATGCAACCTTTCGCGGGCTCTTTTAAACAAAGCTTCGAGATATTTATCGCTTTTAGATGTTTGAACACTTGGCCATTGATCTTTTGGGTTTTTAATTGCACTGTGTTGAAAGGGAATTTAATGTGTTTTTTTTTTTTTTTAATTAGTCAAGCGACAAGTGGATCATAAATGGTAGTCGGGATTTAGGAGAAAATTACTCGTATGCAATTTTCAATGATGATAATATCACATTTTTTAAATTTCGATTCACATAAATGCTCAACTGTGTGACCAAGGCCTATGAACGCTAAAATTGATGATTTTAATATAAAGGTCCATGAGCAATGCGGGCGTCGATAAATCCAAAAGCAATGATCCTGCTCACCCACACTAAAGAAACTTTGCTATAAGACGATGGAGCACGCGTTTTTTCTTCTTTTAGTTTTTACATGCTCGTATCGAGGACATTTTTTTAGCAACTTCTCAAAATGGTCCACGGTATTTTTACTTGCTATTTAGACAGATGACACAATTATGACGATATGAGACATGAATATATGCGTGGGAGATGAAACTGATATTTCTGTACGGTAAATTGCATGCACCGATCAATTGTCGTAATAAAAGTCGAGAACAATAGCCGTTGTCTAATAATTTTACAGAACTTCATGCTAATCTTTGAAGAGGCTGAATATCCAACACTAAACAATAAAAATGCACTCAACTTTTTGAAAGATATTCGTCGATTAAAATCATATCTTCATGCCAAATTATTCCTTATTATACAAAATGATGCTACGCTGGAATTTCTTTCAATAATCGGTCCCAAATTTTTAACGCGACGCGTTTCAATGGAACGTCGATTTGCAATCCGATGAAAATTCTTTGAATGCTTGATACTAGAACAATAAATTGACGATTTTTAACTGGTCGAGAAAAGGTCAACGTCGAAAATGCTAAGAGTTGGAGTAGCGCGCCGTTAAAAAAAAAAGCGTAGATCTTTCACATGGCCTTTAAAGGTAAATATATGAATGAAGAATAATCGTTATAAAATCATGCAACAGCTCAAGGAGAAAATATTACACAGCTCTACGTAAAGCTAAGAACGACAGAGGCACAGTAATACACATTGATACGAATAATCATCAGTCAGGACGAAGTTTTAAATTGAAAATAATACAATCACCGAAATACACATGAGTTTCGAGCTGTTTTGATGCAATACGGATGATTGGAGTTTCAAGACAATACAGGCTCGCAAAATATGACGCGAGTGACAAACTAGAACTGGATGCTTAACCAGAGTCTCTAACAACGAATGCAACTGAAATTTCATGAGATTTCAGATTTTTTTTAGGCAAAAAATATGGATCCTTTCGTTAGTTGATTAGTTACTTGATCTGCTCCTAATTACGCAAATTATAATGTTATCTTCCTTCCAATAAAAATAAATAAATACCATAATTTATAGTTGTAATCAAAAATATTTAAGAAACATTGCCATAAAGCATAAGATTTTTTTTTCCTCATAAAAATCTCCACATAACTCATCCAGTGACTATCTGCAAATATCCTCTTTTTTTTTGTTAGGTCGCGCAAAATTTCATGATTTTTCAGGTTGTTAGACACTCCGATAAAGGAAATAGAAGAATAAAAGCTCTACGAGCCTCTATTCTGCCTGATAGTAATGCAATGATGAACTTACGGAGTCGGAAGTACCCAAACTTGCTCACTTCAGTGAATGAACATAAAAAAAAATAGGTATATTGAAACGACGTCTTTAGCGAGATAATTAGCGTGTCTTTACTTCATTTCAAATTCTTTTATCGTTGAAGAAATAATGTATAATCTGTACGAGATGCGTATGACTGAATAATCATGTTTTAGCTTTTTCGTTAGCATTTTAAAGAGGCTGGAGTGTGAAATGGCTCACATACCTGGGCTGCATTTGGAGTACTCTCAGTCTAGAACTGTCCATAGGTATCCATTCATCGAATCTGGAGCTCCACTTGTCAAAATGTATCAACACTTCTCTATCGACCCAGTCCGTTTCGACCACTCGTGCCGAATACCTACAAACACGAGTTACAGCTTCGTCCCGTAAGCACTATTCGTTCTAGCAGAACCACTTCTTTTTTTTTCTCTCTTTTTTTTTTCATTGTATCATAGAGTTCGAATATCTTTACAACTTATTTTACATAACACTTGCCATTTATCATTGAAATCTTTAGCTTCCAATCTGGCTCCGGCAAAAAACTTCAAAGATCCGCGGCTCACAGGCTTCGCTGGCGCAGGTTCCGCTGCTTTTTCCAATGGTTTATTCTCCTCCGTCTTAACTCCTTCCGGATCTTCCTTGGTGATATTCGAGTCGTCCGGCGCATCGTCCGTCCTCGTTTGGCCTTGATCCGCAGCTGGATAATCTTTACCAGGTAAATCGGCTTGTTGTTCAAGCTTCTCCGCAGTGGAATCAATGGCTAACGCCGTATCGTCATTCTCTCTGCATGCCGAATCTGTTAGATCGGAGCTTTCGAATGGATTGAAGGAATCTGCGGAGGATCCTGGCCTGGAATTACAGGCCTCTCCGCAGCTGTCCGACCTTGGAGTGCGCGCCTCCGCAAACACCGGAGACTCCGCTGCTCCGCTATCCATGTTCAATATTTCTGAATTAATTAAATCCAGATCCTCCTGAGGATACGAAGTGTTTGTTCTTACGGGCATCGTTAATGGATCTGCGTTAAAAAAGAGCATCGAATAAATACCAGCGAGTAACGCAGTCGATATTGCGATTACCGTAAGTTCAGTCTTTTCGAAGAACGCGATATTACAAAAAGACCGTCCACAAAATCTCATCCTCTTGTTTCTTATTTTCCTAGTCAATCGCTTCATCGTGAGAGTCAGAATTTACCAAAAAATTATTTGTCTTCACGAAATTTAGCAAAATTGCGCATTAACTCATTACAGCGGTAGCGATAATTATAATAGTAATAATAATACATACAAATCGATGAGAAAAAGAAAATGTGACCTGTTAAACAAATTGCGAGTGATAAGTTATCGAGAGAACTGACAGATCGAAGCTCAGATTATCAAATTACAGAATGCGAGTATCTATTAAAAACAACACAAATAAATCCCAAAAAAAAAAAAAAAACAAAAAAAAATATTTAAAGAAAAACATCAATACAAAAACAATGTTTATCCGCAAATTCCCGTCAAGTACAAGAAATTCGGCGCCAGGATAGAGCCAAAGGTATGCGTACACGTGTTTTCGCCCCGCAAAAGAAAAAAAATCGAATAGAGCGGCGCGCGAGAGATAAACAAGCGGATGTGCACGTACGAAAAAAAGAAAGAAAGAAAAAAAAAGGAAACACGTTCAACCCGATAAATATAGTAATGAATGCGTAGCATTACGAGCGATTGCGCAACAAAGGTAAGATTCAACAAGGAAAATAAGTGAGGAAGGTGAAAATTGTTGGATCCTCAAAGCGATTATCGTGCGAGGGGATAAACAAAAGCAGTAAGTTAGTAGTACGAGATGAGGGCGGCAGTGGACGTAAGGAGTGTCGAACGCGAAATAAAAGCGCGCAGTGAGATCGACTGGTGTGTGTCTGTGTGTTGGTGTTACAGTGGTGCGCTAAAAGCAGCGAGAGCGGACTAGCATGCGTTTATTCGCACTCGGTTTTATGACCTACTGCTCGTTGCACCTGCGAGATGACGAAACATCTCCGGCGCTCGATAACACGAGACAATAATACCGCGGGTTGAATTGGCAGGTACGAACCTGGATGGTTGTCATAGTCATCGAAAACCGTGGGCACCGAGCCTTTGCGAAGTAAAAATTTGTGTCCCTTGATAGTCTCGTAGTCGGCTCTTTTGAAGTGCCTGTGGCAGACAAATTGGCCGGGCGTGGGTTTGAAGTTGGTCTCGAAGGCCCCGTTAACGAGCCACTTGCTCCTGAGCGCGGGGTCCTTCGGAAATTTGTGCAGGGGCAGGCCCTTGAAGCGGACTTCCTGACCGTCGCTATCGCAATTCTTTACGCAGCATTTGCGCGCCATTCCCATCGGCCCCGGGGGCACTGGTTTGCTAGCACGCGACCGCGCTATACGCCGTCGCTTCATTTGCCGAAACTACATAGCAACAACGCCCGAAAACATCGCTCGCTTCCTCGGCGGCTCATCGCGCTCCGTCCCGATTACGATCCGGCAGCATAACGCGATAACAACGACGCCAAAGACCGCGCGAATCAATCGCGCTTCGACTCGCGACGACACTGCGACGAGATTCTCGATTAGCCACCACCACCGCCGCCGTTCACACTCGCTGCGCGCCGCACAAACCGTTCACCACAACGAGGCACACAACACTGATCGATGTTGAGCGCGCGCCGCTACCGCCACCGCCGCCGCCGTGGCTCAACATTCGCAACTATCGAGAGGATTATCGAGAGCCCGAGAGATCTCGCTGTTCGCTCGTCGTCGTGTCGCGTTTCCCGACCTCGAGATCTCGACGCTTCTTCCTCACTACCGCGCACCTACGATCTCCTTATTACCACACACACACACACACTCGCGGGATTCAGCGGTTGGCTATAATGTCCCCGCGTGCGCACGCTCATATGTGTCGTTACACCACTACTACGAGATACAAAAGAAGCGCACAAACGACTTTCGATCCTCGAATCACCGAGCGAGATTTATCTCGAACACCCGGCGCCGCGGATGTACAAAATAAATATTATCTCCGAGGCTCGAATATTACGGAGTGTGACAACGCCGCTATTACGATAATCACTGAACGGCGATCGCGCGATAATCGAGCGGGTGATCGGCGGCGCCGACGGGACAATTCAGCGGCGCGAATCAATGTTCAATTTCAGGTTATGCAATGACCTTGCCACTCGCTCATAGGCGTAGCTTTGGTGGGCTTGACGCGAGATCAACGAATCACTCTCTACGTGGCCGGTTTTGTGGCGGCTGCGTTTGCTCGTTTCTTTTCTTTGTTCGTTTTTTTGCTCGCTCTCTCGAGCGCCTCGACGCTTCGGAAATAGATCGAGTCGGGAGGCGAGGCACATTTCAACGGCGCATGGCCGCGCATGCGAGCGATGCCCGGATAATCGTACGCTTACGTTCGAGAGGAGTCGTGGACTTTTTGGCGAACCTGCGCAATCCAAGTCGAAGGGTTGAGATATATGCGGTGTGTGTGTGTTTTTGTACGGGCTCTGGATATCGAGAGGCTCCGATGCCGGTCGCCGCGTTGAGAACTGAGCGTCGCACGCGCTTGGGAGCATTGTTGCTCGTTCCCGCGCCAAGTGGGGAATGATTTTTGTGCGCCGGCGGCGGTGGGGGAAGCGGCCCGGGGGCGCCACAGTCGCTTCCGCTCAACCGAGGCCTCTTCCGTTTTTCTTTCGGGCTCCAGCTAACCCCGCGTGTGCTTGTTCTCTCTTTTGAGCTAAGGCCGCATCGGCGACTTGCACCTAAGTCAAGATCCATCGATCCCTGATTAAACCATAAAACAAAGAAGAAAATGTCGACCAAGGCCGAGCTCGCTTGCGTTTACTCCGCACTCATCCTCACCGACGACGATGTCGCGGTTACCGTGAGTACTTTATTCGCGTTATTCACTCGGTGACAACTCGTGGACGTCGCGTGCGTCCACTTTACCGATTTTCCATTATTCGGAGACGCGCGTCTGTGCGTCGATCGTATTCCCGTAGACCGAAATTGCTTTTCGGAATCGTAATATCGAGATGCGCAGTTTTGTGCTTTTTTTAGGCAATTGAATTGTGCAATTTTTTGGTTGCTCGGAGGTGTTAATATAAAGGAGCATGTTGATCACGTGATCTCATGACTGTACGCTAGGTTTTTATATGGAGATTGTTAAAAGTGTATTTTTCTATTGCAGGGAGAGAAAATTCAGACTATCCTGAAGGCTGCCAACGTCGATGTCGAGCCGTACTGGCCTGGACTCTTCGCCAAGGCTCTCGAAGGCGTCAACGTCAAGGAACTCATCAGCAACATCGGCTCCGGAGTCGGTGCTGCCCCGGCTGGTGGTGAGAATGGATTTTTTTTTAGAATTAACGAAATGTCTTGCCCTCCTTTCATCCACCGGACTGGCGAAAATTCATGCCTGTAAGGTCAGCGATAGAGAGGATATCGATAGATGGAGAAAGTTTGTCGGGGCCACTGGTTTTGCAATGTGGACCTAGATTTTCACTGCGACAGTAACGCTATTTGCAAGAAATGAGAAACGAGGATTGTACAATTATGTATAATCTTTTTATCGGGCGTTGTTATGCGTAAGCCAATCAGTAAGACGTAATTATGCGTAAACTAAATTTTTGTGATGTTTTTTCGTTCAGCACCCGCAGCAGCTGCTGCTGCGAGCTCCGAGGCTGCTCCCGCTAAGAAGGAGGAGAAGAAGGAGGAACCTGAAGAGGAGTCGGACGACGACATGGGCTTCGGTAAGAAAATCTCGTTTGTGTACCTGAGACAAAATGATTTTTTTTTTTTCTTCGATTGTTGCCACATCCAACGAATATCTACATTCGTTTGCTACAAGGAAATTCAATGATTATTCAAGCATGTATTAGCTACTGATAATCGTGTGAAGACGCTATTTTCGAATGAGAATTTTCCGGCCTAATAAGTTCGCCTCCTGTTATCTAATCGCTCGTAAAGTCCTCTCTAATACAAGATTTTCTTCATTTTTCTCTGTTCCAGGTCTCTTCAACTAAACTCAGGGATCACCGTTTCTACTGTACAATGACAAAACAATAAAAAAAAAAACCTTAAAAAAAAGCTTAAACGTGTACGTTTTCTCTCCTGGTCCCGTAGACTCCGTCGGTCGAGACGCGCGTGATTGGATATGAGCTCTTCCTAACTTACAATCGCAACCATCGCATTACTTTCGAACTCACTTGACACGATTACCCCATCTTTTAAATAGTTCCATATCATTTTATTCCTACAATAATGACAAACTAAATAAACCATTATTTTTTTTCTTTTTCACACAAGCATTTTAATGGATGTAAGATGGTCTAAAAAATAATATGAAACTATTTACAAAGTAATGAGTTCGAAAGTGAGAGGACAGTAACGACTCTGCTGCTAACAGTGATTATTACACGCATTGTCGCAAATATTTGCTGTTATTTTTAGACAAAATTCGGCGTTCTCAATATAAGGACTAATCCACAATATCTGTTTTACATATACCGTTACCGTTCCGCGGGTGTACTCTTATATTAATATATAATATTGATTCTCTTTTAAATAATTCGTACGATTGGATTTTGTTGATTCGACTGAAAAACTTTCGGAACTGACTCGCTCGGGGAATTAATCGGCAACTGTCAAAATATATATATATATGCATATATATATAGTGTGTCATTCTCGCAGGAAGCGCGCACATTCTTCGATACACGTACGAGTACTAATATAATACATAACGACAAAGGTACGACGATTAAATGAGGTTCCGCTTGTCTCTGATTGCGGCGCAGAAAGAGCAAACACAGCGTCGCGCAGCAACGTATATTTTATATATATATTCTTTCATTTTGTTTTTCTGCTATGACGAAAAATCGTTTTGGATGCAATAACGCACAAGCGAAATTCGAGGGATGAAAATTTTCTTGTTCTTTTTCTTTTGGATAAGAAAAAGCTGCTAACATTGGTACGCGCGATTCTATGGGACGAAATTTCCATTCGTCTTCAATCGCGTTCTCCGTAGACATCGTTGCTCGCGTCGTTGGCTGAAACGATCGAACGCGCCTGTCTTTCATCGGCTCTCGGCTCTTTTATAATCGTTACTCTTCAATTTAGTTTCGCTTGGTTCCTAGTGAAACGCGGAACGGAAAAATTTATCCTCCTCGTCTCTCGGGACCGGTCAACGGTACCCACTGGACGGATGCCCCTTTACCCGCCAATACTCTCGTGAAAAACTCCTTCTGAGAGTGCGCCGAGACCTCGCAACGCGCTATCAAATCACCGCTCGTTTTCACCACCGAAAATTCTAAACTACAGGTGGAGAATATGTCGCTGCCGAGGTCGAAGGTCAACACGTCGTTCCACACCGGACTACTTGCATCTCGGCAAATTGCTGTTCTCTTTCGCTTCAAACCTTTGCCATCTTTGTGAATCGTCACCTGCGAAAAAAATCAGTAAATTGCACCGTTTATTTAAAAATGTGTGGGTGTTTTTTTTTTTTTTTCATTTACGATTTTTTACAGAAAAAGCTTCTTTTTTATGCATTTTTTTGTAGGGAATTTCAAGAAAGTGATGAATTAGTATTGAATTTGGGGAAAAGTCGACGAGGCGCTCACCTTTACGTATGTGTCTGAGGAAGCTCCGTTATCATTCGCAATCGACAAATTAATCGCCCTCACGACAATGACCGTAAGTTTAGCAGCAGACGGATCGTAGAAGAGCGAGACCATTAGTTCCCCGAGAGGATCCGAGCGGTAGACGCTGCACTCGGCGCCGTATCGAAGAATGGGTTTCGTTATTGCAACTGGCTTCGAATCGAGGAGTTCCGGTCCCACGGGAAGTCGAACTCTCACGTAGCCAATTCCGCGATGTCTGGACACTGGGTCGAAGTCGTAAAGAAGAATCTCCAGCGTCATTCCCGTGAGGGAAGTCGTCTCGAATACAAAGTCCTCGTCGAAGACTGCGAACAATTTTCGTAACGATCTTTAGCTCGACAGATTCGCAGTGATGTGCGAATAACTATGCGCTTTAATTCCTGAGAGATCGATATAACGCGAATAAAAGCACCGCTTTAATCACGCTAAGATTCCTCAGGAAAGTCCGGGATTAATTGCATTTTTTCTCATTAACTCGGTCACGAATCTTCGGTATTTTCAATCTAATTTTCGAGGCCCTCTGACCGAGAATGTATTTCATTTACCGTGATGAGCACAGTTCTAATACAATAACATTTTATAATTTAAAAAGACCATGTAAATTTATTATTGTACGGAATTTGAAAGATTCTTTTGATTTGATTTAAATAACTTGTGAAATAATTACTAATTTTTTAAAGGACTCAAGAAAAAAAGGGGTGATGTCATGAGAATTGAATTTTAAGTACAATTCTGACAAAAGAAACTGTACCGAAAATGAGCATTCGTCTCGCGTGACAAAATGGTGTATAAAGATTGTAATATTACCAGGGTTCAAGGTGCGCCTGTGCACTCGAGTTTGCCAGGTGTTGTTTCGATCCGGCAGCAGGCGTATCTTTGCGTAGGGATCTGCGGTACCGCTCAATTCTCGTGCACGAAGGTCGTGAGCCTTGGGTCGAAAGTTAAAGAATAATTATTCGCTAGTCTTTTCTCTGGTTTCGCGCGAAAGTGCAAAATATTCGCGAAAGGTCCTTCGATTATTGTACCTCAAGTAGGCGAACTGTTAAAATTCCTGCGGAGGAGTCGTAAGCTAAGCTGAGTTGCAGTTCGCCTCCAACCTCGTCCAGCGACGATGAAGACGACCAAGAAGATTGCTGTTGAATTCCACAATTATTACAACAACAAATTTTGAACTAACACCCTTAAAAAGTCCATTATTTTCTAATCAATTCGCTCTTCAAGGTTTAATTAAAAGTTCATGCGAAAGGTACGGCCTGTAAAAAATTTCTAGCTTTTTCCGGGCACAAAAATTGCGCTGTGCCATGCGCAATTTTTTTTGCGAATGCTTTTAACCGAACATAAGATCTCCGATGAAATAGAATACCTTTTGAAATGCCGCAGCCTCGCTTTCAACGCTGCTCAATCTTGAGCCCGTAGAAGTCCTCGGCTGAGGCCTTACGATGACCATTCGATCATCGGAGGCGGCGACAGCTCCGTCAGGAAGCGGAGGAGCAATGGGACTGACCGGTGATCTCGGGGGGTCGTCATCTCCACCTTCGGAAAGGCGTTGAATCACTGAAACAAAGGAAACAAAAAAAACGATTATTAAATCGGCAAATATATTGAGTTAACACTCTCTTTTTTTTTATTTCCTTAACAGCGTTTTTCTACCTTCTCGAGAATCGAGAATGCTCGTGTCGTAAGGAGGGTCCCTTCGCTGCCATTCAACTTCCTCAATGACACTGTCGCTGTTCTCGGTCTGGCTTTTGTTCTCAAACCCAAGGCCCGCACTCGCAACATTTCCTAACTCGATAAACTCCTCCTTGGAAGTTTTGGCAGCTTCCTTGGCCCTGTCCAGCAGGTCCCTTTCAAACCTTCGACGTAAAATCGAGTTATACAATCCAGCGGAGGTAACCGAACGATACAGCGACTGATTGGAAAGGCAATTGTGTTTATTTACCAATTGAGGGGCCCTCCGCCGGTGGCAAATATGGGAAAGCGACGTCTTCGAACGCACATCGCGTACACGAGCATCGCCGATATCGCTCCCGTTGCCGCACCGACGGTCCCCAGAACAGCGACTATCCCGGCGCTGTGGCCGTCCATCTCGGTTTCGGAACTGCAAAAAATTAATTGGGAAGTTGTGATAAAAATTGTCGGTAATTTTAGCAATTTTTTCACCATATCAGATATGGGTAATAATTAATTATGTGAAATTGCATCACCGAAAGTCTCTCAATAACGTGCATTTTTTTACTGATTTTATTGTCCAGTATTATGAAAAATGCTGTAATTTTTCCAAATTAAGTTATTGAAAGAAAAAAATGTCTCCATATAAAAGTTGTCGTTTTTAGTCATAAAGAATTTTTTCCGCAACGTCGAATCCAATTTCAGGCCATCGAATGAGCATTTTGTGAGAGAATGGCTTGGGAATAAATGTGAAATCGTTGAGCCGGAGATTATGTTACCGAGCCCGTAAAATTCGTAGCCGAATTGTGAGCCATAAGCACAGAGACTCGAGTAACAACGTGGCCGCTTTTATCACAGGTGTTTTCAGCGGTTTCCCCTTTATATCCCATTTTCCGAACCCGAGGCAACAGCAGTCGCTACTTCGGAGAGCCATAAGAATGGATTCCACATTCGGAAACACACTCGACTGAATAATCCCGGATCCTATTGTCTGCGCTGAGAAAAGAGATTGGTTATTTCAACTAAACCCGGCAGACGTGTAACGTCAGATAAAAGTTGAGTCAGCACGTCGATATTTTCGCTCGCCTCGAGCATAAATTCCACTCAATTGCATCATTATTAAAAACAATATTTTTTACAAATTATTACCACCACTTAATTCAGCCAATCAATTTTTCAAACCAATACATATACATAATATTAAAAAAAAAAAACAATATTATCCATAATTTACAACGAATTTCACAAAATTTCATCGTCAAATACTTTCCACCAATAATTAAATGCTCAAGTACACGAAAAAAAAAAAAAAAAAATCTCCCAATGAATGAACGTTTTAAATGAAAATCCTCCTATCCACACAGTTCATTAAATGGTCGCTTTACAGGCAAAACGTTCTTCCCCAGGAAAATCCTTAAAAATTCTGTGAACCCATAAAATAATGTCGTGTATATTTTTTTCGGTAATAAAGATACAATAAAAAGACTGTAAAGCTCACCGCTTGGACGACGATTCTTCCACCTTGGCATTACATTATTTCCACTTGTTCGGCCACCCTTCTCGACCCTGAAGAACACCGAGAAAGAAGAGAGAGAGAGGGAGAGAGAAAACATGAGAGAGGCTCCAGACAGAAATTGCTTTTACGCAAGCGTCGAACGAGTCGCGCTGAATCTACGCCTATATATGTGTAGGTACCATCAATCCTTCGGCGTGTACGTGTTTTAGTGAGCGTGTACGTACGTACGTACGTCAGGGTTTCCGTGCAGCCGCCGGATAGCAGAGTATAGGACACTGGGCACGTGAACAGGCATAGGACATAGCAGTCATGTATATGTACATGGACCAGTTGATCCACCTAGAGACTCTCCGCCTCAAGCCTCCCGTGGCATCGCACCCTCCAACTATCGCCCTTGAACTTTCAATCCGACAAGCCACCCCCCACCCCCCGCCCAGCGCCATCCGCCAATTTAAGGTACAGCGAATTGTCATAATGCTCGACCCTAATTATACTCTTCCGGAAGCACATATTTTAATCTAAATCCTCAACATTTGCACGGCCATAATAATCCCATTGTTATCATGATCCTTCGTGTCCTTTTCATCTTTTGGGTTTCGTTTCCTAGGCATGTATATATCTATTGGATTTATTTATCTTGTAATTAATCACTCGTCGGATTTATTTTCCGAATTAAATTTCTAGGATTCAAAAAAAGCGGATAATCTCAAATTCGCTGGTTCTCGGCGAATTTGATATATTTTTTTTTTTTCGCTGTGTTGATTACGGTAACTAAACATTTTTTTAGTATTTTATGCAAAGTTGGAAATTACACAAATTACTATAATCAAACATTGATGGATAAAAAATATAATCAATAATATTGGAAAAAAAAAGACTGCATATCCAAAAGATGCGAGAGGTTGATTGAGAACATTAGAAAAAAAAGGTAAGCGCAGCGGTGAAAATAGAATGTTTACAGTGTCGCACACGAGCAACATTATCTTCGAGAGGGTCATAATCCGATACATGGTCCGGATATAATGGCCATATATTCCCGTGCGCTGCTGCAAGCATCCTAAGCTGCGCTACGTTTTTTTTTTTTTCCATTCTTTACTCCTGAACATTTTTTCGCCAAAGAAGCGACGAAGAATCAGCGAGAACGTCGCGTATTTCCATCACCGAGCTTTTCCTCCCGTTTTCGCGAGGCCGTTCGTTATCTCGGGGGTAATCGGGTGCGTTTTTCCCCTGGAATTAATCTCCACCCTCGGGGACATCCTCGAAAGTCCGTCGATTAATCTTCACCGCGGTAAGAGCATTGAAAGTTGGTTTCGTTTCGCGGGATCCGAGAGGCACAGCCGCGTAGCAAACGATTCCCTCGGGACTCTGGGCGTAACGGTTTCCATGTTTGTTCCCGAAGAAACTTCGCCTCGCCGTTTTCCCCCTTTTTTTATCCTTCGCTTTCTCAGCGGCCTCTTTTGCCGGCTTGATGAATTACTAAGCGGGATAAAAAGCTGCCTTCATCCCTCGGGATCCTGCAAATTTATTTATTTTCATACGCACACGCGATTCCCTTGAATTTGCACGAACGTCCGTAACAATTCCGTTTTCCGATTATCGCTTTTTTCAGCGTTGCAGACAAAAACGCGTGAACTTCTAATCGGATTTCACGCCCCCGCGTTACACACTCGCTGATCATCCCTCGGGAACCTACAAATTTATTTATTTTCATACGCACACGCGATTCCCTTAAATTTGCACGAACGTCCGTAACAATTCCGTTTTCCGATTATCGCTTTTTTCGGCGTTGCAGACAAAAACGCGTGAACTTCTAATCGGATTTCACGCCCCCGCGTTACACGCTCGCTGATCATCCCTCGGGAACCTACAAATTTATTTATTTTCATACGCACACGCGATTCCCTTGAATTTGCACGAACATCCCTAACAATTTCGTGTTCCGATTATCGCTTTTTTCGGCGTTGCAGACAAAAACGCGTAAACTTCTAATCATCCGTCGGGATCCTGCAAATTTATTTATTTTCATACGCACACGCGATTCCCTTGAATTTGCACAAACGTCCGTAACAATTCCGTTTTCCGATTATCGCTGCTTTCCGGGCAAAAACGCGAGGTACTTGTAATCGGATTTCACGCCCCCGCGTTACAAGCTCGCCGATAATCCTCGCCGCCTCATCGAACCTTTCGGCAAAGCCGCTGGCTAATCCCCGCCTCGTGATTAACGGTATTATATTCATTTGCCCACGACGAGCCCAGCGCGACCCACGCGAGCCATATGGCGCTGGATATTCGTGGCGTTTCTATCCATGAACCGCAAAATTTAATCCATCCTCATGGACTGCCCACGCCGCGAGCTGCGAAATCGATAATCGATCGAAAATAAAGATATTACGCGCGCGTGCGGTACGCTGTTGTTTTTAGAGGAACGATATATACATCGATAAAGGACGAAACGATGCATATTAAGAGTCCGAAGGATATGGAATATATTAAACGTCCTTCGCTCCACGTATTCCAATAATATATACGCTAACCGGACGACGAAAACGACGAGGAATTCATGAAATATTTCCCGAGACGCTTGACGTCACTAGAATCTCTGCCAATGTTCCTCTCTCTTCTTATATATATATATATATACACGATTTGCGAGACTGTGTGGTTCATTTCCTCCCTACGTTTATTATTATAGCTATATATATATATATATATATATATACACATATATATACTATATATTATATAGACTTATACACCAGGAAACATTTCATATGCCCTATACCCATCGTCCATATAGAACCATCGACTTTATTCCACTGTTAACGACTAATGAGAGTGTCCAGCGTCGAAGGCGACAGCAGCGAACGCACACAATGCCCTGGACAATAAAGCATTAATTTCCGGGAGTGAATTGCTACCGTCACCGTCGATACCCGCTCTCCGCATTCACAAACTTTTACAACGAAACCACAATTACCGAATGTTCGCCGGGGAAAGGGGGAAAATAACACGCTGGAGTATCGTCGTGTTTTATGGGCTTTTGATTAAAGGGAATAGAGAGGTTACGTTGCAGCGATAACGGCAACGCCGAAGAATATATCGTTTCACCTACCAACGATTCGGCACTTTATGGTGAATGCCAGGACATATTGGAGAGTCGATGGTGCGCTGATAACTCCTATTTTATCCGGATGTTCTTTCCAGCACGGTTTACGTTTCGAAGGTTTTTTAAGTGCGCGCGTGTGTGTGTGTGTGTGTGTGTATGGATGAATTGGGAATTCGGGGATATAAACACTGCGCGACGCTGTCGCGAATCGAGTCGATGGGCGGTGGAGGTGCGTGACCGTACCCTAGCACGCACAACCTCGTACTGCCGGCTATACGCTGGCCGAGGTTGTGTGGAGCGAGGGAGCCTCGCGGCAACTCTCACTGCTGGCGCGGCGGCGGCGGCGGAGGGCAGTGCGCGAGGGGATGCGAAAGCGGAGGGTGGGTCTGTCGCGCCGGGACAGAGGCTCGAGCGCGCAGGCGCCGCGCACCCGAATAAACAATCCCGTGGCCTTCAGCCTACTAACACTCCGGGCTTTCCTTTCTTTTCTCTCTTTTTTTACGACGCCGGAGACGTCGAGTCGACCACGCAATGCTCACTCGGCAGTGAAAAACGCACTTGACACGTAACGTTACTGTCGTGCATTATGCGGAGATGCGGGAAGACCGCGTTCTCTCGGTGATTCAACCCGGAAATCCGGGGATAAATAGTCATCACTGGGTTCACGATTAAAGCGTTGTTATGTACTTCTTAGGCACGAGCTTTCGGTGCTGCTTACGTTTCTACCGATTTGGAAAAAGTGTCGAGAAGGGGTTGATAATCAATTGCACAGCCGAGGGCTCGTTACTTTCGTACGGAATTCGGGGGTTGAAGGTTTTTCTGGATTTTTGTTGAGAGTTTGAAGAACAATTGTTTATGGTTTATGTTATATTGAATATAATCAATTTTACAATGTATATATTTATTTTTAAAAAAAAACGACCTATATAATAAGCCGTATAATTGTAAACAGTAATCACTGGGTTTAGGATTAAAGGGTTGTTATATACTTCTTAAGTATACGCGAAGAAGCAGCTTTCGGTGCTACGTTTCCAGCGATTTAGGAAAATATCGAAAAAGGGTTAATAATCAATTAACAATTAAGACGTTGAAGATTTTACTGGATTTTCGTTCAGAGTTTGAAGAACAATAATTTACGTTTTACATTATATTGAATATAATAAATTTAACAATGTATATATTTACCCAAAAAAAAGGTGGCTTACATTTATCACCGTCAGTTTCACGTCGCGGGGCTCGCGGTGTCTTCCTCCTTTAGCTATTAATGCACCCCGTCGGGATTTACCTCGGTGGCTATATTCAACGTGCTTGGAATTGTAATTTCGAGACTTTCTTTACGTGCGCGGCTTGCTAATTCATCGACGAATAACGCGCCGCTCCAGTGGTCCAGAATTTTCCGCGCAGCGTCTCATCCGACGAGCTTCTTATCACATCGAAGCTTTTCCGGTGTCGAATTGTAATATAGAAAACGGATGTTCCAGTGGAAATTTCGGCGGATCGTTAGAGAATCTCCGGCTGCGCTGCGGTGACCTTCGACCCACGCAGAACGAACTTTGTCCTCGTTCGTTTACAGAGCAGAGCACTCCCTCGTCGCCGCTGGTGCTTTGAGTAGTGTAGGTCGATATACACGCCGACGGCGCTCGGAGTTGTGTTGAAAAGCGAGTCGCGCTCGCGCTCCTCCTGCGGGTATCATTAATTCAAGTCAACGACACACGAGGGACGACGTTTTAGTTCACGACTACACCGCGAGCCGGTATTGCTGTGATGTTATGAAGAGTTCCGATCGCGCGGAGCTTTCGCTACGCAAGCTCGTGATCTCACGTATGCAAGGTAATCGCGGCGGTCGGGGATTTGGGAAAGCACCGGCCCTCGAGTAACGCAGAATTGCACGAAGCGACGTGCGGTAAATTCAATCGACACGAGTGCGCACAGCACGAGAGGGTTGCCGCGGTTCCGCAGGAACCCTTTCAGCTCCCTAAGCTTCCTATCGAATTGCTTATCGAGCCTCCGCTCGCCGGAACTCTCGGTTACACAATGAAATCCGGACGCCCACGCTCGGGACATCGATATCCCTACGCTCACGCGTTTCCCTTGCTAATGGAAATGCCTCAATTAAAACCGGCAATACCTCGATTACATTTGCAATTTAACGAATCGCTCTGGCAAATTATAATCTATCCGGTGATCACCATTAAAGCACCGCTGCAATTTCAATATTGTCGTTTTTGTTATTGTTACAGACGCGAAGTGAATGTTCATTGTTGTTACATTTATTCTATTAATTACATTTTCAGAAATTTCGAAAGCTTTATTAATGTTAGGAAAAACATGTATATATATATTTTTTACAATCGACAAGGTATTTTGAATATAATGACAATTTTTTTATTAATTGTCATTAATTTGATTAAACTGATTAATAATTGCACTAAGACGCGATTTTCCTTTGTTGTACGGATTAATCAGAGACAAAGATATTTCAAATACTTTTTTATTCGTATATGCTGCACATCTTTGCTCAATCTGCAGTACTTAAATTATTTTTCTTCAAATGCTTCGCTTCTCTCTTCAGGAACGTCGTAAAATTAACGGCGGCGGTCTTGTAACAAAGCAACAGGGGAATATTCTACAGGTGGAATGTTGCTTACCATTGCGTTCGATCGCGTAACTTACGACGGGACAATGCACATAGCGCCACCTTACAGCGACTCAACTAACCGACTACCCAAAAAGCTGAGCTCGCTTCGTCGTTCACCCCGAAGAGGGCGTCGCGTTTCTACGCCCTCTCAGGACGTTCATTCTCGCGAACATGGCGAGCAGAAAGGTTTGTTGTTTGCTCGGTAATCCGAGCAAATTATGCCAAACGAGAGGAGCGATTTTGAATGTAGCGATTCGTGGCAATGCCTCGTGGGAACCCGTGGACAAGGTCACTCACACTGGACAGGTACCGATTTATTCCTGTTCGAAATTCTCCCCTCATTCGCACGATTGCGGTTACGTCAGTTCTCTCCGCTCATCGATCACAATATCAAACCGATGATTTTGTACATCCAGAAATTCGATTCCGATGACAGCCGTCTCGTGAGGTTCGTTGACAGGCAGAAGGAGGTCAATAACAATTGGGCGATCAAATTGATCGACGAAGTTCCGCCGAAAGCCACCAAAGATCGGATCGTCGCGTGCGACGGCGGAGGTGGACCACTAGGACATCCCAAAGTTTACATCAATGTGGTAAGTCCGCTCTTTGATCGTTAATCTTGGGTAATTCAAAAATCAAATTTTCACTGCGATCGATATTGCAATTTTTATCATTTTATTTGTTCAAGGTTTTGGTAGTTGTTTCTAATTTTTTTAAATCTTTATTTACACATGTACGAGGCTTTCCGCTTCTTCAGTTTGATTTTGGTCGTTGAATCTTGAAATAGATTCGCTGTCGCTGTGTCTCGTTTATTCGTAACATGTCGGAATATTTTTTTCAGGACAAACCAGGCAATCACAGTTGCGGTTACTGCGGGCTGCGTTTCTACAAAGAGGATCATCACCACTAGAGAATCTACTGAAGTTATACGGGTAGTTTGATTAAATGTTAGTTTCTAACGTTCTTATGTAAAAAAAAGAGGAAAAAGCTTGTATATGAAAATATTAGAATGCAATATCTGGATCGAGCGAATGGGGAGAGATGAAAAATAAAAGGACACTCCCATGCTTATCTAAGAAAAATGTATTCAACTCTCAAACATTTCTCAATTATTAATAAATTAATTCGTTATTAATCGACGTTATACGTTATTTTTATCTCTTCTTTTCTCCTTCTTCTTTTTTTTTATATTAATTACAAGGCGGTTTTCTGACTATTCATGCCCAATGGTATTGCCTGCAACTCAGTTCTCATACACAGGAACTCTCCGCACACGCACATTATACTCAGAGACACGATATTCAAGCACCACCAGCTGAACGTCGTAGGAAAACTGGAATTGTAAGCCCAACAGCACAAGAGATGTATGAGATGGGCGGTGCAAGCAAAGTCCATGCACTGTTTAGTTCTTTGAACGAGCCACCAAAGAGCGAGCGATCCGATGAGCGAGTTCATCACGAAAATCGCTATCACCAATCGACCGCCGAAATCGCGAACGTGGATCTCTTTGTACTGAAACGCGTAATCCAGCGATCTCGTGTAGCCGAGGAATGTCGCGAATATCCATATCCATATGCCCAGACAAAAGTACATCACCGACTGGACCGCGACGATCTGCGATATTATCAGAAAAGGGTCCCATGTCGTTTTGCGAAACTGTCCCGATATGTTGTTCATCTTCGTTCCGGCTACGTCGATCTATCAGGTTCCAAATGCTTTCAGCTGCTCATGAAAATTGAATCCTAACTCATGACTCATCATAACTTTGTGCAGTCATCTCACGTTCTACAGTCGAAAAGACAACTCTAGTCTATTTGGAATTGAATTTCAGTCGTTTTGTGTGATGCACTCAGTTGCGCATCTATATAAATATTTGCATTGCCATCCATCAACGGGAATATTATCTCTGTTAGCAAAACCTGTCGCCGAGTGTGTTGCTACCTGAAAAAACAAGGAAAATTGTAAGTGTAAATAAAAAATGTTAAACATTGTTTTTGCGTATTAGCAATATTAACAAACAATACAGACAAAGTAGTTACTGAAATATCAGAAATTCCGCGTTAATCTTTTTACCCAAAAATCCGATATTGCTAAGAAACCTTATTTAAACCATCTAAACCCACTTATGACCAAAAACCAATTAAATTCCTCTCCGTACACAGAGAAACAATCACCAGTCCTCCTGCCATAAATTTGACGCTTTGATTACAAAACAAAAGTAACATACTTACAGAACTTTCCAACGCAGGCTATTTTCCATGTCGATAATCCCCGGAGAGTGAGTCATTCGACTCAAAGCCTCTGTTCATCCAATTTGCAATTTTCACCCTGTACGTATATTCAAATCCCGTCTTTTGTACCGAATAAAATAAAATCGTCTCTCGGAAAACGTTGTTCCTAAGCAGACGTCGATGTACCTGTGGAAAAAACAATGAAAATTGCGTTAATTGCTCCCGATGACAGGGGAAACAAGTGACGTACGTACCGTAAATCCTTTTTGTAGGAGACTCTCTTAAAACTCGACAGATGCGAATATTATTTCGGGTTCGGTTGATTACATTCGTGAGCGGAAATTACGACGATGCTTTAGAGCACTTCACTACTGTCAAAATTTATTGCTGCAGGTTATGCTCGAGGATCAAAGGGGAAATTCTCGTTTGCGGAAGAGATAATCGACGACACGTTATCACATCACTCCCTGTCGGTGTGATTCGAAGCTTCCCTCACCGGAGCAGCTAATCGGAGCATCAGCTGTTGACTGAGCCGTGGCAGCAGCTTCCAGAGTAAATCGCTAAGTTCGCAGGGCCAAGAGAAAATCGCCAGTGTTTCATCAGTCTCACACGCGAGTGACATAAGAATCGTTGGTTTTTGACGTGTGTCGTGGGGCAGCTGCTCAACGTGTTCACGTAAAATGTCAATATTCGAAAATTTTTTTCACAAACTATTCGGCAGACGAAATAATCACGAGCCTCCGAATCAAGGGTCAGTAATAACCACGTAATTTTCAATGTTGTAAACAGAGATCGACAATTGCGGAACGTTCGAGAATGTGTATGAAATATATGGGATTTATATTTTTCGATAAATCGACAATTATTTAAAAAGTGAATTTTGGGAAGGGTTTGATTTTTCCGTTTGATTTGTGAAAAGCTTTAATGGGAAATGTTGAAATAATCGAGAGATTTTCGAGGGTAGATGTTTGAGGTTTTATCGTTTGTTGCGCATTTGGCTATTTAAAAGTGACGTTTCACAGATACGAAGATCATCGTCAGCACGGCGACCGATTCAGGAATCCAATTTGGCAGACCGACGACGATGACGACGACGAGGCTGGTGATTTTAGGTGGCGTTGCCTATTTTTGATAATCCTTATCGTACTGTCGCTTGGGAATTCGGAATGATTTAATAGGATTTCGTACTTGCAGCAGGCAACCCGGGCCAGGAATACACTTCAACGTCTTCAGCGACCCCTTCGAAATTACCCGCTATTTTGAATCGCAAATGGACGGCATGCTCAAAGACTTTTTCCGTGGATTTCATGGATTTGGACAGGGATTTGATATTGCCATTGAACCCTTTGGTACGCGCTGTTTAAAGCGATGTTTAAAACGTGAATGTGAAAAGAAAAATTTATATTCAATTCATTTATTCCCCAGAAAATGGCTCATTCCCGGCGCTTCCACCTCCTAATCCGTCCGGAAATTTAAGGGATGAAGTTCTGAAGCCTGGATACGAATATCCATCTACCAAGGACACAGTCGCTCCTAAATTAGACGTTGATTTGGATGGAAAGTGAGAATTATGGTTTTTTTTTTTAAAGAAAGCAACTACTTTTTAGGGGACCATAGGTATGAAATAAGTTGAAAAGATAAGCAAATATTTATAAAAACTTGTATAAATCGTTTTTAGAGTTTGGATAATATCCATCAATTTTTTTAATTGACATTAAAAAATCTCAAAAATCACTGGACTTTCGGTCCCCCAAAGTAGTGGCTCCTCTCAACATTTGTTTCTCATGGTTTCTAAACTTTTAAATACCGATAAAATTGATAGAATTGGCGCGAGTGACCTTCCGAACGAGTGGAGAGAGCCGAGCGCTTTGGTACCGGCCCAACCGTCGTCTCCGCGACCTCAATTTTCGTTCAAATCATTCGGTAAATCCATTTCGAGTCAAGTGATACGTCGACCGGACGGAACGATGGAGCAGAGGCAGACGATAACGGATAGCGAAGGCAACACCGAGACGACGATAACTCGACAAATTGGCGACAAAACGCACAGCATAAAAATAATGAGAGACAAGAATGGGGTCGAAACGAAAACGGAAGATTTGATCAACATCGACGAAAGTACGCCGCATAAAGATATCAATTTTCCAAGCGAAAGAATTTTTAAATCAACCCTCTAATCAAATTCTATGTTGCAGATCAATTGCCGGAGTTTGATAAGAAGTGGCGACCGGTAGTGGAACCGCCCATAGAGCCCGGCACATTGAATTCCTTCCCCTGGCACAAATATTTCAATTTCAACCCAAAATTATAATAAGAGTTTCCTGAATAATGTACTCTTCGCGGTGATTAGTACTGTAGTTTTATAATTAGGGCCTAAAAAGATTGAGCGAGTATGTAAAGTCCCCATAAAGGACCCATCGCGAATAAAAATCAACGCGTTATTTATACCAGCGATGACGAAACGTTTTTTCAACGGTAAATTAATTTTATTATATATAGAGTTGTATACTGTGCGCGGCACATATGTAAATGCAGTCTAATAAATATAATAATAATAATAATAATAGTGTTTAAGACTACATTGTAAACGTTTGAATGAAACATCGATAAAGGAAGGGCGATCTCACGGATATGAGTCAATGAATCCAAAAATAAATTCATTTAGGTGCTTTGCTTTTTATTCCTTCCAATACTATACTTTTCGAATCCCAGGTATTGCGCGCAGGGTGTGGGTATATTTGCAAACGCGCACGCATTCACTCATTCGTCGTCGGGTGCAGCGATCCGCGATACGTCGATCAATGATTTTTTTTTTCTTTCGGTACGTGCGAAACGACTCAGTCGTTTTTTTTTTTTTAGTATTTTGTAAAACGTGTGGAAATTTTTTGACACACCGGATATTGGTGATTTTACGATCGCGGACAAGTGCACACCGAACTTAATTACATGCACTCTCGTATATATATATACACAAGTATATATCGCATGCACATCTAAACGTATATACAAATAACTTGCCGTAAACGAGCAATCAATTTTATGTTCACCATCCGAGCACCAAATATGATTAAGTGTGGGTGTGTGTGTGTCTACATTCTACGATTCCTCTATTTCCCGGTAGATTTTCTGCTGTCGGTAGCGCTTTATCGCAAGCTTTTCGGCGCTTTGAATTGTCATTTTGTTACAAACGATGCCTTTTTTTTTCCCCAGACAGTGTATAAAATTGTCACTTACCTACGACACATTAAATAACACAGTTATGTTTAGCTCCATTATATACAATATCTATTACCGAGAGAAATTTCAATCGAGACTCGAAATACTGTCGGCATAGCCGTCGAATGATGGAAAGCATCAATGAATCACTATGAGAGAAAATTGTCAGGGACCTGCGCCAGGTGCCTCAACGAAATCTTTCAATAGTTCGAAGAATACAAAGAATCGTTCGAAAGAATAACGATAGACACTCGCAAGCCTCGATTTCACGTGTGATCAGAGTTACGATCATCCAATTACTTTGGAAATTACACTATTTATTTCTCGGATAATTGCCATTTTCGTTTCTTTTGTTGTAGAATATCCCACAAGATAGGTAACAAGTTTCATAAGCAGTTTAGAATAACCAAAGAAGAATTTTGTTCATTACGAATGAATGAAAAAATGCACCGAAGATCAAAGTCGTTGATTTTTAACAAAATCTTTATGAGTTTGTATTTGGAAATTGTAGGACAACAACAAAAAAAAGATAAGAAATTATTTATCGGGTGAGTAAATAAATTGAGTTTTTCTGAAAGTAATAAAGTGACTAGAACTCTGGATAAGATATCGAGTGCACGGCAAGATGCACTTTGCGCAGATTTTCGCGGTATCCGGTGTTGGACTTGAGTGAATATTTTTTGAATTTAGTTGTTTTTTTTCACGAAATCACGAAATTTAGGAACAAAAGTGTTGGGAGTGTTTGGGCATTTCACTGATATTTTTGTCTGTGCACAACGTGCGCGTCGGGCCCCCCTCCCCCCTAAACCTTCCCTCGTTTGGCTTTATTTTCTCTCGATCGCGGACCAACAGAGTGGCGCCCAATTTGGCTAATTACTAAGATCATTCGCGTTCTACAAAAGACGCGCTAGGTTTGATATCCCCTATTCTTTGAAATCATTAGTGACGACAGTCAATTATTTAATATTTATACATCGCGGAAGGGTCGTCGTCCTCCAATCGTTTATAATGTTGATTTACTTTTCTCGTTTTTTTTTTCTCCGTTTGATTCTCCGATCAATGGAATTCAATATCAAATATACATTGGAACTTGCGAACGGCGACCACATTCCCCTACATCTACCAACACTTCAATTATCTCGCGTGAACCATTTATTTGCGTCGGCACCGGCGATACTATTCTTGACCGAAGCCCTCGGTCTCCTCGATTGCGTAATTCAACTTTTCCACCATTTGGTCGTAGCTCTTGTAAGGCGGCAGATCCAATCTGTTGAAACAAGTGTGCGATCTCGGCAGCCAAGTATCCTTGCCGACTTTTTCGATGCAGAATCTTTGGGGTCCGTTGCTTCCTGCAAATTCATTCATCATCGTCAAATTATTCTTCTTCACAATTTCTACCATATTTATATCACATACCCATTAATTCGGCGAATCCGCCGACTGGAACACGACACGTTCCCGTGACGAATTGCAGTAACCTCGCTCGCTTTTCACTGTCGGTCGTTCTCACAAACTAAAAACAAAGAATTCACGATTTCTTAAATAAGAGTAGATAACTCCGAATTTCAGGTTTTTTTTGATATTCGTACTATCAGAGAAGCCTTAAACAATTATATTCCGTATTTCTAGACTGAAATGCCACAGTAGTAGTCGTAATTTTCGTCGAAATTCGAATTAAACTGCGAACGAAAATGAATTTCGTACCTGCCAGAACCACAGAACTTGTTTGCTGTTCCGCGTGTAATGTCTGTAAATAGCATTGCGTTGCCAGTCATCAACATCGATTTCCTGCATGCCGCATAGCATGAGCTCGAGTTCCCGTTCATCGAAATACTTGAGCCATTCGAGTGGCACAACTGAGTTGAAGCCTTCCAAAAAGGCTTTGGTCTGTTCCTCGATGCCTCTCGTCATTCGCCACTCGGTCATTAACCTGTGGACAGAATTGCGTTGAGAATCCGCGCACTGCAACTTTCGATTAATCTCGTATCGCGGAGATACCGATCGCCCCACCTCATATATTCTTCCTTATTTTCCTCGACAACTCTGATCTTATCTCCGCCATCCTTCAACTCATGGTGTATCACTTGACCGAGAATCTCAAAATCCACGCTGTAATAGAGCTCTAGGCCGCATTCGTCGATGTTGTTCTCCTTAATCCACACGAGGGATTTGTAAAATTCCGGATCTATGGACTCGATGTCTTTCATTATCAATTTTTTGTTCAACATGCGCTTATAAAAAGGCATCGTGAAGCCGCTGTAGATAAAGCGCCCGTGATACAGCGCCTGTAAAAAGCATCGTATAAATATATTTAACGTTTCAAGAGAATATCAGGCCGATTTTTGAGAAGCAAGAGAAAAACATCGTACCATCGCGATAAACCTGCCGATGAACTTGAAATATTGCAAATGATCGGGATTAACGTACGACGCCGGATTTATTTGCAGGCTGTAATTGCTCTTATTCGCGTATTCGAAGAGACAATACATCGGATTGAGTACTTCGTGGCTCAATAGGAAGAACCATTCCCTGATAAGAAAAACAAGTTTTTTGTTTTACGTGTCACGTTTCATTATCAATCGTCGATTGTTGCCTCGAACTATCCACGAGAGGCGCGTAATGACGTACGCAGTTACTTACCTCGACACTCCGCCGTAATCGAGGCCCTCTTCCCCCTTAAAGATTATGTACAATCTCCGACGGAGCGCGAATGCCTCGGCGTTCATGATTTGATGATAAGAATCTTCGAAAAGTGTTTGTCGACTGACGCTGATCTTTATGTGATTGGGCATCGCATTTGTTTGACACAAGAATCTGAACTGCGAGAGTTTCCAGCGGAATGATCTTTCGTACGCTCTCGGTACGCGGTAAACACCTTTTGGCCTGTAAAATGGAATCAAAATAAAGAATTCCTTCATTCGTCCGCAGCAATTAAAAAATGTACACATTGTACAATTACTGCAAGTTATTATCGTGAAATCACAATGACAAAGCGCATCGTATCATCGACTTGATTTTTGGATTCATTGCAAAAAAAACATTACCCTTTCGGCGCTCCCGGCCGAGGATCCTGGAATGTAGTCGTCCTGGTGTTATGATCAACGAAGTACCGCACGCCGTCTTCGGTAAGCCGAATTTCCCATCCATCGGGTAGCGGAGGCTCGTCGATTCCGGTCTCCTGGCCCTGAGTACGAGGATCTTCCCACTGGGTTGTTCGATTTTTGTGATTCACGTAATAAACCCTGCCCTCCGGTTGCTTCCGTTTTTCCCAACCGGCAGGCAGAGGTCCCAAAGCGTCATCCTCATCGACGGTCGCGACCGAAGGCCCCGCGACGACCGGTTGCGCGCCGTTGGCCTGAAATACGCAATACTTTGAGATCTCGGATAAAGTTACAAATCTGTCAAGATTATATTGGACCATTCTTGCGTTAAGATAAGATTAAACATGCGAAGCATGTTGCCAAACAGTGACAAAAAAAAATTAAAATAAAACGAAAGCAATGCGTTGATGCTGGTATATCAATTATAATGAGTGAGGATATAATTTTTGAAAAAAAAAAAGTACCTGAGGATACAGAAACCGCTGATTGCCCTGCTGAACAACGTACTGTCGTTCACCCTGCCAATGTTGAAAGTGTTGTAGCCTCTCAGTGTTTGGTCTCTGCCACGTGGTGCTTCTCGTATTGTGATCCACGTAATAGATTCTTCCCCTCGGATCCCGACGGACTTCCCAACCGGGAGGCAAAGGCTGCGGACGTTCCCAGGACGTGCTTCGCGTATTGTGATCAACGTAATACCTTCTGCCGTATATATCGTATCGCATATCCCAGCCCGCGGGCAGAGGTTCTTCCGCAGGCGCCGCATTTTCACCCTCGACCGCAAAATACGCTCGATCCCGAGCTACGGACGAACCGGCTTGAGCGGGCGGCTGTTCGCCGGCCGGTGCGGCTGCCAACGCCGTATTGTTCCCGAGAACCGCGTTAAGATTGTTCAGCGCATCACTCGGGGCTATCGGGAGGCTCGGATCGGCGACCTGAGCGTTATTCATACTGATATTCGCTGGAGCAGCCACCGAACTGTACATGGGTTCGTGCAGCATGTTCGAAGAACTCCGTTGCACCATCGCCGGTTGCGCCGTCGATGGCGCTGTGTTTTCGGTGCCCTGACCCCGCATCAGAGCGCGGATTCCGCCGTTCAGAATACTACGGTTGTTCGTTGTATCACTGTTCGAAGAACCTGTAATTATCGACGATTCTATAGCGATATCTATTTCCCCAGTTGAATTTACGAAAGGGAAGCTTAAAAATTGGTCAAAGTATTTTTTCATAGGTAGCTTTGGATTCGAAAAATAATGAGGAAGCAATTTGTAAGATGCTTTTTTGCTGATTTTTGTTTAGATTGTAATTAAAGCGTTGTACTATGTTGTCATTGAGCTCTAGACTTGAATTTGGAGTGAAAATTGTCTTCGATGTTTGGGATAAGTGAGATACTCACCAAGAGGCAACAGTGTACCGGCACCCGAGCACTGAGACTGTCTCAGTTCAGTCACAGTCGGTGCGATAACGCTGGTCATATCAATTTTCAATCCATCGAAAAGTGTCACCAGTTCGCCGACTTTGGCAAGCTGAGAATCGTGTTTGCTTTCGTTCATCAAGTCAAGCGTGAGCTCCAAGTTCTCGAGTTTCCCGTTGAAGTGCGCAAGAATTTGAAACAAGCTTATGTGCTTTTCGCCTATCATGGTGTCCTTGCGAAAAGTACTGTGATCCAGCAGGCGAAAGTGCAACTGGGAATACGGCGTCACGAGAATGGTAAACTCCTCGTTCCATTTTGGCTGATAACTCGACTTGAAGACTTCCGTTTTTCTCGGACTCTTGTCGTCCACCGAAAATTCGACGTACGGATTCGGTTTGAGGAACGACGAACTCCGCAACACTGCAGCTTCGACTACAAATTTCATTTTCGCATTATCGCCGTGTGTAGAATTGAAGAAAATAGAAGAGAAAAAACAGCGATTGCTCCGCGGAATCTTACTGGTTATGCTGAGCTGATGAAACCCTGGTGACCCAGCCTCCCCGTCACAATGCGACATTGTATTAGCGCTTCAGCAGCTTTTTTTTTAAACTAACAGCGCAGAGGGATCATAACATCCTTCTTGTCAGGACGACAGTACCACCTGAAATATTATGCGTAATTCCTTTATCAAAACGTCGCAAAAAATACTCTACATAAAACGAAACTTCTCCGAAGTACAACAATCTACATTTTTGGCACCGGCATGGAAAATACAGTCTTGACATTCGAGCGAATGCAAAGACTCGTCGAATTATGGTGTACAAATGTATCGTCGTCCGGTCGTAAGCTAATATTTATCCGTCTCTAACTTTAATGTAGTTTCGTCGAGAAGTAAGGTACGTTGCGAAAGTTGGTGAAATAAAGCACATAATACGAATAAATGGAATGTGAAATAATGAAAAGCACTGGAATGGAATTCCCGATGGCCTCTTCCGCCTGTTACTTCGAAATCAGCGGTCCAATGTGCACTTTTCATATCAATACTCCAGAGATAACTCGTGCTTGTATCATAACGAAATAATAACGGGTATCACTTAATCATATTGCAATGGTCGCGCACTCGCCTATCGAGAAAATAAACGTTATTCCTTCGCAGAGTCACCGAAGAACCGTCCAGAAGGCATTCATTCGCATTCACATCGCGCTCCCGTGTTGTTTGTCAAACAAGCACCGACATTTTCGCAACAAAACTTTCCTTTATTTAGTTCTACGGACACGAACCACTCGAAACCCACGTTAACCGTTAATTCGACCGCAGGACTTTTACGAAATACTTCATAATCAACAACAAAATCACGGATTTATTTAGCACCAAGATTTTGGCATCCTATTACGGGGACATTAATCCTGTAACGCCGAGCGCGGGTTGCTTCGTGGTAATCGTCGTAGCTCCGCACTGCCAGACGTCTCTTATCAAGCGATTCGGGAGCTATCGAAGTACGAACCTAAAGTGTAAGAGGCAAGCTTTATCCGAGCACCTCCGAACGCGGTGCATCGCACGTCGAGTCCCCGATTATTCGTTGAAACACTCCCTTTCTGCGTTATCATTGAACTTAAGGTGATACCGAGATACTCGTGACGTTTGCACGAGCGTGAGGAAAACAGCGCTAACGAAGCGCGCGCGAGAGTGCGAGAGACGACAAAGGAGAAGGCATTTCGCATGCTCTTTATTTGTTAAGTCTGTATCTCACGAAGGGAAATTGTTGTGGTGTCGCTTGGTCGGTAACTTAGCTTTTACCGGCTGTGATTGGCTGCTGCAAAATTCACCGACCAATCAGCGCACGCGTTGAGAATTCCGCAGCCAATCGGAGAGACGAGAACGAAGAGGCTCTCGATTTCGCGTATTTTTTTTAAACAAAGTTTCCTTTTTTTAAGGGGATCTTATTCTGGATTAAGGAGTTGAAAGTTATAGTTTTCGCAAGCGAGAGCTTCGGGAAAGTACAGTTTTCTGCCCGGAGAACTGAAAACATACACTTTTGAGGGTAGCTACATTCAAATTTCGCGCGTTCGACGCGCCACCATTTTTAAGGCGGCGAACGGAGGAGTTAATGAATACCTCGCGCATCCGTGACTTTAGCTTTTACGATTTATTGCCAGCATTCCGTGAATATAGGATGAACTGCACGATTGGCGGAGTTGTAAAATAATTTTCCTCAACGACACGTTCCACAGATGTGTTTACAACAATGAGTGCCGAAAGAAAGGTTGAATATTTGGTGGTTGACACCAGTGCGTTTATAAAGAACGTGCCGTTGCAGGTGAATATTAATTTCGGTGATTGTTACCGAAGCACCACTTTTTTTTTTCCTCGTATTTACAGTTGTTCTATAAGTTAGGTTAAAAAGAGGTGGTAAATTGTCATACGCACGTGGTAATGCAGCGATATTTATTGTTCAGTAACAGGTTGATGTGTCATTTTTTTTTGCAGGAAATTGGAACTAATATTCTCACGGATGAGAGTGTCGTCAATGAAATTAAGAATAAAAGGCAATTACGGAGACTCGTCGTACTTCCGTACGAATTGGCTATCAAAGACGCTTTTCCAGAGAATGTTAAATTTGGTATGATTCAATTGTTCGCAACTGTTAGCAAATATACAAAGACGACTTCTTCTTAATGATACCACGATTAAATAAAAATATCCAAATATGTCTATCAGAAATTTCGTTCTGTTTTCATTGGGTATAATTGTCAAAAATTGGTTCTTATATTATTTACAGTGACTGAGTTTGCCAAGAAAACCGGCGATTACACCAGCCTCTCTGCAACAGATATCAAAGTTATTGCGTTAACTTATCAATTGGAGAAAGAGAAAGTTGGATCTGCTCATCTCAAAAACGCGCCGTCTGTGCCAAAAACCATTAATGCGACTAAAGGACAGCCTCTGGAGCATCCAAAAAGTATAGCAGGTTTTTATCTTCCCGGAGCTGACGAAGAAAGCGACAGCGACGAGGATAACAACGAAGATGTCGATGAGACTAAAGAAACTGAAGAAAGTGAAGATCCTGTGGCACAGCCAGAGGAAAATAGCAGATTGCATCTGAAGGAAAATGATGAGAAGGAAGAGGAATCCGGTTCGTTTTCGTCTTCCGCCTCGGAAGACGAATCCGATTATTTAACTGCGGCATCCGATGCAGAGCCGATCGACGATAATGACCTGGCTAAAAAGTTCAAGGCCTTGAAATGCAATGTTGAGGAATTGGAGCTCGAGGGCGAACACAAAGTCGACGATATTCTCGCACCGGCAAAGCCAGATCCCGAAAGCTACGAAGATTCTGGGGATGGAGGAAGCGAAGATGAGGATGAGGACAGTGACGATGGTGGATGGATCACTCCCAGTAAGTTTTTCTGCCCTTCGAGACTTTAATTTCTCATGTTCATTCGGTAAAATGAAAAAATATAATCCATATCACTATCTTCATGGCTAATCTTGAAAAAAATCCGTCTCTTCATCATCTTACATCACTCAGTTACAGTGTCAATTATTTAATTGCTACTTATAAGCCTCAAAGCATTGAATTAATTCCAAGTTATTGTACCAGGCAACATAGCGAAGGCAAAAAAGTCAATGGATTCGGATATTCTCGGGGAGAAGCCAGCGACGGTCGCTTGCATGACCACTGATTTCGCAATGCAAAACGTATTAATGCAGATTGGTTTGAATGTCGCGGCGCTTGACGGTCGAGTGATCAAGCAAATGCGAACGTTTATCTTTCGATGTTACGCGTGTTTCAAGACGACCAGTATAATGACTAAAGTCTTTTGTCCCTCGTGCGGTCTCAAGACCCTCAAGAAAGTCGCTGTGTCATTGGATGACGAAGGCAAACAACAAATTCATATTAATCTACGAAAGCCACTGTCGGCAAAGGGAAAGAAGGTATTATTTACTTAATAAGAGCCTGTTATCCTCCCATTTATTAAACATTCTAACGAACAATGTAATGTCATTATTTAAAGTTCTCGTTACCGACTCCGCGAGGTGGAAAGCACGCCAATAATCCGATTCTCTGCGAGGATCAGCCGATTCCCGACCAGAGACCAACTCGTCTCGCGCGGATGAAAAACGACCCGCTCAACGACGATTACATAGCCGGCTACTCACCGTTTGTCATGCGAGACGTAAATTCCAAATCGGCAATGTTGGGAATTCGTCCGGGCAGCGGTGTCAAATACTGGATGAAGAAGAATCCCAACGAGCCTCGTCGAAGACGCAAATAATTTATCGAACTTAAGAAAATTCCTCTTGTACTCCGAATTACTTTAATACTGTAAATAAATATATCTTGTAACAAAAACAAATACGCCTGCGTAATATGCCCAACATCCCAATTACTCCCTACTCTGCAATTAGAAGGAATACATAATTGGAGCAAATCTCGTAAATTAAACGCACCGCAATCATGCTAATAATTTCCTATTATTCTCAACAATATTGAAATTATTACAAAACTACACACGTGGTATAATAATGCAATTACATATATAATTAAATATCTTGCTCCGTGAGCTCCAAAGTGAAAATAAGCCGGAATCGATCATCGTTTTCAAGCGTATCTATAACAAAACTTTAAATTACAGTAAAAAATGTCAAAAATATGCCCCGGGTGAGGATCGAACTCACGACCTTAAGATTATGAGACTTACGCGCTGCCTACTGCGCTACCGAGGCGGGCCATATGGTGGTGTTTCAAGTGGAACCAGAGCCACAGATCGGAGTACCACGCATCGAGAGAACACGTGCTCGTTCGCTGGTGTCCTACGGAAGGACCCGAGGAGACGGTCGCCGACGTAAAAAGCGTGCATGACGCCGTAGCCACCTCAAGTCCGTCATTGTTGTCCGCACAAATGTTGTGCCCGGAAATATGGGACTTCAAGGCTCCGGAGCACCATTTCGAAATCGAGCGAGTGAGTTGTCGGACGGAGCGAGTGCCAGCCGTCGTTAGCGCTCATTATTTCAATCATTCGGTGAGCAAAGACAAGGCATTTACGGTATTGCGCGTCAGTGGACGTCGGCGCGCTCGCAGGTTAGGCTTTTCGATGATTTTACGTAATTTTCGTTATTGCGTTTTTTGGACGCGCGCCAGGTTTCCGTCGTGCTTCCTGACACTAGCAGCGTTCCTGAGAATCTCCGCGGCAGCCTTCGAGACGACACCGATTATTACAAAATTGAGGCTCTGCGCGCTTGCGACATTGTCAACAAAGAGTTTGTCGAAGCCTTTGTTAAGAAAGGTCAGTCGGTGCATTTGTTTTTTTTATTTTTTATATCTCTGTCACGAACGTCACTGTCACAGCGGACGGAGAATTTCCGACCACTTGAAACGTCGTATAGCGAATAAACGTCGCGACGTACGTCTTGGAACTCATCCACAAGCTAATTGGCTTGCCAAAAATTTTGCAAACTTCTAGATTGTATTCTCTTAGCAACAATTTGATCCAAAGTTGCGGGTAATTCTATGGTACGTTTTTTAATCAGTGACGATACGATATAGTGAACATTGGAGAGGCAAGAGAAATTTTTATCATTGTGCTAAGGCACTTAAAGAAGTAACTGCTGTAAATTGGAACTGAACAAATGAAATTTATTTATTTATTTGAAATTCTTTACTATTGTTAATTATGTATAATTACAGGAGCTGAGTGGAATTTTTCTGTTTGTTTCAGAACCAACGAAATGAATTAATACATTAATTCGTCGGTTTTGGGCTTTCTTTGAACTCTGCGCAAGGTTGAAAACAAACAGTCGGATATATTGTACTTTATGACATTATATTTCCATCTCAACGACAGCTCATATTAATTGTGCGAGTGTATTTTTTTTTTTTTTGGAGTATTGTCGTTTAAAGTTACATTCTTCTGCTGAGCAGTTTTCTATGGATCTTGTACAGAGTGTAAAAAAAGTCCAAAATTGGTAAATGATTTTATTGATCTAATTGGCTCTGCGATGAGAAAAAAATTCTTTTACTCCGAAAGTAACTTTGGTACTTTGATTTTGGATTTATCCGAAACAGTTTTTTTTTTCTTTTCATCTTTCTTCCCTAACGAATTTACGTATTAAAAATAATATTGCAGATGACTCTCTCCATCCAACGAGGGCAATGCATTTCATGATTATTTTTCTTTTCCAGGTGAACTTACCCTGTTGACGATAGGCAGAAAGATCGATGTGCACAACGTAGTGGCAGTCTGTCCCACAGGACACCTTGTGCTTTCGCTGGGTCGAGAAGCCTACCAGAAACTTGGACTGGAGGGCAAAGAGACGTTCTTCGATCGTAAGGCTCATTCGCGTTACGGTAAGTCCCTTAAGGGAGCATCGTAAAAAAGAGGAAAAGCGAGAGAGGGGAATCGAAAAATCAAAAATGCCCAGGAAGCACAGAGCGCCAGCGCTGGAGGAACTGGCGCTTCGCTCCATCGGCAGATATGTCACATCTTTTGGTAAAAACTTGATAAAACCCATATGCAAGATATCGCAGCAGGATCCGGAGTTGGGTATAAAAACGCTGAGCTCGCTGTTGGAGTCGATGAAGCATCGTTTGAGCTCGAACGTTCCCTGGCATCTCTACGATAAGATGGCAGTGGAGGCGTTGGGATCAATAATGAATCTAATCAACGAAACGAAAAATTCTTACAACGATTTCGCGCCTATCGGAGTATTTTTATCGGAGGTGAACGTGGTGGTGAGCCTAATCGAGATCGTCGTGCACGCGAATCTTCGGACTATTGAATTCGCCGCGTGGCCTAAAATAATGCGCCACGTTTTGTACAACAATTTACACAAGATGACTGGATTGGAGGTATTGGATCTTGGCTCGGGTTCGGCGGGATGGAGAACTTCCGACATTGAGAAAATAATAATAAACGGCGTAGCGACGATGCCCAATCTCGTGTCTTTAACGTTGTGCTTCGACTGCACGGACAATATAATCGGGGCTGTTGGTCAAAATTGTCCGAGACTCCGTTATCTGGACGTAACGGCATCGAGATCGGTAACCGATCGTAGTGTGGCCGCTTTGCTGAAGAGCAGAGTGCTGCGCGAGGTCAAACTCTTTCGCACGTCGGTCTCTATAGTGGGATACGCGAATCTTCTGTTGGGTCATTCGCGCCTCGAGGATATCGGTCGTTGCGACGAAATCGGCGACGTTCTGGAGCACATACGCAACAAGGACGATCACTACGATAAGCAGTATCATCTGCGAGCATTCGAGAGTCGAAACGTCGCTATGAATCATTTGTACTTGTTGATAAGCATGTGTCCCTACATCACACGATTGTCGTTGATGTGCGACGAGAGAATCAGCGATCTCACGATTCTCGCAGCTCTGGAAAATCTCTCGGAATTGAAGCTCCTCTCGTGCTATTTTTACGCCGACCGTGTAAAGACTCTTCTCGAGCTCACCAACTCCAGAATAACAACTCTTCATCTGGAGCACGTTGAAGAGATCGACCGGAGCGCTCTTGTCTACATAAGTCAATATTGTCCGGAAATAAGAAACTTAACGTTCTACAATTGCGAATTGCTCGATCACACTTCCACCCACTTTCGCAAATTGCCCGTCGCACCTTTTGCCTACCTCGAGCGTATAAAGTGCGTCGCCGACTGCGCCAGCGTGCATCTAGAATTTCTTCTCTCGCACTGCACCAACGTTAAATTTATACAGTTGGGCTCGTCTACTGGCATTGGCGACACGACGATGAAGAAAGTATTCTCCCTAAATCCCATGACGAAGCTGGAAGAGCTCAAGATTTTATACAGCGACGATCTCTCGATGAGGACGGTGCGCTTGTTGATGCAAAATTGTGAAAATTTGCGGAGGCTATCGGAACTCGAAAGCTGGCAAGGAATATCGAGCGAGGAACTACAGTTGTTCAGAGAAGAGATGGCCATCAACAACGTCGATCTCGACACGAGCCCGACCTTGTCCCTAGCTTAATCCACGACTATTGATATTTCCTCAATTATATATTATCATTATTTACCAACGCAGTATCGGTATGCGTGTCTAAGTTTTGGAGTCAGTATCTCAGGGAATTTGGTCCTCGCGCGGGACTACGGACTAAACAATTAGGGTAAACGTACGAGTTGTGGCCCAATCTTCATTTTTTATTTTCGTACCCTTTTTATTTGGGGAAAATATAATGACAAGAAAAACAAAAAGGACCGAAGGCTTTTACTGGTTGCGACAATCGGTATTTTTTGTACATTCATCTCTGTATAATATAGAGCAAAATGTGAGATTTGTATGCAAATTACAAAATGAATTCTTATGCGCCTTAAAATATTTTGAAAAGGTGGAGAATAGAATAACTGAAAAGTGGCCACAACTTTTAATATGTATCAGGGGTACAAGTATCCTATATGTAGGATTATATACGGACGCTTGATCTCAGCGAAATATCTTAATTTTTGTTGCTCCATCAACGTCGGACATTGAATTCGAAACCCGTGCTTTCCCTTTAGCGAGGTGCCATTTATTTACAGAGTGATAATGAACGCGAAGCGTATTCGGTACTGATTCTCGCGATACAATAAACTTTTATTTTTGTACTAGTCTTGTACTGTTGTACAAATCGAACTGTGATCGACGATACAATTGAGTCTTTAGCTTTCATACAAAGATAAATCGACTCGTTGCTCATTCGCTATTTCTTGGGAATGTACGAAGATTATATACTTATGAATATACCAATTTTATCATCAAACGAGGTTTTCCATAATTTGCAACACGAAATATCCTTTGATTGCATTATTAAGAGGCGGAGTTTCGTCGTTAAATTCCACTTTCAACATTTTATTTTCCCTGTCAAACAGTCGTGACTATTAATTTGAACGAGGAGAACTTCGTGCCGGCCAAGAAGAATTACGAGCGAGTGCGATTCTGCTTGGAAAATAATCTCGACGAGACATTCGATGTTATCGTAGCTTGGGATCCGCCTGGTGAGTCCGACTTCATTCTTCTTCTCTTTCGAATATTAAATATACAGGTAATTAATAAATTCTCACTTTCCAGAGGACAAAATATGCCCGTCTTCCCTGGCAGCGTGGTTTCACGATCGCGGTTACAAAACGAAGCTTTGCAAACAAAAATTCACCCAACGACACGAACAGTCAGTGTCCATTCCGGAGATCGACGTTTCTTTGGACTTTGATAAATTTTTTGAATGGCTTGGGATTTTCAGTATCGGCGGTGATACGTGAGTATTGTCATTGCGACTCTGGTCAATTATTTAAAGGGGTCGAGTTACCTAAAAACAAATGTAAAGAAAAATTTTCGCTCACTGAACTGCCGCAATTATAATTTTATAACGAAAGATTTTCAAAGCAGTGCATTTGGCAAAACGGCAACATTTTATATTTTTCTGAAACAGCAGATTGCTCACATTGCCTTGAAAAAAATGGTTTTACTTGTAAATTATTGCAGGACGAACGGTAAAGAAGACGATTACGTGAATACTTATACGTGTCCAATGCCAAAATCGGAACCCACGCATATTCAATATGTAGAGTGCACCGGATTTTTTACACGCAAACAAATATCGAGAATCTACAATGCGGTGATAGAGTTCGTATCGACGAAAGATTCATTGCCATGGGCGAGCCTACACGTACAGGGTTTCGCCGATAGTCCATCGAGTTGGTGTTTGAAAGAGCACAATTTCTTCACCGACGGCGACAACAGCTACACAAGCGTCTTCCGGGGCAACGACGAGTGCGTTATCCGAAAAAGTATGAGCTCCAATAAAAAACCAAGAATTTTCCAGTAAACTTATTTTCATTTTTTTTTTTTCGTTTTTTTTTTTTCCTTCAAATAGACGATCTACTTTCTATAAACCTAATATATCCACTTAAGAATATCACAAAATAAGAATGGCAAGCACGTGTAATATACAAACGGCTCCGACGTAAATAATCAACTATTTATAATATAATATATATTTTTGTTGCTGTTTCTTGTAATAAACCCAATCGGTTTACGGGCCTGAGTAGCGTTCGTTTTATATATATAATAATAATAATCATCCTCGTCATTTTGTATCTCATAAATTACATAAAGAATCCATTTGCAAAAAAAATTGGATCTGCGAGATCTGATGTAAACGAGGTACAAAGAATTACGAACTGGACGACGCGTCGAAGGTTGCGCGTATCATGACTTTTGCTGCACCGTAAGGTGCAGCTTTCATTACCATTCTTGCGTAATTTGTGACTAGTTGCACCGCGACGAAATATAACGATGCGTGAAATAAACGTCGGCATCGATCCCACTGACTACGGACAATTGCACAGAGAGCATACAACGGATATATATACGTAACGAAATAAATATACGATGAGTTCGAAAACGCAATCCGCTAGAACGAAAAGGCACTAAATACTGGACGCTGAGATCATTAATGACTTTAGCCTATAGATAAATAATGACTATAACGTAGTGTGCATGCGATATCGAGGCGCAATATTTCGCGAGGTGACAAAATAAACGCCTCGATGAAGCTAGTACCTTATGGAAAACAAGCGTAACACTTTTTCTAAGTTTATAGCTCTAAGTATGTATGTGTCTGTATGTGTGTGTGTTCGTATTTTTGTTTAAGTATTCCGCATGAGTATGTCGGTTGTTTCATATGAGTACGTGAGAGCTTTCGGACTCGGTAAACTTAACTTTTGGATTGTGGTAGAGATCCTCGATTCCCGAGCCGACGGACATGCGAGATTTTGAGCGAGCCATTAATTCGCTTATTTCGTCGAGATCACGACTGTATCTGAAAAAAAGAAAGGAAAATCTTCATTATCTGTAGCTCGCAGAAAGAAATCATTTGTGCGACCATAACTCACCGACTAACTGGTCGACTGGGATTCTCCGATGAATCTGAGGAGGTTTTCACGATCGAATCTCCGTCATCCGTATTGAACGTGGAAGGATTTCCTGCGGAGCAAATTAAAATGTGGATTTTTTTAAAAATTGAACTAATCGCGTATTTATCGTTGATATTGTCACCAACCTGAAGGGAATAGCATAGTATGCCTTAGCAGCTCGCCGCTCATAAACGGCGGTAAACTGTCGTCCTCGTCTACGACCAAATGGTTTGCGTTGTCAACCGCGATGGATTCAACCATTTCCAACCATTGCTGATTGTGCGATCGGAATTTTTCGACTTTAATGCGTGCCGCCCAATCCTTGTCGCACATCTGAGGTGAAAAATTCTCCGATAAGAATCAAAACGCATGGTTTTCCGATGTACAATTGAAAACACTTACTGCAATTACATCCAAACAAGCGTCACAAACTTTACGTATCGCGGGGTTCTTGTCGTGCATCAAATCAATCAAATATCCTGGCGCCTCTGAAAATTAAACAAATTATTTCGCATGCGTTCTCGCGAGGGTTATCAAAATTATTGGCGAATAAAAAAATATAAATAATCGAAGCAAATTTGAATATTACCGTTACCAGTCTCACGGATCAAGTAATCGCGCGTTGAATCATGCTTCGATATCTGATAAAATACGTAGATGATTTGCAGGACTATTTCGTCATCCTCTTGTTTAGCTGCGGGAAATATTTACATTGATTATGGCGTTAAAGACATTATGATTTTTTTTTAGTTCGTGTCGGCAACTATCGCATTTCCCGGCATGAGCGGGATCTTTCAATGAGATTTTGTGGGTGTTAATGTATATTTAGTTCACTGTGTTCTGCATACCTTTGAGTAATTCTATGAGAGATAATAAAATGTCGGCCTTGCACAATAACCGGGCACAGTCTTCGTCACATGCGGCGGTGCCAAGTAGAACGACCACCTCAAGAACTAGGTCATCTTGTACTTTTCCTAAAAACCACAAATTCTCTCATATGCTATTCATTCATTATTCGAACAATGTGGAAATGCGCGTATTCAATTACCGGGAACTAAATTATTTCTTATCCAAGGTATGAGATTGCATCGCTGGAGTATTTGAAAATAATCCAAATCCGGTAGTGCCAGGTTTCCGAGGACTCCTACGATTTCTAAGACAAAATCTTGCGAGTCCGACTGATTCAGTGCCATTGCAAAGTCTCCAACGAATTCCTGCAAATGGCCATTCAATTATAATCCTATTTCGCTGAGAATTTTTTGCAAATAATGAATATGTTTCCACATTTCGACAAGTCAATTTTGCTGTACGGTTTTTTTCCGTGCTCTGTCGTATAATGACTGATGAAAAATTTATGGACTCACAACAAAGTGCTCCTTGGTCGACTCGTGCTGCGAAATATTTCTGATCATCTTCATTATCAGAGCATCCTGATTTCTGAACGCTTTGTGTATCAATCCCTGCAAGCGATTATTCTCGATCATCAGTTGCGCGTTTCTGTTGTTCGCTGCGAGATTAATGCACAGAGCGATGAGTTCTGGCTTGACGCGGTCCTCCTCACACTCCAGAATCATGTTCGTCACTAGTGGCATGCAATCCGTGTTGCCGAACATCGATTTGACTTTGTCGTCCATGCTCGCGTGGTACAGCAGCCCAAGTATCGTAGTTTTGTTTTTAATATCACCTAAAAGTATATATTTTAATGATGTACCGCTGAAAATCATGCGAAACGCACGATCGATGCTTACTTTGACCGAGGAGCTTCACCAGCTTCGGTAATAGACCAACTCTTATCATTCTTCCCCGAAGTTTCGTGTCAAACGAAAGATTAAACAGTAGTTTCAATGTGCATTGCACGAGATCAATGTTATTGTTTTGTAGAAGTCGAGGCAATTTCTCGATTATGTTACCGTCAGCCTGCCAAAAAATTTCGAATTCAATTACCCGCTTGGAATATAAATATATCGAAAAGTGCATCACACAAAGAACTATTCGTCTGTCCTCATTATTTTCCAAAACATATCTTGCATTTTTTTTGCTTACCATAGTATCTTTATTTTCCCGAAAAATCGATAATTTCTTCAAAAACGTGATCACCAACATCAGAAGATCGGTGTTTACTCTGTCCAAACTCTTTATTAGCATTCCAATCACATTTCTCTTGCGCATTTTCCTTTCAACTTCCGTATTTTCGGCGATGTTCAGTAGAAGATAAAAGGCAACTGCAAAATTTTATAGTTTCGAAGAGTTGTTGCCTCGGTTTTCCATACGATATATTGTATGTACTCAAGGAAATCGATATTTACCTCGCAAAAGTTGTTCCTGCTTTTTAGTAAGGCTCTTGAATCTCTTGCGACTCTTTTCCAGTTCTTCCTTCATTCTTTTCACTTCACTATCCGACATTCGTGAGCTGAAATCTTCCGAACGTCGTTTGACCTCGTAATCGAGGGGACCCTCGGAATTCCATATATCATCGGTCAATTTGACTTTCTTGTCGCTGCTGTTGTCGCTGTTGCCGGAGGGAAAGAGAACCAAGCCCGTAGTGGTCTCAAATTGTCGCCGGCGCTTCTCCATGTCGTCTTTCCACTCGTCGTAACGCTGCAGCTCGCACTCAACAATTTCCATGCAGAGAGATCCGATCTAAACGGTGAAATTAATGAATGATCATCTTCGCAGCTACCATCAATAATTACTACCCTCTAATTATCAATGATTATCTTACTCTGTACTCCACAACAATGTTATGAAACTGACTGTAAGTTGAAAAGCAAAAAAATATATAAATAATATTTGTAGAAAGTTCTATGCTGCGTTTCCAATCCTCCCTCAAAACCCTGGCCAGAGCGCTAAGCAAAGATTCTGCAAAAAAAAATCACAATTCATTTTGGTATCAAAGTTTTCCCACAGGAGTGGGCACCATTTAAATGTGCACTGTCTCAGTAGAAAAAAGAAAAGAGATATACCATTTTTAGTTAATTCCAGTAGATTATCGGGAACCCTCGCCAGCCGTAAAATCAATGCCGAACCCTTTATCTTCTCAGGTATATTTTCGTACAACAATTCTATGTAACTCTCGACGTTGCTGATGACAGCTCGCTCCATGTCGCTGTTGTCGGAGCTCACGGTGTTGGAAGATGTAGGACGCTCCGGTTGGGCGTTATTGTCACCTAGATTTCCTAGAAAAATTACTCAAGCGATAAGTACAATTTTCAAGTCACGAGCCTAAGTAACGAGTATTTATTTTTTACAAACCTTCAGTGTTTAGCCTGCGTTTTTGCAGATAATAAATCAACTGTTCGACCTCGTGAAGTTTAGACTCGTGTATCAATGGACATTTTCCCATGATTTCCTTGGCGAGAAGCGCGACGTTTGTGTCAGCGTTCAAGCTCTTCAATCTGATAATCTTTTGGCATTCCTGAAATATCCGATCGAGCGTTACAGAGCAACTAAACTAAATGAGCAATGCCGGAGATGTAAGTATCACAAATTGCAAGTTACTTTGCGATCGCCGAGCATGGGATCCCCGAGTTCGCCAAGAATGAAAGCTTCGATGTCGTACTTAACTACCAAAGCTTTTTCCGTTGGATGGACATCGAGATTGCCTGACCTCACCTTCCTGAAAGTACAAGCGAATAATCGGGTGCAAAAACATTTCTAAACCGTGCGAGTTATGGAAACAGGATAAACGTCAGTTGAGACGTCAAATCGAAGGGCGATAATTTACCTCTTCAAGAACTTGGCTTCGTCCATTTTTCGTCGAGAATTTTTTCACCTCGCAGCGCTAACGATCCTTCCGCTCGCGGAATAATCAACAATTCGACTAATTATTATTTATTTAAAAGCAGAACGTAATAACGCACGAACAATCATAGCGGATCGTCCGTGTCGAGACATCCGTGAGCGCAATCGTTGCTGGTTTTCGATGCGGCAGCTTCGACGGGCTTTCTCCGTGGTAGCAGACAAAAGCCAGACCCTAATGCAATAAATAACTATCGGAGATTCGCTTTGGATTGGTCAGCGGTGCGATGTATATATGAAGAAGCATAAGTTACGGCATGAATTGGGCACGAATCGCCGCAGCCGATGTTTCGCTCGTATTATTAAGATGACGATGCCTCCTGTTATGTTAGCTCGGCTCCGACGATCGCACGAGATGGACATTACAATTACTCATTTATAGTAGCGAGTCCTCTCGAGTCGAACTCACTGACGCCGATCTGCACACGGTGAGATCACACACATATATCTCTGCAGCGATTGTTATTGATTTAACAAATTACCTTTGCCGTACGTATGTACTGTCAAGTTAAAAACTTTGCGGAGGGGGGACTTTTTAGTGCTAATCTTGATTAAAATATTTTGAATGATCGCTAGATGATTTTACGATCGATGGGATCGCCGTAATTCATTAATCGAAGAGGAAATTTATCAATTTACAATTTTTCGTCAATGCTAAAGTTATTATGAATTGATCGATATTGATTTTCGTTATTCGGTGCAACGATTTATGGATTACGCATGCCTCGTGGGAAAAGCTTTTTTTTTCGGGCTTGCTAAGTAAAATTTTGTGCAGAAAGGAATTTTTTTTTTCAACTCGTTAATCGTCACTCGTATTGTATTTTGGAATGGGTTAAAAATAGTTGAGTTATATTGTCCGTCGGATTCTAACGCCGAAAGAGCGCGTCTTCGGAGCTGCTCCGATAGCGTTATCAAAATTAATCGGGGCAATGACTTCAAGCTAGATTAGTAAATACCGATGCTTCGTACATACGCTCGAGCTTATTAGGAATTATTTTCGATATAATTATGCATATACGATAGAGACTATAGAATTTACAGGGATTTAATCAATTATGACAATAGGACGATAACGAAATGAAAAAAATAATCGTCGACTGTGACGCGGGTACCGACGATGCTGTGGCCTTAATAATACTCATTGCCGCTCACAAAAAAAAGATACTCGAGATTAAGGCTATCACGTGCGTGGGTGGAAATACTCACCTGGATAATGTTGTGTGCAATGTGTACAGAACATTGCAAATCTGCAACATTGTCGATGTAAGTTTTTACTCGTGACTTAATAAAAAAAAAATTCTTAACGCAGTTACACGCATTTTTCTTAACACGTTACAGCGATTTTTTTTGTGCTGTGATATAGCGATTTTCATCAAATGTACGCGTTAATTGGAATGTGTTTTATGCTGTACAAAAAAATACGTTTTTTTCATCGGTACAGATACCAGTTTACAAAGGAGCTCACACTGCACTCATAAACACAGAAAGCTTGAGAATGATACGTGAGGATCATTACCACGGTGTCGATGGTTTAGGAGATGCTTTTACGGACAAAGTAGACACGAGTAAATTGCAGTCCGAGCACGCGGTGCTTGCTCTGCATAAAATCATCACTGAAAATGCTGGTAAATAATTTCTTTAACTTGTCGTCGGATGAATTTCATCAATTAATCGATTTATTTAATTTTATTTTTATCTACGCGATTGCAGGAGAAATATCGTTGGTCTGTTTGGCACCGCTCACTAACATAGCTTTGGCAATTAAAATATTTCCTGATCTCGTCGATAGCGTTAAGGATATTTACGTTATGGGTGGAAATTCTACGGGTACGAAATTATCATTCGCATCAATTTAATTTCTATAAAATGAATTTGAAAAAACAAAAAAAAATCGTAATCAATTCGCATTCGCAGCCAAGGGAAATATAACCGCACAAGCCGAGTTCAATTTTTACGCGGATCCCGAGAGCGTTCACATAGTTTTAGATAGCGTAAATCGACCCATCGTACTTCTCCCGTGGGAAACTTGTTTGAAATCTACAATTCCTCAGGTAAGGCATTTCTTTCTCACTGAATTAAAAAAAAATCGAAAAGGGAACGTGAGATTGAAATCTCTATTTCATTTTTCATCTAAAATTGTTGCTGTATGAATTTGCAATACTGATTTTATTGCAGGAGTGGAGAGACAATGTTTTGGGAAGCAAAGACACTCCGATTGTGAAATTCGTTAACGCTATAGAAGGCGGAACGTGCCAGGAAAGAAAACGTGACCTCTACTCGCCGTGCGATGCACTTTTGGCGGCGATAGTAGTGCGACCGGATATGGTAACGGAGCAGGAGCTATTTCACGCGGATATTGAGTTAGGCGGAAGTCGAACAAGAGGTCAGGTGGTCCTTGATCACTTGCGATCTAGGGAACCAAATACTCAATTGATCGAAGCATACGATTCGAATATTTTCATGGAAATAATGCTCTCGGCCGTCGATCAATCGCAGTGACAACGAAAGAAAAAATTATAACATGCGTAGGAGCAAAATAAATATGCATTTTCCGTACACACGAGGTTCAACAATACATATACTTAGTTTGTCGTTACTGTACACGTTCTCAGCGAAGAATGTTGCATCGTATCTTATCTTCTTTTTGGTAAGACGAAATTAAACTAAATCCGCGATTGTTATCGAGATTCACGGTCTCGATTCACTTGAGATTCGAACATCTCGATGGAAATCGCGTTGGAGTGTAACAATTTTAAATGGGATTAACTCAACCGCTCGTCGCGATCTATTGCTGCGTTCCGTCGGTCTGCAAGTTCTTCTGAGACTCCTCAATTTTCTTTCTCGTTTCCTGATTCGATTTCAGTAGTTCGACCAATTCTCCGTGAACTTCTTCGCTCTTCGATTCCACAGAGTCTAGCGATGTGTTCAGCTTACCCAATTGCGCATTTACCGTCTCGAATTCTGTGATAAACAAGATAAAATACTTTTTTAGCTGTTTTTATCATCAACAGTGGCTTGATACTTCGGAGCACCGAAACACAGTACGATCTTTCGATTTTCATTTATTTCGTTAAACGAGAACGCCAATCTTACCGATTTGCTTCCTCGTTTCCTGGTTCGATTTCAGCAGTTCAACCAATTCCGCGTGTACACCGTCGTTCTTCGATTCCAGATAATCCAACGCCGAATTCAGCATATCCAACTGGGCATTCAAGGCCTCGAATTCTATATTTGAAAAAAAAAAAACGATAAAACCATTTGATGACTTGCGATTTATGATGTCCATTGAAAGCGTAAACTAAAAGCAAAGGCTGAATACTTCCATTGTGTTTATTCAATAAGAATATTCGTTGTTCTTAATTAATAACGATTATTGTATGAACTGTGGATTGTTTGGAGCAATAGAGTTGAAATACAAAAAGGAACGATGCAGAAGCGCGAAAACGTGATAGTAAACATTCGGGACGTTCGATTAATTCTAATAGAATAAGTTTCGTTTGTATACTGTTGCTGTTTGACGTAGCAACTGTCAAGCTTTGTTTTGGGTGATCCGAATGGAATTTAGCGATGACAACTGTGGCAATGAGTGAAGAAGCTCCGGTACCTTCTTCGTTACAATCTTCGGCCTCCTCGTTCTCCTCCAAGCCATTTTCGTCGGCCTCGTTCTCGTTACCCTGGAGTTGCACAGCGTTTTGGACCATCTTCTCATCTGCCATAACAGTTCGCGATCAGCTGACTATTCTTGCCACGCCTCTTAAGTTCCTTTTTCAGGGAGTACACGTGCGAACCAATGGATGGCAGCAGACGATATTTCTTGCGCTTCGTTCAGCAGCTGAAAATAAATATACTCCAAATTACAATCTATCCATTGTTGGACTTTCGAACGTACATTTTTTTGTGCAAATTCACAATGTAATCACTGTGAAGATGACAGGTTCATACAATTTCACGAATTGATAACGCTATGCGACCAACGTATCCCGTAGCTGGTACGATAAGATACAACGTGGAAGATAATTCCCACTCTCAATTTGTCAGTAGCTCCCGAACTTGCATGACAAGCACTGTATTATTTTTATACCCGAAGTGAAAGCTTGATCCTCGATCGAAATTTTTGAAACTAATCACCGGCACATTTTTTAAAAATTGTGTACTAAATGGCAATGAAAGTTGGCAATCAAATAGTGGCCGAGGCCCTCAAAAAACAGGTAATTTTGCGATTATAATCAGTGATCTAGATTGTTTTTTATTATTTCATTATATTTGCAAACAGGGTCTCAAATATGTATTCGGTATAATGGGCCACCCGGTGATAGAATTGTCCGTAACCATGCAAGCGGTTGGTCTCCAATATTTGGGATTTAGGAACGAACAGGCTGCTTGTTACGCTGCGCAGGCTTATGGATTCCTAACCCGTGAGATTGAATAATGTTTACAATAGCGTTATCGCATAGATGAATATGTTATTGGCGTTTTGACCTTTGATACCTGACATCGAACTCCCAATTATAAGGCAAACCGGCGGCCGTTTTATGCGTTTCCGGACCAGGGCTTCTCCATGTTACCGCCGGAATGGCAAATGCACAGGTGAACTGTTGGTAAGTATAATTACCGCATAAATTGACCATGTTTAAAGAAATCGGTAAAAAGAGTGTTTTGCCTCAACTTGTTTTTTTTCTGAACAGGCCGTTGTTGGTCCTCGGTGGTTCTTGTCCTGAGGATCACGAAGGAATCGGCGGCTTTCAGGAATATCCTCAGGTAGAGGCGAGCCGTCCTTACTGCAAATACGCCGCAAGACCTCCAGCCGCAGCCTTGATTCCTCTTCACGTCGAGAAAGCCGTTCGTTTGGCTACTTATGGAAGACCCGGCGCTGCGTATTTGGATCTTCCGGCTACGTTGTTGAATCAATCGGTTGAAGAAAGTCGGATCCTCGACGTTAATCCTTGTCCGTCACCGCCGCTCGTATTTCCGCCACCGAAACTCGTTCAAGATGCCGCAGATCTGCTGGCTGGGGCTAAAAGACCATTAGTAATTGTTGGCAAGGGTTCGTAGATCGATCATTGTCGGATACGTTGATTTTCCTTCCTCATGGAGTTTTGTTTTCATGAATACGTTTTGTTTTTTTTCGATTATTTTAGGAGCGGCGTACGCGAGAGCAGAGAATGAAATTCGAGAGCTCGTGAGATCAACGGGCCTGCCGTTTTTGGCAACACCAATGGGAAAAGGTGTAGTTTCCGACTTGGATGAACATAGCATTTCGTCAGCGAGAACAGCCGCTTTGCTGCATGCGGATGTTGTACTACTGCTAGGCGCGAGATTGAACTGGATGCTCCATTTTGGACGTTCACCACGATTCCAGAACAACGTTAAAGTCATTCAGGTAAATTATACGTATCAATGCCAACTTTGAGAGTGTTCAAGTGCTGTTACATATGCGGCATTCCACGCAAATTCAACCTGTTTGACCCTCGAGCTCTCGAATCTCGTCGACGATCTTGTATAAAGGCCGTTAATATTTAATCTGCATGTACATTTTCATTGCTTAATTAACAATTCACAGGTGGACATTGCTGCGGAGGAGTTACACAACTCCGTGACTTCGGCAGTAGCGATTCAAGCTGACCTGGGGCCTACGGTTGATCAGCTTACGAACGTCCTAAAAAAAAAGCAATATCGGGTCAATAAAAATGATATTTGGTGGCAGGAGCTTAAGTCCGCAGGCGGAAAGAACAAGCAAACTGTCGAGGTGACTTTTAATCTTTTTAATTCCAGCTGGACTTTAAATTTTGTTATTCTCGTGAACCAAAAATCTAGAAAAATGTCGCGAATACTAATGCAAAATCTGCACAATTTTTAGTTATTTATTTTTTATTCTGCTTAATTTAGCGCATGATGTCGGACAAATCGGTGCCGCTGAATTACTACACAGTTTTCAAACACATTCAAGAAATTCTACCAAAAGATAGCATCATATGCTCAGAAGGAGCAAACACAATGGACATCGGAAGGAGCATACTTTTGAATGAAAATCCTCGTCACAGACTCGACGCTGGGACATTCGGCACCATGGGCGTGGGTCTGGGATTCGGAATTGCGGCTGCCCTTTACTGCAAAGATACAGCGCCTGATAAACGAGTTATTTGCGTTGAAGGCGATAGCGCCTTTGGATTTTCGGGAATGGAAGTCGAAACTATGTTCAGGTGGATACATTGCTTTGAATTAATCAAGACGTTGGTCCTCAACTGCAAATATATAACACTCTGTAAATTCGTACATTTTTCAGGTACAAATTGCCTATAATTATAATCATCGTAAACAACAATGGCATTTACGCTGGTATGGATAAGGAATCATTCACAGAAGTGCAGGGAATGGGCGAAGCTACACAAGTGTACGTATTGAATTTTTTAATTTTTTTATTTTACGTTTCTTCTTATCCATATTATTTTGTTAATCGATAGAACACCACCGCATACATTAACCGTGGGAACTCGCTATGAAAAAATGATGGAAATGTTTGGAAAGCAAGGTCATCTCTGCACAACGGTGGAGCAAATACAAGAAGCGCTTAAAATAGCTCTGGAGGTAATGGAACTGAAGTTGCAGTTAATAGTTGCCGCGATTCGGTTGTAAATGGAACATTTCTGTTTCAGGTAAAGGATGCCCCATCCATAATAAACATTTTAATCGATCCTGAGGCTGGACGTAAGGAACAGAAATTTGGCTGGCTCACTGAATCTAAACTGTAGATTCTCAATATTTGATAATTTTGTACATGATGTATATTGCACGGATGGAAAGATTTATGTAGAGAAAACAATTCATTCCATGCGGAATTTGATATTTTTATAATCGAATATAATGTTGGGGCTCAAAGATTATTCAATTGTTTATGACTCAATTTTTGCTGCTTGGGAGCAAATATTCAGCATGTTAAATAGACTTACTGTGTACTGGTTGTATTTTTTAATTTTGTATGAGGTTTATACGCAATAAACAATGAGATTTTGTGATTGCGAAAAACAACCACCGGCTCACCACTGTAATTACTGCGATTGCGTCGCAGTGCCTTCGGCAATGGCCAACAATGTTTTGGCAACAAGATCCGGGTCAGCGGACATTAGAAGATTCGCCAACTGGTCTTCGCTTCCCTCTGCATTCACGTCCAACGCAAGATCTATGCCCAGGTCTTGTACGACACTCGACAATGCTTCGTTAGCGTCTTTTACAGCAGTCCCTAAACGGCCTTCGTCTCTTATCAAATCTATTATCATCGTCAACTCTTTCTTGCTGCAAAAATGTAAATACAAATTAGATGCAAATTTTTCACTCGCATACATGCAATTTAGTTGAGGGTTCAAAGTAAGGCTTACATTTTTATCGTAACTTCGTTGATCGATGCCAGCGTTTTTTGAATCTCCACTTGAAAATCTTCCTCTTCACTCATTTTTTAGCGCATGTATAAATGCAAAAATGATAACAAGTCATCCGACTGTCGAGATACTTTTGCCGGTTTTGGCGGCTTTTTCAACGACCTAACCTTCACTTACGATGGTCAGCATCTCCCACCATTTGACCGACATCCAATGGGCGCAGCAAAACCATTAATAAGTGACATTATACCTGACATGCTGCTTTTTCGTCTTTTATGATTTTCCACGGTTACAACGAGATATTCTTATGCAGTTATTAATTTAGGCAAGTGGGATTCATATTTCTGCAATTCGTGACGTTAACCCAATGCTTCGGGTTAGGTTATGTTTTGTAATAATAAATAAACGATATCTTTTTTTCTATCCGATTGAGCGAGAGACAAAATAATGTTTTCCTGTCATTAAAAGATTGTTGCTACATAATATAATCCATCATGGGCGATGACACGAATCAACAATTATGGGACGCTGTCGCAGGAAAGGACAATCGGATGTTTAACGGTAAAATTATATCAACAATTGGCCTGACCAACTCATGACGTGCATCAAAAATTTATAAACTTGTAGTTCTTTGACAGTAAGATTAAAGTAAATTAAAGTTAAGCAAGATTTCACTGTAATAGACTGGTTATAAATCTGTTCGGAATATAATGCAATTTTTTATTTTTTCAGAATCCTGTTTGCAAAAGCTCATAGAAGAATGTTTGTTTGGCAAGGAATTAGCAGAATTGCTATCCATGCTCTGTAAGATAATCTCGGAATGTAATAGCAATTATAATGCAGTGTACAAGGTGATGGATTACAAATAATCATTTTAACAAACTTTTTATCTGTGTATTTAATATAAGTGCGTAATCTATGAATAACTATTTTTTTTTTACAGACAACAATCATAATTAAATATTTGTGTAGCCAATATCCTGAAGAATTTCCTGTTCTGTTAGTCGATCAATCAAATGTTTTAAAACCTCTGAGAAACTACAGTTACGTTGATTACTATGGCAAGGATCAAGGACTTAATGTCAGAATCAATGCTGAGCAGCTGCTAGATTTTATTGAATTACAAAGAAAGTCTGGAGAAAGTGTGAGTAATGTCTGCAATCATAATTTGCTAATATTTAAGAAGCAATTATTTAACATATATCGGTATGTTCCACTGAACGAGTCAATAAATATGTAAATTAATAAATTTAATTTTTTTATGCACAGGGGAAAGCTTCAATTATCGACCAAAATGGTCTGGACTCTGCTACCAATCAATTGCTCCAAACACTGCGCTCAATCAGCACAATAAATAGCACAAGTATCTTGGAAAATCTCAGATCTGAGATTATTCAGTTCAACAAATTTCTGCCTGGGCCTATGACACCGGAAAAATATTGTGACTTGGACAAGATCCCTCAAATTAATGATATTCTGTACGGGAAAATCGTGGAAAGAGTTACAGATATATTTGACAACAATTGGCCGGTTATTGGCGACAAGATCGAACCAGCGATCGAACGATTAATCGTCGTTGATGGCGCCTCGTTTTCCCTTTTTCACGAAAGTCTGATAGTACTAACGGAAGCCCTAAAGGAAACGGAAAAAACTGGTATCGTAAAGACGATAGCTCTTCTCCTGGAAAAGTTGATAAAAAGCGAAGCTCTTTTCTCGTGCATAACGGATATTTGCAAGCCCGTTAAAAAGGTTACTTTCGAGAGCGTTGAAGCTGAAAACACGTGGCAAAGTGTTATTCAAATTCTCGTCTCGTTGCCCAACAGGATAGCCAACAAATTGAACGGTAAAGTCGCAGATTCTTTTCTGCCGGACAATTACGCAAAACTCTTGAGTTTCCATATCGGGCGAGCAATATCGTTTCTGCATTCCGTTCACCGCAAACTCGATATTCAGCCTCATGTAAAAATGCTCGCGATGCTCATCAGCAAAGTTGTGATCGTTCTAGGCGCCCACAGATTGGAAGATTTGTTTGATTTAATGTCAGACTGGTGTTGCAAAAATCCTGATAATATACGCGAATTTATCAACGGTATTTTGCGACAGTTAGACAGACCAGCCATTCAACCCATCGCCGTTATGTTTCTCAGGCACGAAGAGCCAACGTTTGCGATCGAAAACGTTTTTTGCGATTTGCTGAATATTCCAGACTGGAAACACATATTTACCGTTAAAATACCGTTGATGTCCTTTCACAAGGGAGAAAATATTCTGAAGAATTTGATCGCATACTTGTCGAATTCGTCAGACAATAAATGTGAACTCAGAGATCTACTGATAAAATCGTTAGATATCTGGGGAGACAGAAGCGCGATGAACCACACGTCTTTCGAGCAACACGAATATATAACGAAATTGATTCTCATGGCTATAAAGGAGGTGAAAGGATCTTTGCAGCCAAGTGAAAAGGATTCTGTGAGGAAGCTTCTCTTCTCGGGCACTTCAGCGCATCTCGAATCGACTCAGACAGAATTGAGAGCGATCGGCATGATAACCGGCGAAATTGTTATAGAAAACTTGGTAACTTCGGAAGACGAGCCTAAATTGAAGTACAGTTACGATGGAATGCCTAAGGAAGCCAGAGAGTTGGTGGAAAGGTTGAGAAATCTTGGAACAATTAAAAAACAAGCAGAAAAATCGGCTGAGGAAGAAAGTTCCGCGACTGACGACGTAGGCCGAAGAAAACTTCACGAGTTGGGAGTAAACTGTGGAATCGTACCAGGTACAATACACTCAGTGCAAAATGTAAAATCAATCGAACATCAATTATCGACCAATCATGAAGAATTTGCGAAGCCGAAAATTTCAAGAGCAGATAAAAAATCTGATGAGCAAACTGCGCCGCGGGATGAAGATGAAGATTTGGACAGCGACGACGATCTCGTGCCTTACGACATGTCCAACGATACGCCAGCATCCGAAAAACTTCGGCCCAAATTCCTCCGCGATTTTAAGGAAAATTTGATAAACGTCCAATCGAACACCGACCCGAATATCTTCGACGAATCGATGAAAGCTGGAGAAGAATTGATTCTGACGCAACTGCCCAACGACGATCCATCGTTCGCCACCGAATTGCTCGAGATTCTCATTTCCCTGAGAGAAATCAGTTGCGTCGATGACTTCGAATTGTTGAAGTTCAAATGTTGCGTGGCAATTGCCCAAGTATATCCCAAGGAAGCTGCGAAATATTTGTGCAACGAGTTTCACAAAAAAATTGGTCAATACTCGATCAAAGACCGATTATTTATCCTGGACGTTCTGGGAGAAGCTGCTCGAAAATTGTCGAAAATCGAGGTGAAACAGGAGGTCGACGTTGAACAGCCAAAACTCGCAGAACGCAAACGGCAAGTTACCAAACGTGTCTCGCTGGCGATCGACATGAGTAACACCAAAAAATATGAAACCCTCTACGACGACGATTTCGAAGTCGTGCCAGAAAGTAACAACAGTACAAACGATTGGGAGGAAATTGTGAGACGAAGGATCGAATCGAACACGAGAATTTTTGCGCACGCTTCGAAGATTCCAATTACGACTATGAACAAATTCAACGACGTGGCCTCGTCCTTTTTTTACCCTTTATTGTACGGCTTTCGTCGAAAGGAAACGTGCATGTATAACACACCTACAGTCTTCGAGGATCAGGAGAATATTCTCCTGGTCAATTACCTCAAAACGTTGTCAACAATTATGATGGCAGCGGAGAATTGCGTTATCGTGCCGAAAATGGCTAAGGAAATATTGGATCTAGCGTGGGCATTGAGATACCACAGCCAAGCTAAAGTGCGTTTGTGCGTGATCGAGAATACGGCCTCTGTGGTAATCACATTGCCGAAGGAAGGCCTCACCACAGAATTGATGGAGCTTATATTTGAATTCAGAGCGTGGCTAGGCGACGTATCCGACGATGGATTGAGAGGTGATCCTGATTCAAGTTGCAGAGCCTTGGGAAAAAATGTAGTCGCGTTGATAGATTCCATTTTTCATTCGACCCTCAATGATTTGTAATTTATGAAACAAAAAAAAATGTTTAGAAACAAACATAACAATAATTATTTATATTAAAATGTCCATATGCTCGAATACCGATTATAGTGAATATCGGTTTGTATATATTATTTTTATAATAAAAAAATCTTAAAAAACAAATATCCTCAGAAATGATAGTTGAACCCGCGCGTAATTCGAAATTTTTTGCTCGCTGCCTTACCGACAGTCGGATGATTACCGATTGGTGATACGAGGTGTAGAATTTTATTTTTATTTTTTTAAACATATATATCGCTTAAAGGTGTATATATACGTAGTATATATGTCATAAGGTAGTAAACGGCGTTACATTTCTCTCCTCGTTGAGCCAGAGAACAGTGGAGGCCGTGATAATAATTAACAACTCCAAAAACATTGAGCAGTGTAAAAAAAAATGAAGCGTAACGTGTGGTGAAGGTGCGCGAGGGGTGATGAAGTGGAAACGGTGAAACATCATCACAGACGACGTCGACACACCGAGTGTTATGGTTAACTTTTGTCAAATCACGTACGCGAGTTCCCAAATGATTTTTCGTCTCGTCGTTAACGTCGGTTGTGTTCCCGTCATTTCTGTCAGCTGATGAACTTGATATAACCCTTATTCAGCGAACGTTGAGCACGATAACGCGATCCCGGAACGTCTACTAAATAATCGCGATGGCAGATAACGCTTTGGGAGAGCTCAGCGGCGAACAAACAGAGAAAATTCTGCAATTCCAGGTTAACCCGGAAATCTCCACTGAATGGCCTTTTCCAAGCCCATTTCCGATCGCTACGTGTGACATAATAACACCTCTTTGTTTTCCTTCCGCAGGATCTGACAGGCATCGAGGACCTCTCAATCTGCCGCGATGTTCTCCAGCGGCACAACTGGAACCTGGAGGTCGCGGTTCAGGTAACCCTTTTATTTCTTCGTTTTTTGCGATATTTTTTATGTATAGCGATTAATACGGAGTATACAGTAGAACTTTGTACCAGGGTTCGTTTCGTGGTGAAAAACGTTGCTGCGTAAATTTTTTTTATGTATTTTTTACTCGCGGGAAGTAATAGTTGCACTGGTTCATCGTAGACGCTGTTTTTGTATTGCAGGAACAATTAAATTTGTACGAAGGGCGGCCGTCCATGTACGCGCAGGACTCGCGGTCCAGGCCTCCCGCCGTTGTCGAGGATATCGCCTCGAGGATATACTTCAGTCCTCCCGGCGGTTCTGGCAACAGCGGCGGATTCTTGTCGTTTGTTTTCTCCATGTGCTACAATTTTGTAACGAGTATCCTGCAGTTAGTGTTTGCGGTCTTTAGGTCGGACGTAAGGCCCGGTGAGTCGAACGGAGGCGTTTTATCGGACGCTCGTGGAGAGAGTTTCATGAATTTTGTTTGTTGCGTTGTTATCAAGTTGCCTCCGATCCGGTGGGGGATGTCCAGAACTTCATTCGGTCCTACGAGGAACGGTACGGCGAGAACCATGCTGTGTTTTACCGAGGCTCCTACAGCCATGCTCTCTCGGATGCTAAACAAGAGCTCTCATTCCTTCTCGTCTATCTGCATAAAGATGAGGCTCAAGATGTTGACTCTTGGTGCAGGTAAATATAATTACTGTTGTTTTTATGATAAATAATAAATAAATAACTGATGATCCATTTGAATTTGAAACAGGAACACCCTGGGAAGTCCCGAAGTAATTCGATATATTAATACTCACACATTATTTTGGGCGTGTAATGTTCAATCTGGCGAGGGCTACAAAGTTGCGGAAGCGCTCAAGTCCAGTACTTATCCTTTTCTGGCTGTTATCGTTCTCAAGGACAATAGGATGACGATAGTCGGCAGGTAAGTGAAAAAATAAAATAAATACCCCACCTACAATTTATCGGAATTCTCTTTTTCGAAATTAAGCGATCAATTCGTTTTCAGAATGGAAGGAATACCATCTCCCTCTGAGCTTATCGCGCGGTTACAAACGATCATAGAAAACAACGAAATTAGTTTGATCCAAGCGCGACAAGATAGGTGAGTCCCGATGCGTACTCAATAATGTAGAACCTTGGTTTCTCATTATATTTTTCACGCTCCACAAATCGCGTTGATTATCTGCGTAGGGCGGAACGAAGTGCGACGCAATCATTGCGACAGCAGCAGGACCAGGCATACGAGGAGTCACTGCGCGCGGATCAGGAAAAAGATCGTAAGCGTGAGGAGGAACGAAGAGTTCTGGTAGAACAGGAAGCTAAAAAACAGCAGGAACAGTGGGCCCATGAAATGGAAATCGAGCGTATACGTCTGGAGAAAGAGTTGACTATCGGAAAAGTACCTTCAGAGCCGGAACCCACAAATCCTAATGCATGTCATCTGCAGATTAAACTTGGCGAGCGCACCGTAAAACGACGATTTCTTCTTTCCGACACAATCGAGGTGAGGGAGATTATTATGCGCGGCGTTTGTAAATCGATTCCATTGTTTTACGTGCTCTAATTTTCTTCTTATATCACAGGACGTGTATCACTGGATCTTCAGCCAACCGGATTCACCGAACACCTTCGAAATCACCACGAGCTATCCCAAGAGGATTCTTTATCCCACCGATCATATAATAAGCCTCTTAAAGGCCGGTCTTACACACAGGGAGGTCCTGCACATAAACAATTTAGATGATTAACCGTGAATTGAAAATTGAATAACATTCAGGAAGCCGAGTGTCATTCCGAGAGATCCGGTGATACTGTCGACAGAGACATTTATTGAAAGATATATATACATGCATATATATATTTGATACATCCTAATATTTAACGTGATGCGTAGTTGATGAATTGATAATTTGAAAACTGCAAAAATATCAAATTTATTGAAACGATCGACGAACGAGTTCGTCCGAGTTACGAGGCTTCGCGTAACTCTTGAGTAAAGATGAAAAAATAATTCGTTGAACTGCTTATATATCGAAACACCGATTAACGATCGGGTCAATGAAATAAAGAATGTTGCAGATTACGCATCAACTTGAATCATGGTGAGAATTTACTGCTGATTTGAACATTAGCAATGCGATTAATATCGCCCTCACGCTACTTACGTAACCGCCCTATTACTTTCGAACGCGCTCTGTTTACTGGATCCATAATTTATTATCAATCCTAAAAAATCATTATTTATTATGTTATCGAATGCTTCGATATTCATAGTATTTTTTATGTGATACTTTTCCATTTTTCAAAAAAAAAACAGTTCATTAATTTTTTAATGAACATGTTAAGACGCTGGAAAAATTACCGATATCGAATTATTTCTGGAATATAAATAAACAAATATTAGGCGCTCGAAAGTAATATTGGATGGTTACGATTCTACACAACTTTCAATCAGTTTTAAATTAATATGTTCGTTGAAAGAAACATAAAAAAAGTAATAATTTATTTATTGAGGATAAAAGCTTCGTCTCGAGCATGGTTCCTATCAAGGCGTGAGCCGGAATTGCTGACAATTGACGACGAAAAAAACGTTGGCCGCCGCAGACTCGATGACGTTTAGTCCGACGTGCTTACGACTATCGTTCATTCTACAGGGAAATTCATACGTTCAACGACGCGTGTATAAAAACCGCCTACTTTCCATTACTACGAATATTTGTACATCCAAAAGTTCAACCAGTAAACCACCGCATCCCTATTAAATCGTACATATTCGACGAACGATAAACTACGGCATTCGAGGTATTGCGGGTGGCACATTTTTTTACGGATTATATCTATGATTGATACTATTGCGAAACTGTAAACTGCAAATGTAATCGGTTGATAGATTTACATTCTCTGTAGGAATTTCACATGTACGTTTATACGTTGTCTAAAAAAAATCGCATTTTTGTAACAAGTTTTTTATGCGCACCGAAAGGTGAACCATACGAGAGTTAAGCAAATTAAAAGCGATAAAGGTACATCGAGAAGTGTGCATACGTGCTCGAAAGAACAATGCAACGGTAAATAGAAGAGAGTGGGACGCACGTTGTTTAATGAAACATTCGCGTAATATTGGAAAACCAAAAATGGCAATCGAATGTGTTTGTAGCATTTACAAAAGCATCCCATTGAACATAATACTGAAATGAATATATATCGAAATCGAAAAGGCTATTGTAGATAGTAATCCGTGTTCGGCTATTAAGAAAAAAATAAGTAATTAAAAATCCATTAAAATTCCAACCTACCGTTATTGCATTAAGAAACGCCAAGCTCGCAGCTTTTTCCATTGTCTTTGGTGTTTTGATTCGCTGTAAATAATTGAGCACTGAGTGATAGCATAATTAAGATTTTCTTTTTCCATCGCTTCGCGTTTATTTAGAAAGTTATACGAGATTCAACGCAGATTTAAGTACAATTTTCACGCATCTACGAATTATTTTGCAAGTGTTTTCGATTAATTCACTGTTTTAAAACGCGGCTACTCGAGAATCCACATAAATATACGTAAAAGTTTGTAACAATGAGAATAATCTGGAAAGTGTGATACATGATACATCCTCTGGTATTTCTAGTCTTACCAAAGGCGATTGAGTTTGATAATTTCTAGTAACGTCGATCCACTGAAGGTAATTATTATTTTGTAGATCGGATCATCTTTAGTATTCTATCTCATAATTAATAAAAAGAAAAAACAAAAAAAAACGAAAAAAATTAGTATAATGTAAGTGGATGGTTTACGGACTGAAAGGGATCTTGACAAGAATGTGATTCGGTGTAATAAATTTATTTCTTATGTAAGAAAACTTTGTAAATTAATGTTAAAATAAGCTTAACGCATTTCCGGAGGGAAATGATTGAATAAATCTATTCATTTGAACCATTGAACATCTGTAACTTCATTTTTAATCCCGTTTTTTTATTTTTCATCACATATATTCGTTTTGTGCCGATCTCAGCAAGCAACCGAAATTCCGAGTGGATCTTAGACAGTCTGTGCTCACGCATTTGTTTAATATCAGCCTTTGGCAGATCAAACGACATATTTTCCCACGTTGCTTCTGAACATTTTCAAAATGTTTATTTACCTAGTAGCAATAGTGGTCATTATATGCAGTATTTTTGGATTAACGTATACCCAAACCTCGTGAGTACTCTTCAATGGACAAAATATCGTCAGACATACGTTATTTTAAAAATTCTAAGTTTGACTATAAAGAAAAGATTCGCTGTAGGTTTCTCGGTATCAGAAACGGAGGCGCGCCATTATCAACAATTCAATTACCAGCATTTATGCATAATACGCCCCTAATTGAACACCCTCAACCTGGATTCGATGGGGATAATGGAATTGCTGGAAGATCCTCTCAGCAATCCTTAGAAATATCCAGTGAAGAAATGGAAGAAGCGAACAGAGCCGAAGAGATTGATGAAGGTCGGCTGAAGGACGATCGATACCAACTGGAAAAACGAATATTCAATCAAAAGCTTAAGGATGCAAATCAGCTTGGTAAAAAATTATCGTAAAATTATAAATGACATTCATCTTGCCAATCGCATTTTTGCATTCCTACAGATTTGAAAAAAAAAAACACACATTTTTGTAAGGAAGTTTCATCGTTTTCTTCTGCAGGACTTACAGAATCACTGTGGTCACCGGCGCCGCTAAAAGATCCAAGCAAAGATATAAAAGACATTACGAATGAAAACTACGCATCGGACGGCTCGAAAGCAACGCCGCAAAAAATCAACAAGAATACTATATTCAACATGATTCAATTCGAAACATTTAAAGAGGCGATGGCGGTGCTACAGAAACAACAGGAGGAAGAAGAGGCTGCGAAAGCCGCCGAAAAGAATAAGCATCTCAACAAACCCGTGAAAAAGTAACTGCGCACCTGTTATAATAATAATGATGAAAATCAATTTTCTCAATTAATCGATGAATTTTTTCTTTCACCAAATACAGTAACCCGGAGATTTTCTCGAATGAAGAAGAGAAGGAAAATTTGCCGGTGCACAGAAATGCTAGTTGAATTCAGCGTAAAATTTAATTCTCACCGAAAATCTTGCATCAAGTATCGCCAGTGAACTGTACTATTTAAACATACACAAATGTGTAAATAAAATGGTATATGCACTCACATTTCTTCCTGTATCTTCCGTCTTTTTTTATCTTCACAATAGGCGACACGCATTGTCCATTTACGGGAACGAAATCGCGTGTTTCCGTCCGCTAACCCAAAAGCTCAATGTCTTCGGGTTCCGCGGGTCGAATACGGGCGTATGTTAACGGAAAGTGTGTACATTCGAAGTCTGGGATTCAATACGTTCCCTAAATTTGGATCCGCGACTTGAATAGGCCATTAAACACGAGCGTCGGGGCTTTGAAGTTTCACAGTGATAATAGATAACTAAGAAAACATTCCAAATAGGTTAGGTCGCAGTTTTCACCCTTCGAAATATGGTAGTGTGCAAGTATTTTCAGCAGGGAACCTGTCGCTATGGCCAATATTGTCGATTTCAACACATCAATAATTTCGGTGAGTCATATTCTTAATTTTTCAAATAGCATCCAATTATCTGACATCACCGTGTGAAAATTAAGGGTTAACCCGAGACATTTTTCAGGCGGGACACCAGGAAACAGCAACAAACAATTTGCAGACGGGAAGAACATAGTGTGAGTATTTTGCCACTTTTGGATTCATTGTTCATTCATTATTGGCGGTTTCGCACACTGAAGTGGTTAATTTAGTTTAGGAGTAGCGGAAGAAGTACTCGCTGCGGAGCGAGGCGGACAATGGTTGTTGTCGTGCTTCGGTCCGCTCAAGGAACAGCCATGCATACCCGGGATGGACGACGTTTCTCCGGAGGAAGTCAGGTGGGAAATGTATCAGGCGCAGAAAAATGGAACTGTAGACCAGACGGTTCGTAGGACTGTTTTAGAACGTGCGCAAGTTGTTTACGTTTTTCGGATGAATATTTTACGCTTTTGTTGCAGAAGCTGCAGTTTCAACAATTGTGTCAAGCTATGACTGCGAAAAGAGAGGCCCTGAAGAATCCCACTCATGAAACTGCTGCTATGTTGGTATGTATGGATTTTGTGTCCGTATTCCATAGATAATGTTATATTCATTCGACCAATGTATGGTTTCATTTCATTTAAGTTGAGCATTCATTTAAATGAGCATTTTTTTCCAGGACAAACTGCAAAAGAGCAACAGAGACAGTGCATTCGGTGGAAAAACGAATTTCGCTCTCTCGACGCCGCAGATGACGGAGGCCAGCAGCACAGCAACAAACAGCAACGTATTCGGAGCGAAATCATTCGGCGGCACGAGTAATCCATTCGGCGGAGGTTTCGCCGCCTCCAGCACCACAACCCCGTCGATATTCGCAAGAGCAGCTACGAACAGTACATCGGTATTCGGTGCAAAGCCATCGTTCGGTGGGAATGCACTTTTCGGCGGTCAGCCGAGCACAAATTCTGTGTTCGGCGGTGCTGGGACCAAGAGTTCCACCGGGGTTTTCGGTGGTAATCAGAATATGCAGTCGTTCGGGACAGCGACGTCACCGCCCAATTCCGTTTTCGGCGGAGGAACGTTCGGGACTACACAAGCGAGCAGCCCTTTCTCTATGGCGCAACCGGCTCAGTCGGCGACCTCTGTATTCGGGACAACGACGACGGCGGCGAACAGTATATTCGGAGGCTCGTCGTCGACGTTATTCGGCAGCGCAGCACCCTCGACGAATCTCTTCGGTGCGGCGGCGGGTATACAGCCGGCAAATCCGTTCGGTGGTCAATCAGCGACACCGGCGAGTTCATCGATAGGTTCCACGTCGATATTCGGCGCGCCGAAGACCACCGCCGCATTCGGAGGAGCTCCGGTCTTCGGATCCGCCGGAGGATTCGGCGCTGCTTCTGGTGGATCGGTATTCGGAGGCCAAGCGACTTTCGATACGTCGCAAATGCCTGCGAACAACGTTTTCGGCGCGACCAACACGCAGCCGTCGACTTTTGGATCGAACGCTCAGACTACCAACAGCTTTGGAGCTCTCGCTTCTCCTCAGGCCTCGCCATTTGGCGCAGTCGTTTCCGCAGCAAATGCCACGCCGTTTGGTACACCCAGCGGCCCTTTTGGCTCACCGGCGAGCAATTCGCCGTTTGCTCGAACTACGCCCTTCACAGGATCGATGCAAACTGCGAAAGAGGAATCGCCGTTCGCTGCTAATACTGGCAGTGGCTTTGGAACTCTAGCTCCAACGGTTTCTCAACCTTTCGGAGCTCCCGCCTTCGGCACTGCTCCTAGCACTCCTTTCGCCTCGACTACGAGCACCGCCACGACGAGCAATCCATTCGCGCCTCGATCCCAGCAACAGGTCAACACACCTTTCGGTGTCGCTCAAACGACCACCTCCTCCGCAGCACCTTTTGGACAATCTTCTTCGAGCTCTATATCAACCGCTTCTATAATCGATAAGGCGTTTTACACGGCCGAAGGAAAATTAACCGACGACGAGAAAAATAGCTACTTGGCAGAGAAATTTGTATTCGGGAAGATACCCAGACAACCTCCCACGATAGAACTTCGATGAGCTTGTTCTTCGCATTATATTAAGTGTGTTCTGTGATATTCTACCTGTTTGCATTGATCGAGTTTGCGGTTTTATTGAGAAAAAGAAATTTGATGGAAATGAAGTGTACCTCAGGTATGCACGGAGATGTATAATTTATGCACTCTGTATAAAGCATTTTGTTTCCATGTAAAAATTCTATGCATTTTTAAAAAACTTCTCTCTAATGTTAAACAATGTAATGACCATATTCCTATATTTATGCCGACGAGAAATAATATCTGTTAGTTACCAAGTTGAAAAACGAACTTTGTATTTTTTCTGAGGAATGATGATGTGAACCTACGTAAAAGTGTCCGGCTGACTTTATATAGGCGTGAAATAAACGCGGAATCTTTTTTTGTTCGGCAGTCATGGTTTTGTGTTTAATTTATTGCCTCAACATGAGCCCAATTTATGCGACGCTGTTTAGAACGACTTGAACAGGTCGACGGTTTCGAGTTGGGTAAATGCATTGAGTCAACGCACGTACGATGTCTTCGAAGCCGCAAACTACTTATTGGTGTGAGGTCTCGCTTTGGCTTTTTCACGAGCGCAGTGAGCGTGACTGTGAGCCCTCAACGTGTTGAACACTTTGTTGTTCAGCTTGGCGTCAAAACCACCGGTATCGCCAGTTTGTATGCCCGGGGGGAACTCGAGAACCCGACAAGCATTTATCCTCGAAGACATCAACATATCGTGCTTCGTGACGATTTCCGAACCCTCGCCCATTTTCTTGTAGCCGCAACGCTTTATGTCTGCGTATTCTTTTTCCACACTCTGAAAATGAACATTCTCAATTTCGCACAAATATATTGTATATTTCACTGGGCGAAGGACTTACGACAAATCTATCCAAGTCCTTTTCTTCGTCATTGTTTACTGTGGTTTCCTCTGGGTCCAATGCTGGACCAGCTCGATAATTGGAGTATGAAATATTGACTGAAAATAAAATTAAGCAAATATTCATTACAGCCTGTCGATTTAGTATGGATTTAACAGAACCATTAATTAATTTTCACCATTGACTGTAAATTGATTTTTTACTGAAATACATTGAAACGAATTACCTTTCGAGGCCCCATTGAATTTTTCTTCAGTCCTCTTCAACATTAAATCGTATTCCCTGTTGTATTGGTTTTGGAGCAACTGTGCAATCACTGCATCGCTGTCTGTGCCATCCAACGCGCATTCCTCACATTCTTCCAAGACTTCTTCCTGCGGCTGTGGCTTTGCATACTTTTGAAACTCCCTAGGTTCATCAAAATTGTTACGAATCTTGACGCAACCATCCAAACACGTTAGAAAAATAAAGTGAAACTCACTTCTCCTGCTGGCTTTTGATAAGCTCTTCAGCCTCAATTTCCTGAAAGCTCGTCTCTGGATAATCAGTCTGTATCTTTGCCCAAGGAGAAGCCATCGCTAATTAATATTGTCAAAATATACCTGCAAATTGGCAAAAGTTATTTTTCATTGTGATGCAAGATTGTGAAATAGTAGAGAGGCATCGAAGCAGTCAAGCTACAGAACCATTGAAGGACGTCTGAGTATTATATATATATATCAACACAAATCAAAGATATTGTCAGTATAGAAAAATAAATTGTCATTGCTGAATTTGCAAATGACCTTCATACCAAAAATCAGTCCTGTCAAATTAGAATGGTGTTATTTCCATTTGTTGGTGAATTTTACGACGGCAATAAGGTTCAATAATATCAAAGATTAGCGAAAAGTAAATATTACTTACTGGGAAGACTTTTCGTTAATGCGTAAATAAATAAAGTGTTTGGAGAAAAAAAATTGCGCGGATGTATAAAAACGCACGATACTGCGCTACTGTGATCGTAAAACTAACAAGGAACAGAACCGAACGAGACAAACAGCTGTTTTTCCCAAACAACTGCGGCCTCTACGCAAGGAAAACCTGTGAACGTAGGAATCTGATTTATCTACAATGGATGAGAATTGGGAAGTTAATGAAAGAATTTAATTTACTCGAGTTTCGTGTCTTATATTTCTATATAGCAATATTACATTTTTTACGTGTTACGAAGGTCTGATATGAAATAAAATTTTTGGAGTTCTTCAAGTAGAGGCGTCTATTTCACCGAGGTAGATTTGCTTGTCGCTCGAGCCGGAACACACTGAAACAATTAAGTAGACGAATTTTGAATCGATGAATGAAAAATAGACAGCGATCGATAATTAAATTCTATAAACAACGGATTTTTTTTTTTTTTTTTCAAAATATATTATACTCTTGAATAAAATTCGTGTTTAGTTATTTACCAATGGGCTCTTTTGGGTGAAAATCGACGTCGTTAACTGCGCCATTGTGTCCGGGTAATTTGTACAAAATTCTTCTCGTCGTAGTGTCCCAAATGTACTGGAAGCGATCGGCCGATCCTGCCGATACTTTGCTACCATCGGGCGACCAAGCGCACTTCAGAAGGTTCTGAATAAAATGGGGCATTGATTAGAAATTTCTGGAAACGAGATATTTCTCGAAAATTCAATGATCTGAGTGTTAAATACCTTTTCGAAATTGTGCTGATGCCCGGATAGGATTTTAACGCATCTTTCGTACGGCGCGAACGGCCTGACGTCCCATATCCTGAGGGTGTTGTCCATGGCATTGGATAATATGTATGAACCATCAGGACTGAGGCTCAGACCCGTTATTGTGTCGGAATGTCCTTTCAGCTTGTAGAGAACCGCATTTTTCCGCAAATCCCATACTTTGATGTCGTTATCTACTCCACCGCTGATAACTTGCTCGGCTGTGTCGTTAAATGATGTCGCTGTTACCTAAATTAAAAAAAGTAAAAATTACTTTTGACGGAACGTAATTAAAGATTAGAACTTGTATCGTTAAAGTAATGATAGAAAATTAGTTTGCATAAATTGAGAAAGCAAAATCTTTTTAAAAATTCCACAATATTCTTTGAGATGGCCCTTATGAAAAAAAAATGATAATGTTCACCTGGTAAGTATTGTTGAGCGTGTAGCACTGGCCACGCTTTCGAGGATCCCACACTCTAATCGTACTGTCGTCGCTCCCCGAGCAAAGCAACGTAGGTCCTCTACGTGCGCCGGAAACGGAATTAACAAACGAGGTGTGTCCCTTGAGTTTTTTAATCCTCGTTCCAGCTGCAAGATCCCAAAGCCCGAGCGTTGTGTCCGTACTGGCTGTGTAGAGGTTGCTTCCGTCGGGACTAAAGTGCATCTCCATCACGGAGCCACTGTGGCCCGACATTGCAGATATGTTCTCGCATTCGCCATAAACATTCCAAATGACTGAAAGTACGAGTTTGACATCAGACGGAAGCTCCGACAAAATATTAACACGAGATTCGACTCAAATAATAAACAAACGCGTAATTACAAATTTGTCTGTCGAACCCAGTCGATGCAAGATATTGGCCGTCCGGATGAAACTCTAAGGAGAATATGTCACCCTGATGACCTTCGAGCAGCATAATTGGTGCCATCAGCGACGAGGTCCTCGGGGGGCCCTTAACAAATGAAATTTACATATGTTATTGACAATTATTATTAAACGATAATATTACTAAAAATCATCATATTCATTCCCACATTCTTAATTCTATATATTGTTCATTACAATTATGTTTTACAAAAACCTCTATTTTACGATCACACATTAATTATACATTTAATAACCAATAACAGAAGAAAAATAAATGTAGAAACATTGCCCCTTTAGGTTAACTCACACTCTGGATAACAGCTTTTTCTCTGCTACTGAAAACCACTTCATTTTTCGTCCTTTTAGAAGCAGGAACGAGTGCCAGAATGTCATCGCCTTTTCTTTTCTCCAACGCCGGCATTTTTGCAAAAACACTTTACTCAGAATACTCCGAATGAATAAACGTAAAACGGCGTTACAAACAACAGATTTCCGAAAACACTCGAGCCAGAGATGAGTAGAGAGATTGCCAGTGGGGCGATTATTCCTGTTTGCACTTTTTTTCAGCGCCCGACGCGCCACCATCGGAGATTCTCCGAAGCCAGTCCACCTTTTTAATTGGTCGAGATATTTCGAGGCATATCTGCGGGTAATTTGAACGCTCGAGAGAGAGCTCAGTTTACGTTTGCATCCACCGCGCGGCTATTAGAACCACGCTTTTTTGTTTTTTCGTTTCAGTCATCGTACGGTCTTTGGCGTACCATTTTTGAGCCTTGTTCGAGCTGTAAAACTTAATTTGAAACGCTCAAGCTGCTCGGAAATACGTACGCCTTTCCGTTTTTAAAAATTTTTTATTTGGTTTATATTTATGCCGTGCAAAAATGTGTCTTCTCACCATTCGTTGGTGGGATGATACATTTTTTTTTTAGTAAATTCGGTGAATAGGTAAAGTAGGATGTGAAGTAGGCGAGCGTTTGGCAATGCTGCCAATATGTCGTCGCGAAAGTTGGAAAATGGCGTTGGCCGCACTGCGTCTACTGGTCTATCCAGGTCCATCGGATTGGCTGTCATTAATTGTTTACGTTACAAAATCTTCGGTTTAAAAAGTGATGCCTCTCGGGCTTATGTGTGTTTTCTTTTGGTAATTGAGGAACATCGCGAGACGAGATGGTGCGGGAGATCAAGCTCAAGGGTCTCTACGACCTTGAGAAAACAATTGGCTGCGGGGGATTCGCGAAAGTTAAGCTCGCGACCCATGTGGCAACCGGCGAAAAGGTTGCCGTGAAAATCATGGAGAAAGCGGCGTTGGGCGTAAGTGGATTTCGACAAAACGCAATTGTTTCATGCCTGAAGATCGTAGTTTAACAGGTTCTTTGTTATGATTACAAAGTTACTGTGTACTTGTAATTTCCCTCGAAGGTCTATCACAATTTTTCATTCACTATTTTTCATTCACTATTTTTCTTTCGCTTTATTTTATTTTTTCGAACTCATCGGAATCACTTTTAAGAAGAATTCAATAGTTAAAAAACGAATAAAAAATGAAAAAATGAATATGTGATTTATAGGACGATTTGCCGAGAGTCAAACTCGAAGTCGAAGCCTTGAAGAGTCTCTACCATCAACACGTCTGCAAATTGTATCAAGTTATCGAAACGGAAAGTCACTACTTCATGATAATTGAACATTGCTCCGGTGGCGAACTCTTCGATCATATCGGTTTGCATATTTACTTTGTTTTTTTACGTTTATTTCAAATTAGTTACAAACATACTTGAAGAAGATTAAACGATGATGTTCTTATCGCAGTCGAGAAGAACAGGCTCACAGAATCAGAATCCAGGAAATTCTTCAGGCAGATTGTCTCAGCCGTAGCGTATTTGCACAGTTTGGGATATGCTCACAGAGATTTAAAGCCCGTAAGTGCAAGAAATAAATGACTCTTCGTCCCAGGGATTAACGATAAAGAAAATCTAATGTTATTTGCGATTAGGAAAATGTTTTGCTGGACAGAGAGCAGAATCTAAAGCTCATAGATTTTGGCCTTTGCGCCAAGCCAAAAGGAGGCATGCAGGCACATCTGTACACTTCCTGTGGTTCTCCGACTTACGCCGCTCCCGAATTGATACTGGGCAAAAAGTACTTAGGTAATTGTCGCAACTGCAAAGTCTTTTACCGTTATACCAAAAGACACGATGATAATTTGAGATTATTCTGCGAATTAGGATCTGAGGTAGATATTTGGAGCATGGGAGTTCTACTCTATGCTCTACTCTGTGGATTCCTCCCCTTTGATGATAATAGCATAGAAAGTCTGTACAGAAAAATACTTGTAAGTATTCTGCAGTGGCGAATTATTCTGTCTATCGCAAATGATAATAGAATAATGATCATTTTTCAGAGTGGAAAATATGACGAACCTAGCTGGCTATCGAGCAGCAGTAAAAGAATAATTCGTGCAATGTTACAAACAGATCCAAAGAAGAGAATAACTATTGAAGAGTTGTGCATTCATCCGTGGGTCACAGCGGGGTTTCTCAATCCGGTTACCTTTGTAAAAAAAACTAACGTAATTATACATTTTTTCTTACAGCATAATTATTTCGTGCCGATTAAAAATTCGTCTACGATTAATGTTTTACCGCGTTATTGCCTCGACACAGTTCGAAAGAGACGAGGAGGTACTGAGCACCATGGCGGCAATATGCGGCGAGCACAACGAGGATATTTGGAAAACTTTGACAAAAAGCGCCAGAACGGATTATCGAACAGCCACATATTTGTTGCTGCTGGACAGAAAAACGAGAGGTCTATCGCTGAGAATATCTTCATCGTCAAAAACGCACATTAAACAGGGGGTAATGATTTTTTTTAAATTAAGTAGTTCATATAAATCTTCAAATTTAATTAATTAACATGTTAGTCTTAATATTATTTTGTATTACGTTACATCACTGGCGTTCAGAATGAAGAGTACGTTCCTCAGTGCGAAAGAGGTATTAACAACTTCATTACGGAGCTCGACCAATCGCCGAGGAGCAAAGTGCCCAGACGGTCTCCGATTAATGAGATAACTTACAATTTACTGCCACGCACGCCGGATAACGGTAAATATTAAACACGCTCTAGATTTCGATTTATCCGTTATATTCTCGGGGGGAAAAAAAAGAAATAATTGTATGCGAGAATAATTTTGTCTATTTTTTTTCAATAGGCGACAAGGATCGCGTGGATAATTTTACAGAACCTAACGCGCCCGGCCGGAAGAGATTGCGCAGCAAGGATCCGGACGACGCGTCTTCTCCTGGTAAGTTTTATCGATCATTCGCGTGCAATTAAAGTTTCCCCGCTTCAACCTGAGTATCAAGGCTTTGGAGTACTAATTAGACCAAGTAGCCAACTAGTTAGAAACTTTAATGGCAGGATAAAAAACGCCGTGACACAGAGTCCGGCGCTTACCGCGCAGTAGAAGGTAATTAGCCTGGTGATAGAGACTAGAAACTTCGGCAACAAGCGCAATTTCGAGCTACGAAATATCTTACGCGCGCCGTTCTCCTGATCGATTACTCAACGTGACCCGAAGATCCCGCGTAGACACATGTAATTGTCGTGTTGCAGTGCCAACGAAGAAGCCGACGGAAAAGGGCAGACAACCTACGACACCTACGACAAACGGCGTGACAAACGCGAGGTAAATGATCTCGAGAGGAAATCCTTAAAAAAAATTGATTTTCCAAATGTGTATTTTAATTTTGTTATTAAGAGGATCCCAATCGACACCCGGAAGCGCTAGAAAAGTAATAATGGGCTTGGAACGCGGTCTGAATAGAGTCCGATGTGTTCTCACCCCGAAACGTCGCGCAAAGAACGAGGAACATCATCCTGACCAACCGAACATGCTCTCGGGCAAGGTGCGTGTCATAATCCGTCGATCGCTCAAACTGCGCGATTGTCTTTTTTGCGCAACTGCGAGAAAATTCCCGATTATTACTTTAATTGTTCAGGGACTCTGCAACGTCTCGTCAACGTCCAGTGACTGTCCGAAATACGTGCTGTTGCAACTTCGACGGGCGCTTCATCGCAAAGGAATAATATGTCGACAGAAAGGGTAAATTCACGTAGAAAGTCATTAATTCGAAGCCCTTTCGCTTCTAGGATAATACTTTTCGTCGATAATCATTCGAATAATCATTGAAAATTCGTTGTTCAGCTTTACTCTTCAAGGTGAAACGGAATCTCTCGATACGGAAAACATAAAAGACGCCGCGAGGCCTTACACTTCGAGAAAAGCGTGTTCCTTCGAGCTGGAGGTTTGCCACCTCGAGGGAATCTCGGACGTCAAGCCACTCGTCGGTATCCGTCGGAAGCGTCTTAAAGGTGACGCTTGGGTTTACAAACGAGTCTGCGAAGAGGTTTTGGCCCTGGCGGCTGAGGGTGTGTCGACCGAACCTGATCTCGCCGCCGAATCGAAGTGCCTCATCTAGTGATCGCGCTGCGAATTCGCTTTGTCTTCCAGTCAGAAATTCTTGGCTGCCGAGGCGCCCGATTTTCGTGCCGAACGTAAGTTTCACTAAATCAAGCAATTGATAAATGTGTTCAGAATGCAACAATCAGGCCAGCCATTGCAAAAACATCATGAGCGACAATTAATAACAAAATATTTTCCTCTTAGTTACGCAATGCATATAGGGATTACGTATATTTTCGATTTTTATATTATTAAATGTAAGATTTTTACCGGTTTTCATTGTACTTAGTCTTAGGGAACTCAAGATATTCGGAGAAATCGTAATTGTCGTTAATGTCCAGTAATCGTAAAATAATTTATAAACGTGCCGTTGATATTAGACGTTAAACGTCGTTAGTAATGTTCAGTTTCTCCGTCGCGTCAGTAAAATCGCTCTTTTCGAGCCCCGTGCCTTGTATAGATGTAGAATAAGCGCTGTGTGAGTGTTGAAACGCGAAGGGGTGAAAAATAGAGTCGTAGAAATAAAGTGGCTTCGATATTTCTCAACGATTAGCGTACGATTTACAGCTTTTACCTTGCTCTTTTCCCGTGAAGCTCGGGTAGCATCGAATGCTTACGCTGTTGAGGATGGGCGCGTGTACCGCGCGATATATCATAGCGATTCTCGACAAATGGCCTCTCTAAGGGTACCAATCGATGGTACTCGGAAAGGGCTCGAGCTATTGAGCTCAACAAAGGCGCATTTCCCGCTAAAGAATTCGGAGCACATTATATGTAAAACTTCCGTTTCTAGTTTATATTACATTGAGATATAGTGGTAACGCGCGGCTCGTTTGAACGAAGCGGCTCGGGCTCGTTGCGGAAAGGACGAGGCGTGGAGCGTCGGCAGCCAAAGAGCAGGTCGAAGAGTTATAAAATCACCACAAATCGATCAGTGGAAAGTGGAGCCGCCGCGGCCGCCGCGCTACCATTTTGCTTTACGGTCAAGCACAACGACCACGTCCTTTTATCTCTTCCGCACGATGATCCGTGATCTTTGCGCTCCTTGAAGGAATTCATGCTCTCTTTCTCTCTCTCTCTTTCTTTCTCTATTGGCTTCTCCCGCGATACATATTGTCTTATACGGAGGAGTATCGATGGTCAATTCTTTTTTTTTTCTTCTTCTTTTTTTCGTCTCTTGTTCCTAGAGTGCAACGGCGACGATATTCGCGCGTTGCAACAAAGGGCTTGCGAGGGATCAATTTTCAGGGCATAGAATGAAGAATCTTTCCTTTCGGGCTCGTAACTATAGTCGTTGCCTTGGCAGTCCTTTCTCTTTTTATACACTGGCAACCAGAATCGAAGCGTGTTTATATGCGGTATGTACCGATGGTGTATTGCACCACGTAATTTCTTATTTTTGCTTGAAATTCCACAGGTGTCCGACTGTTGGAGCGATGATCGTAGCGTCTGTATTATTCCTGCACTACCTGTATTGCGCGCATTCGTATGCATTTTTTTTTTCCTCCTCCACGTTACCTACAATACACCTGTAAACGAATGGTGTTGCCACTCGCATCGTACACGTTGCTACCGCTGTGTATTAGTCGAAGCGGCGAGCTCTTCGTTACATTGCCCACGATTGACCGTATACGCGGCTGCACAGCGGCCCACGTACCAATTACCGTCTGGCGAGCAGTTAATTAAGCATTGGGGCAATGAGCCCGAGCGATGCAGTTTCAGCGATAATGATTATCCGAGACGGTAATTGAGTGAGTGTAAGTAGGAATGAGCCAGCAACGATGGTAGCTGTTACATACCGCGAAATGATCTTAGTGATGGTAAACGCGGCAGACGTGGTTAAGGAGGTTCGATTAATGCATAGACAAGAGGACGAATTCGCGCTCAGGGCTGAAATTTTAAAAGCCAATATATGCACATTAAAATTCCGCTCAAATGTTACTTTCTTCTCACGACTGGAGTCGATTCCTGAAATTCATATCGAAATTCAAATGGGGATTAGCATTTAATTGCATAAGTAAAATGTTGTCGATGAAGTTATTTTACTGATGATCATATTTGTCGTAGAAAAAAAAAAAAAAAATACAAAGAGGTGATGGGACCTCCTTAAAGCGTTGAGGAACTGCATGTGCATAACTATGCAGTAACCGTGGAGGTGCATTGCCCCACCACTCGGCGATTGGGTGCATCGCATCGCCGTGGATGCCGCTTTCTGCCGCGATATAGCTTCACTCTTCGTGTACATGCAACAGACCGCGTGCACTCGACGTCGTATAGTGTCGGTCTAAGTAAGGTAAGTAAGTCAGGTATAAGGATGGCACGCGCGCGGCGTGTTCTATCGCTTCCGGGCATCAGCGTGCTCGCGAGCCGCGGCTAATTGCTCTTTAATGCGCAAGTGCGTTGCTTTTCTGTATAGTATATACCTTTTGCGATTCACGGACCTAGATTAATCCGCGCGATCCGTCTCTCTTTCTCTTTCTTTATCGTTGCCTCCTTTAGCATGTGTATATTATTTTGGAGTGTACGGTATCGGGGAAGCGCGCACGCATGCACTCAGGGCCCGATGGTCAAAGAACTTATCGCAATTGTATACTCCGAGATCAATCTAGTCCATTCGTTATGAATTATTATTTTTTTAAATATTTTATGTCTTACGTCCGAGCATGTTTTTCATTATTAACCAACTAAAAAACAATAATTAATTAACCAATTGATCATTATAAAGGAGTAATCTAAAAAAAATTATTCTGTTATTAAATAAGGAGCGATAATTACAGCAATAAGGTAATAATTTAAATTTCTTGTGCAGTTGTTGTGCCTCTAGACCGAGGACTGTTTTCCTGCCCTTAATCAGCAGAGCATTTTAATGAGATGCGTAGGATTATGGATTTTTTAATTTTTCTATCATTGCGCTGTGCCTTCATTACTACTTTTAATTATTTAATTAATCCGGATTCGAATTCCGATGATCACCATATATTTTCTCTCTTCGATAATTCGTCAGACCATCCGCACGCTGTACATATACACCTTCCATATTCCGTTCTTTCGGAATGTTACAGTACCTTGTAACCGAGTGCATGTTTATTTGCTCGCGGATGAGATTCTGTGAAAACAAAAAAAAAATAACATAAAGTAAGGGTATAAAGAGAAACAGTAGTTGATGTAAAGTGAAGGCTTTTGGTGTTCCCGGAAAGTCGGAACCGTGTCCAGCCCGCTCATACATATGTAGGGAGGTAGGGAGAGCGAGAGAGAGAGAGAGTGCGCGGAACCTCCGGAAAAATGAATATGCAACCCCCTGCTACGTTGGCTTTTATTTTTCGAAAAAATTTACTATCCACTCTTGGTCCTCGTGAGACTTTTTTTCACGTGCTTCACTGTTGTAATGCGGGACGACAGAAGAGCGCCAGATTCAGAGAGAAGAAATAATTCGCAGGTCGTATGGACTCATGTTTCAATATTAAAATGACAAATACACTTAATATTCATTTTCAGCAATCGTTGCAATTTGCTTGGAGAGTCAAAAGTGAAGATATCTTCGCAGTGTCAAAATGACACTGCCTAACGCTTTTGGGTTTCGCTTTCGATAACAATTCAGTGAATTCGGCTCCGATGGATGAATGTCTTCCATTAAAACCAATCTTCGTGACTGGCTAATAGGATGAGACTGAACTTCGTTTTGGAATCGTGCATTTCCTAATAGGCTGGCCTTGCTGTGTTTGCTATACGTACATGAGAATGTATGGCTGTAAAGAGCTCGTGACTGGCGCAAGCCCTATAAAAATCGTAGCCCCTTATCGCGTGGGCCCATAGAGGAAACGGAACATTAAATCGAGTCCGACGAAGGCGGGGTGTTTCGGTGGGTGCGTCCGAGATTTCCTGTGGCCGAGAGCTCTGCTCGGATCGTGGATCCGACGCTGCTGGGGAAGCCTCTGCGATTTCCTATGCGAGTTACATCGGTTTTTCGAAGAATTTTTCTTCTGTTCTTTCGGTCGAAAGGGATGTACAAAAGGGTCCGTAGCTCTATTTAGCATCGCTGGAGGAAATCCTGTTGCACAAATTACAAATTAATCATCCTAGCAGGGCAACATTTGTTTTTTTTTTTTTTTTGGCGTTTTTTTTTACCTTAGCATTTTAGCGGTCACGTCGTTCTCCACCCAGTCAATATCACGATGCGTCTAAACAGCTACGTCATTAAAGCAGCAGTAGTGGCGCATTATAGACGCTGGAAAATTTGTATATAATGGTGTGGCCATGTACATATGTAATGCTCCGGCACCGAGATAGCTGCACATAATAGCGATATCATATATAAGATAGGAACCAATACGATGCAATTGTATGGAAATATGTATCTATGAATGAAGACACTTTCATTTATGAAACCAGATACTTATGTACCGGACACGAGAGCGTTTGTAACATCCTGCTATTATGTGTCCTTATGTACTATGTACTTCAAGCACGTTCTTTTACCCTACGGTGGTAGATGCATGGGCTAGCCCAGTACAAAATGTTTCCATATATATATATATACATAAATTTATTACAGTGAAATGTATTCGCTTTATCAATTTTACCTTAAATATTCCAGAACTCTTTTGCATTGTAGTTTTGCATTTAATTACGTCTAATCAGCTTAGTTTTTAACTCTTTTTTAAATTCAGTATTGACTTGAAGAAAAAAAAGTCATTCGAAGTAAAAATAGAATTTAGCCATAACAAATTTAAAAAAAAGATGCAAAATGAAATACGAAATTAATATCTTCAATACGTGGCATACTCGACTGTTCGATTATTAATATTATTATTATTATTATTACTGTGTTTCTTTAATTTCGAAAGATATATTTTTAAAGCCAGAATGCATTGTTTCTCGTGTTGGTACAATGATAGTTGAGAATTACGTACAAGTTCGAGGGAACGAGTGGTCAGAGAGAAGCAACCCTTGGAGCGGCGTTCGCGACGATCGCTCGTGAAGAAGGAAGTGGCGGAGGTGGAGGAGCAAGGGAGAAGCGGCGAGCAGTAGCCGGAGTAGCAGAGAGAACGAGGCTGAATTCGCTGACTGTGACGCTTTCCGGTCAGGTGCCGCCCTGACGATCTTTCCCCCTTCCAATTTTCAGACCGATTCGCTCGTTCCTTCGCTCTCTTATAGCCTTAGCCTCCCCCTGTATTACACGTAGCAGTGTACCGGTATAACTTCTCCCGCTGTCGTCCAAAAAGATGATGACTCCCCGTATAGCTTAACAGAGACGACCGGAAGCCAACGTGATTTTCTATCTTGTCCCATCGAGCCTCACTTCACCTCTGCAAAGCCCATTATAAATATTACCGCTTTTTGAATAATTAATGACTCGTCAGAAACAAACTCCACAACGATTGAGTAAAAAAAAAATAACGAAATTTCCTACGTATTCACGTAAACTAGATATACTTATTCCATCTGCAGAAAAAAAACAAACATCATTATCATGAATTCCAGAATTTCAAAACTCCTCCACAGCGAAAAAACGAGCGAATCGTCGTCGTAAAAATCGATGCATCGTCAGCAGTTGACAAACCAATGCTCGTTGAATTTCACACTTTCCTCCACCGCATTTCTCGATTCCATATCACAGTTACTACGACCCCGTTGACCGAAGAACGGACTTTCCAGGATGTGGAGCCTCCGCATTGTTCCAGCGTCTGTAAAAGTAAGCAATTAACATTGATGCAACGAAATGTTTCTTCAGGCTCAGCATTGACTATGAAAGAAAAAAAAAAAAAAGAAAAACGAGCCTGTTGTGCCCGGACGTTTTTCCTCTTGGCGCGGTGTTAAAAAAACTAAAATGAAAATAAAAAATACGTCGTGCATACGAGGGGGTCATAAGGAGGGAGCAATTATCGCGCTACACCTCGGAAACCCTTGACACAATGGGCTGTGCACAGCGGTGGACGTGATAGTTGCCCGCTCGTCGAGAGAGAGTTTCACTATAATTATCCGTCCGAAATCTGTTGCCTCCGGCGGGATGGTACTTCCTGTGTGCGGCGCGTCGCGCGCGGAGTGGACAATGACCACTTGCCGCAATGGCAGCCCATCACCAGCAGCACCACTACCGGCAGCCCCGCGCAACACAAACCCACGTTGTTAAGTTACGCCGACGTTCGGCGCTGTGGATGTGCTATAGGCGTAGCGGGCGCGCGTTCCTAATATCTGCTCGACGATCTAGTTCGCGGAAGTAGGCACGTATTGCGTTCCGCGCGACGCGCGGGGGAGAGAACAGCGCGAGTCTGCTGCTGCTGCTGCTGCCACGATTGTTCTTATTCGAGAAGAAGAAGAGTGCGTGCGCCAGCGGCGTACAACAACCGAGCGAAGAAGCGCTCTTATCGTACGTGTAGATAATGTATACTTATATAGAGGTGTATACGTACAATAGAAAGAGAGAGAGGAGCGGGAGGAATCGGCAGGGGGCTGAACGGCGAGGCAACGACGGACCCGTGCTCGCGCGGACGCTTTCTGGAAGGAGGATATGATGGCTCGTGGCGTTATGCTCCGCGAGTCGTTATGCTCCTCGGGCACCACCGGACCATAAGCGAGGCTACTTCACTCCCGACTCCTCCGCGCCGTGCGCCGAACCACCTCCTCCTCCTCCTCGCTCTCCGCACGTTTCTCATTATTAACACATCGGCGCCGACCGTGCCCTCCAAATAAAGCCACGAAAAATCTTCGTACTCTCCAACGACCTCCTCGTGATTTTTCGAGAGTTTAAAAGAAGAAAAAAAAAACAACAGCAACAAAGTTAAGGGGGCATTTTCCATTGTTCTTTTCGACGAAATTTTTATTTTTTTTCTCGCCTTATCGTAAATCACTTTGGAGGCTATTTGAAAATTTTATCCAGCGCGACTTTCAACGGAAAGAAAGTGCATTTAAAATGTATTTGGATAAAATGTGAAGTCAGAATCGAGTAGCGATTTATTCTTCGTAAAATGAGTAATGTTACCACGATTCCTTTGGATTGTGTTATCACTCTTTTTCTTGTGATTGAGTGTACATTATTTGATATGCATCAAAGGCCTTATAAAAAAAGCGTGAATATTTTGGAAAAAAAAATGTTACTTCTGTGAAGAAGAAAAGGCGAGTGAATGGCGAAGACGTAAGACGACGCCAATGTATCTAGGCACGAGCCACGTTTGCATATGTTGTGTCGGGCTCTTCGTGTGTCAGAGCAAGAAGCAGCGGCAGAGGAATATGCCCGAAGTCTCTGACCCGCAGTTCCTCCCGGGGGGAGTCTTCCGGGGGAGCGTTCAGCATGCGTAAGGAGCGTTATGTCTCGTCCGCGTATAGGTGTAGCTCGTAGCGGCAGCGGTAACACACGTATCCGCACGAGTATAGCAGTTCAAGAAGGCAAACGCGGAGGAACGTAAGAAAAACGAACGAATAAGAAAGTAGTGTAGCGTCTTCGCGGTGGTTTCGGTGCGGGGCCGAGAGGCGGGGGATATTCTGCCACGCGCTGCCTATCCTACGGCTCCTTTCGTCCTCTCCACTCTTCACTTCATACCGCGGCTACTATAGCAGTAAAGTACATACACACATATATATATATATATATTCCACGTACGAACATTTCCCTCTCTCTCTCTCTCTTTCTTTCTCGACGCCATGTCATGCAGTAATATAACAACGACTCGTCGTCGTCACACTCTGCTTGGCCTCGCACACGATAATTGCGCTCATTACAGTTATTTAAAAAAAACGCAACTCCTCCGCCGCTCTCCGGGTTTTATATATACGCCGAGCGAGGCTCGAAGTCACGCCGAGAGCAGAATAGTCCGGAGGGAGATCTCCTAGCGATAGAAAAATAAAGCAGCGCGTCCGCGCTCACGAAACGGATGGAAAAAAATTAATCCCGCTCCTCCCCCCGCCCCCGCCGGCCCCTCGCAAACGTATGTACGTCGCGCTACGATCCACACACCCTCACGAGGCACACAGCTCGTCGGATCTCTTGTAGATTACGACGAGGATAGGCGAGACGCGGTAGCACGCGCGCGATCTGCCGCTGCACACTCGCTAACGAATATGATGATTATGAGGACGATGATGAATCTGTGTAATAGGAGGGATAGCGCAATTGCTAAGAGCGAGCGCGCTGTACACACGCTCCCGAGCTGTGTTCCGGCACGGCGACTCGTTATTATTACATTTCCTTCGCCTTTCTTAGTAATATTATTATTCCGGTATACATATTCGATGCGGTTTTGGTGCGTGCCGCTGAAACTGTACGCGCAGCGCGTTATGCACGCGGGAATTGATTATAAAAAAATGTAATAACAGACATTTGAATGAGAATCATCGCGATTAAAGATTTCTCAATATATTCGCAAAAACGGGGAATAGTCGCGCGCAGGAAGCGGGATTATTAAAATTCTCGGCTACTGTTGGGAAATTCGAATATATGAATTTTCATTATTTTTGTGGGCTTAATTAAACTTTGATAGGGGAACGATATTTGCTAGTTTTAAAGACATTGCAAGGGGAATAATTTTCAGTGATGCGAGATTTCTTATTTTTTGTTGAGATTTTTTTAGAGTTTTGGTTAGATTTTTGTACGAACTAGATTTTTTTTTTCCAATTCCCACGCTGATGGATCGCAGGCGATCCCGAGGTTGGATCATCGCGTTGGACGTCAGAAGCCCAGGATTACCATCAGTTCCGTGTGGTTTACGCGCGCACGCTTCCGCGTTTATTAATACAAAGATCTCCGGAGAGGGGATTAAAAAAAACGCTCCTTTTTTTTCCTGGGCAGAGTTCTTGGGCCGCCGGCTGCAAAAGCTTATCACCGTATCGTCCTCACGCGAGGATGCCAACATCTCCGAAAGGAAACTTCTTCGCGTCGTGCACGAGAGCTGAATTTTTAATGATCTCTCTGGCTTCTTTTTATGTACTGTCCCAAATGAGTTTCGTACTTCGTATATATTCGGGCGATTAATAGAGACGAAAGAGACGAACATTTGATTTTTAGTCCAACAGTTTTGTACAAAGTTGCGGAAGCGTTGCGACGTCCGAGGCTAAGAGACGAAAACAGCCTCGAGCTGTGCACACATAGACGTAAACAAATAATAGACGGAGGGTGTGGTGGCTTCTGGTGGTCGAGAAAACGGCGCGGCCGCACACACAGTCGCGTCGTGACCCGTCTCCTTTACTCGTGAGCTCCCCGAGCTCCCCCCGGGCTCTTGTTCATAGAACGCTTGAATATAGTACAGCTGATATTGGCATGGAATGTCGCTCTCTTAATATCCCCGTCCTTAGCGACTACGCGAAAATATCGATTCGGCGAAAGGCCAACGGAATTTCGCGCATTTTGCCGTCGACGGTAATGTTTTCGTAAACGTATTCCCTGCACAGAAATTCGAAATGGACTTGCGCCTTTCAAATTCTAATACCTTAAGACGATGTTTTGTCGCTAAAAAAAATCGGCGCTTTAAAATACAAAAATTTATTGAAATAATAATTTTATAAGTAGAAATTCGTTAAGTACCAAAAATGGAAAACATAATATTTTGTGAAATTCTAGATAAAGTCAGTAAAAATGTTTGGGCTCGTTTTTCGTAATTAGTATTATAAAAAATAAGGATGTTGATTGCAGAAGCATTTTTATATGTCAGAAGTAACAAATGTGATTTTGGTGTCCGACAAAAATCGATAAATGGGGATAAAATCGAAGAATCAAGGATGACCGAAGAGTGCCACCGAGATCGCTGCTTTCCGGGGAATATGTGCAACGCACGATCGGCTATTCCGTCGTGTAATGCAGCGTCGATGATTTAGCTCTCGGTTGGCCGAGGGAGGAGGTCTTCGGGAGGCTCTCCTAGCCATACTTCGACTCGGCTTCAAGTTGTCGGAACAATGCGGCATTGTTTCGTCGTCGAGTCTTCTTCTTGGACTTATGGTACTTAGTATCTCCTACTAGAGGTATAGAGACTTCTGGTACGGTAGCCCAAGGATGCCCTCTATATATATGTACACACCACACTCGATGTTTATTATTATATCCACTGTCCACTTTCCGAACTCACCAAATCTACGACCACGCGAAATACTGTAAAATCGCATTTTTTATTATCATCATTATTACTTTGAATTTAAGTATATTTTTTATTAAGTAAAATTTGTAATTAAATCTTAAAAATAATCTTATTCGCGCTAAACGAAAAAAAATTTAAAAAAAAATAAATGTAAATACATGTAAAATTCGTTTTTGATATAATTGAATATAATTGAATAATAATTTGGGATATGATTGTTTATGCAACGATCGCTTCTATGATTCAATGCTTACGTCTTGTTTTTTTTTTTTTTGACTCGTTAACGACAAGAGAAAGGTAGAATTTGATGAAAACATTGCAGCCGCGAATGAATACATGTAGAACAGATGGCAAAAGCTTATTTCCATGAAAATTGAATTTGGCAATTTCGACAACAATGCCATTCCGGCGGTGGTGCTGGGTGTCCTGGATGTACGCTGTGTTGTACGTGTTTAAATGCAAATTTATAGTAGAAGAGAAAAACCGTAAGGGCATTATAATTTATATTACTACATGTGGCAGCGCGGCACTTCCGGCGAGAGCATAGGCGCAGTTCCGGTCAGCCCGGGCTCGAGAGATCCTACATCGCCAGATTATGAACCCGCGCGTACCTACTGCTCTGTACTGTATGTACACTCGACGTACTACACTCTGCGCGCGTTGGACGCTGCCGCGACTATTCCGCACCACCACCAACGACATTGCGCTGCTCTCACTGCCAACGACCAGTACAATGGATCTTCTGACTGACTAATACGTCAGAGACGGCAAAATGGATTCTCTCTATACACACACACACGTGAACATTCCAAATAAATTCATACGGCAACATAAAATGTAATTAAACATATTTTTTAATCGTCCGAACTTTTTTTATTATTATTAATAATTTAAGAAGATGTTTAGAAATCCTCTGAATTTATTTATTTTTTTTGATAATGGGATTAATGTGTAACTTATGATAATTTATTAATAAAAATTGAGAAAAGCGGAGAGTAAAAATTATTAAGTTTGTTTAGGCGTTTTTGTTTTTATTGATTTTCTTTATTGGGAAATTTTACAGAATACAATAAATGTAAGCTACTATAGGAAACAATTTTCACGGCGAACATTTTCACAGTTCGGATTGGCCGCTCTTCGCGCTCTCGACGATCAGTTGGACGGTGTTCTGGAAACGCTGCAGGATATCTTGAGCCTCCTGGGCGCTGTTCGCCCGGAATATCGCCTGGGTGTAGGCCGAAGTAACGTCGCTGACGTAACGCTGAGCTTTCCTCGAACTGGCTTCGAGCGACGCTCTTCCGGTCAGGCCGTTCGATCTCGCGGCTTCCTGTATACCGCGCTTGATCAGGGATATCAGGTCAGTGTCGTCCGGCCGGAATATTCGGTTCGTCACCTCAATCAAAATGTTGTGGATCCCGAGATCTGCGAATTTTTCAGCAAATAAAATTCCGCCGCACAATTTTCCATTGTCTTTTTAATACAACCACAAATAACAATTTATTTTCACGAACGCGTGCAAATATCCTACAAAAATTAAAAAAAAATCAACATTATAAATCTCTGCAAAGCAAAAAAACAAAATCGTATGCAAATTATCTTAGAGCCTTTATTTATTGCTCATAAAAAATATTTATTAAATTAAAAAACGTCCATAAAAAAATTTAACAATAATTCTGTTGGGATCAGTGTAAAGTTTCAACTCAGACGACATTAAAAAAAAGAAAAAAAAAACAAGGCTTTCACAATTCGTCGTAAAATCAAAAAGTTACAGGTGGATTTTTTAAATATAGGAGTGAATAATTAATGTACCTGTTGACACATCGAGGTCCTGGTGGTCATCGGGTGTCGTAACATTGACCGCGTCGATCTGGCCGTTGTCGGTCATGGAGTATGCGGTCCTTCCGCCGAGAAGGACCACAAAGGCAAGGAGCATGAGTCGTAGTCGGAGCATCCTCGTGAATTCTCGTACAAAACCGCTGTGATAGCGTGCGCGACGAATTTCTCTTTTTATACGTGAGGAGATGTGTGTTCTGTGCCGGTGGTTCAAGAGAACCGCGCGTATGGGGATACGCGAGGGATGTTATGTAAAATAGAGTTGACAGTCCGATGATAGAGAGCCGCAACGACATCGTATACACGACTTCACGTCCACCGTTACAATTATAATGATCGACGGCGCCCATAATGAAAGAAAGTGGGACGAGCCTCGCCTTTCACTGAGTCTCACAACTATACGCATGTCTACATTTTATCGAATAAATATATTCTCGAATAATCCCGTCGTTTTCCATATTATTAAATAAAAATATGGTCATTGATAACAGTGCGTGACGTTACGTCGTTAAATGCTCGTTAGCGAGGAATTAAAATAATAAAGGCGTAACTGCACGCGGAGATTCGTTAATTAGTCATTCGAGTTTAGCACTCGTTTAATTAATCGTTTCTTTGATTTCGGTTGTTTCGATGATTCATTCGTTTGCTTTGAATTTAAAAAAAGGAAAAAAAATATATACTGCGGAGGGATGCTTTTTATTTTCTAAATATAGATAATTGTATCAGAAATGACCAAGCAACAGGTCGTCGTTTTACCTTGAATCGCGTTGATTGTGCGGCTGATGGGAGAGACGCGTCGCGGCGCGGTAAAAGTGCGTGAGTAACGCACAGGGAGGGAGAGCATCGAGCCATGGTTCCTGTTCACCGATTTTACCCCCTTCCTGCCACTAACCCGTCCACGGACTTTTCGTATCCTATGTGCCTCCACAAAAGTATCTGCGCACCTCTGCGCGTTCCCCCATGCTCCATATTATGCACTCCGCGTTTCGTTAAACGGGCCTCGATTAAGCTTCCGAACTATCGAGTCTATCCCGAAGATTGTCACGACGCATTTCTTATTACGCACATCGTAACCATTATTCCTGCCGATGTGGTCCTTGCTTCGATTATTTCCCTGTTGGAGGTACAAAAAAAAAAAAATCTCAAAGTGATAAGAAACAAATTGCGGACAATCGGATTTTTCTTTAGAAACTTCATAGAAAACATTTGCACTTGATATCAAAAATCTTTCACATTACGCAGTCAACGAAACTATAAAATTCGAGTTAAAATGTGTGAAAATTCGAGTTCAAATAATTAGACAATTTCGAATTACCGATTCTCAATCATTATACCCCATAATAATCGTTATTCCTGGTGGACCTTGTCCTTGCTTAAATAATCTTCCCTCGAGGGAGAAGAAAAAAGAGGTAATACATAAAAGTGAAAAAAAAAAAAAAGAAAAACGAATTGTGGGAACGCTAAAAAAAGGGGGGGAATGGCGATTCAGTTTTCCGGACGTCGGACAACCACACGACGCGTCCTCCCTACAAAAGTACTTCGGTCAGCGGACGATATCACGTGGTACACTCGGTGTGCACCTTGAGGTACCTCCGGAGAAGTTTTGCCGACTGTGAATGCGAGTGTCGGCGAGTGTAAGTGCATCGAATGTCGGGGACGGGTGAAAATGTAGGCTCTTCAGGGAGTATCAAGCCTTTAAATTATATTTCATTGATGCAGGAAAGCAGACATGCGGGAAACCCGCTCTTCCGGCATCGTGTGCGTTGGATTGCGCGTAGCGCAAGTCGGTAGCGCTCGGTACAGTCGTACCTGAAGAGCCCACCGTCGCCTCGCTGTAATCACGACGCTCGCGGACACAAATGTGTATTATTTCTACATCCTGTTGCTTTTCGTACGCATTTCTCCTCTATGCGACTAGACATTGTATCCTCCCTCCCCCGACAACAACCACCCCCTCTTTTATTATTCGCCGTTGCGATGAGCAACAACGTCTCTGGTGGAGGAGAGACCGGGGCTAAATGGAACCTCGTGTAGGTAAGTCGAGAGACGGGCGTTCAAATTCCGAACTTCGATTCGACTCTTCAAGTTCAAGGTTTTACATTTACAAATATATCCAACCTACAGATAATAAAATTTGGAAATTTACCTTCACCGAAATCTCACAAATCATCAATGAAATAATTTCACCAACGCGTTGAAGAAAATTTCTTCAAGTGCAGGTGATTACAATTTTCTGTAATTAATTGCACTTGACGAGCTTAATGTTGTGTAATAGACGTTGGACAATTTTTTTAATCCTAAAGTAATCGTTAATAATAATGACATGATTAATTGAAAAATCTTGGAAATGCATTTCGGTAAATTGATCTTGAGGGTTCGAAGTATCGAAAATCGGTTGAAGAATGCGAGATTCTATAATAACGATCACCGTCGATGAGCGGACAATGAGATGCGCGACCTGCGCAGTCGACAAGGCCACGCGAGACGCAGTCTTGGTACCTTCAACCCTTTATTCTCGCTGACGATGCTTTCACGGAGTCTCGTCTGTTGCTTTCAACTATCACGGGATTGACTTCGGTTCCTGTCGCGTGTATACGACGCACACGATATCAATACAACACGATCAATGAGCGTGCGAAGGTGTTGGCCCGAGGATCGACGAGAGTTCCGAGATCGTGAGCCGGAGGATCTCCACAATAATCTGGATCGATCACTGCGTCGTCATGAATGCCCCGATCGCACGTCCGCTCGAGGGATTATCCGCTCGGGCGATAGATCGACAACGGCGATTAAGATGCCGCGGCGCGGTTCCATGTATTCTTCATATTTCCTGACCTCTTCGTTCATCTCGCCGTCTCCGCACGTGACATCATCGACTCGGTACTGTGCGATTTGGAGTTTCGGACTGTAAAGCTCTCTGACGACTTCCGCTTTGCTTCCACTGTCTTCAAACTGCGGGTAATCTCACTTTTACTTTCATTTTTATAGCTCGTCGATTTTCTTTTCACGACAATGATTTTTGCTCAAAGATTATTATTTTTACCTCGGAATTGTTAAAGTTTCTGTCACGGGAAAATCATTTTTGTAGTCATTTTTCGTTATTACAGCAATTAGTTTTCTTTATTAATGTGTTAATGAAATTGATAAGAATTGTGAGGGAATATAATGACGATTTTTATTTAGTTGCGTAGATTATTACTAAATACGATGATTAGCAATCGTTTCATAAGCGTCGAGGTTCGATTCGGCAGCTACTGAGTTACACGTCATTGAGAATCGAGCGAACGACGTGGAAGTTCGAGTGAGACAGCGAGAGTCGATACGGAAAAGGATCGGCAGGTATCAAGAGTAAGAAGAAGAGGGAGGACCGGAAATCGTGATTCGGCACGGCTCGTGGGGGTTCCGGTTGAATAGGCCGCGTCGAGCGAGCGCGCGCCCTCAGAGCAGCTCGTCGTGTATCGCTCTTCACATGCTGCAACATCCGCTGCCTCCGAGCGCAAAATCTACTGCCACGTCGTTTGTTAAAATTAATTCCCGTGAAATTAATACGTTTATATTAGTGCTAAGTAATTCTGCCGGTGATCCGAAGACCAAAACTCCTCACCGCGCGATTGACGAATTATTTTCTCATCGAAATTCATTTGACTCTGATCATAGTTAGAATAAAATACAATTGCAGTGCTATTAAACAGCCGAAAAAAAATTATTTTCAAAAAATCTAACAGAATTAGTATTATAAACGTGTTAAAATCAATGAATCGATTTTATTGGAAGATGAAGTCACTATGCATTGTGCAATAATTACAAAAATAAATAAATTTCTTCCAACCAGTTTGCCTGCACATAATATACATCGCATAATATACATATCCAACATACACGACCTACCAAAATCTCGAAATAATGTTAAACGAAGAAGAACCATAAAAATATGCACACATTGATACACGGAAAAAACAAAGCTTCCTCTACGAGGAAGCAAAAAAAACGAATAAACCCTGTGATTTTGGATGCTCTTGGGCTGAAGGGTCTCGTTAAAAATAGTATTGCGAGATAAACACAATCAAACGTCTGCATTGTATTATCAATAAAAATACTACTAAATAATTTCTTATACCAAAAACACACATAGTTTATTTTTCTCGCCTCTACATTTTCGTTCAGACGATCGAGTAAAATTGATCCAGGAATTTCGATCGATTTCCCGTATGAGCGTCGGAACGACAGCGAAAAATGTGTAGTACCCGAACTCGGATGAATTTCGATTTCTCCCCGTAACGTTGAGTCACCTCTACGTGGATTGGTGTTTTTGTCGAATGTCCGAATGATCGCGAAAGCAAGAGTCAGGAGAGGCACGTGGTTAATCGGTGTTTAGAAATCGTCGGGCGAGGTGCCGTTTGTATCGCAGCTTGAGTGAGAGCTCGAGGCGAGCGAACAGAGACTCGATTTGACAGCGATGAGAGCGCAGGGCGTTTCCCTCTCGAGATAAATTACAGGATCTCGTTGTCCGTCGCAGGGCTTTATACACTTTGTGTGTACCGAACGAATTAATAACGTCGCGCGGGCGCACGCGCTGCCCAGGCTTTTCAATATATGTAGATGGGTATCGCTCCGAGGAGGTCGAGTTGCAGAACTGCTCTCTGCTCCGCTGCTCGCTGACTCGCTCCGTCGTGACTCGCCCCGAGCGATCCTCCGTGCGGTAAGCAACGCCGGAGAAGAGGCGCGACATAACACACGAGATATCCTCTCCGAGACCGCACGGACTCTACACCCCTTTTCACGCGTGACCAGCCGAGCTTGAGGCTCGACGCGCGCGGCCCAGTAGCGCGTGCTCATCCGCGAATAAACAATCCCGTGTATACCCTTTGTAGTGCACGTGTGGCTTATGTTCTGGGCTTCGGAACATCGGAATACCTGAAGTATACGACGCGGTACTTTCGTAATCGTAGGAAAATAATGTTACAACAGCCCCGTGGGTTTTGCTTCCTGAAAAGAGTTTAGAAAAATGTGTTCAACAATCGCAATGAGTTCTTTGAAAAGACCATGCTGAAAAGAGGTTTTTTAAAATATTTTTGTCTTAGGAAAACAATCCTTTCGATTTTGTGATTCAAACTAAATATAATTTTCTGAAAAATTGTGTAGATTTATAAAAGTGACAACGATCGATCGTTTCCCGGCCTTCGGTGTTCCCTCAATCAGTTCCGATGGTTTATCCAGCCACCGTGCAAATGGTAAGGTTGAATGTTGGAAAGATTTTTTTTTTCAAGGGTTCACGAGAGGAGGAGACAGGTGCATCATCGCTTGACTGCTGCTGCTGCCGCTGTTTGTTCTACGGTCAGTGGCAAGCTCACTGAACTGTTGAGCGTTTTCGTGGTTTTATTTGTAAGCATTTAAGGAGAATAGTGGGAAGATAAGTGGAGAAACTTAGAGGGAGGCGTCGACGAGGTTATTAGAAGCGGAGAAGCCGTAGGAGCATCTCTCTCTCTCTCTCTCTCTCTCTCGCTGCGATTCGAGGAGCAAAGTCGAGTGCACCTGCACCGCGTCACGACGACACGAGCGGCGCATCTTTTGCTGCGACGAATGGGCGCGCGAGGCTTTGTAGGGTATCATAGACAAAGCGGGTATATTTCTTTTCCTCGTGTAAAAGGAAGCGTGCGGGTATTGTGTGTGGAGTTGACGATACGTCGCTTGGAACCCGCGCGAGTTCCAGACGTATCCACTCCACCAACAATAGTTTCGCTTCTACAATTGTGACCGGTCCTACTGCTCCACGTTCGAGTTACACTCGTTTGACTCGTTCCTCTTGTGCACGAGATACACGAGTGTGCAAAGTCGCGCGGAGTAAGAGAACCCGCCGGGCGCGTACTGTAAGCACAATAGTTTCAAGAATTAACCGCAAGGCTATTTCGCGAAACGAAAACGTGTTTCATTGACGTAATTAACCGGAGATTTCCAAATTAAGGACGACTGATCAATTAATTGCCGTAATTCGTGATTAGGTCGCGCGAAATAATCCAACCAAAAGTCCAACATTCAACCTACCAAACTGCCTTGACTTTTTGAACTGCAATTCGAGTTTTTTGCTTTTCTTAAACTTTACACAAACCTCAGAAGTCATTTTGATTAAACAAATGAAGATTTGTATTGGAATTTTGGAAAATCAATCGTTTGGTTAAACACAATATATTTTAATTCTCGATGAATCATGTTTCACATTGATTATTCGATTGGAACGTAGCATCGGCATTAATTCGAAGAGATTTCATTGCTCGGAAAGTTTCGTTTTTTCTCCGCTGGCGTATAACAGCGCCATCGGGAGTCAGCTATTTCGCGCGAGGTAATCGTATTTTTCTCTCGCGCCCCTTTCCTCCGCCGTCGGTGTGCCAGTATGTACAACGCGGATGACCCAATTCTTCGATTTGTCACGCCTCTTGTTCCACACCTAGCTTTCACTGCTATAGATCAGAGAGGGCGGACAGACGAGCGTCCGAGAGCAAAGTAGCGAGCGCAAGAGGCATTATAGTTGCGGCGGAGCGGTGCGCGACATCTGAAGGTGGCAAAGGTACGCGCGGCCGTTGGTGGCGCTGGTGTTGTCGCGCCGACCAACAGTGTCCACCTCGCCGGAGACTCGCTCGCCGCCTCACGCGCAAAAACTCGACGACTACATTCCTACGAGCGATCTCGTTTATTTTATTTTCAATGCCCAAGCGAGTTCGTGTTATTCGCACTCCATGTGGGCACGCGTGAAGATTACCTCGCCCCGGGGATAATTCTTCCGCGGGTGTTGTTTTTTTTTTCCCGGGAATTTCAGCGAGAGAGCAATGCTCACGCGCTGATCCTATGATCTCGGGGTCTGCAACTAGGCTCGCGTATAGTGTGCGGGCCGTAGATCTTGCAGCACGCGAGAAGAGGATCGATCGGAACCCCGTAATATGTAGTGTACGTACGTACGTACGTACGTGTCTCTACTATAGCTATATGCAATCTCTAATACCTTTGCGCTCTGCAGCCCGGCGATCGAGCATCGGCCGTCGGATTAAGGCGGCAATAAATCTGTCCCTGCGCTCTCTACTCTCGGCGTTGGATTTCTTGCCTCCGACTTCACAGCCTCTCGGTCTTCCCCAGGAATGTCTTCATTCAGCCAATGACGGCGGGAATTTACATCGACGGGCGAATTCGTTTACGTCAAATTTAATATTTATCGCGATGGAAGCGGAAAAAAATGTGTGGGGATGTAGCAACAATTGTGATTATATTATAGGTACTTTCCGGCTTACTTTATGAAAATTCCAGCTGATATCTCATTAGTTAATTTACATCGACGTAAAACTGAATATTTATCGCGATGGAGACGAAAAAAAAATGTTGTGGGGATGTAACAAACGAGAACGACAATTGTAATTGTTTGATAAGTTTTTTCCGACTTACTTTCTATAAATTCCAACTGATATCTCATTAGTTAATTTACATCGACGTAAAATTGAACATTTATCGCGATGGAGACGAAAAAAAATGTTACGGGGATGTAACAAACGAGAACGACAATTGTAATTGTTTGTTAGGTATTTTCCGACTTACTTTCTGTAAATTCCAACTGGAATCTCATTAGTCGATGAAATATGAAATTTGATGGGTTGCAGGATATAAAATTTTTATTAATCGTAAATACAACATTACCCGGCACAATTAACATATCCGCGGTGCAAAAGTGAAGTGGAAAATGTTTTGAGCGTGAATGTATAATTCGATAGTTAGCGTATCTTTACTAGCGTTAATTAAACGGAAATATCTTTGATATAGTAATAATCTTTTTGTTGGCTCGCAGGAAGAATGAGGATGTTGAGAGTGCGGGCATTAAATCACTGCGGCCGTGTCGTAAGGCGATAAGTTAGTCACGTTATCGGCGTATAAAACGTGATCAGCCGCGGCTATGTTGTCGATATGGGGTTTTGTACCCCATGGTACAGGATAATCGAGCTCCGCGCACTGCGTCTTAATTTCTTCAGACACCTCGACGTTTACTGCTCTCTCGTTAGTATCACCCTGATATAATAAAGATCCGGTGAAAAATTTCATCGCGGAATAAAGTACAGAGCGAGAACGTCCAACGAGCCACCGAGTAAACGTGTGTTTATGTCCTCCTCTCTTTGTGTGTATCGCCACAATCTCCATCACACCAAAGTTCCGCGAGCACAACGCCCGATACGAGCGATAGTTCAGCTCTGATTCACCAAGCCAGCAATGTTAAACTCACCTCGCACACCACCTGGCTTACCTGTACATATTCACCTGAGAAAGAAGTTCCTCATACACATACAATACGATCTGGCTACTTTCTCTTAATTTATAATAAACTTGCGAGCTGTTGTTGACAAGTAGGCGACGAAACTGTTAGTCATTGCGGTGATCAGGACAATGATTGGCTAATTCAACGAATTTACCCCTTTGGATTAATTTAATTTAAATAATAAATTAATAAATACGTATTTTGAGAAAACGACTGTAAGTAGACTGTTGAAAAAATTAATTTTGCAAGAGATAGATTAATTGATGATAGGGAGATTTTGATAAGCTTATTGAGGTAAATTATTGGAATAAAAATACTGTGAGGAAAATTATGAATATTCAAATATTGCATTAGAAAAGGAGGAGGGCAGGGTCACACAAAATTGGGTTTAGTTCGGTTTTGTCCGCGCACGTGTGAATGAGATGAATGGAACTTATGTTTTTTTTTGTTGTTGTTTTTTTATTGACGCGAGCTTCTATAGTTATTCTTGGAGGTGGGTGGCGAAGGATTTGATCCACCGAGGACACGATCACGGGACATCGAGAGGCGCGCGGAATGCGAACAAGAAAGTGGCAAAGTGCGGGAAAGGAGAGTGCAGGGAGAAGATGAACTGCCTTGCAGTCTGGTGGAGATCGTGGAGACAGGAAGGAGCCTCGCCGCGGCACTACGTGGCAAGATCCTGTGTCCACGGCGCATTGAGCACGATATCGAGAGTACATCGTTGACTGGCTCGCTTGTTAAAATAAAATTTAACTAGCGCAAAAGGACGTGTCTGCTACCTGTAATAAACCCTACGCTCCCAATAATTTCTTGTAAAATAACCAATCCGACTATAAATACAAGGTGAATCATCGTTTCAGGGACAAAGATATTCAGCAACCGCATCAGGGTCTCAATGTACAGGAAATCAGTCCTCCATTTGTTCTTCATTTTTCTTGTAAATTATTTATCATGATTTGTATAAAATATTTTTCGTAGGAACTAAGTATTTAATATTTCTGATTTTTTTTTTCTAAACTTAATTATAAAAATGGTAAAAAAGAAGAGGAAAGTATATTTCTGTTTATGAAATTTATTGAAAAATAAATGATAAAAATTGTTATAAAATATTTCGACTGTTCATTAAGGAGATTTTTAGGGGAGGAGTAAAGAAACATTGGTTATCTTGAAGCGTCCAGGGGTGGTCATCGCTACAGGAAACTGGACTTAGATACTCAATGAATAATACTATGAGCATAGGAGGCTTGTAGTCTTAATGAATACACGACATATCGTGTACCGTACTCTAGCAGAAATTTCATTATCGACAGAGCCCATCGATGTATGTATCGCGATTCGATCTCAACAGATCGGAGGCTGCTCGCGAAATCCGGTTTTCCCGACGTGGAACTAAGTTGGGCTCGAGTGTGAATGCCACGACTTTAATAGTAACAGTTCTACATTCGGAGAAAATAGAATATCAACCTTTCATTGCACAATTGCGATTAATTCAATATTCTTTAGTAAAAAAAAAAAAAAAAACATTTATACGACTCCAAAAAAAAAAAAAAAAAAAATACAAACACACAAAAATGCTCCTAACGTGATGACTATAATTTATAGAAAAATACAAAAAATAAAACTCAAAGAGCCATTAAAAAAAGTGTCAAAAAAAAAACCAGCAATTTTTAGAATAAACAATTCCTGTAAATTTTGAATATCGAGAAGCAGCAGCGACGAGTGCAACGAGACCATTTGTGAGACGGTGTCCGTGTGCTAAAAGTATGATTCTTTTGCTTTGCTGCTCTCTCTTTATAATACGTTTCCGGTCGCTCGGGTACCCGAGCGTCTGCACGTGACTCGAAGCGATATCCTCCCGAGTTGGCTTCTTCACAGCTACCTGTCCCAATTTAATCTATCTCGTGGGGACGGAGGCGGGCGAGCGGTCAGGCCGCATCGATCGATGATTACTCGTCCAGGGGGCTCAACCGCAGGACAAGCCTCTCTCTCTCTCTCTTCTCTTTTTTCGCTTTCTTCGTCGCTCCTTGTTTCTCTTAGTCTATCGTCGGTTGCCTACACGTGTAAATAACACGAGATCGACGAATGCTAATAACCAAAGAGATTATTCTCCTTGAGAAAAGAGCATATATATTATTCACGCTTATATATATATATATACACGTGAGGAGGGTCTATGTATAAAGCTGACGGGAGCCGGACCGTAATGCGCGATAATCGGCAAGAAAATTTCACACGTAAAATTATATGGGCAGGAGTGGAAGGCGCGGAGCGATCAGAGCAGTTGGAATCGCTACCGCACATCTTGGGTATCGATGAGATATCAATACATGTAGCTTTGCGGCATCGACAGTGAGCGTCGTGTTTTTTTTTTTTTTTTTTTTTCATTTCCTTTCGTCTCGGTAAGCTTATATTTCTCGGACTTTGGTATACGAAGTTGGGTACGCGAAGTGGAGCGATTTATTGTTGATCAAATACACCGTGATGCTTTATTTTTCGTCTGACTCTGATTGCTGTATATTACATGTAAATGGTTGCGGCGTGGATCGGTCCCTCTTATTGGCATCGATACAAATGTTTACGACCGCGCGGAGAGCACCTACCATTGTAATGTTTGCACTCAAGGCTGCCACTGGCTTTTCCATGTGCGGTAATAAAAACAATGTGCACCTACAAAGCGAATTTTACCTACTGCCTTCTACTTTGTCGCCACCTCTCAATCCATTTTAATTCCGTAAATTATTACATTTTTTTGGGCAATTTAATATTTGACAATGTGCACCTAAAATTCGAATTTTACCATTTCTAATATCACCTTCCGCTTTCAACTTTGTCGTTACTTTTCAATCGATTTTGTATTACCTAATTTTTTTTTTTCTGACAATAAAGTATTTGACAAGGAATTTATTTTTGGTGAAAGAATTTTCTTTAATTATATAACGAGTGTGTAAATAATAGAAAATTGGGCATTGCAAAAATGCCAGAAATTAGGCCATTCAATTGTTCGATTGATTCTTATCGATAATTACGAGGAGGAGGCTGAATCATGAATGAAGTAGGCGCGTGTCTGGGAGTACGGATGTGCATGAAACGCGTTAAAGTAATATTAGCATAAACGCAAGAGCCCCAGCGGCATTACGCATCTCCGCTCGTAATATCGCTCGCTCGTTTGCGCCCCGTACCGAGAGTCATGACTCGTGTACCGCTACGCGCCGGGCTGCAGCCTTGCCCCTGGCGAGATCGGCTGTCGCTCTCGTCTCAAGATGCAAATTGCATAATCTTCGTTAACGGGTTTGCTCCAATAGACGACGTGACACGGGGCTTCCAATGCTTCGGAGCCTCGCGCGCTCCGACTCCGGGAATTCTCGAGGTTTTTAGCGTAACCTAGTCGTGTTGCTTTATCGAGAGGAATCTGCATATACAGCCTCTCGATATTTCTACCCATTAGAAAATGTTCCTCAACATTTATTACAGTTCTTATCTGTACTTTCGAAAAAATTGATTCTGCTGAAATAATAAAAATATATCGAATCTTAATTGGACACGTGCAATTATAAAAAAAAAAAATTATTTGAATAAGGTATGTTAAGGGGGTGATAATTGAAAATGTTAGTATTGATTGTTAATGATTTTATTATTGAAATTTGAATAATGGTAAGTTAGTTGAAGGGTTTTTTTAAATTAATGGCACGATATAAACGCTCTTTTAATTAAGACAGAACCGACCACCCACGACCCCCTCCTTTCGTCTCTCCGTGTACCTGGAAACAGTCTCACGGGCCACTGATCTCGACACGCTATACCCGGCGCTCTGCTCACTTCGGATGAATCTCGATGTAGCTGGTGATGTTACAATCGAAGCGCGACTTAAGAGACAGGTGCCGCCAGGTGCCGAGATCAGGTTCACTCGCTTCATTTCTCATCTGTTCTTTTTTTTTCTTTTTTTTTTTTCTAGGATCCTTTTGCTAACACTTCAAGTCTGATTCGCTATCGATTATTGTACCTCTCTCTGTCTCTCTCCTTTTGCTTAATTCTATGGATTTATTGGATTGATTGTATCTCATCAACGCCATGTGAGATAAAAAAATTTAATTTGTAGTGGAAATTCTGAATAAAAAATAGAAAAATGTTTTTGCAATTTAGCTTAAGTGGAAAAGTTCGGTAGATTAAATGAGCGTAAACAAGCCTGTAAAGTAGAACCTTGGAAATAGTTTCCTCATTATGTAACGCATTTCATGAAGCTTCCTCTCTGAGGAAGTTTCATCAAGCCCATGAGCATACTTCCTCATGGGCTTCGTTAAATTAATAAAATAACGAGAAAGCAATTTGCAAGCTTCTACTTTCCAGCCTTTTTCAATCATTCACTTCAACATTTTCTCGGTGGGCGTTTTTGCTCTCGAATACATTACGCTCTATGACTAAACGGAATGAACACGAATAAAAATTTCGAAATCTAGTCCAGACCAATTACGACAATTACAGCATTTGATTTATATCTAAAAAAAAAAAAATTCCAGTAAATCGTCCCAAATAAATAAATGCGACTCGAGTACACTCTCCAATCGAATGAAGACCCACTTTCACGTTTCTCAAATTTAAGTGGCGCGAAATAGATATAAAAAAATATATCGAATCCACAAATTAGCTTAACGATTTTTCCAGGCGAAGCGTTAAAAAAAAAAAAAATCTAACTCAATGCCACAGCTAATAGAATCGTGAACGAATGCGGTCGCCATCCATTAACCGTTTCTCAATACTCTGGACGAGAGAGCGCACAGAGACAGCGGAGGAAACCGAGATAGAAATTAAAGCCGCAACGGAAGATATCGCGGCGCGCTCGCTGAACCGTCTGATACGCCGCCCGGCGTTGATAGCTTTGTTAATCCTATTTGTTTTTGCAGTAAACACCGCGAGCGACGATTATTCGTGGCGAGGTTGACGAAGTCGGGCTTTTGAGGAATAAAAGCGAGTCCCGAAGCCGGGAATCGGCGATCGTCCCACGCGGGGAAACATGCCCCGCTCGCTATGGTCTCGAGGGAAGCGTTGGTGGGCTCTGCGCGCGATCGTTCGGTCACTCAATGAGCCGCGTCGATTATTCCGCTCGCAGCGAAACGATCGTCGTCTCCGTCGGTCCCGTCGCCGCGCTCCTGTCCTCCTCTCTCTCGATTTCCGCAGCGCAGAGATATAGTTCACGGCGCGGTGCTTCTCGATCGGCTCATCTTCTCCGCACTGTGCCGATTATCGTGGGAGAGTCGTGGCAGCGCGAGTCTCGCAAGGTTACGTCGGAAGTGGATCGCGCACCGCGGGACAATCGGATGCGCGCAGCTCCTCGGGAAAACATTTGTTTCCGCGACTGTAACGAATAATCGGCGGTGCCGAGTCGATAGCGGTGAATGGGCAACGTTTAATGGGGGAATATTATTAAATCGGGAAGAACTTTACAGCCTCTCGCTTTAGGTTTAATTGCGAAGACGCGGTGAGAGAAATTTTACGAGCGCGCGATGAATGAGCTCTCGCTGCGGATATCGCGTGAACGCCACCGACGCGTTCTGATAAATTCACTCGAGAAGGATTTCCCGGATTCATTATCTCTCCGGAGAAACAAAGAGTGTGTATTATCGCGCGATTCCGTTAATCCGCTCGAGGGTTAACCTGGAATCGAATAAATAAATCGAAGGCTTTGCATTTTATTCCGAAATCTCGGGTTGCGAGTAATCGGCGTGTTGCATAAGCGGGTGGCCGAAACGAAGGGGCTCGGGAGAGGAAGTTACCAATGAGCGGGTGGGTTAAGAAGCGAGGAAGAAAAAGTTGAGAAAGAGAAAAAAGTACACACATACACAATACGATCACCGCGTGGAATAAAAAAGAAGAAAGGTGTAGCGTGTGAGGTTGAGTGGGGGAAGCAGAAGGGCGTCGAGGAGGAAGAGCAGAGAGAGAGAGCGAGAGAGAGAGGAGATTCGGGGGCGTCGGTGTCGAGTACAGCACCTTCACCGATAACCAACGACAGAAATAAAGATAGAGAGAAAGGTGAGGATCAGCATATCGCAGTCAGCGCGAGGAGCGAGCGAGAGGCTCTCCTCTCCCCAGACTCGAGGATCGCGGTGTTGGTACCTCGTACACCTACACCTGGTGCTTCATTGGTACGAGCTGTTGGGCCAGCTCGGAGCGCTGGGCGCTCGACACACGACGGAACCCTGCATACACACACTCGTAAACGAAAGAGCGAACGAAACGAGAGAGAGAGAGAGAATAAGAGAGCGCGGTGTTTCCTTAGCGGGAGTTAGCCAATGAGAAGCGAGTGGGCGCCGCGGGTAGGAGGAGACAGTTCCGCGCCGACAGGCGACGTAATCACCCGCGGCCGTGTCCGCTCCGCACCGAACCGCGCGCTCGTCGCTGTGTTCGTTGTGCCGCGCTACTATATCGTCGTCGTTGAGCGCCTTGTCGCGGCTTCCTTTGGCTTCTCCTCGTCTTACTCTCTCTCTCTCTCTCGATCTCCTCCTCTGAGAGGCCGCGCGCTCGCGCGACCTTTTCCCTCTCTCGTGGACCCCGAAGGGGGACCGAGCGATCAACGCAGCGGCGGGAGGACCCACGCGTCGCCTCGCGACGATCCATCGTACTCGTCTTTCCCTTAGCGCGCACTACCCAGCGACCCGGTCGCGAACTCCTGCGCCCGAGGAGAAAAGTGGTGGTCGCGCCACCACCACTTCTCCAGGTTTGCCCTCGACGACGGCCCGCCGGTGGAATCTCTCCGCCACGCGACAAACGAGCCTGTCGGCTGCTGCTGCTCCTGCCGCCGCCGCCGCCGCTGCGCTTGGTCTCCATGCCCACCGGCCACTCTACGCACCACGCACGTGCACTTCTCCGACCATATTTCACGCTGTCGCACTTTGGGATTCGCGTCAGAGATCGTGAACTATTGGCCGGGGATCTTGATTATAAAATAAGTTACTTTACTGGGGGAACGTAATATCGAGTTCGTAAAATCTTGTAGAATTCATTCGAACCCATAAAATCGTTGAGCTGGATCATATTTTTATATTCAAGATTCATTGATACGAAATAAAAATTAGTTGAAATTGAATTTTTTGTACAAATAAAGAATATTTTGAGACACAATTATTACATGTAGTGCAGTGTAAATATAAAGAGTACATATAGTAAAAATGACTTAAAAATGATGACGTATAAAATAGGCTCTTATTTGAGAACGAATATCACGTATATTTCATGGCTACCGGTTTTTTCTTTGTTCAAATCTATCCTGCACTTGGTTTGTTCTCGCGGTCGGCGGTATATCGATTGGCCTCGTGAGAAGATGATTCGAGAAACACCACCTCACGCCCAGGTCGATATTTCTCCGAAGGTGCTGATCGAGTAGATGAGGTGCATCATCTCGATAGCTCATTTCTATGTCGAACCACAGCGAGGAAGTTCGAAATAATCAGCTACCGCTTTTGCTTTCGCTAGTTCGATCTTTCGGTCGGCTCTGTACCAATTTTCTACCGTGTCGAGCGTTAAAAACAATCGAGACGAAAAAAAAAAGAAAAAGGGCGACGCAAGGGCGCAGTGGGTAGGCCGGGCTTTGAACGCGTTACGGTCACTCGGACTGTGTAATTTCGTGTTATTTTCTCATTACTTTGAGAGCAGTTCGGCGAGGATACAACGTCGCATCGTCGCGTAACACGCGGACCTTACGTCCATTACTTACACTCTCACGTATCTCGAGCATCGCGGGACGATGATGAAGGCGTTGGCTGATTAACTAGCGTAACACTTGGTCACTCCGACTAATTTAAACGGCCGAGGTGCGCCCGAACGGATTTATAACGATTTAAGCGAATAAATTGATAATCACGATTTTTTTTATTCATGCTGATATTTAATTATTCCATAATTAGCACACTAACAAATCATATCTATTATTCGCGCAATGAAACAAATTTATATATATAGTATGAAATGAATATTAAAATGGAAGAAATAAGGAGTACGTCGTGTTGGAAATCATATTCCAATTATATTTTAATTTGGGTATTAAGTTTGAAATACAGGCAGCTTGTGTTCACATGTTGAACCATAGCAGGTGTATTTTCCCTATCGATTAAAGAAGCGAATGGCCAAACGGAAAAGCGTTTTTCCAACGTAGCTATTGAGAGCGAAGACAAAAGGGCGGAGAAGAAAGGGCACCTGCTAGGCAGGTTCGCCACTGGTGAAGCCGCATGCCCCCTTTTTTTTTGGATTTTTTTTTGTTCATGAGTCGATGAAAATCTAGTCGCATCTGCCCGAGGAAATTAATTGAGAGGAAATTGAAGCGAGGGAACAAAATAGTGTCCTCTGCATTTTCTGTTGATGCATCAATAATGCACGGCGAAAAAATACATTAGAATTTTACCATTCAATTACTTCTTGGTGCGTATAGATGATTTAGAAATTTACATTTCATATATGATATATAAATTGTAAGTGAGACTTCGTAGCCACTGCGAAGAGTGTATATATGCGCGTTGATTCTGCATGGGATTTAATGTTTGTAAACATAGCAGTGCATGACATTGCGAGGCTCTCGGTTCTTCCCAATTCCGGGAATGTGTCGCTTGCTCACTCGCGTGCGCGCGCGCGCGAGTCAACGCGTTTAGTCCTGCAGTCGTCGCGTCGCTGTGCATGAGCGAACGTTCAAGATGCACGCGGTTTCTATTATTTGATCGGTCTGTGTTAGTTCTTTGCTAATATTCTTTTGAGTGCGGTTTTTTTTGGTATTCGCGAGTGTCCGCGAGATTCCCGTCATTACGATGAGAAGTTATTGCCGATACTCAACTGAATTTCAATCCTTCAATAATTCCGATCATCGGACACGTCTAAAAACCCGGCGGACATACGAAATTACTTGAGTACACGAAACTATTCGATATTATTTTGGGGAAAAAACGTCGATTACTCGACTCGTAAAAATGCGCATACGAAATATAATTTTCAGGAGTAGCGATTAATCGATTGCACCGTATATTACGTTTTATAGTTACTCTAGTTATATTTACGTTTACAGCTATTATTTTTTTCGTTCTGTCGTAACTATAAAATACAAAAGTTCCTCCTGAAATTCGTACTGTACGGCAAAGGTACTTAAATCTCGCAACAGAGAGCGAGCATCTTATTTAACTAAATAAGATGTTTATGGAGTGATGCATAGGACGTAGGATGAAGAGATTTATAAAGGTAAATGAGACGGATAGCGCGCATATCGTTAGGAGGATAATCGCGCGAGTGAAATAGAGGTCAGGCTAAAGTGAACCGTAGTGAAAGAGTAGATGGGTAATGATGAACGACGTATCGTAAGGTGCTTAACGGGTGCCGTCGCTTCGTGCCTGGATCTTCATTGAAAACGGTAATTACGTTAGTATCGGTGGCCGGAGCTTCCTCGCGCACCCGAGGCACCTGACCGAGGTGCATGGAAATGTTTCTAGCGCTTGCCGGTGGTGCATCTACGTACGGAGAGCACTTTATCGCCGGGGGTTATACGCGGTGGCTGTGGTTGGTCCGAACTCCACGAAGATGAGCCCCGAGAGATCTCTTCACTCGAGCCGCGGGCGCCCTTTGCCACTGGACTATTCATCCGCGTCCACGCAACGCCTCCGCTCTCGATGTAAATACCTGCTCCGGGCTAATTTCTTCTTGCCTCCGGACTCCCGCTGTCCCAGCGAATTTATTCATCTATCCCGACCGAATAAATTATTCCACGTGCATACTAAATTAGAAAAACACTGGTTAGGTAGATGTCAGCAACACGACATTGTTAAAAAAAATACTATACCTAGATTTTCTTATCGAATTCGTAAAAAACAAATATATATACATATATATTTATGGTTTTTTTCAAATTAAATTATATAATAATAACTTTCGAAGCTAATGATCCTTGCCCATTAAATATTAATTCTCTGTTTCTCGACAAAATGCTTAATGGAAACGCACGTTTGAAAATTTTTTAAAACCGAACCGCTTCTCGTAATGTCTTCGTGCTTCGCAAGTCGTCGTTGCCGTTTGCTCTGAAGACGTGGAAAGCGTTCGCGCGCGGAATTGGCGCGATAGGATGTGCCGCAGTGAAGGGTGGAGGGCTCTAGGCGTTGGGTTAGCGATGCTCGTTGCTCGTTAAGGCGTCAGGTGCCCGGAACCGTTGACGCGCGGCCGTTACCGGATCGAGTCCGAGGGGCGGAGGAGAGGAGCTCGTCGCTAGCGTATCGTAGCCGCTCGCGCGTCGGCCAATAATAATGTATGCCATTAATAAGAATACGTAAGTCGCGCGGCGTGCGTGTGCGCACGGCGCTGTCTTTAAGGTGGAACACGGTGAGCCCTCGCGCGCTCGCTCATCGCCTAAGGGCCATGTGCGAGCGCATCCCCGGAGGGTGAAGGTGCCCCCGTCCACGTACTCCACTATATAGTGCCATTAACGGTTGGACGCCACGTTTTTCGGGGGCCTGGCGTCGGGCGAGCGGACACCAGCTGATTCTAACATGTGTTTCCCGCGCTACGAAATTTTTCGTCTTGCCTCCTTCGTATGCGAACGTCAGCCTTGAAGAGCCGGGGGAGAATATAAGAATTTTTATTTTCTTACCCCTCCGCGAGACTCGAGAACTACCCTCTACTCGGCAGCCGTTGTATTTTGTATTAGGCGGAATAATGTTATAAAATGATGTATCCGAATTCGTGGGGTCAGATAAGAAACATGGGCGCGCGTATTATTATTATTATTTTATAATTCAGCCGAAAGTGGGAGAGGGGGGGGGGGGGGGATATAAGGAGCGTGATGAAGATTATTATTATGCACCCTCGACGTTATCCTTGCGACGGAAATACGCGGTGCGATGGGGTATACGAAAGCCTGAATCTCGTTGAACCGGCCAACATTTGGCAATTTCAGATGGAGATACAACCCGAAGACTCGAAGACGCAGTTGACACGAATATCTCGTGACTATTACGCACTCGATGCGCGCGGATATTAGCGGCGATGAATATTATGATTGATCGGAGACTCTGGATATTGCACCTGCTCTCGAGACGCGAAATAGTCCTGCTCAAAGATCGTCCTGTGACTTGAATTTTTGTGAAAACAAAAATAACGATTTAGAGTCCTTCTGCAATTATGTTTATCAATCCACCCAATTTTTTTTTATTACAGAAAATATTATGAATCTTATAAATTTGCTTTTCAATATCCACAAAATATTTTTAAGATCGCTATATTTGAATAATATATAAAGAAGGAGTTTGATACCCAATAATAAAAAAAAAAGGTAATACACTCGGAAAAATAATTTTCATAACGACAGACGAGTAACTGCATCGACAGAGTGGCGAACAATGTATTGAAATCAATTTTCATAATCAGCAGGTTTCGCATTGTCTCGTTGAGGTGCCCTATTAACGTGACGAGGAGCTCATCAGCGGTAATCTGCTATTCCAGACACATTCAGGGCTGATGGAACGGTCTCGCATTCCCCGGAGTGGCGCGAGTAACGCAGCAGATGGAGGAGGGAGGCGCGAGAGGAGACGAGGACGAAGTTGAGGAAAAGAGAGGGACGGAGATACAATACCAACCTGAAGAGGCCAGACCGCCCCGTGGAACACGTTGCACCTTACACACCGCCGGTGTAACAGGTGCTACAGCTGTCCCCATGGCGAACTCACCACCGAGCATAGGAACAAGTGCAACAGCGCACCTCGAACGCCCAGTAGCAAGAGTTGCCTTCTTCTTCTTCTGTACTCTATTGTAGTACTTGAGCCAGTAGACACATGGGAGCATTAGAACTGCTGCAGGCTTTGCCTGCTGCTGGGAGGACGTTTCGAGCGGCAGAAGTTAAGAGAGAGAGGGAGAGGGAGAGAGGGAGTAAGGGGTGCATAACTATTTAAGTAAAAGAGGGTGTACGTAAAGTGAGTGAAACTCGCGCTCTCATTTTTTTACTGGGCGACCGTTGAACCGTTTGCAACGGTCGTAGAGTATGGCAATCGACGAGAGAGCCAAAGCAGAAGAGAGAGAGAGAGAGGGAGAATGAGCACTCGTCCTGTTTGCGTAATTTATTCGCGCTCGTATGTATATCGCGAACGCGATAAAAACACCAAAATTACCCAACTCCGAACTGCCGTTTTATACGACTAATTAGCATGAATATAAATTGTTTCTGGAGCTTCGATAATTTGGTTTAATGACGCTTTGCAGTTTGAAAGGATTAAAGAGAATATTGTAGCATAACAATGTGACAAAATAGTCTATTAATGATTAAAATAGTATATATTTCGACGAGTGGAATGTTGTTTTCTGTGCGGTTAATTATTTAAAAAATTTTGCTACAAATTGAAAAACGTTGAGATTACAATGTCGTTTTGGCTTCACGTGACACGCCGTTTAGGATTTCATGAAATTCATTGCCAAAACTATTATTTTTATTTTTTTTTCGTGTAGGGAAAAAATCAGATTCTGTTAAGATAGGATTTAACGATTAGATAAATATGAAAATAACAAAGTAAATAGGTTATTATTGTGGGAAATTATTGAATAGTATATTACTTTCAAATGTATGCAAATCAAGTATGAATTTTGGGATATCAGGGTGGGAAAGTAATATTGAGCTTGTCAGCGTGGAGGAGAGCTTTTATTTTTGGGATAGCAGTGTTCCATGTAGGCATTTGTTTCCGCGGGGGTGCAAGAGGCCGAAACGTTTCACACGCTTCGGATACGCATACTTGACTACGAATAATATCGACTTTTACCGCGGTTCCCTGTCAGTATGTGGCCGAGCGCGTTGATTTATATGTCGGACGCGGCGTTGATGCATAGTTACGCGGAGAGAGACCGTAAAAATTTTCACCCGAATTCCAATTTAGTTCCGGCTACGGGAACGATTCGACGGAGGGGAAGTTTTACCCCGTGCTTTCCGAAGCGAGGTTCCGCTTTGGCTTTGTAATGCGTGGCTATCCCCGTCGGAGGAATAAGTTGCATTAAATTAAACGCGAGCCATTAGACGCCTTCGTATCCCCAACCTGTAGCTTCCATTGGATAAATGGGTACCAAAGTTTCCTGGTAATGCCATCCATTTTTATTTTCAACACTTCGAACACGTGGGACAATAATACATTTTTTTACACTTCTAGTTTAATATGAAATTTTACAATTCAATAAAAAAATTGTTGTAAAAATAAAATCAGCCGGTAATCTTTCATCGTATGCGACAATTAGTCGAATTCTCCATGATTAAAAAAAATCTTTTCCACGTCATTTTTCCACGCTTGAATTAATCAGGCCATCGACTCCAATCATTGCAAAACTGATCATCGAAATTTCCCGCTCATTCTCTAAAAAAACACAGCAGAATTGTGCACCTGCGGCTATGCTGACATCAGCGATTAACCCAAGAACATCGGAACCAGAAACAGAAAAAATCCCCCAAAAAAAAAAAAAAAAAAAAAAAATGGTGTGTAAAACGGTATCTAATCCAGTCGATAAATAAGAGGAAACAAAAGTGAGAAGGCGGGCCAGGTCGGCGAGGAGGTGGACGTGGCCCGCGACGACAGTATCACAAAATCCAATGGAAAGGGCAAATGAAATAGCTCGCGAAGAGGTTCGGCATAAGAAGGAGGGGGGGGGGGGGATCGTCATCGTGTTTTGTCGCTCTTCCCCCTCCTTCCAATGGGCTAGTCCAGATCCGACCAATTTGTCGGTGTGTCTCTCTGCAGCCCATCGAACAATTGTATCTCTCCCTCTCTCTCTCGCTCTCCGGCGGCTCCTACGGAATAAAAAAAGGTGGGGGGTTAGTACGGACAAATGAGCGAGAGAAAGAGAGAGAAAAAGTGATTCTAGCAAACCACTAGACTAAACTCGACTAGACACCAAAGCCACGCTTGTTTTATCTGTATATACGCCCAACACAAATGCTACATCAGGGCACGGCTCGAAGGATGCGAGTGAGAGGGGCCCACACTCACATTCGCTGTCTCCCACAAACATTCAGAAAGAGAGGTAAAGTTTCCTCGGTAAGGAGAGAGAAGAAAGCATCGATGAGCCGGTAGCGCGAGTGGGAGCGCGTGGTCTTTCAGGGCGGGGGGAAATTGGCATGAGCGGAGCGGGCGCGCGGGGCCTCATGCCCCGTCAGACACCACGAGAAGGAAGAGGAGAAGGAGGTGGAGGTGGAGTGGTACCAGCACAGAAATACACCGTGGCAGAGCGCGAGAGAGAGGAAGAGGAAGGAGGAGGGTTAGGTAAAGCAAGCGGAGGTGAAGCGCGACCGGCCCTCTCCGAGCGAGGGGCCCGAGCTAGTCCAGTCCGAGACAGCACGCCTCCTGCTGCACGCTCCACGAGGTACGCGTACGCAGGCCTAGATTCGCCGCTAAGAGACTGCCGTGTGCGCTCCTCTCGTTGCCGCTCCTGCTGCTCATCTCCTCTGTGTTCGAAACGAGCGAGTTACAGCGGCTTTACGAACTAAAAAAAAAAAAATAATAATTAAAAAAACGTGACTCATCAGTCGTTATCACGCGCACTTATCAAAACATTCGATATCCAGTAACGTTATTCTCTATTACCTTTTTAAACAAAATTGTTCTTTTTTTTTTTCTGTGCGCGATTATCGGAAATTCACGGCTGTAATATTTTATGTTTATTCGATTGTTGTTGTTGTTATTGTTGTTGTCGGATTGCCGATAATCCGATCGATCGAATTTGTGCGTTATGTGATGAGAAAGTGGCGGTACCGTTCGCCAGGAGTCACAATTCGCGTTTGACTCGACGTGCACCGATCGGCACAGGTTCCTAATAGTCCGGAGTGGCTCGTTCCGCTAGCAGACGCTTCCCGACCACCGCTACCGCCCCCGACGCTAATCCACCTAACCACCTCCACGTACTCGTCATCGTCGTCGTCGTCGTCGCTGGAGACGATCCACCGTCTCTACTCTGCCCACCCACCACCGCCACCACCACCACCACCACCATCGTTCCTCGGGCTCTATCACTGCCACCGCCGCCACCTCCACCTCCGGTACAAACGGACCACCACTCGTGTCCTCGCGACTCAACAATACGCTTCGCGAACTGTGACCGTACCGAGCGCGCGCTCGACCGACCGAGCGAACTCTCGCACGCGCCCGCGCGAAACACCACCGCCGATACATCGCCACTGGAAATCCTCGGTGTGCATCCAACGGCGAAGAAACGACACCCACGAGTGTCACCTCCGTGCGTTGCTTTTTTTAATCATCCGTGGAGAGCCGGAATTACATTGCCCCTTAAGCGCGAGCAGATAAGGGACTCACTTTCGCACATCCTTCCGCTCGGCAGAGATTTAACGAGGATTTACCCGAGGATATACTTTTCGGAATATCACGGGGTGGATGTTTTGTTGTTCTTGTTGTTGTTGTTCTTTTTTGGTGACGACGTTTGTGTGGTTTGCGATTTTTTGTTTATTCAAACAATCGCATTAACGAATATTCGAGGCGTAAACGTCGAGTGTAATATTCAGTGTTCCGACGGCCGGACTTTTTCTCCCATTTTTTTGTCCCGGGAGATGAAACATCATTTTTCAATTAATTTTAACTCTGGACAATCGGTGACAAGTGTTTTGATTGAATTCCGAGGTTTTTCGGGTGTCGTGCAACGGGCATAATAAATAAATTGCGTTGCCATGACAGCGCGTTAAGTGCCGCCACGAAGACGACAGAGAATTCTACATTTTTAATCGGTTTAAGTGTCGGAGTGTGACAGTGACGCAGTATCGAGAGACTTCAACGCGAGACCAGACGAGGCCGGAGGAATACGCGCTCTCGGTGCTCTCGCAGTTGACGTTTAGGTAAGTCTTCACTCAACGCCACCGGTTATTTTTATTTCGATAGATATATCGCTTAATGTGTAGTTTTACCGAGGAGATCGTTACCAACAAACGCGGGAAATTTCGAAATTCTTCTGATAAATTATATTTTCTATTTCCGACCGTTAATTAACAACGTATTTTTACGACTTTCAAAACTATAGATCAATATCTCAATGATTATGAAGTCTAGAGCAATACTTAATTTTTTTTTTATATAACCATTACGTTAAAAAATGAGATACAAGAGAAATCGTGGCAGACCTGCAATTACGAATTGACAATTATTAATATCGACTGCGAAAAAAACAATCATTATTATCATTGTTATCAATTGAGCCGCAGGAAAATATGAAGATATTCTCGAGGGCTGAAAATGGGTGGTTTTCACCGCTTTCGGATAATCCATATCGTTGCCCAAATTCCCTGGGATTTAATCCCTCGGAAGCGGGCGATTAACTTTTGGCGGGAAAGCGGCGATAGATCCTTTCCCGAGGAGACTAATCCCCGAAAACACGGCCCGGATGATCCACAGGTGCTGACGTGACGCTAATCGCCTTCCATTCTCGTTCTCTAATTTTCTCATTTTGTCGGAGAGCGATAATGGTGAACGTTACGATAGTTCTGTCAACGAGGGTCGTCGTCGCCGCCCGGGCGTCGCTGTACGACGTCCCACCTGTTTACAGTTCTACGGTAGACACGAATGAGGATGAAGAGTGAGATCGTTGAGTGAGATCGAGTCTGGCGGGCACGCGGCACCTGTGCTTCCTTTTTTTTTTTTACCGTCTTTTCCCCGTTTCTCTTCGCGTCTTCAGGCTCCTCGAGACGTTGGGGTTATCGTGCGAGCGGCGGGGTTCACAGCCCCCCGAAAAGTTCGTTTCTAATGGTCCGCCGGTTGAGCAGGACATCTGCCTAAGGGCGCGAGCCACCCTTGCTCCTCGCGCATGTTACTTCTCGCCCATCGCGACCGCCAGGAGGAAGCCTCGAGTCTCCCCTTCCCGAAGACACCCCAAACGTCCGGGGCACCTTGATATGTCTGTATATACTTAGAGCCGAGACACAGGAGGGTGGAAATTCGCCCCCGAGACAACTGTCTTGTAAAACAGGGCAGTTGTTAACGTCAGGTGGCTCTCGACTTCAGGGGTCGAAAAGTCTTCATCGTTAAAGGGGGTTTTTTTTTTTAGGAATAGCCTGTACAAGTCTGTTTTAATTTATCTTCTTATCTTCGAAGACAAAATGGTCATTGGCGAGCGGAATAGACAGAGGAACTCGTGAGTCTCGTGTATTCATCGACAAAGGGACACGGGGACATTAAAAAGGGTCGTCGACCCTGGGACACGACGTCTGGTTTCATTAAAAATAAAGAAAGTATCTGAGATTCTACCGGAGAACCGGATGTCGAAAGATATACTAAGAAAAAGCGTGATGAGGAAACGATTCCGTTTCCCGGAATGTAATTTTCGTTACGACAATTATTTTGACTCCCCGGAGCATGGACAAATTATGGTGCGCTTGATGGTTTTTTTTTTTTTCTGTTTTGTGGTGTTGTTTGTTTACGAAATCACTCTCAGGGTCATGAATCTTCTATTGTCTGGCCGTCTCGTATCTCTCATAGTTTTTCAATTACGTGTACGTTAATATCTCGTGAAAGTATTGCCTCGCTCGATAACTATTAAGCAAGTGGTCCACTGAGCGATTATTGTAAATCGCGGGGGAGAGATCGATCGGTCACGACTCGGCCTTCGGGACGTTCGATCGCGAATAAACACACACACACACTCGCGGAGGGAGTTGTAATCCGTGCATAGGGCTTTGTAAACTGGTCGTGCTCTTCAGGTATGAATATTCGAAATTGCTAATAAATAATGTCTGTCGATATCGTGCTCTTATAGCTATAACTCTTCATCTTCCCCCTTTTCTCTTACCCTATTCGCTTCACTCCTGTCGGCTCTTCAACTTCTCTTCTCTGTTGTAAGGAAAACGTCGAAAAACATTTTTCGAACCTAGATGGAATTGTAATTCACCGATAAATTTTATTTTCCGCGATCGTTTATTTTATTTTTATTCCTGATAATAGAAACAACATTTTTTTCTTCTCCTATTCGCTTTACTCTTGTCGGCTCTTCAACTTCTCTTCTCCGTTGTAAGGAAAACGTCGAAAAAAAATTTTCGAACCGAGATGGAATTGTAATTCACCGATAAATTTTATTTTCCGCGATTGTTATTTTTTTTCTGATAGTAAAAACAAAATTTAATATAGAATGTACGAAAAAAAAAATGGTAATTCTATCTTCGGGAGTCTTTGATGTTTATTTTGCAGTGGCAAGGTGAAGGAAACAAAAAAAAAAATGATATCGCTGTTACCGATCGATGCGATTCCGCGCTCTGTCATCGCCGACGGGCGAGTAAAATGCGAGCGCGACTGGAGGATCGTGACGATAGGCGTCGTGTCAAGGATGTGCGTGGGTCCTCCTCGGCCGCTCGTCTCTCATCCTCGCTCCTCAAACGTCGCCCATCACCGTGTTTCGTTTATTTATCGATCGATACTTAATTGCCGAGTGCCACTGTCGCGGCTTTCTCGTCCGTCAGCCGCGTCAGCGGGCTCTCTCGATATGCATACAGTTAGACGTGATGTGATTATGCATTTAAGTTGCCCTGATGATGGTGGGCAGAGAGTAGATACGAGTTCTCGAGCGTCGCCTTTTGCACGAACGAAAAAAGAGCATCGGGAGTAAACCGCATCGCTTTTATCGCACTCGCCACAAAATAATCTAATTCCCTTATCGAACTCGTAGATCGCGATCAAAAATCCATATATAAATTCACTATCTCCATCAAAGATCTCGAAACTTTTCTTCAATAAAAAAAAAAAAAAAACAAACCGAACTCATTGAATTTAATCTAGAGATTTTTCGAAATAACGTAAAAATGGATTACAGGAAATTCAATTTAAAAAGCTTCTCTCTCTCTCGTTCGCCGTATTTAACCTTGAAACGCGCGTGTCCGCCGTGGAAAAAGTCACGGGGGCAAAACTCTTAGGCGCTGGGCGTCGCCGGTCCGCAACATTTACTCGGGAGTCCTGTATACAGAGCTCGCCGGTGGATATATGTAAGCCCGGTCCGTCTTCTTGTTTCGTTTATTACACGGAACAACTTATCCGATGGTTAATTGCGGTGTGGCATCGCGCGCTCGCCGCTCGGTTATACAGTTAACCAGGCGTACATAGACGCGGGGCGGCTCCCGAAGGTATACGTACGCTCGAAGCTCCGCAGCAAGAGCAGAAGAGAGGAGAGAGACTCGAGGGCCTAGGCAGGAGCCGATCACGTGTGTGCGTGTGTGTGTGTGTGAGTCGGGTCCGCGCCCTGGCCACACGCTGATAGCTTCGCGCGCTTCACGTACAAGCTCCGCGTGTACAAGTAGCTCGAATCTATTTATAGTTTTCTCGCTGCATGCTCGGCGAACGATGTGTTCTATACGTATCCGCGCGTCAACACGCACACGCCGAGTTCTAAAGTCTCTTCTGTGCGCGTATTTGTGTATCAGAGACGAGAGGTTTACGTGCAAGGTGACGCACTCGTGTTTGTGCGTGTCCGCACAACAACAACAACACACAGCGGTGACTTCTATACACCAGATACTTATTTACTATCACGAGAGGCTGACCGGCGAAGAGTTGCTTCGTGTTTTCCTAGGCGCGAGCGAGAGCCGAGCCGCCGTCGTGCCACACCTGGCCCCGATTGCATCCTTACGGTCCCCGTCTATTCTACTTACGAATTTACCTCTACCTCTCCCGTGTGTATAATGCGAATGCACTGCTTGTAACGCTAAGACGTATGCGCCTAACTTTGGGCGTAACTCTAGTCTCGGACTTTCCGATGTACCGCGAAGTTCGAGCCTTTTCTCTTATTGCCTCGAAGTTCTTTCGCGCTGCGAGGAATTCCGCAGTCGCACGTACGATATTCGCGTAGACATCGACTGATTTATCGCAAACTTGTACATGGAAGAAATTCGCGTCTCGAGTCATCGAGATTCAATTGTATATCTATTGTTTGGATTATTGGAAATTGTGCGTGAGATTGTAATTAAATAAATGAAAGAAATCAATTCGTCTGGTATAGAGAGCACACTTAAGGATACTGTGGAAATGTGCGAGTGTAAAGGGGATGCAATTTATTCTTAGCGTGTCGTTTCTGCTGCAGTATATGCAAATTCAATATTAAAGCGTGGATAAAAAAGAAATGGGCTCGGTTCGTGATCCCCGTTATCCTGTGATAAATCGTGAGCGCGCTTATTGGTCAAGTGGAACCTGGGAATCGTTTCACAAGGAAACGTCGAGTCAGGGTTTATCAGCGAAACTCACTGTGCGGATAGATGAAAAATAAAAGGAAACGGTGGACGCTGTTGATGCTTCTCGCTCCTGCATTAGCTTCCTCGTCTTCTTCTTCTTGTTCTCCCGGACAACCGGATTATATCAGCGAGTTTATATCGTCGTGTTTGCTCGAGCCCGGCGGAGTATCAACCCCGCGCAGCACGCAATATCGCTCGTGCGACAAACTTCTGTTATCTCACGAACCCGCAGTGCGTATCGATCTTCCGCACCTGTTGCTTACGATCCCGAGCGATATAAGCGCAGTGTCGTTTTCCTCGGGCCTTCTGCCGGCTCTCCTTCCCCTTTTTCCCTTGTTATTGGGGCAACGATCCACGCCGAACCTGTTTTCCCGCTCGCTAGCGTCGCGACCCATACATAACATTCGCATTCGCGTGTCCTTTAATGCCCTTCAGCGTATAAACAGCGAGCGAGCGCTCTCAACGCGCGCGCGTTTTCGCTTCGTTTCGTTGGTAATGTAGTCATCAATATCAATCAGGAAGCGCGAGTAAACGTCCCCACAATGGAACCCTATCATCCACGCAAATAATAATCAACGGATAATAAGCCAGTAGTGCGTTTTTTGCTTAACAACCGCCGCGACAAAAACGCATAATACAGCCGTTAATTCTAATCAACGACTCCAGGTGCAACAAGTCCCTCATTAGCCTTATTATCGCCTCGGATGATCGAGTATCACCAAAGAAAATTCATCGAACGAAACAACGAACGCTTCGATCGAAGGCGACAAAGAGAAAATCCGGGACAGCGACAAAAAACCTTGCGAATGACTCACGACTGCGGGAGAGTCTCGTTTTGCTTTTTTTTTTTCGTTCTTGCACCGCGCGACAAGCCTGCAGAAATAGTCTGTTACAAAGCTGCGGGACAAACCTTCCGATCCGCCGGAAATTTCCGTGGGAAAGTATTCCGCGACGAGCTTTAAGAGTGCGTGTGTAAATGTCATATATATATATATATATATATATATATATTGTACGGAGGCTAGTCTAGAGTGAGGTATGCGCGGGTAGGCAAATGCCAGGGAGTACGCGATGTGTGCGTGACGAGCGCAGAGCGGAGAAAGAGACGGAGAGAGAGAGAGAGAGACTGAGCATTACAGCAGAGCGCGCGGGAGACGGTTTGCCGATGTTGAGGCTGTCGCGGCGCTCGCTCCGGTATCAGGTGCGCGAAGGACTTGGGCTCGCGTACGTAGTACACAGTCCAGCACTTAGCAGCTTTGTCACTCTCGTGCGTTGGGCCCTATTATAATAATACACCTCTGCTCTCCGCGTCGGACGCTCTGCGCACTTCTCCTATCCGCTATTTATTTTCTCTCGGTTATTCCGTCTTTCGAGGCTGGCGACCCGACTCCACATCGACATTGTATCAGTAGCCAGTAGATAATTGGAGTCGTGTGTTTAATACGGAGTATCCTCTCGTGTGATAGCATAGAATAGATAACACACCGAGCGCGAGGGCTCCTAAGCCAAGTACACGAGAGTAGCGACTAGCCGATCGTTGCCGATAACGCGAAATCCGCGAGTCGTATAAATTAAATTAAATTACATTAAATTAATTGGAGAGTAACGAGATATTGTGTGTTTTTTAAAATACGGTATTAATAAATCATTCAACGTATTCGGCGATTAATTTAATTTATTCGGTGGGTGAATTACAATGGATGTAATGGATAGTTTGAATGTTTCTTTTTTTTTTTTTCGAAACCGGAAGTTACAAGTGTCACGCCCACATTGACTAGTATTTTCCGTTGCTTGTAACCCTTCAACCCCTTCGAGTCAACAGGTGCGCCTCGCGCCTTTCCTGCTATGGTGAATTCACTGGCGTTTTATTTCTTTCTTTTTTTTTTTATGTGTATGGTTCCTGTGTGAACGACCGGAAATTTTCCCCCTGTGTATTTATCTCCTTCTCACTCTGACACGTTTGCGGAGACGTGGCTTGTCGTACTTAGGGCCACATTTTATGCTGTCGTACCGGGCGGCCTACGAATTAGTGCTGAGTAACGTCGGCCCCGGCGCACTTGTAATAACTATACCGAGGTACTTTAAGCGGGCTCGTGCAACAAGTGCACGGGCCATTGGTATCAGGTGGTCCGAGGGATCTCGAGAGGGTGGACACTGTTATTCTTCCTTTCTACTCATGCGGGCCGCTCACGTGTTCACTCGGTTCTCGTATTTGTCATGGAGAAAACCCCGTATTAACTTCCTACGTTGATTCGCGTAACTACAATACCACACTTGACTTTATGCATAAATTCATTCGACATACTGAAAATCATCAAATTATTTGATAATATTTTGTTATTTGTCGATAAACGCAATTGACGGCTTAAATTCATGGTAAAATTGCTCCCAATGAAATACAATTGATATAAATTGAATTTATATAACGAGTAACTCAGTGGAATGGATTATAATACGTTTGAAAAATTGAAATCGTTTTGCTGCTTGATGAACGACAAACCGTTGCAGTTATCGGTTATATTGCTCTTTAATAATATATTTTCCGACGGACTGTCGTATAGTCGGCGGTGAATTTTCCGCGGCGCATTTTAACGAGGCGCGCAGCGGAGTTTTACGCACCATTGCGCCACCCGAGTGTCCATACACACAGAGTATCCCGCGTGTTTTTCTGGCGTTGCCGCGCAGTCGGCGGCGTTGGCGGCTCTAACTACAACGCGCGGCTTGTGTTTAACAATCATTATTTGCGAGTGCCCGGTCCTATCCGAGATCGGATCGGACGAGATCGAATCTGGCTCCGCGCGCCGCGCTCGATCGCATTGTCTTCGATCTCCTTCTCTCGCGCTCGCTTTTAGCCCACACGAGTCCCGAAGTCACCCGAGTGCAGACATCATAAACCACCCGGTTGTGCGCCTTCTCCTTTCTCTCACTCTCCCGCCGCGACGCGGCTCCTCTCTCGGTGGGCCCTTCGCTCTCCCTGCCACCTTCTTACCGCCATACTCTCCGCATTTTGTATCGAGTCATCGGAACGCCCTCCAACTTTGTACCTCCTGACTGCTGAGATTTTTTCACTCATCCAATTTCACGAAGTCCCGAATTATTTTTGTCATTATTATCATTGCCAGAGTTGCGATATTTCGTAGGGAGAAAATTGTCGTATTATTAATTATGTAAATTCGATTTAGAAAAATAATAAAAATCATTCTATTGAAAAAAAGTAATGGTACAAATGTAACGTAATTAAAGCGCAAATTGAAATACGAGAATTCAAGAGAAAAAAATGGAAATACTGGTGAATGATTGTTTTTTCAATGCGGCGAACTTCCGGAACAATCCGGATACCGCGAAGCTGATGGAAGTTGGCTAAGCGCCCCGCGTATTTCGCTCGGAGGACAAGAGCGCGCACCTCGAGCACGACATCGAGTGCAAGGGTTGTATATTCTCGAGGAGAGAGCGTTATAAACGTCGCGCTCAGCTCAGCCCGGAGTTTATGCATCCCTCTGCTCTCCTAGTTGGCTGCTGGCGTCTTGTGCTCGCGCTCGTTGCCGCTACGAGAGCGGCGCGGCCCGTTCCCTCGTTACTCACGGCGTATCCTCCACTCGCGCGCCCTATTCTTCTCCCTTTAATACTATTTTTCACCGGCTCTTTTCGCGCGTATAAGTCAACGGACCCGAGCTCCCCGTGATAAAACAAACGCGGCGCACGTAAGTTGCGATCCTTTACCACTAAATAAACTATATTGCCCACAGTCGCACACCCCGCGGCTGTTATACGAGATAAAAGGGCTCCGGGCTATTGCTCTCTCTCTCTCTCTCCTCCTTTCAACCCTTCCAGCTACGCGCCAACGATTCATTGCTGCTACAGAATTCAGATAACCATTGGCCTGCGAGCTCCGCTTCGCATTTTATATGTTCACCTACGCGCGTTTATTACCGGCACTTATACCGCGAAGGTGATATGTCGTGCGCTATAATAACTCCCATGTTGTGGCCCTTTCAATGACCGTCTATACATATACATCTCCGCGCGCCCGCGCGCTATGTACACGCTCAGAAGCGCAGTGAATACTCCGCTCACGACATACGTTCTCCAGTCGTTAAGCCTCGTTGAAGAATCACCGAGGTATACCAGAGCGATGACATAAAATCATGTTGGTAATATTGCAGAGATTCACTGGGAGAGTCGGGCGTAAATTTCTAATCGTCCCCAGTCACAATTCACCCAAGGAGACTTTATTCATAGTTGATTGCTTTTTTTTTGTCGTTGCAAATGCGAGTGACCCTTCGGTGTTTGCGTTTCCGGTTTCATCCACGAGAGGCGCGATCCGTCGAGTCGGAAATTCACGTCGGATATTTTTCCTGCTATTTTCGCGCTGCGTTTTATCGCTCGGCAAGTGAGTGCAAGATTTTTCGTTGAAAAGCTCCGTCGGAAGTTCTTCGTCGTTGTTTCGACGGATTAATTCGAGTCGGTCGAGTGTCAGGCGTCGACCTTCCGTTGCTATCGCGTTTCGACATCCGGTTTCGTTGGTTTTTATCGTTGCCACGCATGTTTACGTATAGAGATTCCATTTCGCTTTCTTCGGGTACTTCCAACCGGTTAAATAGTCAAGGACCCGAGCCAAGGCGCCTCGTTTTCGTTGGCAGTCGTGACTCGCGTTTTCAAAAACTCAAATCAACCTAATTTTCCTTCAATTACCTCCTGGACGCTCGTGGTGAAGCAGGCGCAGGAAGTCGGTTGGATGAAAAACGAGGGAGACCGGGGGAGACGGGGGCGAACGCGGGGGGAGGGAAAAAAAAGAAGGGAATTTGACGTCCGTTGGTAGCATCCGGTGCGGGGGGACCAGTGACGCAATTCACGGGGAACACTGAGAACGAGCGACTCGAGAGAACAGAAAGAAATGAGAGAAACGGAAAGGAGGTCGAGCTGAAAAATGACGAACCGGCGAAGACAAATAAGCGAATTCACACTTTTTAAACCTATGCTCATTTAATAATTAAATAAAACCAAATTATTTCACCTATTCACAATAAAATACCTCTAATTTACAAGTCCATCAATGAATAACGACTATATCAAAAGAATCAACATATGCAATTTTTTATTAAAAGCTTTTTAACGCAATTAACATTAAAAAAATGTCATTTTCCAGGACTTGAAAAAAAAGTTTTGAGAATTTTGCGTCAAATTGAGGGATATTGAAGAAGATAACCTTGAATTGATCATGGTGAGAGAATTCATTGAGATTCGAAGATTGTTTTAGGTGTAACAAAAGTATCAATTGTTTTGAGGGCTTTCGAGTTGTTGTCAGAGCCGAGGCGAGAATTCTTGGTCGCAAGGTTCGCATCGTACAATGGTAACTGCCTCGGCGGTACGTTCGCTGCGGGTCTCTCTCTCTCTCGTCGCTCTCGGTCGGTCCCAGATAAAAACCTTGTCGACTTCCTGTGCCACCCGCCTTACCTCAAGGTCGCCTCGTTACGTGGCGGCTACCAGCAGAGAGTACTGCGGAGTAATCGACTGCGAGTTTATGTACAAACGTGTATACAATACTACACATATGCATCGGTACGTATAAATAAATAAATAAATATATATGTATATATATATATATATACACACGTATGTAACTTTGAACTGAGTCACGTAGTATTCGTGCATTCGCATATCTCTAGCTAATCGGCGGGGTTCAACAACGTGAGCCAAGGTTATCGGCTGAGCAAGGAAAAAGCTCTGCATGCTCTGCGATAAAACGTATATTGTAGAAGCGGTTTACCGACTAGCGGAGCGAACGCCACACACTTGTTTCATCGGGGATCACTCGAACGTTGTGCTGTGATTTTTCACGAGATTTTCGAAGCAGAGGAAACACCGAAAATTGACGCCACGATTTTTCACAAGAATCTCGTACGAATTCTACGGGAATAGAGACAAAGTCAACGAGAGATTTTCGAAGCCGATGAAACACCGGAAATTGATGCCACGATTTTTCACAAGAATCTCGTACGAATTCTACGGGAATACAGACAAAGTCAACGAGAGATTTTCAAAGCGGAGGAATATCACCGTCGGAAACAGAGTCTCCGTGCGTGTCCACGGGATTTAATGACAGTGCCGAAACTCCCAGGGCTATTCCGAGAGAGTTGCCGCTGCCGGGTCCCCCCCCCTCGCGGCCCGGCCCGGACCCCGAACACGCGTGACACGGCATTCGACGTTTTTTTCTCCCCGAAGTCCCATTTCGTGTCGGTGGCTTTGGTGTATCTTGCTAAGGTACCGATTTACCAAAATCTCGACTAAATTTACAGCTACACTTGTCAAAAAAAATTCTCCCTTTTTTTTTCCAAAAAAACGTAAGTGTAATATAAAAATCTCGAAATAAAAGAAAAAAATCATAAAAAAAAATCTCTCTCATAGAAACAAAAATAATAATAATAATAATAATAATTGTATCTACCGGGTGTCGGAAAGTGGACTATCTCTTCCACATCTTATTCCGTTTCGCTGAACGAGTAAAGTATCCCGTGCACGGTAATCAGCAGGAGTGTCGAGGGGTGGGAAGGGGGGCGGAGGGGGGGAGGGGGCCGCGCGAAATCGTCGATAGGATCTAATGATTATTCCTGGATCTACATCCTCCACAGCTAACCCAGGGACTATAATAGGACTCGAGATCGTGCAATCGATTCGTTGTCCACTGGCGGCCAGTACACACCATAGCCAATTCGTCGGCGCGATATCGAGGCTCGCGCGCCAGATACCTACATACGTGAGAGAACGCTCGGAAACGTGCGTGCCTGATCAGCGCGTTCATCGAACACAGAGAGAGGATCACTAAACCCGTAAATCGAAGCTGAAGCGAGCAACGGAACACGTGAATTCAAGCGAATGTGACCTAAACCATTGTACATTGTCTTTTGTCATCGGAATCCACGAGGTTAATGTGTTTAAATGCGAGAAACTGGAGTAGGAAACGTGACGAACGAAGTGGATAGCATCGGCGGAGAGAAGCCTCCCAGTTTTATGAATGAGACGTCTCGGGAAGCACGATTCGTCGCGGCTTCGTCCGAACGGGAGTCCGGCGCGCGTGGTTTCCCGCGTCGATCGGCATCGACGATCGGCCTTCGAGGATGTGGCAAGGCCTGATCTTTCCTCTCTTTCTCTTCAATCTCCCTTCTCATTCCGTGTGGTTTAGTTAGTGTATTACGGTACGAATGAAGATTTTATTCCGAGCGATTGTTGTTGAAGGTGAGAAGGTATCGGATGAATGGGATCGGCACGAGGAACGAGTGAGAGATCGAGACTCGAGGCTCGAATTTATTCCGAATCGGCTACTGAATCGGAGGCTGGAAAAATATGATCGAAAGGAATAAAAAGGAAGAGGATGCGAGAGGCTTTCGTGGGTCAGAGGAAGGCGTAAAAAGTGGAGACCGGAGAGGAGCTCGCGGTGAACGACTTTCCCATGAACGGTGAGGGTGATGCTGCCTCCAGACGAGGACAGGATGTGCCAGGACCAATCAATTGTACACGCCGATCTCCTCCTTCGAGCCTCCGATTTCTTCTTCTTCTTCTTCTTCTTCATCTTCTGGTTATTCTTCTACTTCTTCTTCGTGTCGCTCTTTGCCGCCTTCTATCGCCGCAAGTATTCGTTACAGTTTCCCTTGACGACCGCGCTGCTTTTCAGGAGAATCGGTATTTTCAATGGCTAACTTCAAGGTTCGGCTTTCATTGATGAAGCTAATTTTGCTTCCACTTAACGTCATCAGCGTTGATTACACTTCAATGTCAATCGTGTGTTTCGATAAATTGTAATATTCCGGATTAAAAAATATCGTAATGAAAATTGTTGAAAATAAATATGATTTTTTTTTTCGTAGATTGATGAATCAATGAAAATCGTCATATGAACGTCGATTTGAGAAACAGAAGTTAACCCGAGGGTTTTGCAAGGTCGCGTTTCTAGAAAATATCGGAAAACTGGTGTAACCGTGTGACAATTAATCGAGCCAGGTGACGCGGAGCCCGGACAATATCTCAAGCTGGTATTCCTCACGCGTATACCGTTCGAAGATCGTGAAAGTGTAAGAAATCACGGGCGAGGTGAACGCGGATCGCGAAGATCCTCTCCGCTAGGTCTCTCTTTCTCTCTCTCTCTCTCTGTATAGTAACACGTTGCACTGTCCGTGCGAGGCTTATCGGCCGAAGAGATCGATAAAAATGCAAGGTGGCACGCGGCCGTGCGGCCGAGGATCCTCGGCACGTTGGCTGCGGTTGCTGCTGATGGCCGAAGCGAGGCCACGACGACGACGACGACGACAAGGAAGAAGAAGAAGAAGAAGAAGAAGCAGAAGAAGGGTGGGCGGACTAGCAACTAGTGCACGTAGGGCACCTCTCACTATATCTGTGTAACAGTGTATATAGAAAAACGAAGAAACAGACGAGAAGCCAGAAGAAGAACTGGATGCCAGCCGCGCTGGACTCTGGACCTGCATCTCCAGACTCCAGCGCTCCGTACGATCCAGTATAGAAATAGCAGCACGCGCTGTCCTGCATTGCGATCTTTCAGGCGCCGGTCTCGTGTTTTCAATATCAGAGAAAAAAATAAAATAAATTCTGTTCAGCCGGGATCGACTTCACGCTCTTGTAAAGAAAAACACCTTATATGACAACGTATGTGGCACATATGAGACACTTATGCACAGGTGGTACACACCTGGATTTTTACTGCGCGTGTAATTTTTTTTTACATTTTTTTTTTCAGAAGTTGAAACGAAAAAAAATAAGAGTTTGAAGAAATGATTATTTGCACTGTAGATCGTAAAAATATAAATAATAAATAAAATGTTATGGATTTTTCCACACTTATGTTATGGATCCACACCTGGATTTTTACTGTGCGTGTAATTTTTTTTTAACATTTTTTTTTTAAGTTGAAATGAAAAAAAATGAGAGTTTGAGGAAATGATTATTTGCACTGTAGATTGTAAAAATATAAATAATAAATAAAATGTTATTTTGGCTATTGTTGATTATAAATACAAGCATTAAGATTTTTTATTTTTTTTCGGTGTATTTATAATTGTGGTACAAACGAATCGACATTCTCGAGACATTGATTGACACGGAGTAAGAAGCGCACTCACACATGATTATTCAAATCGCGCTCGCCAACTTTCGTGAGAATAGACGACAAAACTGTTGTTTGATAATTCGAATCACGCGGGCGACGTATTCCGCGTGTCGATCGCTGCTAAGTCCAATGACAGGGTTGAAGAAATCACATCGGAGACTCATGTGAACATGGATCGACACATGCGAGGACACGGTTTAACAGTGCGTGAGCTTTCTCGGGCACGCGTGCTCTCGCGTGGCCGGTCGTGCGTGCCCGAGATCGATCTTCACGAGGTTTCCTCGTGGGCGGCCAGGAAAGAAAGAAAGAGACAGAAAATAAGTCACGTCCTCTGGTCGATTAAAAAAATTCTTTAAATTCAATAAATACTTTCAATATAATTTTTCAAAAAATCTTATAATTAAACCTCATTAAGTACACGCCAATTATAATAATTATGCAAATATGCACCAAAATCCACCTACAACACAACATTTTTTTTTTTCTACTTCCCCGTTTAGACGAATGGATTTTTTTTGAAAGTGGTTAACCAGGGGAGCAGCAGCGGAAGTTCGTTCTATCCGCGCCTGGTATCATAAATTCGTATTCCCGACTTGGAGACGTCGGGAAAAATGGTCCTCGTCGCGGTGCATTACGATACAGTTACGCGCGTGCGCGACGATATCCCGTATAATCCCGCGATTATCCACCTGATCGAGGACGATCGTGTTGCGGGCCACTCATGGTCCGCCGGAGAGAGAAATGGAGGGAGAGAGAGAGGAGAGAATCCTGCGCTCCGCGCTCGGCATTGTTATACCGATGCTGACCGGTATATCGAGAATCCGCGCGATCTCGAAACACAATGAATTTATCGATGGTCTTTTGCCGCCACATCTCGGTTTACCGTTAGAACTGTGCGCGGGCGTTACGTGCCCCGTGAATATCGCTTCTGCCTCTCCGATCGCCACTTCGAGAATCGAGGGAAAAATCGGCTACGCGCTCTCTGTCTCTCTCTCTCTTGATTTGCTATCCTCGCGGCTACTAAAGTGTGTCGGGGTTTGAGCAATCGCAGCTCCGTTCCGTTGCTGTATGTGTGTGTGTGTGTATGTGTGTGTATTGATTATATTCTTCGATACAGTTACGCTCATTCGCTGCTTTACTTTATATATATTTATTCGCTTTTTTAATAGCGATCTTTTTGTCCGTCGTCGGTAGGTTTCTATTTTCCGAGTGAATGGGCATAATGATAGTGTCAGATTACGTTAATATTAAGGCGGGGTGAAGGACCGATCGCAAGTATTTCTCCGAGTGTCTGACGGAAGTGCCATTGGCGCTCTCTCTCTCTCGCTTCCGACGCGCTCGGTATACTTTAGATATTAATATTAAGAGCACAATATCAGCGCATTGTGACGGGGCTCTCTATAACCACTTACAGAAATCTCATTCGTTGCGGCTTCGAAAAATAAACGTCAGTGTGAAACATTGTACGGCACAGCCGCGAGAAATGAGATTTTCCAAGTGCTCCGATAGTCTTTACCTCCGTTGCATTGATACACTGACGATCGATGCAGATACCATGATTGAATACCTGATTGCCTCCGTTTTCGACGGTTACGTCGGTAACGATTGCGAGAATCTCATTGTAAAAACTAGAAAGCGCACTAAATCGTTCGATCGACGCTCGACGATTATTATTTCGAAATTATTACCTCAATTATTCACCGATACTATCAATTATACAGATCGGAAAAATTTGATCGAATCCCATTGACTCTGTATTATTATTTCGAAATTATTACCTCAATTATTCACCGACACTATCAATTATACAGATCGGAAAAATTTCATCGAATCCCATTGACTCAGAATAATTTTTTAATCCCCTCGAATTATAATTTCATGCACTGAAATTATTTACACAATTTTAAAAAAAATTTCCAATAAATATCTACCTCTTTTTTTTCTTATAACATTCATTCAAATAAATAAATAATAATTTATCAATCACACGTAAGAGGACAAGAACAAAATCATTATTTACTATTCCGCATTACAATTCCGTGATAATAAAAATGTATAGTAATTAACCAACTTCTATTGGCTCTTGCGGATTGCAATTAGGATATTATACCGTGACATCCGGTGGACAGTCTGCAAGAATTCCCATATGCACGTGTCGTGGTCGGCGAGCTCTTGTTTTTCGAGTGAATCATTTGAATAATAATGATAACGTTCGAGAGACAGGAGTACCATATATACTCGCTGGTCCAGCGTATCTTGATGAGAGCAAATACCAAAGTGTCTCACTCCGGGAGCGGGACGTGGACGTGGAAGTTGCGTATACGTATTCACGTGTACAATTTTCACGAGGATTTATTTTATTTTAAACTTTAGGTTCTCGCCATTCGATAGACAACTGTTGGAGTGCGCGAGAGAAAGAGAGAGAGAGAGAGATGGAAGACATGTTTCGCGATGTCGTGATTCGTACTTGAGTTATTCGAAGCGTATCGGTAGGCAGGTCTATAAATTACCAGTTGGCAGGTCCGTACGTTACGAATTTATCGAAGTTGAGCATCTTTCCGGCACTGTATACACCAACGGAGCGGCGAGCACTGCTATAACGTATTCCCAAGTAAATCTCCACTTCTGTGTTCTGTTATATAGCTCCGATATTGCCATGTAAGTAATGGAAGTTAGTACGTAGGGTTGGATTTCTCGGTTGCGCTGGAATTAATCTCGCGTCACTGGAATAACTCGAGCAACTGGTGAAGGAATTAGTCGACGAAGTTTCATTTGCTTGTTTCGTTTTTTGATTTTTTTTTTAAATACTTATCGTAAAACCCCAGAACCGGATGACTTTCTTATTTCGTGGCGGACGAGTCGGATTCTCCGGTCGTTCTCGATAATTGATTTCTTCGGATAGTCTACCTTTCTCTTTTTTCTTATGTCGCTATGCCTGGAAGCGCGGAAATGCTATAATCGCAGCCAGCTTCTTCAAATTACGTTCTCCTCTCTCTCTCTACTCTACTCTCTACTATAAATCTACTCTACTCTACTCTCCTGGTGGGTAAGATCGGCCGATGAGGATGATCCTTCTCGAGTCATCGAGACTATCCTTCGCGCAGACTCCGCTTGAATTTTCATCCCGAGTTTCCGGGAGTAATTATCGTTCCAGTGCTGAAATTTCTGAGGCGGTGCAGCGAAGTTTTGCGAATAACGATTTTTACAAAATCGGCTTGAATTTTCATCCAGAGTTTCCGGAAGTAATTATGATTCCAGCGCTGAAATTGCTCAGGCAGTGAATCGAAGTTTTTCGAATATTTTTTTTTTAAATCCGCTTTCCGGGAGTAATTATGACACGAGTGCTAAAATTTCCGAGGCAGTGCGTGAAGGTACTTAAGGCCTTACGCGCGCGTTTCCATTCGATGGACTGTAAAGTCAGTAATTATCAATCGATTGTCGATCAAATAGCTGCGCCGTGATTGATTAGAACAGAGGCGATCGGTGTGGGTCGTATCGACAACGCCTTTTATTTTCAGGTACTCATTAACTCCGTTAATGGCCTGGAATTATCCAGGATCGATGATATCACACCCGCGTCGATCAGCTGAGCTTTTCAATTATCAATACGCACCACGGACACGCTATTTACTTAGACAGCTATGGAAAATCATGATTAGCCGACAGATTTACCACCAACGACGCCTCTCACCAGTCGCACTGATGATAATATCGACTCCGAGGCTCTCAATACTTCAGACAGACTCGAGATGACGTCCAGATGTTCGCAAGTGGGCCGAGCGAGGCTCATAACCCGCTGGAAATAAAAGCCAGCGTTTTGTGGTTTACGATTCTACGATTGAAACCTATCGTATTGGAAATACATCGAGAGCTGGAGTCCCAACTGGAACATAACGGAGTCGGGAATAACGCGGCAGCGAATCGCTCCGAGTAAATTGTTGTCTGTCGTTGTTGTTGTTTTTATTGTTGAATCTAAAGAGGGCTTCAACAGTTGGAGAGACGAATCAATTCTGTGACGAGTGAACGCTTGTTATTATTTTATTTCTCATTTCCATGTTTTTGTCATTTCAATATTATTGCCGATATCTATTGATACCCGTGGTAATAATAGACCGGACATATTCATTACGTGAACGGTGAAAATTTGCACCTGTAAATTGAGCAAGAAAGAAGCCGTTGAATCGCGCGGATAAATACGTGATAGTTTGAAATATAGATCAGCGCGAAAACGTCGGAGAGCATGCGACGTGGAAAATTGTTAAGAGCACGTAAACGTAAAGACCCTCCTAATGCCTCGATATAAATCAATTCTATGAGCCGTGAACGACTATTATTATTCGGCGGTTTTGTGATTTCTATTTCGTCATTTGTACCTATTCGCACTTCGGGTAATCGTGTTGTTAACGTATTCTCGGAGCTTGTACATATTTGTTGGGTAAATCGAGCGATTAACGCGTCGGTTACTCACTGTGATAACAACTTTAGCTGAAAAATTCTCTGTCAATTCAGTCAGTCTTTTTTTTGGGCCAAAAGTACCACTAAAAAAATGCAATTTTTTTAATCCCATATTTAAAGAGCATTTTCTGAATAACAGAATGCTTAATATTTAAAAATTACTATTTTTAAATTTAATTTTAATGTAATATTTAAAAATCATCATTTAAAATATAATTTTAATACAATATTTAAAAAATTATTATTGAAAATATAATTTTGATATGATATTAAAAAATTATTATTTGAATTATAATTTTAATATAATATTTAAAAATATAGATCGATATTGGGATTTTGAAGGAATTCGCGACCATGTAATGCTGACTTCCTTAGTCGACGTGTTTCTTGGTCGCCTTGCAAGGCCATTTTTATCCTGAAGACAATGTCCCGTGTGCAGGTGCACGCCAGTCAAGAGCTAATCCCGTGTCTGCCGATCGAAGGAGCCAGTGTTGCCAGTGATCTATGAACATTGTGCTCCAAGTGCCTCTGTCGTACCTGGCACCCGTTCCACCTACGTAAATCTGTAACTATCCAGTCCGGTGACATTGCAATCACGTCCAAGACGCCGGACCGAAGCAGAACTGATTATTCCGACTACAAATTGTACTTAATTCATAATTAATCAGTAAATTAATTACACCCTATTCCGTATATCACTTCCAATGTTTTTAGCCCTCACGGAACACAAGTGCAAATGAAAACCTCAACACCGTATGTACACGAGATAGTGAATTATTCGTCACCGTAAACACGATCGAAATAATATTTCCGGTCGATTAAACGTTCGATCGCCGGTTATCAATCTACAAAATCAATCTACACACTCACGAGCGATTCGCTAAATCAAAATGTGGGTTGACTTTTTTAATCGACAACCTCAGACATTTTTTACTTTTTCTTATCATATACAAAGTATGTAAAAAGAGAAAGTATCGCTATAGAAAAAAAAAATATATTGATTAAAAAATTAAAAAAATAATTATTCAAAAAATACTCTTTACCCAAAACATTTTTTAACATTTCTTTTATTCCTGTAATTCGTCATAGAAATTCCAAGATAAAAATGTCTAATATTTTTCTACGCTTTATTAAGACACTAATGTCGTTAGTTCCACCGATTTTCCAGATTCGCCGGAGCAAAACGACCAAAAGCTCGAAGGTAAATAATTGCGGTAGGTCAGCGGCCTTCCGCGGAGAAGATAAATAATAATCGATAGATCAGTTTGTGTAGCTGGCAGATGATTCCTTCGGAAGCCGGCGTTTATGTAGATATAATCGACGGGTTAGAGTCGAAAGCTGGTGGGGCACAGAGAGACAGAGAGAGAGAGAGAGAGAGGAGAACAACGCGAGAGATCGGATAGAATGAATAGCCCGACGAGGGACGATTGTGTACAGGTGCAGCGGGGCTGAGGGTCCGCCGCGTGCCGCTCGTTCGTTATTCCCCGCTCTCTCTCTCTCTCTCTCACGCTTTGAGAAAGAAGAAGAGGAGGGTAGTAGTCGTTCTCGTCCTACACACACCCGTTACCCGTTGGACGCTCGCGGCCGTTCTGCCGGCAGCGTACTCGAGCAACCGCGACTCTCTCCTCGAGTCACGGGACAGTAGAAGAGAGAAGCGAGGCGAGAGATGCGGAGACCGAAAGAAACATCTTGGGATTAACCGATGGCGCGTGCCACTGTTAGCAGTTATATCCTCGGCCACAGGTGGCTTCGCTTCAAACACACCGACGTCTCGGAACGCACGCACGCACGCACGCACGCACGTTAAATAGCGTATATAGAACGTTTCTTTATTCCGCCTTTCGTTATTCATGAATTCCCTTCTTATTCTTATTCCCCTGTCAACGTGCATTGAAGAAGCTCACTCAGAATTCAACACCTCCAACGGTCAATGGTACATCGCGAAGAAATTCGAGTTAGGGGATGATAATTTATTTATGTATTCCATGGGATAAGCGAGATGAGTTTTTTTTAATGAGTTACGTGACTGCAGGTGCAAATTTACGATCTACGATAGGAGTTCCTTATTTTTCACCCCCCTTTTTGGTATTGACATGTCATTTTTATGTCCTGGTGTTTGAAGGGGTTTTTTTTTTGTGTTTGTGTCATCGGATCTCGTGTATTTTGCCACCTTGGCCTTGATTCTGCATGCGGATGTGTGTCGTATCTCTTATCAACGTGCGATTGTGACTCGCTATGCTTCAATAGACTCGCCGATTTCTGTTAATTGTCAGGAGAGCATGTAGAATAATATCCCAGATTACATGACTTAGTTAACCCACGTACAATCAATGGCCACACGTTCCTCGTCCAGTTTGCACTGTAATACATGAAAGAGCTCAGTGTGCAGAGCGTTAACGTCCCGCTCTCTCAGCGGCCAACAACTTCAGCAACGTCAAGCATCAATACCATGTATTTTTTTTTTTAAATTTATAACGGCGTCTACTGCTATGGTCATTAGCCGAAATGCATCAGTACAATGTACTTAATGCCCATATCCAGCCCACGAATATTCCCGAGCTTCTGCTCTCTCGATAAACCATTTCCCGAGGTCAAGGCCCGAGGAAACATTTCATTCAAAATCTATATTCCCAATCGCCCATGGGAACTCATCCTCTTTGACACTCGGACTCGCGACTCACGAGTTTCATCGTAAATCAGGGAAATTCCGTCCGTAGGAATTTCTGCGAGACTTTACGAACCGAGAAGTTACATAATGTATCGTAACCATCGATGCTCCCTCATCCACGCCCATGAAATCCGTGAGACTCGATGGATCGTGGACCTCATGGTGCAACTGTAGTCCATGAGACTATTGCACTTTCGACAAATCTCTTTGCGAGACTATAACCATCAGCGGGCATCGTGGCTTCTGTTTAAATTCCATGTATATATATATATATATACATACATACATACAACATTCGTATGTACCTTCAGGCTCGTAACTACACACACAAACACGTATACAGATGTACGTATACGTTGTGCAGTGAGTAAAGTATCATAAGTATAGTATAGAACTGTGCGCTGTGCGGATAGGAGAGCGCACGGAGTCTCTACGCGTTCCTCGCTCGAGCAATTTCTTGATGCACATTGTCACGCGTTGTTAAGCTTTGAGTACCGCCATTACGCCGTTGACTCGCGGTTCAGAGTAGCTGGTAGCTGGTAGCAGTTAGACTATAGGCCAACTGTTGGCCAGACTAGAGACTAGAGACTAGGATGCAGTGGCGAGCACCACAGAGGCTCGAGCGCGCGGAGCTGCTACCTCAAAGAGGGTGAAGGCACGTCCCGGTCTCGCCAACAGCTACCGCGAGAGCTACCGGCTAGCGAATGCACCGGCCCGCGCGGCAAACTACTACTGTACCATACCGTGGCCTATTACTATTTACGTAAGAGCTATTGCCGCTCGCGCTTCTAGATACACTCTCAAAGCTCCGGTAGCCGGTTTGTCCGGAGAGAGAGAGAGAGAGAGAGAAAAAAAAGAGGGAGAAAAACCATGTTCGATGAGGGCCTCTTCACTCGTGATTGTACGATGATTGACTACAAGAAATCACAGATCCACTTCTCCTTTCGGTACAGCGATGATTTTTTCGTTTTCAAGGATTTTCAGGTTTCTCGCGTGAAAAATTGAATTTCCGTCGAGTTTATTTTACACAGTGAAAGTCTTCATTTGTTTTTACTATATTTTTTTTTCCATATGACGAAAAGTATTACGAAAATGTATTACAAGATTGGAAAATATTTTACAGTTAAATTATTAAATTTAACTATCTGCTTAAAGATTAAAAGATAAAAGGTTGGAAAATATTTGATAGTTAAATTATTGTATGAAGATATAAAAGAAATCTTTGTAAAGCAGTAAAGCGAAAACGAAAGAGACAGTGATGGAAAGCTGCATTGGCCGGCATCCGGTGGTGCTCTTCGGAGTCGAAGGAACTTTTCTCGGGAGAGTTTTGAGCGCGAGGATTTGCCGGGAGGGCTGAACGTGGGGGTAGTTAGTAAAGTACGCAGTGCTCAGGGCCCATAAACAATGGGTTAGCGATGCGTATAGTCGTGCTCTTCTGCTGCTGGAGGTGTACCAGTTGTCGGTGTATATAATACACGGTGGAGTGGTAGCTGCTCGTCGAACGGTCCTCACTCCCACGGTAAAGAGTGCTCGACTATCTGCTTCGGAGGCTCTTCGTGAAGGACGGAAAAAGCCGCAGTGTGAGAAAGTGCAAGAGAGATGCAAAGCCACTGATGCACCGAGTCTCTTTTCTCTCTCCTCTTTCCGCCGTTCTCTCTTTCGTTCCTTCACTCTCACTCATTCGCCACTCTTCGGTTATTCACTTACCCGCTTACTCACCCACTTTAACTTATCCGTTGGAGCTTACTTACGACCCAAGGAGAATCCCTCGCGTTCAACAGCAAATGCACTGCATTTCCCTTTTACCCAACTCGTTGCAATCTCACCCGACGTTTACGCTGTGTACTCGCTACATTCCATCTTCCATTAGGACGATCTATGTACGGGCTTAAACGTCCGACTGTCGAGAGAAGCTACCGCAGTAGCCACTGCTATAGTATACTTTGCGTGCTGATGCGAGCCTCTTGCAGAAATGCGGCTTTGGAAATATGAGGGAAGGTATAAAAGTCGAAGGTTCAGCCGAGTCAGCGGTAGCTCTTGTTCTTTTTTCCCTCTCTCTCTCTCTCTCTGTCTCTCTGCTTAGACTCAATGTATATACAAGCAAACCACACGATGTGGATGCGTTTTCACTCGTCTCTAATCAGCCTGCAACCTCACCTGTTGTTACGGGCTGTTGTAACGAGAATCTGGCTCATATTTATGTGCTGTATATACCGTACTTCACTAACTCGGCAAGTCAAAACGATTGCAACTTTGTATTGGCTGTCCGAATATTTATTTCTCTGTCTTCCCTACGTGAAGAAATAAATAACAGTCAATAAAATGTCGATTTTTTGAATTAACGTCTATCGAATATGCACTTGCTCAATGGAAAATAGAAAATAAAAAAATTAGATCATACTTCACTAACTCGGTCAACTAACTCAAGTCGAAACGATTGCAACTTTGTATTGGCTGTCCGAATATTTATTTCTCTGTCTTCCCTATGTGAAGAAATAAATAACAGTCTACAAAATTTCGATTTTTTGAATTACCTTCTATCGAATATGCACTTGGTCAATAGAAAATTGATTAAAAAAAAATTTTTAAAACAAAGCGTTTACAAGATTTTTGTGACCTCGAATGCGAACTGATTATCGATATTTCGAGCTAATGATCGCGAATTTGAGTGAGCCTGGAAAATGCAGTACGAGTAGCTCAGAGCAAAGGCAGTAGAGGCTCTTGGCAACGTGGAGTGCGTGTTTATATTCAATATTTTCGCAAGAATTCGTTCGCGGGAGTGGAGAAAGAGGTAATGGAAGTAAATGGGTCTGAAAGTGCAGGTGGAACGGAGGGAAAATGTGGTCGAAATGAGTTGGTTCTCTCGGAGGGTCCGATAAGTGTTCGCGTGGTTTTGTGAAACGCACGAAAATTGATAGGAGGAGGTGAGGAATGCCGGCGAAGCGTGTGACGAGGAGAATACGAGAAGAAAATGGATGTTTGCGAGGGACGTTAACGCTGTTCCCGCGGATGTGCGCCTGGTGGATGTTGGCAGAGATTCCCGCGGCTCCCTCTCCCGTAAAAGCCCGCAACTTTTAGCGGAGTCTGTTGCGCCGATTCCGGGAGATCGTTTGTACGAACTGACGAAGCGTTAAAGGACGAAAGGGAATGAGAGAGGCCATGAGGCTAAGCCGGAACATAATGATGCTCCTGGTTCCCATCATACGCCCGTCGAACCATCGTCTGCCATCGTACAACTTGGCTATTCCTCGCCAACTTTCTTCGTCTTCTTCTTCTTCCTCTACTCCGGAGGCTCGTCGTCTACTCGTACGTCCGAGCGTAACGAGGAGATTCCCAAGGCCACTTTGGTTCCTTCCGCACACAGGAGCCATTACGCAAATACCAAATATTTCTCTCTCCCTTCGCGATCATCCGCCCATCAATATTTCATCGATCGACGAGTTCTCGATTTACACCACCTTGCGCATTCATAAATAATTTACAGCAACAAGCGGTGCCGGAATTTTCCCGCGGTCGCCAATTTCATATTACACTCGTAATCCGTGGATTTATGTCCTGGACTTTGAAATCGTGGGATCCAATCGATTTCGTGAATCAGCGGATAAATATTTTCCAGTTTACGGAGGAAGGTCTTTTTTTTATTAAAAAAAAAAGACGAGGGTCAGGCTTTAAAAGGTCCACACGTTTTTATTTATTTTTTTCCCCGATTTATCGAAAAAATAAAATAATTGAGAACGTCACTTTTAATGTCCTTTTTTTTTTTCTGGCTAAGAATAATTTTCAAAAGGACACTTTGGGCTCCCGTTAAAGGTATCAAGCGGTTTCTCGCGACGGTATATCCTCCGGTGGCCCTCTCGAATGGTCTCTCTTTCGGTCACCGCCCATCGTCCCTCTCAGCGCAACCAAATTACAGCTCATTCATCCTTTCATTCATAGCCGCGCGGCTCCCGGCACAGACGAGACCCCAGCGACAAGTTGCATAGCCATCCTTGCCTCACAACTCTTGCGGCATTTAACCGGACACTGAGATACGTAGAAAAGAGTATATATAACGCCGGTACGGAGTCCGTTCGGTGAGCGTTTGATTGCAGGGAGCACGACGAGCGTTCGGGCTCCTCCCTGAAGCGTAATAAGCAAAAAAGATCACCCGCGCTCGGGAACTCCATTACCCGGAGGACCGGAGGCCAAGGAACGCGGGAATTATCCGAGTTCGGGGATAAAAAGCGTAACGGAGCTAATTCCGGTGGAGCCGTCGCTTCTTTTTCACTGCTCCACTGCTCCAGTTTCCCTTCCACGTCTTCACTTATATTTTCCTTTTATTTCAATGCACTCCGCTCCACAGCGACGATTTACGAAAAGCGAGAGCGTGTTCCAGATTTTATTTCGACAGTTATCCGACACGCATCACTGACCATCCAAGTGTAACAATAGATCAACCGGCATCTTCACAACGGTACAATTAAAATCGATGCCGGAAAAGCTCGGAAGTGTGGCAATAAATAAAAAAAAAAAAGCAAAAAGACATGGCCAAAGGGAAAATTGTCTATTATACCCAGAAATCTCAATTATTAATCAAAAACTGGTACACTTAAATTTTATGTAAAATAATAACAATAATTTAATGTAAAATTAATGAGTAATTTTAATAATTCTCTTAATTTATTGTGGAACTATGTTTTAATAATACCCTACAATTTAATTGTGAGATAATGTTACCTTTCACAATTGTCGATGAAATTTGATTGACGAGATTGTAAGCATTAAAATTTCCAGTCTCTTTTAACAGCCCGCAATAAAATAAGAGACTTGAAAATTAATTTTAGACCTGTATCGATTGTTAAACAAATAAAATAATTGCTTGTGTTATCAGGAAACGACGGCCCGTTGGAGAAACACCTCGTCTTCGCCGACGAGGTGGGCGCAGCGGTGGAGGAGGACGAAGCGGTAGATTACAGACGAGGATTGGAGGGAGGAGAGTGGCGTGCTATGATCAGCATGGAGCTACCGGGTCACACGACGCAGCACGGCGCGCTCCACCTCGGGGTTGGCGTCAACCCGGGTGATCCCGCCGGAAGTGCGTTGGCCGCGATCCACTCTCATCAGCAGGACTCGATGGCTCTTCACCATCACGGTCACGGCAACAGCGGAGGTATGAATGAGGAGTCCAAGAAAAAACGTACGTTTCTTCTTCCGAATCCGAGAGAAACAAAGTGTATCGAAAAAAGCCTTTAAATAATCAATAAATTACATTTACAAACTAATCTCTCCCAAGTCCACAGCGGAAAGGAAGTCTGATAACATAAAAAAAAAAAAAAACACAAAAACCAATGAATTGATTGATCATAGACAAATAAAAAAATAATAAAAAATAATAAACCAAACCGCTGTTGGCTTCTACAAATCCAAGGTATAATAATTGCTGAAAAAATGCAACGTACAGTACAAGACGTTGCGTACATAGTGATAAATTCACAGCCAGAGCCTCCGATAGCCACGATGAGCCGGTGAATATAGTGCAGCCGCGGGAATAGACGAGCGCGCGAGTGGAGAGATGAGGCTTTTATCATCGTAATTGGTCTTGTTCTTGTCCGCGTTGCGATGCTCGCTGGGGCTAAAAAAACGCACGGCGGAGGATGTGTAGCCGAGAGGAGTCGGCGAGTGGTTGCGAGTAGTAGAAAGGAATTGCACGTGGAGAGAGTGGGGATCGGGGCTTGGGTCCCTGGGGGAACGCAGGCCTGGAAACGCTCGTAAGGATCGTCGAGTCATCGAAGACGGCCGTCTTCCCATCGTCGTGGCTGTCGATCTGTAAATTTCCGCAATCGACACAAATTCACGATAATTTTATAGCGCCATCGAGTGGCATTTTAAACGGCGCATCGATTTGCCGCGTATTAAATCCCATGGCAATTAAATCGTCGGAATAATCGCGGCCCTGTTTGTACAAAGTATCGTGGCGAGTTTTTGTCGGGTAATACAATATCACGAGGTCTCCGCGGGTGTTCCGACGTTTTGGCTCGGTCGGGAATCCTTCCGCTCCGACAAAGGAGGCCAGTGGCAATGCCGCGCGCGCCGTTGAACCAATGGTGAAAGACAGCTTTGTCTCGGAGGGAACAATCGCGTTAGCGACTCGCAGAAGTCGCAGTTATCTCTCGTCTTCGGGCGGGACGTCGGCGCGGAAAGGTAGGAAGGAAGTCAATGATCGGGCGACGACATAAATGAGAGAGAGTCGAATCGAAGGAGAACGAGGAAGGAACACACGTTCCGCACTCGAGTTTCAGGTTGCCCGCGTGTACTCTCCGTGCTGTTGCTTTACTTCCGTCGATCGGCTCTTCTCCCGCTGCTATGCTAACTCATGACGGCTCGGCGTGCGGATAAGAGATATATTCCCGTTGGCGCGAGCGTGTATACTTACTCACCATTACACCGAGGTGTATACTCGTATACCGAGAGCGCCCGGGCCGAGAGGGAGGGGGTAAAATGGATACGAGAGTGGCGGGAGAGCGCGCGCGCCCGCGTCTGCTTAAGGAAGATGAAAGGCCGCCGCCTTGGCAGGAGCCAGTGACACGGCATGAGCTCCGACGATCGACGCCGAGCCGCAGCCGCATCAGAAGCACTGTCGAGAGGTGGCCTCTCCACGGGCAGATACTCGCTGCGCGAGAGGGTCGTTAAGTCTAATGATATCAAGTATTTGACAAAGCGGACTCAACTGGTCGGAGCTCTAGGACCACACGCACTTGTTCCCCGAGTTCCCCTGGCTTATTATCATTATTATTATTATTATTATTTCGTAAGGCATATAGAGACGTAGGACATGTAGTTTACATTTTTTTCCATTTATTTCTTTGTTAAGTATGCTTAATAATGTTTTAATTAGAGATAAGTGGTTTTATCGAGATTATTTCGGAGAACTTGGATTACTGAATTGAAAAATTTGTCACGGGCCGTTGAAGGGTTGAGATTGGAGACAATACCGTAAGAAGGAAAGAAAGCGAGGAGGCAAAAAATGAAAATGAACGGATCTAAAAGTACCGGTGATCGCAAACAAATGAATACCTAGACCTCGAGCGCCGGAGCAAATTCTCGAACGCGTAATCCTTAGTTATCTCCGGACTAGCGCGCGCGTCTTCCCGACTCTCCCTCTCTCTCTCTCTCTTTCTCTTTCTCGTCGTCTTCGTCACACCGCTGATGACGTACTTTTGTACCGATAGTTTGCGTCTCTCGTGCTCCTTATTCCCTAGCTATTGCCGTACCGATGCCGGGTGAATGAAAAAAAAAAAAAAAAAACGTGCAAACTGGTAATACCAGAGCGCACGGCGATTACAGGCGGATGCAACGGCCCGGTACTCGCTTTATAAGTTGCATTGTGTTTCGATGCGGCGGCAGGACTGTTGCATCGGTGCATTGGTGCATTGGCTCGCTCGCACCGCCGCGCCGTGAGCTCGAGAGCCAAGGTAAACGTATCTATAGCGAAAGCAGCGTCCTACGTGTGTATGTGTGTGTGTGTGTGTGTGTGTGTGTGTGTTTGACTGCGACGAAGCACGCCGCGACTATTACCGTTCGATAATATTTATCCAATGAGAAACGAATGCATTGCCAAGGGTGGTGCTTGACAGGCGAATGCACTCGCGACCAGAGACTCGACCAGGTGCATCGTGTACGTGCACACATTCTGCTACAGAGTTATAGCACGAGATACTCGCTGCTCTCCCGGAGAAGTTATCGAATAATAGACGTCCGTTTGTCTCAGAAGGCACCGAGTGTCGCGCGATTAAAGCGTTGGATTAATTTATGCAATTTACGTGCAGTGCATTATAAAATGATAACTGTCGATCTTTCGTCTAGGGAATGATTTTTATAGTCATGCTTACTATTTACAGTAATTATAGTAATTTAATAAAAATAATCGTTGTAACAATTGTCCATCAGTTAAATTTTCGTGGCGATTAATTTTCATTGAAATTATGTATATATACATATATATTTTTTTTTTATGAAAAATTAAGGTTATTTCGAAATCAATGGTGTGTGTGGTTAAAAATGTGGTTTTTGCGAGGTGTCGAGTTATAATCGAATGAATTAATTAATACACGAAAGCTCTATAAAGGTGATTCGATTGATAGGAAATTGGGAAGTTGGGGTTTAAGCGCGTGAGGAATGCCGTGCAATAATTTTTACTGTATATATCGAAGCTGTTATTAGACACTATCGAAGTGAGAGAGCCTGATGATAATCAGGCAGGCCGCAAGGTTTTCGCTTCTCGTCGCTTCGGTTTATCTCAACGGCATCCACTTTCGCACTTTCGGATTCTGAGCGAACCTTTTTATTAGCCCACGAGCTGTTCAGTGGCTGAGAATATGGGTCTAAAGGCGGGGCATAATCGTCCACTGAAATTTAATTAATATCGTTGGAAATTATTGACTCCCGGTGACTCGGGACGTAGACTCGTATAAAGCGGGCTGAAGAAGTCGGTAGCCGAGTCCTCCGAGCACGCGCACCACTCGTCGAGTTCGATTATCTCTAATGGAGCGTATCCGCGAAGTTGCATTAATTTGTAATTAATGCCTATCCGCGCAACTGTGAGATTTGTACGCCGTGTGTGTAGCCCGAGATACTACGTAACGTCCGCGAGGAGTACACGCTCGATCGTCGTGTTGGAACTCGATATATCGAGCACCATGTGTGCGAGTTATCTAGTTCACTGACCCTCGCGCAACTCCCGAGCTTTTCTACTTAGCAATTTCACCTCATTCGCAGCCTCGACTCTTTCGTAATACAACGTACCTCATCCCGGGATATACTCGACTGGGTTACCATTTTATTCCATCATCGCTCGTCTCGCTAATCGCACTCGTACAGTCTCATACAAGCTTATGCCATTAGCAGTGCAATCAGCCAATCAGTCATCGAATTGATAAAAATCAATTATTCCATAAGGTGCATTATAATATTTGCATTAGATAATTTTAGATAGTGCAACATCATTAATGGCTCAAATTATTTCCGTAGTATATAAATTTTATTTATTCTTCTTCCTAATATAAAAATTAATAAGCCAGTCGAATTAATTTTCCAAAAGAAGCAATTTTTGTTGAGCTACCAATTATTTTAACTGGCCAGCAAATAAAGCAATGTTGTCACTATTTTGGTAAAGGATTAGCCTCACAATTATTGTCAAAAATTGTATTTGTTTTTTCGAATAAATTCATGGTGGCCTGTTGAAATTGAGTGCAAAATTGTAATCAAACTAATTGATATCCTGTGCGACCTCGGCATTGGACTGACGCGAGATCGTTGGCTTTTCACGATGAGCAATATTTCGTGGGGTATTTATAAGCGGTGCCCCGTAGAATATATGTATATGAAAGCATCGGGGTACGAGATAGCAAGAGTTATTTATGGGGTTAAATAAAGGAATAGGATGAGAGGCGATGCGGCGATACCGGGGCACGCCGCGCAACGCGGTACAAATAGGTTGCCGTACATGCAGCTTCGCATTCTGCGCTGTGGCTGTGCCTTCCTCTGTGGCTGCTCCTGCTTCTTCCTCCTGGTGGCGCGGCGGCTGGCATCAGCGTATCCAGTCGTCATAAACTAACACGACCGCGTGCGCATTCGCAGCCTCTTCCCATCTCCCAGAGACATATAGACAGCGAACGTTGCGATGATCCTGTTCACCTATCCCAGAGGCTCTAGCTGTTAATCCCGACATACCTTCCCACTCGTACATATACATATACCACCAGACACTATATTTTCGTTTTTTTGTTTCTTTCTGTTCATCACAGATGACGGAGGTCACGGCATGAACCAGGACGGTGAGTTGAATTTTCCTTCCTATTGTTTCACCGAGATAACATTTTTTCAAAACACCACATAACAATTCAGAAATCAATAACGCTTGTCACAAAAAAAGACAACATGAGTTGTATTGTCCATTCAATACATTTTTTAACCTAAACAATTTGTGGGGAAAATAACACCACTTTTTTTCTCTCTCTCGATATTCGTTTATTTTATTGGATATTTTTTCATTCGAGGCAATAATTACAACTCATTTGTTTTTTTTTTGGCATTATATATAAAGCATGTTATTGTGTTATTTTTAAGAATTTATTTATTTTATGGTGTTTTAATATGGTAATTTAAATGCTATTGCCGTTTTTTTTGGCATTTTTAGTATTTATTTCGGGTAGATCGAGATTTGTGATTTAAATGTAATTATTAATTTGAATAATATTAAGAGAGGTTTTTGATGGAAAGTGCCGCGCGCCGCTCGAACAATGTTTATTAAGCGTCGCGGCGAAGTACCGTAACGGAATAGAGGCTGCGTGGCTAATAGTCCGGGATACGCCTTCGTCGTCGAGATCGACTGCTCACCGGTTCGCTGCATGAGCGCTATATGAAGCCCGAGATTGAAAATGCATAATGCCGAAGAGCCGAGCGGGGAGCCCGCGACATCGAGAGTGCCGATAACGCGGCAGGGACAACATTATAGTTACGAGGATTGTACGCGTGCGCGTAAAACGATCGCGAGCACAGCAGCCGTCGCTTTTATCGAGAGCCGAGCGCGCCGTTATAATGGCCCACTGTGATAATTAAGCGTTATAACGGGGCGCCGCAGAGGCAAACTATTCACAGCCAACCAGCAAAGGGATTATCGAAGCACTCTACCGATTCGAGGTCCTGATACGGATGCTCAAGAACAATATATTATTTGATCGCGCGGATTAATCCCAAAGCGAATAGTTCGAATCATCGTTCTATAATTTTCTGGACTCGTAAATCACACAGTCAACAATTTGAATTAAACTTTTATAATTCACGGAAAAATATCTCCCTCGTAGAAAGAAAAAAAAATGATTTTTATCAATATTAACGTTTTTCGTAAATTTTACTACACCTTAAAAAAATTAATTAAACCTGTGCGAAGAGGAATGTTTTTTTTCCTTTGTGAAAATAAGTATTTCTGTGATTCTAAAGCTGCAAATAAATGAAGGTATTACAGCAACCGGTAATTACGGTATTGAAATTGGCATCGGAATGCAACATAGTCCAATATAAACTGGACTATATTCTAATCGCACTCGGATCGCCAGGCACAACGGAACCTCGATGGGTCCGAACAATGGGAAATTCTCGTGTGTCGCGAAAGTGAAAATCGCGGTCAGAGCGGTACGGCGCAATGCCGAGTGTGCGCCTACATATGTATGCGACTATTCTTTACCGAGCGCGTGTGCTTTGTGCTCAAGAAAATTCCCACGAACTTGGTACGCGTGCGATACGTGCCAAGTGTATATACACGAGGAGAAGAGTCAGCGAATAGCTACGAGCCTTTCCGTTCTTAGTTACTGTAATTTTTCCAACCGGGTGACACATGCGGTTTATCGTTGTTGTTCTTATGCACCTATTCAAAATTATCATTTTTCCCTTTTTTCTCTAGTCCAGGAAACACTAATGTTTCCCACAAAAATTCCTCTCGCCTCAAAAAAAAAAAATATTTTTCCACAAAAAGAAAAAAAAAAACAAATAAAAAATTACTTATTATTTCCGACAAAAAAATTCATAATCACCTGACAACGAAACATTTACAATGCATTATATTCGAACACTGCCCATTTCCGTTCAGAACTTCCCTTTCTCCAACTCTCGATAAAAAAAGAAAAAAAAAAAAACGCAAATCCATATCAAAGAAAACAATGATGATGCGTCGAGAGCTCGCAGTAGAGTTAATCGCAAGTTGAAAGGCCAAAGGCGTTCGTAAGGTGTGAAGCCGTGGCACAAAATGTAGTGGCCTTCGGCTCTCGTACAATGCTATTCTCTCTAAAGTTCCTCACACACACACATACACACACACACATATAATGCATATATAAGACGATTATATAATAACCCTTTTCTCGGAGGGAGCGAATACGAGATCTCCGGAGGCCCCGCTCAATATTCACGAGGTATTTACATTCGCAAATTGTTTACGTCAGCTTGCGATGAGAATCTGTCAAGAGTTTTCGTTTAGTTCTCTCGTTCGCGAAGTAAATGGCTCGGTGTGCGAGGATTGTGAGGAGGCGCGCGCGCCTCGCGGCCTTACGAACGCACACACACACACTCGCCACGTAACAGTGAACGTACACACGATCTTCTCTGGCTGCCTCGTGCCTTTTTAATCGTCCCGAGGCTTTCGCGCCCTTCGCAACAGTTCCGCCACTCCCGATCGCGTCGTGCCACTTCTTACTGCGTTCTTACTTGGCTATATCTATATATCGTTATACTTAATACACTTGATGCTAGCTGCACACGCACCGGTACGTATCAACTCTCGGCTTGATGCTCACGCTGGACCTTCGCACCCCGAGATCCCGGCTTGTTGATGCTTATTACCGAGTTATTAATATCGCGCGGACGAACCTTTATACCTTTACATACACACACACACACACACATATATATAACTTTTATACGCAAGACACGAGTTTATGGGTTCGCTCGGCCTCTGATCCTAATTACGGCAAAGTGCTAACTCATTGCACATTGCATTCGCGTAATAAGGTGCATCCTGGGGGTTGCACAAATCCAAATAAAAATTCAGCGTAACGATTACATTATTTTTGTCAATATTGTCACTAATTTTGTGGTTAAAAAAAATGCAAGATCGCTGATAAATCACGTCGACCTTTTGAGAAGCCTTAAAATTTCACGCAACGAATTAATTCCCTGCAATAATTAATTAAAGGTTTTTCCTCTCTCTCTCTCTCTCTTTTCATCGTATAATTAGGAGGCTCGGTATGACGCGATAAGAAGTAGTAGTTCAATGTTAATGAAGTAGAGAATCTGCTCTGTGTACCGGAGAGTGCAGTGTCCTGCTGGCTGCACGAGATTTATTCCTCCGGATGTACAACGGCGAGCACAAACCCGTATAGTACGTTCTCCGGGTGTATAACAGAATCGGATCTAAACGAGTATATGTGGTGTGTACCTCGCGAGAGTTCTCCGCCGGGTCCAGCGTGCACGCTGGACCAACGGTACATATCTGTGAGCCAGAAGCAGGAGCAACAGCAGCAGCAGCAGCGGCAACAGCACCACGCCCGCGCACGCGAGGTACCACGCCTGAGCCGAGCTATGCACATGCTAAGCTTTCCGTCTCTCTCTCCCTCTCTCCTCATATCTTCTCTCGCTCTCGTTCGCCGAGCGGTGCTGCGAACTCGCGTCGGGTGATTTGTATTGCTAAATAATCAGCGCCGCGCGCCCGCTCGTCGTCGTCGTCGTCGTCGCGGAATACTAGTTCAGCGACAAGCCAGAGGGAGAGTTATAATCCGCTTAGGTGTCCACATATATACATACATTATGCTTCGATAGTATTTCGCATAAGTGTGGATGCAGGATAGAGGACGTCGTGTCTGCAGCATACAGCTTTCGATCCTGTGCGGCTGCTGCTGCTGCTGCTGCTGCTCGCCGTCTGTGTTCCTGCTCTTATTTTCCACCGGCGCTGCCGCCGCAACGATATACCGCGCGCAACTATCGGAGGCAGAGTGCACGAGGCCTCGCGACCGAGCTAAATTAACGATCCGGTACGCTCTCAAAGCGCGTTCGACGTAACGGAGAGAGAGAGAGAGAGAGAGACACACACACGCTCTCGGGACGAGCGGTGAGTGAGCCGAGAAGGAAATCCCCTTAAATCCGAGATCGGCTATCCCATGCGCCAACTCCGGGATTACGTGGCTCCGGTTTCCCGGTGATATTATAACTGGATCGCAAAGCGATACTGCTCTGTTTACTTTGGACGCCGATGATGAAGCTGTCCGGCTTTTAAGCTGGCAAAAGATGAATCGATGTTGATTCTCCCGTAACTTTTTATTCGGTGGATTTATTTGAAATTTATTGATCGATATATATTGAGAATTATATTTTGAACCGTTCGTTATTTGATCCACTTTGTTTTGATAAAGTAATAAATTTTGAAAATACACATTTGCACATTCTATTCGCGAGATCGGTAGCCCTAATGCCGAATCGATTTTTTTCCCGTCGCGTTATGAGTAAGGAACAGAAAGAAAAATCGTTAATCGATGTTGATTCTCCCGTAACTTTTTATTCGGTGGATTTATTTGAAATTTATTGATCGATATATATTGAGAATTATATTTTAAACCGTTCGTTATTTAATCCGCTTTGTTTTGATAAAGTAATAAATTTTGAAAATACACATTTGCACATTCTATTCGCGAGATCGGTAGCCCTAATGCGGAAACGAATTTTTTCCCGCCGTCCGGGAGATTGTGCGTTCGGAGTTGCGCGCAGCTCAACTTGCGACTGCGCATCGATTCGCCGTGAAGATAGATCCGCGCATCGTCGCGCCGACGCGAAATTACACAGCGTGGCATCCGCGCGGAGACTTTTCTTATGTGCGTATGGTTTGATGATCGTGAATTATCTAGCCGCGATTACGGTAACGCACGTCGCCGGGAGATGCGTGAGTCGATGGGCACTCGTGACTGTATTATGTCGATGCGGATCGAAGGCCGGAGACATGGGATGCGGGGAAGATAGCGAGAGCGATGTATCCCGGTGCGCGCGGAGAGTTGGATATCCGCGCGGCGGTGCGTGCAATTTCCTTCTCATCTAACTCGGCATCGAAGGCTTTGCCGGTGCAAAAATCAAACGCCGAGCCGACAATCTCATTCTTCGCCCGATATGCGCGCGCATCTCCATCGAAATTCCGGACGCATCGTTGTCGAGGTGGCGTGTGACAGAGAGGGCGCTGCTTGCCGATCTCGCGCGCGGCATCGAACTTTCCGCTCCCTACAAAACCGCGCGTTCGCACACCCGAGAACCTCGTGCGCGCGCGCGCTCGCGGAGATCCTCTATCTTCCTTATATCCTACGTTACTATGCCGCGCGGGGCGCGTCGATGAAACCTTCGGATAACTCCTCGACTCGCCAGCAGTCTGACGATCGCCGGGGAGCTTTATTTTTTCTATATATACACACACATTGCGAAGGGCATGCAGTGCGGAACATAAACCGTATTGATTGGACCTCTGCACCGCGTACTGTTCGATATATCGCTGATGCGCTCTGTACATATACGCGGTGAGAGTTCTCCTCTCTTCAGGTGCAATCCGCTCTTCGTGTGCGTATAACGTCTGCGCCGATGTCTCCGATTTTTCGCTCTTTACCTATTTCTCTTATTTCAACAGCGTTTTTTTTTTTGTTTCGTCTGTTTATCTTCGTTTTTTTTGTTTGGTTCTCGGCGAAGCGGCAGGCAAAGGATGCTGCGCTCGATGCCATACGGCGTTTGTCTCGCACGGGGAATTATACGCGCACGGGTTACGTTCTTACGTGTCGCAAATCCTCTTCCGTGTGTACATATGCCCCGACGCGCGGATATATATTAAGAGAATGCGGTATAGGTGATGCGTACACCGCGTGTAGAACATATTTACGGGCTGAGTTTGTACGTGCAGCGATATATATATATATAGATAATGCTGTAGATACGCTGTGCAGTATGACTAATACTATATCAGGGTACAGCTGTGATCGCGAAGGGTGTGGCTCGCTCTCGTATAGCCGCAACGGTATTATCGCGGGCAGTGCATACCTATCATCGAGACAAAATCGTCCGTGAGAGTATGCATCTCGAGCTGTGACGTCCGCACTTGTCACGGAAGACGTCTCAATGGTAAATTAACGTTTACCACGATAACTGATAGCAGTAATAAGTCTGCGGTTGGCATCGATATATACAAGAAAAATAGAGAATGAGAAATTTCATTCTCGTTTTGCCGTGGAAATTTGGAAGGTGCCTGTGAAAAGAGCCGAACACACGTGGAGTCGTTTGCCAAATGTGCGGGTAACCGCGGTGCACTGCAGTGTCTTTACGCAAACGATCCGTCAATCACGCCTCCTCTTGGTCGCCTGGCCAATGAGAAACTCTCGGGCCGTTGGGACAACGTGAGCCGCCGCGTACACGCGTGTCACTCGGACTAATCGTCGCGGCTTAGGAGGGTCGCCCGTGCATGTGTCGTTGCCTGGCGTTCAAGTGCTCGCTCGACGCTTCGAGCATCGTGCTCGTCGATCTCTCGAGGCCTAACAGCGACTATTAGGTAGTTAGGTGAATATACACCAGAGGCGGGCACTCGCGCGCGCGCCCGAGGTTCGTGATCGATTTTCAGCTACGGACCGCTGATCAGCTAATGAGTTCTCGTTACACGCGGCCCTCGTGATACACGTTGCCGCTTACTTACTTGTAAGCTATATAACACACAAATCGCTCCCGAGCAACACTTCGAACGCCGCGCGCCGTTTACAAGCACCGCGCGTATTTTCCGCGATAAATTGAATAACGCGCGCGCGGCTGTGGAAACGCGGAACAAAAAAAAAAACAACGCGTTACGCGCGAAAACATCGAATTGCGCACTAAAATATAGTGTTAGTTCCTTGTGGGATAATTGTCCGGGTCGTTACCGACACAACACGATAATCGTGGAGCATATTATATTCTGTGAATAATGTGGAGAGCGCTATATATAATTTTTAACTACGATAACTCAATTCGCAGCAGTTTTTTTGTTTCTTCAACTCGCACTACGATGAGAAATGGTTTTAAAAAGAAAAATTGTTGTTGAGTTATTTGACCTGTACGTCGAACGCGTTAATTATAATCTCATACAACACAAGTTGTAAAATGCCCGTTACATGCAGCTACACTTTAAACGTTGTCACTCGATCGATCATACACGAACTTCGCTGATAGTTATTAATTATTAATTGCAGACATGTAGCAGCCGCTCTCGCGTCCTTGAGAGATTATTAAACGGCGAGCGACGCGTTACGAAATGGATCTTGATAACGTTCACCTACATACGCACCGCGTATGCTTCTCTTTTATACCGAGGCTGATTGATAATTGCTAAAATAACGAGGGAAATTCAATTTTTAATACTCCACTGATTTTACAAAATCACTTTCTTTTTGCTTTTGCGAAAAATTAATGCACTATTTATAAAGAAAATAAAGAAATGCGCGAAATCCAAATGCCTCTATTTTTATTAGTGTTTATTGATTATTTTTGAACGTATAAATAATTAGATCACTGCATAATAGACTTCGAGCGCATTCCCGCATTCCTTAGCCGATAAAACAGTTAAGTGTTACATTAATAAAACAATATCAATGAAAAAAAAAAAAAAACCGATGGAATGCCGCGCGCCGATGACACGTGATTCTCCCGGGCATTGCCCATACCGATCGGCACGACACGCGCGTGCAAACGAGCGCAATTAGCGTTGCTCTCTTCTCGTCGTCATCGTCGTCGTCGACGTCGTGTAATTACACGCTGCGGCACGGCTTCTGCAGTCCGTTGTCGCTCTCGCGGGGTCCGCGGCACTTATTTCCGATACTATTCATTATTATCATTAATGATAATGCGAGAGAGAGAGGCTCGATGGTTCGTCGTGTGTCTGTACACACTGCCGACCACCGAGTGTCGACATCACATGTGCATTTAATGTCGGCGCGCGTGTGCGAGTGACCGCATCACCGTCGCAGCTCCAGTCAATTATAAATAACTACGTACTGCATAACAGCGACGGGGAAGCTCACGTGAATCGCTCGATGCATCGAACTTATCCAGTGCATCGAACTCCCAGCCGCTCTCCGCGATTATTTGCATTTAGAAACCTATTGCCGAACGCCTTCTTTCCAAATATATCATTATAATCCACTGTTATTAATAATTATGCGTGCAGCTAATTTTGAAATTGATGTCGGCCGCAAGAGAGGATTTACATCGGGCTCTCGAAACTGATAGGAGATCAAACGGGGATAGATAAGCATCGAGAACTCCAGCGGGGGGAACCCGGAGAAAGTTCAGTAGCTCTGCTTGAACCTGTGGCAACGAGGCACCGGAAGTAAACGTCTCTATGCATGTTCCGCGACGTGCAGGGTGCCGATAGCGAAGATAGTCATCGACGAGGAGCAGCACGGACGAATCGAACTGAAAGATGCAATCGATAATCCAATTAGCGTATTGATACGCTGATGGATGCAATACGGAGGAAAAAAAATTCGACGTGCCGATTAAATAATGGCACATGAAGAAAAAGTGGCTTTGATACACCAAGATTTTTTTTACTTGATAAATAAGCCGACATAAAAATTCATGGTGTATCAAGAATTTTTATTTATTTGCATTTGCTTCTGGGAGATTATTAAAAGAGCTGTATTAAAAAAAAAAAAAAATAGGTAATATTGACATTGGGGTTCAACGTTTGCCAAACAATGACGATCGTCACGTGCTAACGCGAGACAGCACGTGAGTAAGACACGTCACGGGGCATTCCCTGCCCCAGTTTTCCGCTTGAACTGATTACGAACTGGTTCGTGATCATCCAAGCGTTCGATTAATGGACGTGCGAGCTCCACTGTGTACATACTGAGAGTTTCTTCCGCTGCGCGGTACTCGCTTCGCTTCGTTCGGATAAACACTTTCCATCGTCGGGAAAAGACGCATCCTCTTTTTCGACTCTTACGAACGTACCTATTTCCGAAAACACTCTACGGTGCTACTAGTCAGACCCAAAGTCGTTTCTTTGCAGTTTTGTTGTTGTTTCGCACCGTTCATAGAATCGACACTCACTTTCGTTTCAGATGTCAAACGAAGGACACGAGGAACACGCGAAGCGTTCGCAGATCAAAATAAACATCGCATCTTTTGTGAAACACGAGTCGATTATCCTTAACCGTTGCTATAAATATTCTAACTCATATTTTGGATTGCTTAATGATTTTTTATGTCACGAGAAACTCAAATAAACAATTTTAATTAACGCTGTGACAAAAAACAATCGGAGAATTCAGTGAACAGTGAGTTTTGCTCGGCAGTGACCTTGAATAAAAATTGAAATGCTTGTAGAATATTCCGCGGTAGTTTAACGTGTAGATTTTGAGAGAATTTTCGTAGTGCGACTACAGCGACCTCTGACCTGACTGCGGGAAGCCTGTTCGAGAAACTCTAAACTGGCGCGTCTCAATTGAGACCTGGTCTTGTGGCTCGAACGAAAGGTGCGTACGTCACCACGTGCGTGCTGCTGGAAGGACAGTGGATAGCCGGGTGATGGGCGTGAAATCAGATAACGGATCGAGCTTATACGTCATGATCGATTTTGAGCGTAGGACGTGCGAGGTGTTAAGGTCCGCGAGGTATGTTCCGCGTACGCCCTAACCTCTGTATGCTTAACGCCAATGCTCCGCGGCAGGTGGCCAAGAATTTCGTTTATTCTATGCCCAGTGACACTAGAATCTTTTTCACGATCTTTCTCCGAGTGACACAGTTCAATTGGACTTTGGTGGATATACGAGTCATTGATCATGGGCCCAGCATGTGTCAGGACAACCACGCAAATGCTTTCAATAGGGCCAATGGAATTGACCATATTTTGTTTACCTATGGTTATTCCTTATGTAATATCAATTATGAGTAAGGAACAGAAAGAATGAAATAAAAGAATTAAATATCACGATCAATAAACCCTGAAAATAAAGTGATAAAATAATTGCAATTACATTGCATGAATTCGTATTCTAAATGTTAATTGCAAGTTAATTGCAAAAAAGTGTACTTAAATTTCACTGTCCCACAATTTTTATTTCTCTCTGTCCTTTGATTATACCGTAAAAGTGCAAACATTTTTTATCACATCAGTGCATTCACTTGACGATAAAAATGTCCAGTCTCTAACAATCCTCCCCCTCTCTCGGTGTATATTCCGACGTAATAAATCGTAATTCAGTATACAGGAGAAACTGATATTTTCCCAGCGGTACAAAGTAAAGTATGCATGTATGTGCGTTGTGGTCTGAGCAGTATCGTGGTAGTTGATGTATAGAGATCGGCGGGGCTTGGGTGCGCGCACAGTTGGTCCGGCACAGTCGAATTACGGTAAATTAGCAGGAGTAAAGAGTCCGGAGAGCCGGGTGAGCTACAGGTACCTCCAGCATCGCCGGGATACATGGAGTCTCGTTGCGCGCGAGGTTTGCAGGCAGCGCTCTCGCTGGAACGTATAGGTACTAAGGCGCATTCGGTAAGAGAGTAGTACGAAGGGAACTACCGGTACAATACACGGAGTCGACGGGCGGAGAGGAATGGATGGACGTACGAACGAACGGACGGGCGCAGGGGCAAACATAAATTAAGATGGGGGACTGATTATGAAGCTGAGGGCAGGCTATCATTACCGGAGCCATCGTGACCGGTCGACCCTGCGAGCAGAGAGCAGAGGAGGCGCTCGCGAGCGCGCGCGCGCGCTCTCTCGGCTCCTGCGCAGCTCCTCAACATTTGAGCGCACTCTATGCTGATGCTCTTGCGCACTAGATGCTTCTGGGCCTCTCATTGCGCGCCCCCTTTCTCCGCTGAGCCTCTAAGCTCGAGCTTTGGCCGAACTCTCTTCTCCTCTGCCTTCCACTCGACTCTCAACTTGTTGTATAAAGCAGTGCCGATGTAATAGCCGGGTGGAAAACAGCAAATTATTAATCTCGCTTCGGCTCTTTCGATCTTTCCGGCTCTTCCGCTCGGCTATTACATAGATCAACGAATATATGAAACGAGTATCGTCGGCCGGTACGTTACGGCGAATAAGCCGCGGCTGTAAAGCCAGTAAATTCGCAGAGTAACGTGTGCCCCGCCGCCCGGTAAGACAAATAGACATTTCGCTAATTCTCGACTCCTACACTCGGCGGCGCAGCGCGCGTCACTCTAGAACGATCGTCTGTCGCGGGGATTATGATTAAACGCTCGCAGGTGCGACGGTGACGTAAAAAAGTGATCCCGGCTTTCACAACGCTATTTGATTTTCGTCAACCAACTAATCGCGCCTCGACACTGTATTTATTAGGATTTATGCGCGTGATACCTATTTTAATATGTCCAATGACTCGAAGGCTCGGATAGCCCGAGTGAAATCTAGTTGACATTTAAATCAAACGTATATTACGAACTAGGAACTAAACGCGACGCTTGCGGTGCTCCGCTCTCGTTGCCCGAGCGCCCGCTCCGCGTTATCACGGAAATTCTTTCCGCGACGCGCGACCAGTTCCAGTTTCGAGCGACATTCACTTTTCAGTGTCCCGCGTTTGTGCATTCGTTACCGCGATTTTTATTGGCTTATCACAAATTCGTTGAACGGGGTGTAAAGCGACGTTTTTTTTTTTTTTACTTAATATTCGCTCGAGGAGAAAGTGCGAAATTGCGTTTCGCTTTTCAACGCTCCTTATAGCGCTCCTTCAGGGTGCATAAGAAAATCTAAATCATCCTCGCTTCCTTCCGTCTTTCATTCCACGCGATCGCGCGCTTTGCTAAGCGCGCTCATCTCGTTTTCGCTTCCCGCTCGGCCGCTTCGTTCAGTAGCTCCCCCTATCTTATTCCTATTCCCCCGTAGCCTATGCCCGGTCGCTTGGACGAGCCTCTATCGCCTCCCGTGGACTCTCGCGAACGAGGTTTCCGTCCCTGAAAACGGCGCTTCTTATTAATATCCGGTGAAATCCAATTACGAGTGGCAGCGCTCGCGCGGTGATTCACTCGAGCCTATTTCTCTCTCCGCGAAACCCTGCAATCCGTAACCCGCACCGCGACAAATAAGCTATGCACAATATTTCGCTGGCAATTAAAGCGTCGCCAAGTGGATTCGATAATCGTCGCGTAGCGAGTCCGTACAACCGAATGACCTACAACTTTTTACACAGAAAGAGAGAGGAGAAAAAAAAAACAAACAAACAAAAGAAAACAAAGAATGAATAGAAATCCTGTATCGAGCTGTCGTGTACGATCAGTCACGATTGCGCCGGACAATTAATGAGTGCCTCGCATGTATTCTCCGCAAGCAGGTGGGGTCAGTGTTGCTGCGATTACGAAAACTTTGTTGCAAAGATCGACTATCGCTGATAAGAGCTCGCGTTCTATATTCGCGAATACCCGTGTAGTATAATAGTAAATAGTGAGTATTCGCGAGCGGCGGAGGCGCGGGCGCAGGAGGGCGAGTGGGTGGGGGGGAGGGGGGCACTTGCTTTCGCCTCTATTTCATAAAACGTGCGTGTCGGTGTAAATCAGGCGTGCGTCATAGTCTCCCGGTTAGCTGGTGCTTGAGCAAACTAAGCGGCGCGGGGGGACGGAACACATTGCGCGACGCACGACGTATACACCACCAACAGCAGCAGCAGCAGCAGCAGCGGGTATACAACGAGAAAGGGACTAGAGAATATTCGCATAACGAACAAAGCGGGTGGTACGTACGCTAGCGAGCATAGCGCAGGACAGCGAGACGGGCAACGAGCTGCCGAGACTCAACACCACAACACAACACAACACACACCGTTCGTACTTATATTCGCTAGCGGCAGCGCCGGCAGTTTCGCGATTGTGAAACGAAAGTGGTTCTGTCCGTTTTTCCGTCGCGCGGCGCTCTCGGTAGTCGGGCGCGATACGTCGAGGTGACCTTTCGCCTCGTTCGTCTCGCGCAACAACACTGGAAAAAGCAACACTCGCTGCTTGGATATATGCGGCACGAAACCCGCATATATATGTATATATATTTATATATGTTTGTGTGTGTTTTGTGCATAGGTTTCTCATTGGGCCAACTCGGAAATCGCAACGCTAAAACAAAGACAAAATATTCTCCGCAATGAGCGCGCGTGAGCGGCAATGCTCGGATCTCACCAACACGACATCGGGGCTGTTATTGTATACATAACGAGAGCCGTATGAAAAATAACGCTGTCGATTCTCCGGGGTTTCGTTGGTGCACCGAGGATCACGTTCGTGTGCGACACTCGTACACAGCCACCGGAACAATTACAGATCTTATCGCGTCATCCGCGGGAGAATTGCCGTGGTTTACACCGGCACCGCGATCGGAACCCCACGAACGCTGTTCCAGATTACACGCGACAACCTTTCGAGGAGTGGAAGATCGAGTCGTACGCCCACTCAACCCCGCGCATTCGCCGCTTGAATATGCAACGATTTTAATGACGTTTCGCTTCTTTTTCTTCTTTACCGACGCGGTTATCAGTTCGTGGCACACATAGAATTTTTTTTATGGCGTCGACACATTGGGAAAGTTAGTTTTTTGCCGATGAATACGAAATCAGTTTTTTTGGTACTGTATTAAAATTGTTTTCTTTAAACGTCTTATTTATGTTTATAATAATTCTGGATTTTCCGATCACATTCAAAATTCAATGGTCTATCAAAATTTCCAATCGTTATTATGAACATTCTTTAGCGTTGATCAATTGATTCAGTTTCAACAGCGAATGGAGGTCCGCACAAACGCAGACTGTTAGTCACGAGAGAAAAGTAATTTGTCGCCGGTGTTTGTTTTGTTGGGAGTTTCAACATCCGGGTGAGAAGCAGGCGGCGAGGTAAATTTTCATTTGATAGCACGTTGCATCCCCGAACAACAGTTATTAGCTCATTTCTTATGGTCCCATAAAAGTTTTATGTCCTCTAGTTACTGTCGTTTAGTGGCTCACGCGTTGCTGTGTGCCCACTACGTTCTACGGAGTGTTATTGTGTGTCATACTTCCCAAACTCGTAAAACAATGTTGCGAGTTTAGTCTCCTTAACGGTGGCACTTAATTCGATTAATCTTCGAGGCCGGGGCGCAGCGATGAGCCGCGAGAGGAGCACGAACCAACGAGATCGTGAAAGTCGGGAGAGGATGATGGGATCGAGGGAGCGAGATCGAGCGACGGGAATTATCATAATCTCATCTGAGTAGCGAGGATGCGATAATCCTGATGATTTCCCGGGCGAGAGGAGGATCGTGATAATCTCGCGGGGTCTTTGCATGGGTTTACCTTCTCCTTTGCTCTCGCTTACGCTCCCGATGCCTCGAATACCCTTCGGCCTCCTTCTTCTTCCTCGTCCGCTTCTCCTTCTTCGTTCGGCGCTGCTCTCTCGTGAGGCTCTCGTGCAACACGTTCGCCACGAGGGTTCCTCCCGTCCACCTTGGCTTCTGCAACGGTAATATAGCTTATGCCTACTAACTCTCTTCTTCGTACAGCATCCGTGGCAAAGCGAAATAAAAAATTGACAATGAGTGCTCTATTTGCATAACTGCCCTCACTTTCGAACCGTATGATAAGTTATCCTGATAAAGACGGGGGCCCTCCTGTCTTGTAATCTCTGGCTTCCGCGCTCCTTCTCTTCCTCCTTTTTCTCGACTAACGGAGGAGAGAAAAGGCTTTTGCTGTCCGTGTTCTTTCCTAGTCGAACGATGTACAGTGTCTTATACACTGTGCCCCGGGTGGAGCATTACGCGCGAGGGCATCCACCGCTTTTCTTCTTGCACTCTGTTACACATGAAATAAACATGTGTGCTGTTTATATATATATATATATGTATGTATGTGTATATTATAAAATATTGTACATTTTATATAATATTTTTCACGCCTCTGTTGTGTATTAATTTTCACGCTGAAAGCCAATTTTGCAATACAATTAATTGAACGACACGTTTCAGGATATGTTTATGATAATTAAGGGATATTTTTTATGTACACCGTCGATTAATTTCACAACAGTGGCTATTTGTTATTGGCACAGGCTATTATGCTGTCGACATTAAAAGGTTTTGATGTTTAACTTTGAATTAAATTGAATTAGCATGTCATTAAGACAGTTAATAAAGGTATTAAGTGCATAATGTTGCCGATGAATTTTTCGATCGAATGTTCATTATTGGCTTGTGTAGATTCGTATGTACTTTGCGTTGCGGTTAATATACTTTCGATATTCTATTCAATACATTTCGACACCGCAGGATTTATTATCAGGAGCTGAGGCTAATTACCATGTCGAAAAAAATGGCTACTGGCGTATTCGCTGTACGTGACTTTGTCACGTCGTTCTTATTGGTTTTCATTACGAATTGCGCGGATAGAAATATTTTTTAATTTTCCATAATTCGTTAAATTGCACTCGTAGATGCAGAATTGGAAAATCTTTCAAAACTGACGTGCAGAATTTGCTCTGCTAATGAACTGGCCAATAGAATTTCACGCCATAACCCAATATCACGAAAAAAAATTAATATACTTTCAATAAACAAGTCGACCTGTTTATAACCTAAATAATTTATTATCGGCGAAGCGATATACTCGCTCCCCCTAAAAATGTCATTATCGGCAGCCATAAACCATAAACCGGCGGTTCGCCCATTAAAACTGCACGTTAAGATACACAATAAGAAATTCCTCCAATTAGTGTCCACAAATAGCCTGTTATCGATATATCATCAGCGGAAAATGTATGCAAATGTATGGAAATGCATGCAAATAATTCAACTTCAACTTCATAAGCCCCGTCATAAACCCACTTCTTCGCTTGAATTTTATGTATCAGCTGGTAACGTGGATAAAAAAAAACGAAAAAACGAGAGAAATTGATAATTCCACGAATCGATAACTATGCGATAATACACGAATAAGAAATGAATCTTCCAAGCCGGAAGATCGATGTCGAACATGAGCGGATACGAAAGGACTAGTCCAGCCGAATCCTATCTCGGCATGGCTAGTGTTACTTAACGTGATTTACAATCGACTGGTTTAAGTAAGGGGAACCGAGAGAGTGAATCGAACCCCGGCGAGTTATCGCACACGGACTGGCTCATAAATACGTGTATGCACGCGTGTGTGCCCCTCCATTAATACGGATTTCTCGTTCGTTACGTAGCCGTGCGGCGTCGCGTGCGCGTGTCTCGTGTCTCGTCCTTCCCGTGGCGTGTATACCGACCAAACGCTCTCGCTCCGCGCGACCAAAACAACAACAACAACAAAACGTTCCCTCTTCGCATCTTCGCCAATGCGACGTCCAACCTCGCCGAGCAATATAGCCACCGGTCTAGTGCGTGATGCAGGAGAGCTTTGCCTCGGCGCGACGATTAATCCAACGACAGAGATTCACGAGCGGGCGATTTATCGCGACAATTAATAGCGACCGGGTTCGATGATAAACAGGAAGTGAAACGGGTACAGCGAGAGAGAGAGAGAGAGAGAAGAGCGCAAGACAACGCCCGCGTCCTCTCCCATATACCCACAACCTTCTCGTGCAGGACTCTCTTTCGTTCCTCGTCCTTTTTTTTTATAAGTTACACACACCGAGCTCTCGATCTTACTGCTGTTCCTTTGCCCCGATCGCTAGTTACAAGTTACGAGATAGGCACACGTCGACGCGTTACCACGACACGAGCGCTGGGCACGAGGCAGTTTTTATCATGGGAGCTGAGAAGGCCATATGGACACCGGAGTGTAAAAAAAAAACATTTTTTGAACCAGCGCAACATTTTTGTTGCGAAAATTGGAAGAATTAAAGATTTTAGTTTACGATTAGAGCCCGGCGGATTTGTAACCTGTTTGCCGGCCGATAAAACAGCCAATCGCTTTGAGATTTACTCGATTTATAGACCGGTCCGTGCGCGAGTGAATAAAACAAATGAAAAAGAGTGAGAGAAGATGAAGAAGGGACGAGTGTTGGTGCAAAACCCTTCCCCCTCCTCGGGGTCCTCGTTGTCTTGCATATCCACGGGTAACATCATACATATCCAACTCATATAGGCTCCCGGTGCACGTGTATAGCCCCTGGCTGATGCAGAGACCCGGCGTGCGTTACACGACGAAGCTGGCGGCGCTGCTGCCGCAGCAGCAGCGCGTGGTGCGCTCGGCGACCACGCGAAGCACCACCAGCAGCTTCCTACGTGTGTACGTGATCTTCTAGCCCGTTCCAGCGGTTCATTTTCTCGGTACGTACTCGAAGACGATACATTCTACAATTATTATCGCCGTTGCGATGGAAATTCTCTGGGAATGTCGCTGCGGGGGACACCAAATTGATTTACCGAATGTAAGAGGTTAAGACGAAAAAAATGAGTGAATATTCGCTGGGATCGAGAGTCCCGAGTTATTTGTCTAATTTATTATTTCGCGTACAGTATCTGCGCGCATCTCCGGAGGATAGAGACGTGATTACGTGGCGGGAACGCCGGAGCGCGTATTCAATGCCTGTAATAATTTCTGCGAATGTCTGCGTATACGCAACGCTACGATATTCACGGAGACGCGACGCTAATACCACGTGGAACGCGCGCCCTCTGTTCGCTATTGCGTATAGATTCCGACTCACGCGGTTAACGCGCCGAACGGCCCATAAGGTGCAAGAACCGTCTGTGGCATGCGAATGCCGTTTATCACGAGAACACAAACGAGATTGTCACCTGCGCGCTCTCCTTGCCTCTCCCCTCGATGGGATCGCGGGCCGCGTGCGTGTCCTTTGCGTGCTCCGCTCGAGGCGAGCGCGAGCGCCGCTTTTTGCCCACACAAACCGCGCCGGAGCCTTGACTTTGCGACTACGAACGCGGTTGCTTAGCGCACCGTCGCTCGCGGTTTGTCCTGCAACATAATTACCCGTGTGTACTTCACTTGATTACTTCAAATTTTGTGGACATTCGATGATTATTGAGACAGAGAGAGAGAGAGAGAGAGAGAAGAAATTTACGAGTGACGAGCGCGCGCGGCTTCCGAGACGCGTTGTGCACATTGTTGCGCCGTGTGATGGACTATGTCGCGTTCCAACAATTAACCCACTAGCGCAACAGAGCTCGCTTTGTTTGAAGTGTCGTGCGCTCGCTGGCGTCGATGCTGACGCGATAGGACGCCACCTTGTTATTACCACCGCAACAATGCGTCAGCGAAGTCACGCTGCTCAGGCTCTTGACCGAACACACGACACAACGTACGCGCCGTTAAAACGTAACTATAACGTCAGAGTTGAAAATGATTAAAAATAACGCAGAAACTATCGCCAGGATACCACCTTGTCATTATCACCGCACCAATGCGTCAGCGAAGTCACGCTGCTCAGGCTCTTGACCCAACGCACGACACAACATACGCGCCGCTAAAACGTAACTATAACGTCAGAGGTGAAAATGATTAAAAATAACGCAGAAACTATCGGTCTGACTTATTTCCGCTCGCATGCTTTTATAATGACCTCAATTGTCGTCGCTAGTGATTTTCAGTCAACGTAAAACGATCTAAACAATTTACCGGAATATCTCGATTTCCAAAATTGCACGATTCCGAGATTACGTATAATATCTAGATTAGTAGATCGAGTTTTCTCGAGAGATTACGGTCGGTGGATCGAAAGTGGCTGGTTTATGATATTACGATCGCGTACTCGGAGATAGAGGAAGGATCGAGGGCACGAGGGGCGGAGAGCGGAGGTCATTTTGGGAGAAGGGGTGGCTCTTCACTTGCTCGTGGAGCCGTTAACGAACCAGAGCGCGTCGTATTGTCGCAAATTGTCCCTAATGCATCCGCGAGGTAGAAAGCATAGCGCGCGGGGCCGGCGAAGCTCTCGGATAGAGACGTATACGTGTGTGTGTGTGTGTGTGTGTACAGCGGTCACTGAAAATGCCCCGGAGTTAGGCGCGCATTGTAGAGCAACGCGCGACGTTGCTCGGCACTGTCGGGCATAACGCGCGCGGTTGTATATTTCCTAACTATTTAGCGTGGCGCCATTGTCGTTGCCGGTGGTTGTTGGCGCTCGGGCTCCGGTCGCAATGTTCCTATCCGCACTGTCAGCGGGGATGACTTCCGCTTGCGAAACTCCGTTGGCTCGTTTAATTCCGGGTGCGCGTGCGCGTGCGCCTCGACCAACCAGAGACACTCGAGGATCGTTCTCTACGGCAATAAAGCCTCGAGATACCGATCAGCTGATCGCACGGCTTAGATATATCCTTGATTATCGCGGAGACTTTCCAACCGAGTGTTTGACGATATAACCGAAGAAAAAAAATCGAATAGCTAAGAAATACAACGAAGTATGAAGCGGCGGTTGTTACGGGAAGAGTCTGTTGGGTCCGAATCGATTGCCGATCGGAAGTGCGCAAGTGAAGCGAGAGAGAGAGAGAGAGAGAGAGAGAGTGCATGTCTTTGTCGCTAGGAGAGCTTCAGGAACTCTCCGCAGGCCGGACGTGGATAATGGCCGGTGGTAGTGGCCACAGTGAAGCGGCTACCGCTTCCCCCTCCCCCACCCCCTATTCTCCTCCCGCTGGACACTATATACAGTAGTATTCCCGTGTTGAAGTCCGTGGGTACAACGCGGGGTGTGCAATAACCGGGATTGCGGTTTCACGATGACAGGTCGCGTCACGCCGCGTTGCAAATGATTTTCGGGACGCCCTTCGCTCCCGCCAAGGGTGCTTACCGACGGAGCTATATATAAATCCAAGGCCCATGAACGTATATATATATATAGAGCATCGCGCATAGACTCGTCGCAATTACAAAGCATCAAGCCCGTTGCGTAATTGAATTTTCTTTTCGTCGTCGTAATAACAAAGTGGCGATAATAAAACGTAATCGGGCTTGTCATAATGTCCTCGGATAAATGCGGAAACCCCTTCTACGACGGAAGGTCGGATCTCGTCTAATGCCATTTTTTATATATATCCCACAATTTTCTACGATTGCCATTGATACAATACACTGAGAGAAAAATGTAATTGGATACACTGAATCTTTAAGTACAAACTATTTTTTCGAAAATGCTCAAGGTCAAGGTTTATTTGAAGCATATATTTAATTCCTTGTTTCGTTGAATTAGTGAAAATTCATGGACTTAGTCACACCCTATTTCTTTTTATCAAATAAATATTGAATAAATACAGTTATTTATTAATTCGAATTCAAGTACAAAAGTACTTGAATCAATTGTATGCAAATAAATTCAATTATCGTTTATCGTAGCGGTACGCGATTGCAGCGAAGTCGCGGGCATGACTTCTCGGAGTTGATTTTTCATTGTGCCGACAAGTTACTCATCGCTTCTCATTGCAACCTCTTCTCCCCCTCTCTTCAGCAACAGCGACGACGGCGGCGGCTGCGACAACGGGTAGTGCCGATTTTTATAGCCATCCGCGTTATTGTCGCCAGGCGCGCGGACTCGTAAACATAATTACAGGAGTTTTATTTGCTTCCTTTTTTGTAACGTCCGGCGAGTCTCGAGCAGGCTCGTGGTAGGCGCGCTCGGTCGGTGCGCGGCTGAGCCTCGGCGCAACGATGGGCTGCTATTCCTGTTACGTTTTACGAGCATGGCCTTTCTCTGTCAAGGTACGTGAAGTTATTAGGAAGCGGGCGGGACACGGGTTGCGGTGTAGAGAAGCAGCAAAACCGTGTTTCCCGAGAGCGGGCGAGCTTTCCGAGCGCGCAAGCTTCGTCTCACCTCCGCACCTCGTTACAGCCTGTGCACTACGTGGCCTGCGTTATTACGGCGTAATGTACCTGGCGCGCTACACCTGTGCACTTATAATAGGGCGTGAACTGTTGGTATTTATTCACTAGATGCCCCTGAGATAATCCACGTGCTTCAATAAACGTTGCACAAATAATCTTGCACTCTCATCGATGCCAATTATTAAATAATGAAACGGAATAAATTTTTCATTTGAATTAATATTTAAAAAATAACATATAAAAAAATGTCCTAAGGCAGAATTGAATGTATGTGTGTAATCGATACCAATAATTAAATAGTGAAACCGAATAAATTTTTCATGTGAATGAATATTTAAAAAATAACATAAAAAAATTTACTAAGGCAGAATTCAATGTAAAAACCCAAGAGAAATTGTGCACCAATTTTCGCATTCAGGTAGCTTTATTTTTTGCGTTACTCACATTATTCCGACGTAATTATTAATAACATAATATTTACTTTCAATAACATGTTATCCCAGCGGGAAGATTAATCGACGGTAAACTTCGCAGCATCAATTCCGTTGTATGTAACGGAAGAAGAGCTCTTCGGGGTATATCGAAAGGATCTCCAAAGTATATTGTACATCGTAACTCAGATTATTCCGCGATTGTTTCGCCCAGATAGCGAGCTTTCCTCCTCAGATTGAGATAATCCTGATGGAATATCTCGCGAAAACAGTAAATATGAATAAAAACCTCGCGACGAATTTTTTTTTCTTTCTTCCGCCTCCCCGCGGATCCTCGGAGTAAATGATATGTAATTCGATGGCTACCAGATAGAAAAGCGAGATGAAGAGCGAGGGTTACGGTACGTCAACCCTGAAAATATTGATCTAACAAACGTTTCATCATCGTTTCCACGAGAGCACGTAAATAATCGATATTAGATCGCGGCTCGGCGATCCGGGCGGGCACCTTATCCTATCGAAAATTCGTATCGCCGCTTGTAACCAATATGCTTGCCTATAAGCTCGGCGAGCCTTCGAAATCGTTCTCTGTCTACACGTATCGTTATACGATACTTATCTCCCGGTACAGAAGAGTTGTTCAACCCTTGTTCCCTTTGCGGGGGCCGGCGGCCCTTCGGAGACTCGCCGCGTTCAGGGGAAACGATGAGAGCTGACTCTCGGCGCTGCTGTTATACGACGTGCGCGCGCGCGAGCGAGCGAGTGAGCGTTCGAGCTGGGGGTAATCATTTTACAACCTCCCGTATAATCTCCTTCCACGCTGCTATATAATAACGATAAACAAGCGTTCTAGCGGTGCTCTTCGTATTATAAGACTAAAGAAGCGTGCGTTCACTGCAACGCGCAACTGTGTCCGACTATACAATGCACTCTCCTATCCATTCCTCTTATAAATCCGCACGAGAGAATATCAATGATATTTTATTGACGGTGTTTTACCCTCGGCAAACTGCCAAGTAAATACGCTGTTTACCATCGGCGGAAAGAAGCCTGAGCGAGCGGAGAAAGCGAGTGCGCACGCGCGGGCGGGCGAAGCAGAGAGAGAGAGAGAGAGAGAGGAGGACGAGCGCGCACGAGGAAGTCGAAGAAATGCGCGCGCATCACGAGAGGAAGCGATACGACGCGACGTCGGCCACAAACAGGTGGATGAGAACTCCGGGGATAAGTTACTCCGATAGCTACTCTTCGGGTTTGATACTTTCCTCTTCGCCGGAGCATCCAGTTTATAGTCGCGCTTGGTTAGTTTGTATAAATAATGAATAACGATGTTTCTGTGACTCGGGCGGGTATCAGCTAATCCTGCGGAGTTATTTATCGGTGTGTTTTATGTTTCTCTCGAAAAAAAAAAATCGCTAACCGGAAGTGGCCGAGGCGGAGATCTCACGCTCGAGTCTCGCGTCTTGAATTGTCTCACTCGAAAAAGCGCACTCGAAGCACAGAGAGAACGCAAGGCCCGCGGGCTTTTCGCTCGCGCCGCGCCGCTCTATTCGACAAAGAACGATACTCCGCCGCTTGGCCATGCGGCGGACTCGTTTCTGCGGTCGAGGCTCCTCTGGTTATTGGTTATCGCTCAGAGAAACGAATCACCGAGGATCCCGCGGAGAAGACGTCCTTCCTCTTGCCTTTTTCCGATGGGAAACTCGCTTTTTTCCCCCTCCCCTCTCCTCGCCCGATCAAATGAGACCGCACTTCCGTGTATACACGCGGAAATCGCAGCTGCCGCGCTCGACTCTGTAATATCAACGTTCAGAGCCTCTCGTTACACATTTTTTTTTTTCCCCCCGCTATGAGATCACCGATAGATTGCAATTATTATTTTTTATCCTCGCTAACAAGAAACTTCTAAATGACTTCTGTAATTAAATGAAATTCTTCTCTTTAACGAGGAATTTCGAAATTAAATGAATTCACTTCTATTGAATTCTACAAATTTGAACAATCGATAAATCCCATAAATGCCATTTTCTCTGCCCAATTGAATTGAGGGCCTGAATCCAGATAACGTCACTGCACTCGGCGTCTCCGGTGAAGCTGACCGCGTATATACTTAGCAGCATTCGCGCAGTCGAGTTGGAAGCTGGAATCAGCGAAACGAATCAGTATATACAGGCGCTCGCGTATTACTCGACTGTGGATATAGCTTACCATATACTTTACTATCATTACTATATCTTTACGTCTGTTTGAGCAGCGCGCTCTAAATCAATTTCACGACTGAGTCAGTGGGTATAACGTCTGTATATAAATTGTTGTCGGAGGTGGTAAGTAAACAGAGAGATCTGTACTTAACATTGTACGAGTGGCCGGTGAACTTGTGGAGGTTCGTTCGCGGTTCGTAAAATCCGAACGGTATATTGTGGCCTAATGTCCCGATCGTTTAGCGGAGTCGCGTTGCCACTCAAACGATTTATCCCCGTAGCAATGCAGCGCTCGCTCGTAGAGAGCGCGCGGTGCGGATATTTGCATAAACGGTTTATTCAGTCGGTCGGAGCGGCGCGTCGTCGCGCGACTGCTGCTACTTCTCGCGTTCCGCGCGGCGCGGTGAACGGTGTTCATCGCCGAAGTAACTCTCTCACGACGCGGAAAGATGGATTCCGCGCTCCGTTGGCCTGGACTTACCGCTCAATCAAGCTGCCGGTCCAGATGCACACACACACACACACTCCACATTTCTGACTCATTCTCTTATGTCAGCCTGCGCATTGTATAATTTTGTAGTGGAAGGTGTGATTTCAGCCTCCAAGGAATTGTAACGTTAACTTGCAGAATCAATTATATCATTGTAGCCGCTGGAAAATTCATTCCAGGTAATTATTTACAGCGTTTTTTTTTTTTTTTGTTCTCGGTTGCAATGTTGATTTAATGATAACAATAGTTGTCAGCTCCTGCGCGATCCGCTGGAAACGACCGAACGTCAATTATTCTTAGCCGTTGGGAATAATTGCATCACGATGAATATTTCCGCGATAATATTCAATGATAATCAATGGATTGCGACAATGATTATTGCAGGTGTAATTGTTTCGCATTATCATTAAATTCGATAAAAAAAAATGGTTGATGTACCCGAAGATCCTTTGAATTTCCTTGAACGTAATTTCCGAAAGCAATCAATGATTTTTTTCAATATCAATAAATAAATATCTCGTGATACGAGGTATTGATATTTCGAAAAAAAAAAAATCCCCGAGGAAATGAACCAGGGGGCAATTATTTACATAGAATGGTGCAGATATCTCCGTTATATTCCGCGTGGTTTTCCGCTGCAGACTTATAGTCCTCGAGGTGATGGTGACCCCCGGAGGGCCTCGGGTAAACGGCAAATGAGCATCGCAGCAGCGCAGAGTTATTCCACCTCTTTTTCCCCGATGCCCCTAACTCGTACCTGCATGTGCATCGTACATAGTATACACACGTTCGCGGTTGGATATCACGCACTCGTTGCGAGTTGCGATATCGCGTTACTCGCTATTTTCCGGTGGCCTATGTGTGCGGTGCAGAGCCGAGCTCGTGGCTAGACGTCGGGCGGGGTCTCGACGGGACGCACCTAGCTGGTATTAGAGGCACTCTTCTCGGGTGCGTGATGCTCTTGTTGGAAAGACGGTAATGCAGCGAGCGAGCGAGCGAGCGAGCGGAGGATATACATAGCGGAATGTAGGGATTCTTCGTAAAGTCTTGGCGCTCGCGCGCGGTGGAAAATCCTCAGGTTCGCCAGAGGAGGATGCAGAAGCAAAACTGCTTGATCCCGACGGCCGGAGGCCAGCCCGAGCAGATGTTGATGTGGCTCGGTTGATCAGCCTCGTGGATTCGAGTGTTAGTCACCGCAAACACACACACACACACGTTGTTGTGTGCCGCGAGCGTGCTCCGCTTCTCTTCCTCCTCCCGTTCCTTCCTCTCTTCGTCGTAGTCGCGTGAAAGGAGCGAACGAGGTGAGGGAACTGTGGGCGTCCTTGCCCCGGGGCACAGGGGAGCGGAGGGCCTCGCGGGGTGCCCGAGACTGACCTCTACAGAGCTCGGGCTGCATGCTGATGCGCGCTGAATAAACTGTACCGCGATATACACTCCGCATGGCATAACAGAGCTGCGTGCGTCCACCCGGAGCCCGGAAATTGTCAGACGTCCAAAAGGCATCTTCTCCGCACTCCTGACGTCTCGCTTCTCTTCCACTAGGCTCGAGCGAAACCCGCGCAGCGACGACGGAAGTCTGGCCTGTCGAGGTGTGTGTGTGTGTGTGTGTGTGTAATTATCGAGAGTCTACTGTAGGAGGCTACCGCGGCGCCATCTAGGTCCTTCCTCTGCTTCTTCCTGCCGCATTCCACAAGATTTTATTTATTTTTTTCAACAATCCACTCTCAGTACAATATTACAGGTGTTAGAAGTGCTTCCACGAGGCAAATACCTGGTAAAATAAATTCGCAATGCAAAAAATTCGGTGGACGAAAAAAAGTTCTAAATTTTCTTGACTCTATTCTATTTTATTTCATTTGGTTAACGAGGCGAAAAAAAATCGGTTGTTACGGGTACTCGTTGCTTTTCGTGTAGTCGAAAGGTGAATGACTGTCGTGTAAATATTTAGCAGGTGAGCCTCGTGGCCGTGCGACAGAAGCCAGTGCACAGGTGCGCGCTCGAGCTCAGCTTCGTATACATCGTTTGGAGGCGTTGTCGGGAAGATCGGCAGCAGCCACCGGTTAACCCGGGTCAGGGTTGCTCTCCCGGGAGCTACAATTTCGTATTTTTGCCGCGTCTGACCCCCCGCGCGACTCTCACTCTTTTGCTCCTCTCGCGTTCGTTCGGCTCTTTCTGCTATTGGCGCGCGTGGACGAGTTAACGGCCTCTCGAGACTGAGGCCCGATGCTCGGGTGGTAGGAGCGCGAGGAGTCGTCCAGCAGAGGTACTTCCCGTACCTCGAATCCCCGTCCCGAGTGCAACGAGCGGCGAGGCAACGACGAAGAGGCCGCGGCGCGGAGGGAGATATCCCTCGATCCCGGGCAAGACACGCGATGGTGAAAGCGGATAATTACATAATCAAATTCAATTAGCACGCACGAAGGTCCGGCCCGGTTAATCTCGAGACGTCGCTGCGCGCCAGTACGGGATTTTATATGGGGGCGCGTTATATCGTTATTATACGTACGTACTGTACGTACATGCTCACGATGAATTATACTATCGTTACTCGGATAATATACGAAGCTGTTAGCGCGACTGAACGCTGATCTACTTTTCTCAATTCCTAATGAGATCCCTCGCGGACTTATTATTAAAATATCGAGCCACGCACGAGGAAAACGATTTTTCGAGGCCAACTAAATATTCCGCTGCGCTAAAACCAATTTTATGTCATGTAGATATATATATATTTTTTTTTGCAAAATCATTTATTCCCTGTGATATTTCGATTTACCGTGGATTATTATAATGAATGTGTAATCGATTTTCACGAGGGCGTAAAAATGGAGAAAACTTCCCTCTACTTTTTCCACTTCAGGGCTCAACAGTCTTTTGAATTATACGTCCTTGTTATAGCTCGACTATTATAGCTATTTGTTTATTGTTATTTATTGTATTATAGCAATTATACAGCACGCAGCGGAATAATTACACAGCGCAATGAGATCAAATCGTTGGGTCATCGCCGGGGCGTTTTTATCCTTGGGGAAAAAAACGATTTTGATGACCGAGAGCATTTTATTGCCCGCTACATTGGCGAGAGTCGGGAGAGGAAGAGAGAAGGAGAGGAGGACGGAGAATCCGGAGGTGGATGCGCGAACGATGAGACGTTAAAGTTTAATCCTCAGCCATTGGCGCGAGGCGAGCGCATTTCCGCTCGCTTACCGAGTTCCCGTAAATCTCGGGAAGACAGTGTTACGAGGCTCGTCATGATTTTATTATCGGGAAAATTTAATACACCGATTCGACGATAGCTATTCCACTCCGTCGGGCCACTGTGGATTTTCCATGGTGCACCGTGTGGATTTTCTACGCCGGCCGCAGAAGACCCCGTGGCACGGCCCATCGAGAGTTCTGCTTTCCGGGCCAGGCTCGGCGGCAGCCAACTCCCGCGGAGCTGCTGCTGCTGCCGCGCCTACATCAAGGCGGATGTGGCTCCTCTATCCGTTCCCGTTCTACAATCCAGTTGGTCTCGTCTGCCAGGCTTCGAGGCTACTTCAGGCTGCGTTATCTTCTGCTTCGCGCCTCGCCAAGATCTTATCGAACTATATTGGCGTTGGGAATTAGCGGTGGAGGCGGTGAGACGCCAACGTGCCAGAAGTTCACCCGATTACACTTGAAAATATCGAGCGTTCGAGCCTCTCAGGTGTAAAATTTTTTTTTTTCAATTAAATGCACCATTTTGGACCTAGAATTTGAGAAAAATTGTCGTGCTCACTAATTGCTATTAATTTTGTTTAAAATTGTAATTCCATTATAATGATGAATGACATTATTAATGAAAAAAATAATAATAATAATAACAAATGAAATGGATATTTTATTTCGAATCCAAGACCTCCGAGATTTAAGTCCAATTTGTTCGAATCGAGAGCCAAGAATACAACATAATAAGGCTAACTGTGTAAGCGGTTAGCCCGGAGAATGTGGGTAACGGGTGATATTCATGATCTCACTTATCGTGGGGATAAGAAGAGGAAGAGGAAAGTGTAACGAGGCGCGTATATAGGCAATGGGAAACCGGGAGCCGGTCTCAATGCGTATAACATGTAAATAAGGGCGAGGGACGACGAGAGCGGGAGCGCGGTGCTGTTATTAGTGGCATTTCACGAGGTTCGGCAAAAATCCACTTGGCAGAAATGAAATGGCGTGTCCGCTAAGACGTCGTCGTGTGGCGGCGGCGGCGGCGGGGAACCGCATGCAGATGCAGGTACAGGAACCGGGCGAGCGCGCATACTCACACGCGTCACGCGTACGGACTTACGTATGAGTATATACTGGCACAGAGACACAGTGCCCCAAGTTTCTCGGCGAAGGCACCGGCCTAACGAGCTGTCCGTCGTCGTTGTCGTCGTCGTCGCGTAACTCGCAACCGTACCGGCCACTCTCGCTTCGATAAGCTCCAACCGTTCGCAAATGTTCGCCTCTTTATCCTTATTACAACAGATGTAATCACTATAAGTGCGTCTCCCGCGTCTTTCGCAGCAGGAAATCCAATGAAAATCAATATCATCGTAATTCGATACATTGATTAATAAATATTTTTATTTCAATTCGATACATTTTTCATAATTCCGCAAAACAATGTTACAGAAAAAATGCATCGATATTGTCGAATTATTGATAATTCTCTATACAATCAATCGCTCGTTTATTTTAATTCAATCGAACAAGGATCTTACAATTAAATATCCACGTTCGCATATTATTGGATTATTATGTTTTATGCAAACGAAGCAGTTATCATGCTTCGGTGTTATGTGATATAATTAGTGTATTATCATTATTACGGATCATTCGAATCGACCCAGATTCCAGTCTCGTTTAAGGGTCAGTGGGTGAGCACTTGAGTGTGATGTCGTTCGGCTTCTGGTCTCTAAATATCCGCGCGTTAATCGCGGGTTTTGCAAGCAGAACGAATAACGCGATAGCCGATATCGAGGAATTTTCAATACTGTTAATTGATAAATACAATTTTTAATCCGATTAACCGGAGTAATGTGAAGCTCGTAAATACGTGGAGGTAATAAGTGCGTGAGTGGAGGCCGTTGGGATATATATATATTTATTATCGATCGAATTGAGGCGAATTACACGAATAGGGATTAAGAGCGTCGAGCTATACGTAATGTCGTGGAGTCGCGCCGATATCTAGAGCGAAGGCCGTCGCTCCGTCGGGCGGAGGCGTTGAGCGGGATTGCGCATAAGTGATCGACACTTCGCACGGTGCGCTGTGCGAATCGATGAATCTGGCCTCAGCCGATACCGCTCAATCGTCGTTTCATCGGCATGCAGTCATTTCAATTTCCTCTCGCGCGCCCGCTCGAGAAACTCGATCCCGCTGTCCCGCTGGCTTCGTCCGCACGGCGCTGGCGCGCTCGAATAAGTGTGTCGCATCGTTTCGCACGAGTTTATCAATCTCGGTTAAGTTATTAATGACGTCCGAGGGTTACTCGCGTGCATAGCATTACGTGCTGTCTGCGAACGCGTAATCTACTTTTTACTTTTTTTATTTTCATTCCTCCCATGGAAATGGGCGTCGAGATAAAGTAACTCGAGGACTCGGCAATGTGAACACGCGAATCGTTTGCAGTTCACACGCTCGGTATTAACGTCCTCAGATCCCATTTATCGACGTATAAAAAGCCGCGGATTTCAGAATGCAATCCAAAATATAAATGTGAGATATTATTAATATGAATATCCTTTATTAATTAACCGGCAAAGGAGACGCGTGTTGTTAAGCGCGGAAATTGAGCGCGATATTCGAATAATTAAACAAACAAACAAGCGGGGCGTTGGACAATTAATCGAGTGTCTCGATATTTACGATTCACTTTGTCCGCAGTTGTTGATCTGTCGACCTCACCGCGGTAATTTGCAAAACGGTTTGTGCATTGACTCGGGACTCCGGGAGAACCGCACGTATCGCGTAGTTATCGCGAGATCTCACTGTACTTGGCGGCAAATTGGCGGAATAAATAGTGACGTGACGAGAATTTAACGCGACTATCGTGAGCTCGCGGTCGAGCGCAGCCTGTGTGTGTGAGTGTGTGGACACAGTGAGCGCAATGCATAATCGCGCCTACTCTCCTCGAGCCACGAGCAATCTCCAACTGGTCGCGCGTACACACAATCGGTCCGCGCGCCAAACGGACGATGGATACGAGTCGTAAGTCGCGCGATCGTGTAAGATCTCGGACTCTCGGCCGGCGGTGAATGCGCGGGGATTTGCAAATATCTGCTCGCCGAGCGCCGCGGAATAATCGGCGCGATTGATTGCTATCACCCCATACTTATCAGACACATTTTCCCTCCGACACTTGCCCAGTTGCCACAGCTGTTTGTTTATCATTATTATCCTTTTTTTTCCATTTCAATCTCACATTCGCGGCTGTAATACGCGAAAAGTATGTTAATGAGGACAGATAATTCGTTCTATATCTCGCGAAGAATTGGAGCAGGTAGATATGATTCTCGTTGCCACCGGTAGCGTTGAAAATTACAGTGGAACGTTGAAAATTAGATCAACCCAGTAACTCTATCGAGACAAGCTCCGCCGTTGATAAACTAATGCCACTGAAAAAAAAAAAAAACTAAACATCACCGAGTATATTTATCAAAATTTCGAAACTTTGTCACTGCGAATTCACCCTCGCCGCGCGCAATTCCGATAAATTATTCGACACTCGTTTCACGTTCGAAAGCCATTTATCACCTCGGAAATATTACGATATTCGTGTTTAATCCTCGTCGCCGTTTCGTCATTGCTTTGTGCAATTAATTAAATGAATAAAAATAAAAAAAAATAAAAATATATGTGCTTATTTTATTTTTGTCTATCTTTCGAATGCATTATATCTTGCCAATATAATTCATGTAAATTCGTGAGGATTTGTATTATTTATTAGGTAACGTGCGGAAGTAGCTCTCGAGCGGAGGTTACGGAGCCTCGGCCCATCGAGCGTAGGACCCGAGGACGGGGCTTCCGAGAAGCGAGACGAGCTCCGCGTTCGCAGTGTAATCGTTGCCCTGGCGGCCGTTCCAGTACCGCCAGTGCAAGTACACAAGACAGAGTGGATCACTGTCGGCCGGCAGAGGGTTCTGCTCATCGGCGAGTTCGCGCGCCGCGCGGAGAGCCCGCAATTTCCGTAAATACACACTGAAAGCCGCACGGATTCTCCGCAGCGTAGATCGGCGTCCGGCGACTTTCGCACCCGCACTTTAGCCGCACCGGGAAAGAAACTTTAATAGTACCACCACCGGGGCCTTAATGGTGTCGAAAAAAAAAGCACACCGGCACGTAAACGGCAAAGCAGATCGTCAATAGCAATCTAAGGATCATCTTCAGGCGGCGAACCGATCAGATGCCCGGTCCTTCGCGTCGCTGCCAATAAACCAGTGCAAAAGGACCGCGCCGCCTCTGCCGCAGCTATCGCAATGCTCACGGTCACGGTAAAACGTTCCTCCGCCGCGTAAGATTACCGCCCGCGAGCCATTACCACTCGGAGTCCCTCTCCGGACGCGCGGACTTCTGAAAATCGATCGGTTAGAATTTATCCGACGAGAGGCCGGCTCGAAAAGCGTTCGCGCACTTTTGCCGCTCCGGATAATATCGAATAACGCGATTACCGGAAACGCCCGGGCGTGCGGAGCGTTTCGAGCGATTGAAAATGACTTTTCAGCCGATATACATGGATAACCGGTCGGTGCGAAGGCTCTGCAAGGCAAACGTTGTCGAGTGTATTAGTTAAGATCGTTGGGGTAAAAGAGCGCGAGTGTTAACTCCGCTGATGCCGAGGCGTTTGGCTGTATCCTCGTGCGCGCTCTCGACGAAACCGAAAGCATCGTAAAACGGAAAAGGAAACTGGACGGTCGGAAAGCCGCGCTCGGGTTCTCCGCGATGCTGAGCGCGTTGCCGGTGAGCTTAGCATCGGCACCTCGTTAGTCCGCGCGCCTCTCGCCCGCGTACTTACGGGGCCGCTGGTTAAAATACGTTCTGCCTGGTTGGAAGTCCGTCGAAGCATTCGCTCGGCGCGCGCATCCCGCTGTTACCGGTCACGGTGCGCTTCTGTTCTGCTTCGCTCCGAGAAGCTCTCTCGCGGTGTACATGGAATTCGATAAATTTTCGTTACGTTTCCTCGCGGACTGACGGGGAAAAATCGTTAAGATCGATTTTCAATATTGATTACACGCGCGCGGTGTAATTGGAGGAGGAGGAGGAGGAGGAGAACAGACGAAATCGCGATGGAAGGAAAATCCACCTGATGAAACGTCCCGCTCGACGATTATTTAACAGAGCCGCGTACGCGCGCGAGAACTCGGTGCGGTATGACGTCGTGGGATCGTCCTTGTCTCGACTCCCGCGGCCCCCATTGTTCAAGCGCCTCTTCGCACTGTAATCGCGTTACTATAATGCTCCCTCTGTCTCGCGAGTGTGTGTAAAACACGAAGGATCGAAAGTGTTTTCACATTGCCCGAGATCCCCGCGCGAGAGTTAGAATCCCCTCGCGAGCGATCGTTCCCTCGCTAACCCAGAGAACGAAAGTGTGGAATCGTCGTAACTGTTGTAATTATTACGCGCGTTACACGAGGTGGCAGGCAATAATTAAACGCCAGTGACGGGGTATATTAATTTTATTTTCTGTTGATGAATGATTGTTATCCGGAGCAGTGATTATATCGTGATAATACCGATCGAAGGGAACGACAAAAAGGCGAAAAACTTTCTACCGATCTGCAGCTTCCGAATGGACCGAGTGTCTCGCGCGCATTGCGCTCGAGAGAGTCTTTGCAAAAATCCTTGGCTCCAACTGTTTTGTACGTTTCTCGAGATCTCGCGGTCCAAGGGGAAACGATCTCGCGGTTTCGGTTCGATAGATCGATTGAATAAGAAGTACAACGTTGAAAAGGGAAATCCTTGCGTCCGCGACGGCGTTTTTTATTCTCTTCCCGTATTCCGGGCTCATTCTCGGCCTGCATCGTCCGCTCGACACCTTCTCGACTGTGCGATTTTTTTTTTAATCGGTATAATCGACAATCTCGATTTCCCCTCGAGTCCGGTCGTTAGGATAACTGGGTGACCCAATCGTTTTTCCGCACCTCTCGGGGAGGAGTGGAGGCGAGGAAAAAACGATGAAATTTCGTTTTTTTTTATTAACATCGCAATAATCGCAAGCTTCGACCTGGCGCTGTTATAAAAATGTACATTCCCAGTGGCCGACACGAGGATCATTATGGCGTGTGCCTCGAAAAATAAGATAACGGAGAACAAACGCCTCGTGTGCCTCGCGCGCGGGACCATCATAATAACCGCAGAGGCGCACGCGTTTGTGTGTATCAAAGACGAGAAGATTATCGCGGGTCCAATCGATTTCGCAACTTTTCCCAAGGCAACGCTGTGCCAACGCTGATGAAAATATGGCCGCATCACGCATCACAACTGCGGATTGTAAGTCACGTGTTTTAAAACACGTACTCCATCGTTTCGTAATGATAATATTCTTCTGTGCCGCTGTTGCTCCGTCTGAAATCCATCCAGGGGCTATTCGACGATAAAAGGAATTTCACAGCAAAAAGCAAAAAATAAAATAAAAATTCTTCTCAAAAATTCGTTCTTTGAATCAAATTTTTTCATTCATTAGTTCGCTCTTCCTTCGATCAATCGATCGATCGAATCGATTGCCGTAATTTTGGTTGTTGAGATTTCAACTTGGCGGTGGATTGATTTTCGCGAACGCGCCAAATAACCGGAAGCGAGAGGTCGAGGCTGCGAGGAACGTGGCTGAAGAGGGTCCGCGTTGATGCTGAAGAAAGCGGCGGCGCGGTAATACCTTCGAAAGAAGAAGAAGAAGAAGAAGAAGGTATAGCCTTAAATAGTTGCATGCGCGAGCGGAAAGTGCAAAGGGGTAAATCGGCACGGTGAACTGCGGAAGGTGGTGGATAGCCTGGCACCTGTTCGAGGTCGACGCTGTGTGCCACCTCGTGATGGCAGTCTCGTCACGAGTGGCTCACCGAGAGGCTCGCAACGTCCCATTCGCGGAATCCTTGGTCGCGCACTCGCGTCCATGCCGTTCTATTTAATTCCTCATGTGTTCGTGTGAACTTTCGAACGGGCTGGATTCTCGTGGTTGGAGGGGGGGGGGGGGGGGGGGTAATACACACGCTCAATATAACCGCTCGTTACTAATATACACAATAAAAGCAAAGGCTCGAGCAAAGGCTTGGAAGCCTCCTGCAGCTTCCATGTATTATAATAACTATGCGCGCGGTATTGCGGCGGAGGCAGACAGCAGGTCGATCCACGCGCAGACCGGAATTAATGCGGAGGCAAACGGCAGGTCGACCCGGTGATTGCGAGGGCGTCGGTGGCGCGGGCGTCGAGAGTCGTGCGCGGGGAGCCGACGAGAGGTCAGACGAGGTTGCACGCCGAGGTGCAACACTCTCTCCCTCCTCTATACACACAAAGGTGCTCAGTGTGTGCGGTATACACACAACTTGTCGATGTATACACGCAAATGTTGTTAGTGTATGCAGTATACACACAACTCTCGTCGACGTGTGCGATGTGCACACAAATGTTGTCGATGTGTGACACACACTTTGGTGCTGTGTATGCACACAATGGAGATACAACCGGTGGATGGTTATGCGCTCCGTACAACGTAATGCATCGGCACGTATCTACGAGGTATATATTGAGCAGTAGGTACGGTGCACAGTGTACAGCCGCGCGAGACTATGCAGCAATGTAGCGGACTGAGGAGCGCGTGCTTGCCACCTCCATGCACCGATGCATCTAATTGCGGGCTCCTGCTGCAGGCGCTGTTTAAACTAAGCCACAGATGAGGATTGATATAGGTGGAGCTGTTTAATGTTGGTAGTACCACTATAACGTACTGTAAATATATATATAGATATATAGATATATACATGCATAAAGTGTAATAGCCAAGAGCAGAACTGAGCACCAATTGCCAGTAGGACTCGGTATTGTGTATTATGCATATACACTCAATCCTCTCTCGACTATATTCGATATAATGCACATAGCACTGCTTAGACCGCTGTCACCGATCTATCGACGTCACGAAATGTATCGCTCACGCCTCCGAGGCCGAAGTGCTCTTTCGAAAGACACGCTAGTACATTTTATATCGACTTTATGTCTCTTGGTAATGTGTATTATATCGCGTACTTAATGTACCTATAACGAGATTTATAGCGAACTTCTCTCTCTCTCTGGCTCTCCGGTTGTTGAGAATTCATCGCATTTCCGCTCACGTTCAGAGAGCGATTGGTCGGTTGTCATTTTTTCATTAGATAAGTCCGGACGATTAATTGCTAGTGTTTTTTTTTTTTTTTTTTTTAATTATTGTATTAGTGCTCTGGCGATTATAATGGAAGAGTTTTGTTTTTGTGGCGGTAACCTTAGAATAACGAGTGGAACTTTCTTTTCTTTTTTTGGCGCGGGAACGGAAAAATAAAATAGTGCCGGGCCCTCGTGATGCGCTAGGGAGGATCGTACGTGAGGCACCAAGCGATATTGCGCCGCACGACGTTGCTGCGCCCGCTTCTGCTTCCACTGCCGTTGGGAACTCGACTCGAGTCTCGTCCTTGACCGGGTCTATCGTGTGACCGATCTCCGCGCATCACAATGCCCAACGCTCCCTCCCCCGCGCACACGCTCCCGGCCGACACCGAAGTCGCGCCGGGGCGACGCGGTGTTGCCCCTGTTTCGCCTCGTCCACCACTTGGTTTCGTTGTCTCACACGAATCCCGAGGAGAAACCACGTTTTTTTCCACTTCAGCTTCAATTCGAGAGAAAAAAAACATTTTTACCTGAATAATTGATACGTAATACCTTGTAAACACTATTTTCACACGAAAATTGTGGACTAAAGGCAAAATCGATCAAATATCGAGAGCTAAGAAATTTTGCAAAATTGGATCAAGGAGAATTTTCAATAAATGCCGATAAAATCGATAGACTTTTGGTGTTTCTACTGAACTAATGTCACCTTGGATATCGGAGGTGACTAATCACCACGAAAAAAATCCATTCTCAAGCTTGACCTTGAAACAAAGATACCACCGTTCGCGGAAATAAGCAGCTAATGCGAGTTAATGGGATTACTTCGGTCTTAATTGTTCGAGAGACAATTTTTCAGCCTTCCTTCCGAGAAATCTTCATTTTTATCGTTTTTCAAACAAAAAGAAAAATCAATAAAGCCGCTAAGCTGTGTCATCGTCGGAAACTGGATCGCGTACGGGAGCAGGAATATAAAATGAGAGCCACTGGTCTATGCTGTAGTTAAAATAGTGGGAGTTAAATGCTTGGAAGTAGTACGAAGCTCGACAGCGGGAGTCCAAGCGTCGTGTGTACCTATGTATGCGTGTACCGTGTACGTAGTGAAGCGGAGGGAGCGCTTGCGCTGAGACAATGGAGCATTAAAGCAACGGCGTGGTTTTCTAGACAGGAAATTACAGGGATCACGCGGAGATTGACAGAAAAACGGCTCGGCGCGTTGCGTCCGCTGATACCGCGAGTGCACGCGTGTGCGTTTTGGACAACGCGCGCAAGGGTCGCGTACGGCATCTACGGCTCGATTCGCACGTACGTCAAGACACCGAACGATTTACCTTTTCTCACCACCTTTTTTCGCTCGTGAAAAATGTTCATTTACGAAACTGCGCCGCAGATCGCAACTCGATATTTCAATCCTGAGGTAATAACGAACCGGAAAGAACAATAGACTCGAAATTTTGTGGAATTTTCTTCACTAAACTACGTAAATCCGAGATTTATTTTTTGGTAATTTTGTATGATTTTTATTTAGAGAAATAAAAATGAGTTTAGACACAAAAGACGATAAAGAGAAGCGAAGTGTGTTTACTTTTTTTTTTTTTTTAGAGCCACCTTACATTTTTTTCTCGTTGTTGATAACGATTTTATCGAAGCATAATTTATTCCTTTATAATCGTGTTTATAAGAGAAATGTTTATGGCGATGAATCGAATGATTTCCTTGGTCCCCGTGGGTTGCATGCAGAAAGGACACACGATGATCTTGGTTCGGTCGTCGACCCACTCGGACACACCTGACGCGGTAACCGATCCCATCGTCCGATTCGTGCGCGACGAATCGCTCCATCAGTGGTGAATATATATCCGTACGAATACAAGAGCCACGGGGAGACGGAACGCAGTCACCGTTGTTTCAACGACGACTGTGATCCGCGGGGACGAGCATTACCGCTGTCCGCGTGACCATAATAAATTCGCGAGCGTGGACGCGGAGCCAGAAGGTGAATCGGTAGGTGTGACCGTTGGTTGGAGCTCGCGGAGCGGGTCGCGAACCGCGTGAAACGAAAAAAAAAAAAAAAAAGCCGCCTCGTTGTTCTCGCTCGGCTAATAAAGACCGAAAGCGAAGAATCTCGGGGTATCAAACAGGATATTGGCAACATTAAGTATAAACGCGCTCTCGCGACTCCGAGATTTATGTCGGTCGTGCTGAAGAGATCGCGAGAAGGAGAGAAGAAAAGAAAAGCGAATGAAAGCAAAAGGAATAGCGTGTAGCAGTCGAACGTTGGCCAGATTGAGATAAAGCAAACGCGAGGACCGCGAGGTGAAGGAGGAAGGCACGAGAGGCAGGGATAAAGTTTAAAGTCTCTTTCTCTTGTCTGACGAGAAAATACGGAATAAGAGAGAGAGAGAGAGGGAGGAAGACGAAGAGCGGGAGAGAACGAAAGGGAACGCGAACTAAGACAAAAAGGGCACGAGAGCGAGACGGAGGCTGAAAGAAACGCAGAACGATCGCTCGGGACACGGCGGAAGGGATGAGGTTGCCGCGAGGCCTCTGGTCTCTCGGGTGGACCACACCGAGAGCTCTCGGACTCTCGCGGTTCTCTCGTGGCTCGTGGGGGGCCTACTCTCGTCCAGTTCGACTTTCTTCCTTGTTTCTGGTTCTCATCCCTAACTCACCCCCTCCTCTCTCTCTTTCTCTCGCGCTCGGCTCCTCGTTCTTTCACTGCTCTTCCTCCTTCCGGCAGCCATTAGGGTGGCAAATCGTTTGCTTCGGCTTCGTCTTCTTTCCGCAAAATCTCTCCTCATTTCTACAAATCGTGTTATCAAGACTCTTCCATCTCTGTACATTAAATCTGATTTTTCAACATTTTTGGGAAATCGAACTCTCGAAGATCGCTAATTCACTTCGAAATTTCGAGCGACGGGAACGAAATTTTTTTGATACGTCAACGAATCTTGCAAATTTATAAAAAAGTATTTTTGCTGGGTTAAAGATTTTTTTGTATTCTCGCGGATGAGATAAATTACTGATTTAGCAAAAATTTTGTTGGCCCATCGGAAGCGTTCGACCCGTGCGACGTCGGTGCACCTTGAGGACGTGGGAACTTCCGGTCCCGGACTCGCCCAAGTGGGGATCGAGCTTCTGGCATACCGAAACACTCGCACCCATCGCGACGAGGAATTCGCAGCAGCGACGGTCAACCACCTTACTCGTAGCTTGTTCCGAGAGATCCCATGGATCCATGATAACCATGGCCGAAATAATGTCCTGGAAGCCTCGGATTGTCTTTCACCGAAGCGAGGGCGTTGAAATGCATGCGAATTCGCCAGGCGTGTGTCGCATATCCCGGCGCACAATCACCCAAGCATACGTAGCACCACGTGGGACGGCAAAGTACCTCGAAAACTCGCAACGAAACCATTTAAACGCAAGAAACTTCGATGGATCGGATCCCCGACCTCCCACGCACCAGTTTCTCGTTACAAAATCGCTAATCCAAAGATAACCCGCTCCAGTTAGTGTCCCACACAAACCGCGCACATCGTACGTAGCTCCGACTGCGTAATCCATGCGGCGGAGTTACGTAATCTCGTACGGATATCGGGCCATTGGATCGTAGTGTCCACTCGACGCAGTGTCCATAAATGCAAGACACAGCAGCACGTCGATCTATAAATTCGCACACGATTGACCCAATTCCAAATACAAAAATAACGACCTCCCCTCCAGTCGTTCTATAAATAAAGTGCGTGTAATGATATTGCTAAAAAAAAAAAAAATACACACACACACACACACAAACAAAAACATAAAAATAGTTATACCCTCAGAGTTCCACAGGAAGGAACTCGGAGATAACTCATATAAATTCTTGAGGAGGAGGATAAAAATGGGAAAATATAAAAATGAGGGAGCAGTGGAAACGCCATAAGCGTTATCAATTTTTCTCGGGCGTAAGGCAAGAGCCACGGTCAGCACGTCGGTTAGTTATCCGGACGTGGCTACTTAACAACGAGGGCTTTTACGTATGGGGATACGTGGCATAAATGTGCAACGCAGATGCTGAGAGCAGTCGAGAACGTGCAACTCTGAGCTCCTGCGGTTCGATCTAACTCGGTTATATTGGTATTTATACGTATATATGTACAAGCATCAGCCACTTTAATACATACCATTACCAGGGCGATGGTGCATACCGGAGCATATCAATTAGATTGGAGGATTTATTCGCATTATCAGCGGGCGAGCTCTCGGTCTGCACAAAGTTGCGTATCTCTCCAGTGGCTCTTACGCCGCGCGGCTTTCCTTCAGCTACGAGTTAACGTGTATATGTTACATCGCATGCACGGGAGTTAGAGTGCAGCGTTGAGTATACTAGTTGGGTGCACGACGTCGGTATTAAAATTTTTTCTTTTTTTTTTCTTTTTTTCTGCAAAATCCACCACTCGTTGATCGCTCACGTGCACGCGCAATCCGTGCGCATATGTGAGGCCACGACTTTTCCTCCGGTGCTCTGCTTTATCGCCCCTCGTTTTCGATTCAATTATATCGATAAGGGAAATCCGTAAAATCGATTAACGCCACTTTTTCATCTACTTTTATCTCCGTACTTAACTGATTTTATATCCACGTCGGATGCTCGTTAGAACTCTAATTGACTTTTTTTTTTTTTTCTCTACTTTGCTCGTCAATGGTACGTAATATCGACATTCAATGGTTTGAGGTGGATGATATTATGGAAGCTCATTCGAATGATCGTTTTAAGCGACCAATTAAATTCACGGGACAGAGAGAGAGAGCAGAAAAGGCCACGAAAAATGTATTACTTTACATTTCTAATTCAGTTCGGTATTAACAATGAGTGGGCGGACTTACAATCTTAAGTTACGACACAGCGAAGATTTACTATCGAGTTTAAACAGCTTTTGCCGCTTTGGCACTATTTACATTCACGAGAACACGAGAGAAAGGGACGTAGTCGAAATTTTTCTCTTCAAGGATGGTAATATTGACATTTCATGTTTCCACTTGGATTTAATTATGTTACAGCTCATTTTAATGCTCGTTTAGGGCAACCAATTAAATTCACGCAGCAGAAAGAGCAGAAAAGGCCACGAAAAATCTTTTACTTTACGTTTTCAATTCAGTTCGGTATTAACAATGAGTGGGCGGACTTACAATCATAAGTTACGACACAGCGAAGAGAGTTACTATCGAGTTTAAACAGCTTTTGCCGCTCGGTAACTATTCGCACGCACGTGGAGCACGAGAGAAAGAGATGCAGGCGTATAAGCGCGTGTCTTATTGGGGAAAGGCCGCGCGACTCGGTCGCAGCTCGTCTCCCGGCGGCATATGAGAGCTAAGGGATATTCGGAGCACCTGAAAGGAGGTATAAACCGGGGAATAACATCGGAGAGTACGGAAAGGTCTACGAGGACGACGACGACGACGACGTACGTACGTACGCGGCCAGAGCGAACTCGCCGCCGCGGTATATCTAAGCAAAACACGACGAGCCAAGAGCTCGCTAGCCTCGCGAGCGTGTGCGAAGGTATGCAATCATGTAATTTGCCGGGGCATGTCCGTGGGACGTCGTAGCACAGAGAGCGCTGCAGGTAGACACATTCGCAACGGTCATTTGTGCCGAGCAGCACATCGACCGATGGCGCACTCCATTCGAGACAACGTTCACCATCAAAACCACTGACATCAGCATTGACTAAATTACAACAGCGACAAAATAACGTCTTGACGTTTGGCCACGCGACTGACACGCACTGCGCCTTCTCACTCATTTCTCTCTCTCGAAAAAAAAAAAAATAACGGATAAGCGCATCGGGCAATTCTACGTGCGGTTAATTACTCACCGGATAATATTTAAATCGGATTAACTCACCGTTGAATCATTTATTCATTTTATTAATACCGTTAACGTGATACACGAATTCTACCGAGAGTATTATACTTATGGAAGTGAATAAATATATCAAACACTCGGTTGTACCTGCGACGGTGAAGTCCCGACCGCTGGGATCATAAATTCACCGTCGCAGTTGAGTCATGCAATGCTTATCCTCGGGATATGTGTATACACTGCATTAGTATACATGCAACTGTGGTACGTTGCTAAATAAAATAAGCACGTGGGTATTACAGGATATTTTGTGCAGGTATTCGGGATACCGTGTGTTGGTGCATCAACATAGGCTGCATTCACCGAGTGCACCGAGATTCCAGGTTCCAGGAGCCGACTTATAGCCCCAGCATCCATTACAGAGCGCCGCGCATGCTTTTCCCTCGCAGCCTCCAGCCGACTTCCCGCGCTTTCCAAATACTACCGCTTCCTCTCCAACCTCCTGTCACTTTGTGTCCTCGCTGTGATTTTATTTTCAGTCTCGCCACGCCGATCATCATCGACATAGGCTGCATTCACCGAGTGCACCGAGATTCCAGGTTCCAGGAGCCGACTTATAGCCCCAGCATCCATTACACAGCGCCGCGCATGCTTTTCCCTCGCAGCCTCCAGCCGACTTCCCGCGCTCTCCAAATACTACCGCTTCCTCTCCAACCTCCTGTCACTTTGTGCCCTCGCTGTGATTTTATTTTCAGTCTCGCCACGCCGAGACGATCCTCAGCCTCTCCTTCGTGGATACGTCGAGGGTTGCTGGACTCAATTTCCGAATTCACCAGTGTTGTGTTTCTACAATGTCAATGATGATCTTGATGATATTTCTGTGACTTCTATCGTTCTGAAGTCGGGACATAAAAAAAATTGGCATTTGTTAATTATGCAGTTTTTTTCCAAAAGGTTTTATTTTTTTTACCGGCGAAATAATCATCTTAAGGCGTTCGGAAAAAGATTTTTAAGTGACTGTGAGAAATTTTGAGGGTGACTAAGTACGGTGAAAATAGACGTGAGCTTACGCGCACTCAACCGTGAGATGCGAGAGAATCGCAGACATACACAATCATCCATGGAGTTCACGAATCCGAAGAAGATTGTCTATATCGATATATATATATGTGCACACAAACGAGACTGCTATTAAAGGCTAATGCAGAGACGAGAGTCGGCAGGAAGCGATTTGTGCTATATCTGCTCGCCTCTCTCTCTCTCTCCTGTTCTCCCGTCCGTCAACAAACATACAATACCATCGTGAGTCATCGGCACTCGCTTGCCGCGTGTTAGACGATTCTACGGAAAGAACGAAAAAAAAAAAGAAAAAAAATCATTTCACTCCCAGTACGCGTGACATCAACTGCTACATTTTGCCTCTGTTGATCGTCAAAACCACATAGCAAACAAGTAAACTTAAATAAAACACTAACAGCCGAAAAAAAAAAACACCAAATCAATGAAACAAAAAAATTTTTCGCAATGATATTCCGAGGACGATCTGAGTTATATCAATATCGCTAATGACTTCCGGTTATCCTCGGAAAGTTAAGTACATCGATCCGTAATTGCGATATACATCTAATCTAATGACGCGCGTGTATGTATGTATATTGTATAATGTCGGGTAGTTAGCCCGGAGGATGATCGATACCTTGGGTATCGGTGAGTAATTATGGCCGAGGGAGTAAAAAGGGATAGACGGAAAGCAAAACGAATATATATATATACGCGTTCGCGTGTATAGTGTAAAGAGGAAAGTAAAGGGGGTACCTGCGGTTACGAGCGCGTTGTTGCGGTTAAAGCCCGTAACACGTCAGGTCCGCGAGATGTGCACCAGCCGCCGCCACTATACGCTGCCAGCGAGCGAGCAAAGCCAGGAGCACCACAACTCGTCGCGTACAGATATCCCGCGCCGTACGATCCTCGAGTGTGGCTATATGCGTGAAGCGCTTGGTAGTAGCTCCCGATATTCTCTCGTTTCTCGTATATGTACAGGCCCGCATTTATAATATACACGCCGAGACAACCAGCGGTCAATTATTAGGGCGAGACACGACCGCAAAACTTCGATAGTCCCGAACAACTCGATCGGCTCGCTGTAACTCGCTGAGTGAGCTCAAGTTCTCTCTCTCTCTCTCTCTCGCTCGCAAATTTTGCTGAAGTGCCCAACGCCGTTTTCAAACAGTTTAGACGCTCTCCGCCGCTGCTTTTGGGCTATCGATCTCCGGGGGCGAAGCTTAACCGCCGATTCCAACCGAACGATTGTTATAACTGCGCCTGATCACTGAGATTCTTTTTTTTTTTTTTTTTTTCTCTCTTATTTTACTGCACTTATTTCCTGCGGGTGTCTATTCAGCTTATCAGGATATTCCGGACGGCTATACGTGTGGATAATGCTGCAACTATTTTACTGAACTGCCCAAAATATTGTTTTCGAAAAGTCCAGATGCTTTCATTTCTGACATAGCATTTTTTCTTTCTCTTTTCTTGTTATTTCGCTTCATTTTACCGCACTCATTTTACGCGGGTGTCTATACAAAGCTTATCAGGATATTGCAAACGGTGTGCATAATACTGCAACTGTGATACGAATCGCGAGATCGTTCGCTCGAAATAAAAAAAGCTCTTCGTCCTTGCGAACAGCGCCGCAAGACAAACCGCGAGCGCAGCTCTTTTTAGTTGGTTTATGTATACGTATACACATTTTTTTTTTTTTTTTCCACAAATCTATATTTTATTTCATCGCCATAATAGCACCGAGCGCGGCGTTCACGTCCTTGGATAATCCACCGGCCGAGAGACACTCGGGCCCAGGAGAGGGAGAATTGACAACGAGTCGAGAGAAGAATCGTTTCGCTATGCGAATTGGCTGCAGCATGGCCGCGTAAACCTTCGGATCAATCGATTTGTCGCGCTCTCTCGTAGCACCGGTGAAAATTCTACGTGAAATTTTCAGGCTGCGCGGCAGCAAGCCGGAAAAATAAATCGACCGGTACATCACCGGTTGAATAAAGTCCTGCTGATAAAATCAAAAAATTCCGCGCACCACAATTAATTCCATATATACATATATATTTCATTCTTATCAGTGAACCTCGAGTGGTAATAATGGTACGTCGATATTTAAAAAAATGGTAGCGAAAAATTCGATATTTGTTTTTTTTTTCTTTAAATTATTTATTTATTCACTTAACTGTTTTTCGATAGCGACAGTAGTAAAATTCATAGTCAATAATGTAGCATTACAATCTGTCGAGATAAGAGCAACGTAACGTGTAACGGTTCGCGTACCTCGTCCTCGCGCATATAGTCGCTATCGATAATCCCGCGAGTTTCCCGTCCGAGTGCTCTCGACTCGCAACTACAACCTGCCGCCATCTGTGCTCTTCCAGCGCGAACGAACGCTCCGCGAAATATATAGTAACACCGTGTGCTATATATAGCAACAGCATATAGTATACGGCGCACAGACAGATGCACTTGTACGTGTGGAGTGTTATATATAGCCACGCGGTATATCGATATACGATATTCGCTTTCACGAGAGTATCTCTTTCGCAAACCCGACTGGAAAGCTCGCTTTTCATTCCCTCGTTTTCTCCCATCGTCACCGTTAACCCCTCACACGTGTATCGACATCTCTCATCCGTGAGATTAATAAAGCCGGAAGTAATCCTTAATGAAAAGTAAAAATATGGAAAATTAGTGATTTGTCGATTAGTCCAATTAATAATGACAATTAAAACACATTGTCTGGTAATCCAGTGCAGCATAATCTTGTTTTTGTTGATATTAATTGACAGAGCCGGAAGTTGTCGTTGAAAATCGAAAAAGAGAAAAAGTACCGGTTTCTTTATTGGTCCAATTAATAACGGCAATTAAAAAACGGTGGTTTATGGACGAAATGTCTGTACAGCATAATCGTTTTGTTTTTTTTTAATTAAGTGTGTGGGAGTGCAAAACCGAGATACACTTCCGCACACTCGAGGACGACGATCCTTTGAATTTATTAATTCAATTTGCGATCGAGCGTAGCCTCGCTCCTTCGATTATTAATATAGAAGCGAAGAGGCAACGGAGAACACGCGCTACTCTTGTTCGCCATTTTTCTCTGTTATTTTAATCCGGTTTTGTTGCATCTGGCCCGCTGGCGAGTTGCGCTATGTTTTCTAAGCTATCCTGGCCACTTTCCCTCACCCCGGGACCGCGATACGCGTAACCCGTTGACGCGTGGGCGTTCCACGAGCTGAGAGCCATGAACGCGTTAAGAGTGTGCGCTCGGGACACGCTTATCCCGATCCGGTGCTTATTTTTTCACGTCCCAGCTAACATGCACACTTGTGTATCATAATGTCACACAGATCAGTCGATAATGCACTTTGCTTTTTTTTTTTTCTTCTTCTTTCAAACTCGCTAATTTCATGGGTAGTTATGGTATAGTCCCCTCTATAAGACAATAATAATAATAATCGGAACGGAGAAAGTGCTGTGCCGAGCTTCCATCTCGATTACATGACCCCGTAGTTCGGAGATTAATCGCCGGTACCAGCGACCCTCGAATATTCGGCGTGACACACCGAAAACCATGACGAGAATTCACATCCTTTCCGCAAGCTCACCGTAAGCTTCGGCTAATTTATAAATTCAACGAATCAAGCTCCGGCGACTTTAGTTTTTCCCTTCTCGTCTCGTTGCTTAATAACAACCCCCAAAATTTGATATTAACCGTGCCCTTGCTATTTTCTCATTTAAGAAAAAAAAAAGCATTCTCTCATTCTCGAGATTCGCCCTTTGAATTTCTTCTTGCTCGTGGCTTTATGTACGAGCGTATGACGAATGGCCGGTTATCCACGCGGTCTCCGCACTCTGGTTTTGGATTTTCGCGTGCGAGAAAGGGGCCAGCGCGAAGAGGACGAGGAGGGTGAGCGAAGGGACGCGACCAAGGGTGCCCGGACGGGCAAAGGGGGTGGCAGATTGATCCGTCACGGAGCGCGAGCACAATCACCCCCATTAGACATTATGTGCCTCTCTCGTGGCGATGTATAGCCATGTGCACGTATTTCGTATGGGCCACGCACACGCACATGTATCAAGGGTTACATAGCTGCGCTGTTGCTTCTCTCTGTTGCTCGTGGTGGTGCGTTGCCACTGCGACTGGCGAGTCAGCTCACTGGCCAGTAGCCGAAATGCATCCGGTCATTCTCTCCCCATTGGTTTCAACGTTGCCAATCCCATCAATGGTGCACAGCTATTGGCACCGCGTGTACAATTATATACCCGACAGAGCGAGACACGCGCATGCCAATTATCGGCCATCGCCAGTTTTTTGGCATGCCGTTCACTGTAACACTCACCCGAAATAACTTCACTGCCGATTTCAGTCCATTGGCTATGATTCTACACTAGAGAAATAAAAATTGATGCACCAAATAATTAATTCAATTATTGTGCCACCTGAAACAATTGTAATTATTTACAATAATTGAATTAATTATTTATTTACATACACTTGAATAAAAAATAAATAGCTTATTTGAAGGCCAGTAATTTAAATACATTTAATGATTTTGTTTCGGTTAATCTTCACTGTTATGTCATTGTGACAATGATACGATCATTCGGTGTAATTTTTTTAGAGCAATAGGCGTCCGCCAATAGTTTGCTATTGTTCGTTCGTTACGTTGCCATTGACTGTATAGCTTAACGACCAATTACGCTGGTACAGATTTCTGTTTGCTGGCTTTATCGCTAATAGCAATAGCGGCGCTAAAGTGGCAGGGAGGGGGTGGCCCTTCGCCCTCTGTCCCTCTGACACTCTCTCTCGACTGAGCTATGATTCTCGCGCTGATCTACAGTACTGCAGCTGGCGTTGCTCGCTGTATCAGGTATATATGCACGCGATCCAGGTCCTCCCTATGGCTTCTGGCACAGTTGGGATTTAAGCGACCAGCCAGCCCGCAAACTCTGCTTCCCGGCATAGTATATCAGTCCACTGGAGCGAGTTTTACGCTTGTGTACGACGGAAACCGAAATATACACCTTCTATTTAGCGCCAGTTTGCTCTGCCAACTTTTCGAAAGATTCGTGTCCCGCTCGTCTTCGACATATTGACGAAAATACATTGAATTCGTACGATTATTAATAATTTCTAATTAATCTGTGCTTCATTACTAACGAAATGTAATAAGATTAATTTTAAATAACAAATTAACATTTCCGAATTCCATCCCGTCGATACATTCAAATATTTCGACATTAATTTTGTTAGAAAGCTGAAAATAAATAACATCATCGATAATTTATCGGAAGCTTGTAAAATTATCAGCTACCATTGAAATACGAGAGAAAAAAAGGTTGACAGGTCCTGCAAATCCATGTAGCAAATTGTCGACAATCCGAGCCGCGAGGCTCAGAGGGAATACTTTGTTTCCTGTATTCACAAGTACGTAAATGCAAAATGAAACGACACGAGACTCGAACGCGGATTCGCGAGCGAGCGGGCGAACTGGCGACACGGAGCGTTGCTCACCATTTCCCGCGAGCGCACCGAAGCCACCCACGTAGCCCGACGCTCGTTTGTCATCCGACAAATAGCCTTCTCCAAGTGGCACCGCAGCTACCACCAGAAGAAGAAGAAGAAGAAGAGGAGGAGGAGGAGGAAGAGGCATATCGCACGAGTCTCCACCGCGTGTCTCTCACACTTTTCTCACTCTCTTCCTTCAATCATTCAAGAGAACCGAGCGCGCTTTCGCTTTGTACATCGCCCCAGTGCATCGCACCCCGTTTTCGAGCTAACACGTTGTGCGGATTATTATTATAAACGACATGTGACGTACTCCTTTTATTATAGCGTGTCCTTCGTCGTCGATGAAGTTGCAGTCGTATAATACTTACAGCTCGTCGACCGCCCGAGTTACGCACGTGTGGCCATCGCCCGAGCAGTCAGATCTTCGCTGTACACACGGCAAAAATCTGGTCAGAAGCTGCGGGGAATGAGGATTCAAGAAATAACGGAGAGAAAACATTTTTTTGTTCTGATTTTTCGTTACTAATTTCGAATTAAATGTATGCAAGATCTTAGCCTCGATTTTTCACCCGATTTTCAAGGTTACACCTTGTGAAGGTGCGCCGTATGAGAATTCAATGATTAATAGAGAGAGAAAGAATTTTTTCACTGATTTTTCGTTATCAATATCGAATGAACTGTGCGCAAGGAAGAATCGGGCCTCGAGCGTTTGTATCACAGAGCGAAGATCATTCTCCTCAAGTTCGCCTCTCACCTTTTCATCTCCTTCTCGTCCTCTTTTTGCTCTTGTTCTCTGTCGTGCGGGCGTGGCGTACGTGACGGTGTCGTGAAAGCAAGCGTTACCAACGCGGGGTGAGCATGAGGTTCGAGCGGAGCACCGGCAAAAGGAGAAGCGGAAGGTGGTAGCGGCGGTGGAATCGAGGGAATACGCGAGTGCCGGGGGTTTGCTCTTCATGGTAAAAAAGAGAGAGGTCAAGGAAAGCGCGGTACAGTTATAGGGAAGGTGAGGAAGGAGGAGAGGAAAAACAGAGGGAGGAGGAGGGAATCTTGTTGCGGGGGTGGAAAAAATAAAAGAGAGTCGGGGAAGGGCCGGAGGGTGCGGAGGGTTGGCGGAGTCTTCGTCGTCGTCGAGGTGAGATGAATAAATAAGAGGGTTTTGAAAGGAGAAGAGCTTCGCGGTTGCCCAACCCTCGGATCCTGACGGAGCATTCGCTCGCTCGCCCGGCCATACCACCACCATCAGCCCCCCCCATCCCCCAGGGTGGTTATTACGTGGCGTCACGCGATGATGTATCCGCGCTGGTTCAGATTGTCTCCACGAGATGGGACCACCGAGCGTGAAATATGCACCACCCCCGCGGTTAAACCCCCTCGAGAGGGAGATACCGAGGCCATGGACCGACCACCCCCTTATTCACGACATCGCCACCTTGAGATGCCATCCCTTGCTCACCGTCGCACTCGCACCGTATTCCGGTGACGTTCTATCTACAACCGACTCGCGACGACGACTCGATATTCCCTATCGATATGTATACATTGAACCGCAAGAATATCACGCGGTTTCTCTCCAAACAATATTTTTTTAAATTCATTATACAACATTTTATGAATACAAATAATTTTTAAAAAAACATGTACATCGAGAAAAATTGGTATACAAAGTGACAACTATAAATTTTCACTTCACACGATCATTATTATTATTATTATTATTGTCGTAATAAAAATATTTGCATAGACAAAAAATTAATAATCGCCACTTTACATTTGATTACTGAAATAGATTAAAATTAAAAAAAAAAAAAATTCGGATATGTCGTATCTATCGTCACATTTCACAGATTTATCCATTCTATTGATTGGGGCATTTTTTTTTTTTTTTCTCTTGCGATAGTCACATTTTCAAGCGTAATAGATTTTCCTGTGGCGAGGAAATCGATTTACAAAAATGACAAAAAAAGTTGGATGGGTTTTTAAAATATTGCGCTACTCGAATAAAACGTTGGTGAGGCGATTCGCGTACTGAATTTGGGGAGACATTATTGCGGGGAGCATTAAGGGTCCTACTTTTCGTCGATGTAGCAATAATTTCCATATATATGCGGTAGTGCATGGGATACAGTGACGGGGCATAGATCATGCAAGGGCCCGGACGCGGGCGGCACGCGGCAGCACGTGCCTGTCCTAGATCCGGTGTACCCTTCTCTCTGCTCTGACTTGCCCGACGTTCTCCAAGTTCCTACGATCCCCACGCGTCGTATTGTTATATTAGCCTCGTTCGGAGATATTCCACCCACCACAACGACAAACCACTCAAGTGGATCCCCCGCTACTCGACCCTTACGAGCCACGCGCTCTAACCCTTCTATTCCTCCTATTAACAAAGCTCTATTCATATGGAATAAGCGGTTCTCTCAACAATGACCGTCCCTCGCTCGTATCTGTTCGTCCTAACGTCCACCACAAAGTACCAAGGCCATAATTCCCTTTATTGACTAATACGCAAATAGATTTCCGACTCCTAGCATTGATAAATTTCTCATCGATATGTCAAGTAAATCTGCTGAACGAAATTCCAAAATTAGCGGGAATCCTTCGAGGAATCGGGGGAAAAAAATCGACTTTACGTCTCGGCTGTACGTAAATGTTTCGCAGGCTTGAGTGAAAAACCAAAAACAAACGTCGAAGAGTCACGACGAGGACTGAACGGATAGCAAACGAGTCAGTGACTCGCGATACTTTCGACGGTAAAGTCCTATAACTGGATGACTGATGCGAGGAATAAATGTTGTAAATTATGAGGTGAAGAATTATTATTTATCGGTTCGAGATATTGAGTATCGAAGATCGTTTAGTTATCGTGACGAGGAGTGAGTGTTGCTCGGCTGCAGGATGCCTGTTGCGGTTGATTCGCAACAGCCTTGGGTGGAAATGGGCTTGAGATTCGAGCCTGTATTGGTTTTCAGTGAGTATTCAAATCGATGGTTTTTATTTTATCGCAGAAAGTGAAACACGTTGGGCTGAGGGGAAAAAAGAGGAAAAACAAAAATTGTCAAACTGATCGATGGTACTTTGCGGCTCGAGTCGCAAAGCGAATAAAGTAATCGCGGGGATACATCGATGAAAAGCTCGAGTCATTTGTCAACCGGTGATTCGCCGGCACTCAAATCCATCGGTTCACGAGCAAAGGATACAGTCTAACGGCTCTCCCGAGTCGAGGAATCGCGAGGAATATATTTCGCACAGTATAAGTAACGAGACGAGGGATGGAACGTAATAATATTATGATCCCGTGGCCTTTAGACTCCCCGGGGATGAGGGAGGGTTGAGTGTTTGACATTTAACATTTCCCGCGGGGTAGTTGCCGCACCGATGTTACTCACGCACACTGATACCCGATGTTTTGTCTGTGCTCTCTCTCTCTCTGTCGGCCTTTCAGCTCAACGTTACACCCGAGCTTGCGGCTTTTCCGCCTAGAGACCGCTCGAAACGACCCCTGATAGAATGAGACACTAATTAATTTCTCTTCTCATTACAACTTAACAAGATTCCCCTCCCCCTCCGCAATGTCAACAATTTATTACCGTTTTATTGCACATTGTTATTTATTCATTTGCACTGAAAAGAAAGTCCAATTAAGTAAACAATCGAATAAACTCGAATTTTTTCAAAAAAGTCAATATTATTCAAGATTTCGAGAATTTTTTTTCTTCGTGAAGACAAATTATTGATAAAGAATTTCTCGATATAGGACGATATCTATTATTATTTTTTAATGTTGCTATAAAATTCGAGTTTTTTTAACAGCAAATATAAATTCACGTGTATGAAGGTTTAAAAAATATATATTGTCGGTACAAATTTATTTTAATTGCAGTAAAATAGTGATTTTTCATTTTCGTAAATTCGTTGCAGAATATCGATGCAAGATTTTGCTTGAGGGAAGATAAAGAATCTCTTGTAAATCTCGTTGCACTAATTTCCAGAGAAAGCGGTGCTTATTGTGAGCCGGAGGACGAGGAGATATATCGTCGCTTTGGTTGCGATTTATTTTTGTATCAAGTGCGGGTAGTGTCTAACTAGTTTGGCCGTAGTCCGTGGGCAATCCGGAACCGCGACTGGCGCTCCTGTAAGAAAGTGATGGGAGTCCTTTAGCCAAGATTAACGATACTTTAGTACTGTTTTAAAGAGGCCGAGACCCGCCGCTCGTCGCTCTTTTCCTCCCGCCTCGCGACGGTGAACCTCGGCTACCCCGACATCCGAACCTCCGCTCGTAGCGTGTATAAAGCGTACATAGAAGTGGCGGCGTCTTGAAGCGACCCCCGGAGAGTCGGAACATCCACCCCCGATACGATACGCTGCCGTAGTGCTGCGGCCCTCTCAAGTGGATGCTCCGCACTTTTGCTTCTTTGCGGCTGGGAACCTCCTATTCCCAGATTTTATAACCCACTCCGATCGAAGACGCAGAAGAGAGAGAGAAAAAAAAACGAAAAAAAAAAAAAAAAAAAAAAACAGAACCGCAACTTCAGCCAACAGCGTTTTATGACAGAACTATAAAAGAAGCCACGGAGGAGGGACATCATTGCCTATTAAATATACGGAGGGAAAATGATGGCTCACGAATGGTGGAAAATTGGAATTTCCCAAAGGTTCTTATTGCCAATCCCCCGCAAAAAAAAAAGAAAAGAAAACACGATGAAAGAACGATCTCGGTTTGAAATTTTTTTCCAAATGGACCCGTTGGATAAAGGCGACGTTGAAGGCGATGAGAAATCAAAAAAGAGTCGCTGAAGGAATAGACTGAGCCTCGGGAGAAGCAGGAGTATAAGTGGGAAGGAGAAGATTGAAGAACGGACGAGTTCTGATGCTGAAGAAACGGCTAAAGTGGTGTAGGAGTGTGTAGGGGGGTACTAAGGGCCGGGGGGAGGGCGATGAATTCTCTCTCGGTGCTCTTGACTACACTGTGTTCCATTGGGGTCCAAGGCGAGCGTTGGCTGGCGTTTCTCTCGTTGGGGGTTGCTGCAAGGGCGCTGGGACTTGAATTGATTGCTTTCATTACGCAAAAAAAGGTCTTCCGCGCTCGCGCGGTGTTTTCCTCTCTCTCTCTCTCCGCCATCGGGAGGAAGGGGGGAGGGGGGGGTCGCGGGTATTTTTAACTTGTGCCGCGGTGGCGAATAAGTAAGTGCGCTATTTACATCAAATCTCGTAAGTTATCGCTGCCGCGAGCGTTCCTGGCTCGTGCTACTACGTTTTTTTATTTTTATTTATTCCTCCTTTTTCTCTCGTGTTGCCCCACTGCCATCAGCGCCGTTCCCTCATCCTCGGGATCGTCTCGTCGTCGTAGCTACGCTCGTTCTCTCCGTACCGGCGAATAATGTCGTCGACTAAATCTTCCGACAGCGATGGCCCCACTCGAGCCACTCGGAGACATTAGCGAACTGGGATAATTGCGTCTCACTCACTGACGCTCCTTGGCTCCGTCGCTGTATATATTCCGTACAAACTTTAAACCGACCACCGTAACCGAGTTCGTCATCGTGTTGTACAGAAAAAAAAGAAAAATAAATCAGTGATGTTGTCTTCAATCATTTCCATTTTTGCTTAGTATTTTTATTCGCAAAAGAGAAAGAGAGAGAAAAAAATAGGGAAATCAGAATTCAAAATGCGACATTGTGTATCGAAATATACGCGAGCTAAATCCCATTATCTGCATCTCGCTCACCTCATCCGTCATCCCTCAAACAAATCATCGTAGGGCAGTCGTGTCTCCATCAAGAATTCAAGGTTCAACGAGTCTGCGACGCTGTCGTTGGTCCTGGTATCCACGAGTACTCCTGTATTCCTATCTAGGCTACATCATATACACCGGAGTACCCACTCCAGACCAGGGTGGTTGTTCAATTTAGCATACGTCCTCTTCGACTCCGGGAGTCTTCGATCTTCCGTTCCCTATATGACAAATGAGATTAATGCCTCGGGTGGACCAAGTGGCGAGGGGGCTGTGAGGCTGCGAAGGGGCGGGGGTGGGAGGGAGGGGGGGCTGCTGGATTAGGTAGGATAGAGAGGTCGAGCGAGGCACTGATTAGGTGGCCACGAGATCCCAGCGATGCCGGTGCACCACTGGAGTCTCGTGATCGATGCACTCTCTCTCTCTCTCTCTCTCTCTCTCCGATTCTATCCTCGTCCGTCTGCCTCTGTTATTTCTCTGACTAGCATCTCACTCTATCGCCTCGACCTCATCTGCATCTGCCCAGCTCGATGGCTCACCGATTTCGCTATAGTAACAGTGATCACACGGTGAAACTGACTGTGTCCGCAAGGAAATCGACAGCGAAGCAGTCAGCTTCACCGTGGGGAGGAGAGTGGCCCCCTCGACCTCGTCGTGCGTTCACGAGAGTCCATATGCTGAGTACCGCACTCCTCCAAACCCGGATCGACCCTATATTCGCTCTCTGACGCCCGCGCGTCCCACACATCGAGTTTGCATCCTTAGCCCATGCGGCCCATACCATCCAGCGGTGCAATCATGTTGGGACATATTGCCCGTCAACGCGGGGAGAGCTCCTCGTTCGTTTACGCAAATGATATGCCAAAGCGGTAATCTCGGGAGAGATCCTCGGTAGATTCTCGAGAGATTAGGCCTCTCGATTTCAGTGCGCCGTGTACGTGGCGCGGAGTCGAGAGAGACTGTCCTGGTGGCTGTGTGCAACGGTATGCACTCTGCGTTGTGTGCATGGTGCGTACGACCCACGCACGCATTCGTACCCCGCGAGACAGTTTCCAATGAGTATCGAACGGAAATTCATTTTATGAAGATTTACAGCCTCGTTATATCACTACCAGCTACGTATATATATATATATAAATATGTGCAGTCTTTCTACACTCTAACTGTATATCCATGCTCTGGGCATTTGAACGCTAGAGACGATGGATACGGACAACCCGAGTGTTGAAATTGCCCCACAGCCGTCGTACTTTATTTAATTGAATATTGATGAGGTGTTGCCTAATAAATGTTGAACAAAAATATATTTAAAAAATATCAAAGTTCTGATCTCCTAGGTAAAATCAGAGAACTCTGGTAACTGGTTATCGATAACTTAATTTTTGTCTCAAATGTCTCTATCAATTTTTTCACATCTCAAGTGATTTTGTATTATGTGTACGTTGCGACATATCACGGCTCGCATTATTATTTAATTGAATACAAATTAAATTGCGACTATTGTGAAAAAGGGAAACGAATTAATTCGATATTATCGCGTGCAGATCATTGACCCCAACTCCGGTCAGCTTCGTCACACGATCCTTGCCGGCATATCCTGTGGGACAACGGACCGTGATAAAGCTGCAAGCTCCGAGACACCGCGATATCCTTTCCCGCGTTCTCTGCAGCTCGTTGCAGCGCTACGTCAATGCAATGAGCATCGTGTATCGCACAGGCCGCTTGCGCAAGTTTATCTGGACGTTCGACGAGTGGAGAGGAGCGATGGTCGTTGACATCGCGAGGTGTCGGTCGAATAAAAAACGAGAGGGAACGCTCCCGCGCATATCTTGCGTATCTAGTGTCGCGACAAGAGAGCCGCGCGCTCAACGAGGAGGGGGAAGGGGAATCGAAAGATCGAGGAACCGGAATCTGGTACATAGAGTCACTCGCCGTGGTTGTCGTAAGTAGAGTCGAAAGGGATAAAGAAAGAGTATTGCGAGAGAGAGAGAGAAAGAGAGAGATAGCGCGTTGAGGAAGAAGGAAGGAGCGCAGAAGCGAGACTCCAATGCGCTCGAATGTAAACCGGCCCTTGTGAGATTCGCGGCCCGTCATCGGTCCCACCGACGCGCTCTCCGCTGGCTGACCGCACCTTCCGGGCAATCCGGCGTCGGCCTATCCCTCGCTCGTACTCTCAGGGCCCGAGACAAAGTGAGATCGTACATTTATCTCTCTCGCTCTGCTTGTGTCAGCTCTCCTCCTCCTCCGAGCCAAAAGCTTCTTCGTCGCAAGTTGTACACGAAAAATCTTTCGCCCTTATACCGACAATGAAATCTGATGACCGAACCTGCGACATCGATTGATGATCTCAGCCTCGAATCCTCGGCTCCCATTGGTAACGAAAAAAAAAAAAAAAGGCAAGAGATAGAAATAAAGTGGAATGAAAATCTCACCGAGAAGGATATCAGCAGTATCGTAATTAAGTGCACGGAGACGAGTCGTGCAGCAAAAGATCTCTCGCCAAATCGATAGGAAATAAAAGAGCCGATACTTGGCTCACGCTCGAGCAACCAGTGAAAATCCTTTCAAATCAGAGGAGAATAAGAAGAAGAAGAAAAAAAAATGGAGAATGAGAGAGAGAGAGAGAAAGGGCGGGAGAGTCGGGGAGGAAAAAAGTAGGACCAAACGTGCCAGAAGCTTTTTCCTATAGTCACGTTTGTGAGAGGGGTGGTCGTGATGCCGTTGCTGCTGCTGCTGCTGCTGGTTGTGCGGTTGCTGTGAAATAGAAGAAGAAGAAGAGAAAGGAAAAACAGAGATCAGCGTCTGGGCCGAAGGCTCTCTCGACAACCCCCAACGCTTCATGAATAACCAGCAGCAGCAGCAGCGGCGAATTCTCTGGCTCACTCGCTTTCAGGCTCGCGCGGCGCCGCGTGATTTCGCGTGGGACTCTTGGCGGTAGACCAGCTGGCGGGCGTTTATTTCGCAACCTTTACCGCTCACCACCACCACCACCACCACCACCACCGGAGTCGTCGGAGTCGTCACCGACGACGATGCCGACGACGACGGCGACGAGGAACACGAAGAGAAGCTCCGCCAGGGTATGCCAATAACAAAGTTATCCCGCGGCCCGCGAACACGCTCGAAACAGTCGCCCCGGCAACCCGGGGCTGACGTCGCGCGGTCCAATAGTTCCCGCCCCTAGATTCCCGCGGTCACGTGACCCTCACCAGCTCGACCAAACGGAACGCACGCTCGAGGGATGCTGGATATTGTACTAGGGTTGCGGGGCGTGGCCTGACGCGTGGGGATGAAAGCTCACTACCCCCACCCTCATAACCGGCCTCGAGAAACTTGCCGAAAGTCACGTGCCACCACGCGCAAAACTCACCATGCTTCCGCGTAGTTGAGTTGCCACGAGTGGTCCACGGAGCAGCGCCCGAAGCAGCAGCACCACCACCACCACCAGCATCAGCATCAGCATCATCACCGGCTAAACCGATTCATCGCTCAGTAGTGCACCTTCTGTCTCACTCCTTGTTACACTGTCATCAGCCATACGCTGTATCAAATTTCGTACCGAGCCCGACCGACACCCGTATTCCCGCGCTCTTTGAAACCGGCACCTCTCACGCCACCGCCGTCCACATCTCAATCGATCGATTGGGTGCAGTTGCGATCGAGACGTCGATCCGATCAGTGGAAAACGTCATTTCCATTCTCCCATATCGTTACGCTCGTTTCTACGCTTGTGACCCTTAAAACAGTGATATTGTGAGACTATGTGCGGCACGAGACTGTCTCCGAGGTAGTACGATAAATGCTGATCAAAGTGATTTGTAAAAATGCAGTGGAATTTCCGTTGGATTGATCCATCGAGGGTTCCGACGAACCCGCTCGTTCATTTCCGAATTACAAAGTAGACGATCGAGCGGCAAAAACACCATCGACACCGTGCGACGGACCGTGCTCATCGCTTCGGCTGCGGTTGTGATAACAAACTCGAGGCTCAAATCGATCGGTACTGTTATCTACGAGAGGCTGATAAGATGAGATAATATACCGATTCGGGGGACTAATCTGTGTGACGATTGTGATTATCGGCGGGGGGTATCGAGGATATTTATTTAATCGCAGCTTCCGTAATTGGTACAGTGATTATCGGGACGAGTGGTGGAATCTACGCGAGTGTCATGACGTTTATACTGGATTTCGGGGTTTTAATAAGAGTGTAAAAGGGAATAAGTGAGTGCGGAACGGATGAAGGGAGTAGGTGAGTGCGGGCCCTGCGGCCTGGCCAAGCCACCGCCACCCGTCGCCCCTCACAAAGACCCTCTTGATGACAGTCATTGTGAGATCTCGACGTAGAGAGCCCGGGCCTCGAGAGTGAATTGTATTCCCGTGAAAAGTCACGGGGGCCACTTTCGTGAAGCACTTTGAAAACGCGTTAGCGGTCTTTATCGAGGAGTCAATAGACTCTCAACCCACGCTGTCGTTCGATCTCCTTGCGGGAAGAGACAGCTGGCTTCTCACGGAGGCCAAAGGAACTGCAGCCGACGGCCGACGGGCTGCGGGCCGACAACGACGCCGTCGCAATGGACCTCAGCACCGCTTACCGATACAATCAAAACATGATGGAGTATTACACTTGTAAGCTCGGCTCGAATTATCAATGTCTTACCACGTATCTCGTCAGTCCGACGATGGAATTGAAATTAATATATTCCCGAAGATGTCCTGAAAAATGTCCATTTCGAAATTCGATAGATTTGTCGTGACGAAATGAGTTGCAATTGAAAAATCGTTCATTTCAGATCAAATGAATTTTTTTGGATTATCCTGAAGCGAAAATGATATCGAGGAAATTTGGATATTGATAATCGAGGTTCGATCGGCATCGGATTAATACGTCGATGCGATGTCCGTATATTTCATTGGACATTTTTTGGGAAACATATTTTAGCGATCCCGCGCCCGGTTTCCCGTTCACCGGAAGGCTCCGTTACATTTTTCCAGATGAAATACGTTTCTGTTTTCCGCGAGACAATGGCCCGACGTGATTTCGTGTATCGGTGGCTGTGGTTTACGAGTCACTGTCGCAAATAATATTGGCATGGGGGGTGGAGATGTGACGTCGGTGGGGAATTTACGTTTTCGAATAACCGATTCATTTTCCGCGGCCGCGTTCGACGCACGGCGATGGTTTATTGACAAATGGTGGGGAGGGGGCGGCAAATGGAAGGCCAGCGTCATAAAGTTTTCGTACACACGAGCGGCGCACGAGTTGTGAATAAAAATAATACATCATCCGCGAAATGTTCCAAGTTTCTGAATGAAACGATATCCGAGGAATGCCCGATGCTCGTTTGCGGCAAAAGATCGGACGGAGGAAGGGGCGGAAAAAAAATCGTACGGGGAGAAGCAGAAAAATAATGTAAAGAAGGAACGTCGTCGGTGGTTTCGAGCGCGAGAGACAATCGATCGACGACGTGACGAAGTCGACGGATAAGAAGAAGACGATGCGAGATACACTCGATTGGTTTAGAGACCGTCGGAAACCCGCGCGCGCGCGCGCGCGCGGTTATGAGGCAACTGCGACGACGAGATTGTGTTGCGAAACAAGAAATTCATGGCCATTACTTGCTGTTGCCGGATTGCGACGTAGCGGTACCTTTGTCGATAGAAAAAGTGAGCCACACCGCGAGCAGCCGACTCGCCTCGCGTCATGAGAGACTCGAGACTCGCGTAGGAGTAGCATTACCGACGACAATACATTTTCTCAGGTGGTATCGATACTCGGGACACCTTCCCGTCGGTTCTCCTCATTCTGAGCTCGATCCACAATTTTTTACTCATTTTTATTCGCTCCTAAGTCAAATATAAAAACCAATACATTACGACACTAGTGCGAAAAAAATGTTTCTGACGAGTTCGACTTTGCAACTCGAACAGGAGGCGAATTTTACATATCACATGAATTAGAAAATTACTTTTTTCACCAGTATTGTTCAATATTCCATCCACAAGGTGTAAAAACAGGGATTATACGCAGGCGTGCGAGAAACCTTCATTATCGCACTGAGTAAAGTAAAGTCATTGGGTGCATGGAAATATATATACGATTAAAGAAATGACATTGGCCATATATATAATTTTTTAATTACACGATTTATCTCGATACGCTAATTCCAAAAGTATTTCAAAAGTTCTTGCGCAACGTCTTCACAAAAAATCGATGACCGGTAGCAGAATCGAATGTAATACTGAGTTGAGCTCCAGAGCCGAACAAATTTCGTCTTGATTCGTCAATTTGAAGCGGACTCTTGCGCAAGATCGTTATTGGAAGCCGATCGACGATCTGAGGGTATTTCGGTGAGAGGAGAGGCAGTGAGGATAATCCGACAGAGTAAACACTGTCGAATCGGACACGGTTGCGAGCGTAGAGGAAACCGTTACGAAAAATTTAATGAAATTAGATCGATTGTCGCGGGACGTTGTGAGAATTCGGCCGGCGTCGTCGACCGGAAGTATCTCTCACAGATCATCGAGCAGACGGGTCATCCTCAGCCTCTTCTTCAGCATCCTCGTCCTCGAAAATATCGTCTTGTCGATTCGCTGTTTTTGTTGCGCCGTCACAGCAACGAAAACGAAGAGGCAGGCCGGTAAATGCACGAGATCGATCCTGAAGAGCCGGTGTCCGGCAGTAGCGAAGCTTCGCACGTTTCGCATTATAGTCTCGAGCCGCGCGCGACGTGCTAGAGGAATTCCACGCGGGGAATCGGTGTGGTTGCCACCGAGATTCCCCGATCAGAACCAGGTCGTTCGGCCATCCTATCGATATTCCGATCTCCTCTTTAAAAACCGCCATTCACCTCTATTTATTTAACAGTTATTCCCACAATCTCTACTTCTTTTTTTTCATCCCTACAATATTATTGAACTGAAAGGCATTTATCGTATGATCAAATAAGGCCAAATCAATTTAAAGCCTTCATTTTAAATCTCTCATCATTTTTTTTATTCAATCAACTGCAAATTGCAGCAAAGTCCTTGAGCATCATCAGCAATCTTGATACTCTAATTAAATTAATCACAAATCAATCTACTATTTAACATTCCTGACTGGGCATAGTTTAAAATCACCGAAATCCCAACGAACCCGAGCCGCAATCCCGACCTTTCGCCGCTGTTCCGTCGCGGAATTTCGTTAAAGGGTTGAAACTAAAGGCAGTTGGTTGGTGAGCTCGAAAATGCGGCAAGGAGGAAAAGGCGATTGCAATAATAAGGGTCGTAATGTAGCGACCACTGGTGTGGTAGGTTCGTTGCTGCTGCTACTGCTACTTCTACTTCTGGTATCGCTGCTCTTCCGAGTATACGGTAGTACGTGGTCCAGAGTCGAGCGCTGGAAAATCCAGGCTGCTGGCCATTGGGAGCGAGCGAGAGGGAGCGAGGACGAAGGGGTAGCGAAACGGGGGTGGTTCTGACCAAGCTGGACCCGAGCCCTCGTATAGCTGTGGTCAGCAGGCGTGACGGCGCGCGTAGGGCCGAGAGAGCTCTGCTTGCGCTGTGTGTGCGCTCTCAGCTCTCCGCAGAATACATATACACTCAAGTATACGATAACAGTGGAGCACTGCTATATATATATATATATATGTGTGTGTCTGTGTCTATCGTTGGCTCGCTCTCTGTCGTTCATCCAGCGTCGAAACACGTTCTACGCGATCCAGCGGTAATAGCACGAAGCAACGAGAATTGTGTAAGCTGGTGGTGCAGCCCCCTGGTCGAGAGTAGTCCGGTAGGATTGCACCGCGGGGTTACTGCCATATAAACGCACAGTCGGGAGCACGGAACGGCGAATTGATTTGCGAGCGGAAGTGCGTATCGTTTCTGGTAATGATCGCCGACTGCATCATCGTCATTGTCTTGCCCGCTCGCGCGGTTTAGTTGCTCGGCGACCACTCGCCGACGAGTGAAACGAGAGACGACAAACGATAGGCTCGTTACAGTTTCCTTTGGCTCTCTGTTACCGGTGGTATTGGGCTCCGACACTGCGAGGAAACGTGTTACGTAGCAAAGGGATCGCGTTACCCGGGCTTTTTATGAACAATTCATCTCTGTTCTTATCGACGACAGAGGAGAACACGAAAATCTGGCTTCCATTGTTTTTATCGTTATTATTAAATTTCCGGAGTAAAATGTTCATTGTGAATGAAACATTGTAAAAAGACTGGAAATTTGGGTGGATAAATTCGACAATTGAATGCAATGTGAAATTTCGATGTAAAGGTACTTTTTTTAATTAAATTAAAGCGAATAATTATCAGTAGCTGTACATTAAATTTCAAGTAATATAGGGTATTTTGAACTACGCAGCCTCCACGTCATTTTATTGTTGACACGGTCGCTCGGTAGCTGTCGAGTTCATCGAATCGTCGGTGCACTGGCATGTAAGAGGCTGGGACATATGTCGAGGTGGTCCAGGCCAGCAGCCTCCATTACGATATTAGGCCGAGTTATCGCGTTAGCTCGATTTTAATTAGGCCATTACGCGATCGAGAAATACGTAAAGCGAGGGTGGCGACCGTGATGGGTTATATTCACCAAAGCACCGACCAGACCTCCACCAGTACACTCGACTGATGATTCGATGAAGAATTCTCGCAGGCGGACAATGCGCGCTCTGCTTTTCCCAAATTAAATACTGACTCCCCGCTACTGGTTCCATATCCATTATTCGTGGGCATTCGTGGCTCCTCTAATGACGACTGCGACGACGTTCACTGACACTCTCGGGATTCTCTCATTCGGAAAGCACTTGCATCTGTTTGATACCACTCGAGGCATTATTATTGAATTGAATTATCTCGAGGGGCTGTCGAGGACCCTCCACTCAAAACACATGCCCTACCAGCGTGCTCTCTGTGTAGAATTGTTTACTCGTCATAATCTACACGTGTATCATCATCATTATTGAGATTCCTCCGATGAAAAAAAAAAAAAAAAATCTGCAGCTTATTTAATAAGTTTGCAATAACATATTTCATTGCAATTATGCCAATTAACTAAATCCAGCTTAACCATTAATTTTTAATTAATTAATTACAATTTAATATTCATATCTCTTCGTGTACTCATTTCATACTATTTTTTTTTTTTAATATCATAAAAAATACTTTTTCTCTATGATAAATTTCAAGGTTAAGTAGAAAATGAATATCACATTAATGCGAGTCGATATAACCGTGATCTCAGAACGCAACTGGAAGAGTTTTCTCGTTCACTACTCGCTCTCCTGAGATTCGAGGCGAATCCTTTATTTTCTGGAGTCGCGGCTATGTGCACCGCTCTTTTAGCTGTGTATATATATATATATATATATATATATTTATATGTGTGTATGTGCACTTGCGTATAGAACGACACGGGCTAATGTTCTATCGATTTCCATTTCCAGGCCATGGGGGAGTGAACCAGCTAGGCGGCGTCTTCGTGAACGGAAGGCCCCTACCGGATGTAGTGAGGCAGAGGATCGTCGAGCTCGCGCACAGCGGTGTCCGACCGTGTGACATTTCCAGACAGCTCAGGGTATCTCACGGCTGTGTATCCAAGATACTGTCGAGGTGAGTTCCTTCTTCTTTCGCGCACCTTACTCCCGACATCGCGATGTATATCCGTTACACCTCCGCTAGAATAAAGTAGACCGGAGTGACGTCCCGACTCCTGCAGCTTCACTTCGCATCTCTCATCCCTTAACGCACGTGTCTCTCCTCCCCCGCATTTTCCTCGGGGTTTCCTGAATCCCACATGGATTCTTTTACTCTCGGATATCACGCTTGCCGATATTTCCGGTTTAAAAAAAAATTCAATGCGTTAAAACGTCATTTTATGCTTTGGGAAAACGTGTGTCAATAATTCGGTGACATAAAAATGTTAATAAAAATGTTTCCTTTATCTATTACATTCGAAACGATTTTTTTTTAATTAAAGAAATTTGTTATCTTTGACAGTTTTATTTTAATGGCCGATCGAATGAGAATTTCGTACCGTAACATTATTCTATGGTTAAGAGTACCGACGGAAAGGCTTATCGCGATAGCGAATTACTTTCAACACAATGTTATCCTGGATGCGATTTAATTGGAGGGACGTCGTCACCGAGCGGATCCAGGGAAAAAAGAGAAGAGAAAGCCGGTGGAGCGGTCGAAATGACGCGGCGGGGAGGGTCGGGGCTCTCGGCGGGAGACCGGAAGGAAGGTCCTGGGTGGCTGAGGCGACGCGATGCGGTTTCCATGTTTTTTTTTTTCTCTTCACCCCCGCGCGCGCGCTCTCCTCTATCCACCCTCGGCACGAGTTTCTCGGCGATTGTAACGGGTGGCCTCGTGCCGTTTTGATGGCCCCGGCATATCATTCATTCTCCGCGACCCGCAAGAATATTATTGTCGCTCTTGTATAACCAGCGTACCACAAACCCTCTCGAGTCCGTCTCTCGCTTCACTCAAATCCAGCGAACCATCCTCATGGACACTGCAATAAAACGATGGATGAATTTATCTACCGTCACTCGCCCTGCCCTTTGACTCTTTACCGCCCTTCGAAACGCAATTATTAATTTTTATAAATATTCTCAACGCCACACATTTCATGTCAACATCATTGTAAAGTGTTATCGCAATCATTTATTATTGAAAAAAGTACCCAAAATCATTTTATTAATAACGTATCCACAAAAATGTATTCGTGAAAAAAAAAAATGGGGTAACATATGAAAAAATTTCTTGGCTCTTGAGATTTTTCAAAGTGTACATGTGTTCATTGCTTAAGCTCCGCGACTAGGAGAGTCGACAGAAGAGCTTTCTTCGGGGCTCTCGGTTCCTCAAAATATTTCATCCGTCAAAGTGGTTGTCGCGGTGTGATCGCGTATACCTATCGTGTTAACTTGTCCGTTTTACAAGCAGTGCATAACTAGTTGTCAGACACGTGTAACATGCACACTTGCGGTGGCGGTGCTTTTACGTCCGTAAAAGACTTGCGGGACTTGTGCACGCGCACACAAATACACACACACACCGAATTGCATTCTCAGACACGCAACGCGCCGTTAACGTGCAGTTTACGCAGTCACGCGCCGTTGAGAGCGAGCCTGCAAAAGACTATGTGCATGCATGTGCACCGGCGGGCTTCTCGGAAAGCCGCAAGTTTCGATGCCCGCGGCCGAAGCGCCCACAGCTCCGTACCAAAAATAGTAAGTCACGAAGAAAATCCGGTGACAGTAGTTCGACCGGGGATTTGTCGCGAGCGTGTGTTCTCCCCCTTCCGCCCCCCGCAAAATAACACACTCGGCACACTCGGCGTTGAAATCTTTAGTTTTTGCCCCATTCCGTCACATCTCGATGGCTCCTGCCCTCCGAGAATTCTCGTATCGGCCCGTAACGCCCTTTCGCAACAAAGTTCCTCTTCTTCGTATCCGCGAGCTTCAAAACGTCTTTCTCAATCACCGGAAGTCGTTAACCGCAACATTGTCGCTTATGAGAATAGAGGGAAAAATGGTTAATTTTATTATGGCTAAGCATAAAAAAGCTTCGTCATTATCGCGCTTTATAAAAACGGAGTTTATCGCCCGGAGAAAGTATAAAGTGGGTGGAGTTAATAGAGTTTTAACCCCTTTTAGTCCCAGTGCATGTTGAGGTATTATTTCATGAGAGACGTTAACGATAACGGGCCAACTGGGTTGTGTCAATGAAAGTGCTATTTTTTTTTTTTTTTTGGCCCTCTTGGATTTAGAAAAATGCTGGTTATTTCGAAGGGTTGGTCAACTTGTAGTTGTCCCTTTTTTTTTTTTTTTCGTCCCCCAAAATTTTTCGTACAAGTCATGAGAGCAATTCGGAGAGTCCGAAAACCATTTAACCCGAAATTAATGCGGCGTTGGTAAATGGCCCTAGGCTCGTCGTGGGCAGAACGCGTCGATTTGAAAAATCGTACAGCGCTCGCTCGTTCTCCGTATAATAGTGTCGAGTGTATCCAGCGGAATCGGGCGGCGAGCCCTCTGCGCGCAATCGCGCACGGCCGAATGGCCATTTCACGGTGGAAGGTGGGGCGGAACAAAGGGGCGAAATGTCAACGGGTACGGAATGAACAGGCGAGCGGGAGAAAGTGAGATGGAAAGTGGCTGCACATGTTCGTGTGCCGAACGAAAGAACGGAGAATACGAGGGGGGAGGCTTTTCGCCCGAGATACAATCGTCATAATTTTGTGCTCGGGCTGTGCACCCGCAGGGGGTAATAATTGTCCCATGCTCACCCACCACTCGCGTTCTATCGCGACAGGTTCACCGAGAAACGAGCTATTTCCTGTGTGGCTCTATTTAATCTCCTGAAAAATTACACTCCTCTTTTTTCAATCCGAATACGTCGTCTTTTTGTCGAACGAGTGAAGAGAATATTAGTGGGACACGAAGAGAGTTTTTTCTGTGGTAAATAAAATTTTTGTCGAATATTAAGAAATTTACTAGCCGTAAAAAAAAAAGTTTTGCTGTCAGTATATTAACAAAAAATTTTTTTTCGTAAATCTGATTTGGTTGAGGAATAAAAAAAATTATCAACATTGTTATCAGTGTGCTACAAAATATTAACTGATTTTGAAACGTTGTTATTGTGTCAAATGTTTATTTTTCATAAATCTGATTTGATTGAGGAAAAAAATAATTATCAAAAATTGTGTGATCCTGCTGCAAAATATTGACTGACTCAAAAACGTTGTTACTGTGGATAATTTGAACACGAGCTGGTAAAGTTGCATCGCAGGCTTTGAAACGGACACCGACGTTTATATATATCCACGCTACAAGCCAAGTTAGTATGTGCCGTACTAAAATTCTGAACCCACATCCATCAGTGGGCGTAAAACGAGCCGGTTATACAGTCCCAAAAGCCAAAACCATTATCGGCGGGGTGGGCTCTCGGCCGAGAGCCTTGTGTAATTGAATTTAAGCACGGTCAAAGATATTATTTAAGTAATTAAGGACAGAGGGCTCGTTCATCAGGCGTTTCGGCGATAGGATCGTTGGCTGCGAGTGTGTGCCACGAGGTTCGTTAAGCCGACACGTAGTCCATTATAACGAGCTAGTTTCTCGCTAAGAGCACACGAGTGAATAAGAAAGCAAATGCTTTCGAGCGAACAACGAAAATACAATTCCAGTTAAATCCTCAAATCAACCAATCTCAAACCACGAAAATGACATTCTGACTTTGCTATTCTTTTTTTTTTTTTTTATTCCACAGGTATTACGAAACGGGGAGCTTCAAGGCCGGCGTGATCGGCGGCTCAAAGCCAAAAGTAGCAACACCACCGGTAGTCGACGCTATCGCCAATTACAAGAGGGACAATCCCACCATGTTTGCGTGGGAGATAAGAGACAGGTTGCTTGCGGAAGGAATCTGTTCCCAAGACAACGTGCCATCGGTCTCATCGATAAATCGGTAAGTACAAAAACCAAAAAAAAACAGTAAAACCGCCTCAGAAATAAAATTACAAGACAAAACACAGTCCCAAACGAAGGCCAGCGCACCAAAGGCCAACTAATTTGCGTGAATTTCCATTAACACCATAGAAGTGGTGAAAATCGAGTTAGGGGATTTACTCGCAGCCGAATCCGATACGCATTACACTCAATTTGATTATCTGCCCTCGTAAAAGGGGCGGTCTGTGTTTGGTACCGAGAGAGAGAGAGAGAGAAAGGCACACACGAGCCGGGGACCATCGTGTTCTCGAGTATCTTGTAGATAGATGAGTGGTAGATAAGCGCGGGAGATAAAATTCTTAAGTAGCGACTGATTAAATCTCGAGACATATGTGAGCAGATCAATGGGACTGGTTCTCCCCTATGGCTTCACCGTCCGACCAACCATCCATCCATCCATCCATCCATCCTTCTATACATACATAGATTTCTTCTTTCTCTTTCATCAGCGCTTCTAATCCCTGTTATCGTCTCACTTTCTCTCCTCACCTCTCTCCCGCTCTTCGTTCTCTCATTTTCGCAACAACCCCGAGCCATTCGGCCATCTTTCTCGGGCACTCGACGAACGAGTGGAGCTTTCTCCGTGCGAGGGCCCCGAGGGGCGAGTTGTTCAGTTTGGTGTGGTGCTGATACGCTGTAATGCCGTCCCGTGGGACTCTGCTCACCCCTCTCGTGATCACTCCGTGCTTCGAGTACGTACAACACGAGCAGTATGCGCCCCCCGACGTTCAACGGAAAACAGAACAGAATGGCAACACGAGCGACCAGCAGTGGATCGGCATACACGTGTAGGTGCGATGGGCTCTCGCACTCCGACGCCTGGAGACTCTCCCCAACATACGTCGACGTAAAAACACTTGAATTAATCGGGGCATTCCCGAAGGAACCTGCGAAAGGTCAATGGGATCGGGGTGCGAAGCCTCGTGCCCAGATCCCGTACGCGTATCAACGCGTGGAACGCGGGAGACACGCACACAAACGAGTATGGCTAGTCGAGTAGACGCACAAGCACTTATCTCGATGCAGAAAACCCGGCTCTTTATGCCACTAGAGCGATAACTAATCGCTCCGAGGGACCCTACGCTTATTCACCCCCAAAAAGAGCATATGTCGAGTTGCCTAATTTTCCAAAATTATTGCCTCTCTTCGGTGATAAAATAGCGCGAAGCTGCGTTTGCACGGTGGAAGAAAGGTAATGGATTACGGTGATGATGTTGATGATGGAACGTTTCCTCAGGGTAATAATTCAGTGAGTAAAGCAAAATACAATAATACACATTTTTGGACTGGCAAATTACGGTCTCACGATCATTTTTGATCGTTTTTTAGGACATTTTCAAAACACGTGGCCTCGAGTATTCCGCAGACTAATTTCAATTTGCGTGCAAACTTATTTCGCACACGTTTCCGAGCGGAGAACACAAGCATCGCTTCGGGCTAGCGTTGCGGGTTCGATATCCGTCTGCGATTGCAAAAGACGAAGCTAGGAATAGCAGGAGAAGAGAGTCAAAGGTGCGGCTCGGTTGGTGGCTTTGTTGCTCGTGTAAATTCTCTCTGCACCTCCGCCTCTCGATTCACTTCCCCATAGAACCTCTACGCCTCAAGCGTATTTCTTCCTTCATCTCTCATGCATCACTGCAACGCCTCGGAATGCGTCCCATCGAAACAAAAGTGCGAAACAAATTTTTCCGCCGATTTTCAAAACGAATTCATTATCGAAACTCGTTTATTGATTGTCTATCAATAATTTTTGAAAATCATAGAAGTAAAAGCTCAGCTACAACTAAACAGACAAATACACTTTTTTATTTAGTGTTTTTTTTTTTTTTCTACCCGGCGCCAAATCACCCGTGCTCTGATTTTTCCCATTACGATAGAAAGGAGAGCGTTGCGTCGTGTCCCAGTTTTTTTTTTTTTTTGTTTCGTTCGGTAGCAAAGCGAAATCTCGTCTCGAGAGTCTCGGTATTTCACTCCGGTGTGTCCCGAGAGATTCGGAGATATTTGTGCGAGAGGACGTGCCGCCGTCGGGCGAAGCTCGACTTCGCAGACGGGAAAGTAATGATGCGCCCGATATAACGTACCGTCTAACGTATTGTCCTGCACACTTTGCCGGAGGGCACTTCGGGATGAGAAGTCGGAGCGCGGAGCGGTTTGGGACAGCGGGTAAAAAGCTCCGTCGGCGAAAAGCGAGCTTGCGGTGCGGTACGGAGAGAGATGATAATGGAGTGGCCGGGCGGTGGAAGGGCGAAAAATAACAGTTATATTATAGAGAACGCGTGGTGTATATGACGACGGGAATTGAGAAGCGGGAAGCGGGGAAAAACAAGCGGAGCGAGGAAAGATTGGACGTTAACAGTTCCGAGCTTTTTCCCGTCTCGGTTCAATGCCGTTCCAGCGCGGGAAGCCCGACGAGGACACGACGACGACGACGACGACGACGAGCGATAGACGCGATCCCGGCGCTTTTTATCCTCCCTCTCATTTCGTTTCCCGCTCACTTCGCTTATGGCATACCGGTTGCGTGAAAGCTTCCATTGTTTCCCGGATTCGCTTAGCTCCCGACAGCCCACCGCTCGTTGCAAGGACGCTTCGTCCTTGTTCTTCTTTTCCTCCGTTCACTCGCCTTTCCCTTTCCCCCCGCGAAAATCCCCAAGAAATCCTCGGACCTCCGTTTTTTTTTTTTTTTTTTCACCATTCAACAGCAGAACTTCCGATCTCACCGGAAAATCAAGCTTCCTTTCCGATAGATAATGTACATGAAGATGGATAAAAGGGAATGCGATGAGGGCCGACATTTCGACCCCCGGAAATCAGCTTGTGTACCTGTTTTTGTATACCCGAAGAGGAAGTCCAAATTTTCGAAAGCTCCTGCGTATATGCGGATCCCAAAGGAACGAGATTCTCGGTGGTCCAAGTTGCAAAGCCTGCGAGAGAAACCAGCGAATGCTGCTCGAGGGCTGAAGAGAGAAAGCGGGGGATGAATAAAAAAAGGAAAAAAGCTGTTAAGAAAAAGCGATAGACGGTTGGGATTTCGGTAGAGGAAATATTGATAGGCTCGGGTTGGGCTGCGGAGTCACGCTCAAGTAGGCGGCTCTCCACCGAACTCTATCTTACACGTTATAAGCCATGGCTCCTGGTGTGGCGCTATACTGTGCCGGAGTGTATGTGAGAGCTACCGCGCTTTGGTATCCACTCTACTAGCTCGGTAGCGGAGTAGGAAAGTCAGAGAGGGTCTCGGAGTGAGAGCAAGAAGAAGAAGAACGAGATAGAGTGAGCGAGTCTCTTAGGGGCAGGATCGATAAGGAGCTAGGTTCGCCCGAGGGCTTTACGCCGGGTCCAGCCTCCTTCGTTTTCCTCCTCGACGCAGCTACACCACCGCGACGTCGAGCAAGAGAGAGAGAGAGAGCTGCCGCTTGGGCGACGCGCGCCAACACACGATTTTCGCGTGCGTTCCCTCATCCCGCGCTTATTGCGGCTTTCCTGAAGTCGATAAAGCCCATAGTGCGGGAAATGGTGACTGCCAGTGTCTCTTGTTCCCTTATTTGCCCTCCTGTCTCGGTTCCCTCTGGATTTCCCTCTTGTTTCAGGCTCGCCTCGTCAATTATACGTTACGTCTGCATTGTCGTCGCCGTAACCCACACTCACCGAAGGATATTGATTGGCCTCGACGAAATTCGGCGAACACGGGCGCTTAAATAATCATTAGAAGGACCGTGACTTTCAAGATTTTCAGCATTTACGACACTCACTACCTCGGGATGTCTCATAATACTTGACTTTAGCTCGTACGACAAATCCGCAGTCACTAAAAAATTGTTTTCTTTCTCTCCTAGTACAGAAAAGCTGTAAATGGGATAGCCTATCTCAAAAATACCGGATGCTACTTGGTGATTGATAAAATTCCAGGACAATTTTTTTTCTTCAAATTCATGACAAATTTGTCGAATGATATACAAAATGTCCACCTGTTTGCGTGATAGTAGAATGAAACAAGTGAACACCCCTCGCATCCCTTATCGTCGTACAGCTCTATCCATCTCCATCCCGACGTTGAAAGTCGATTTAATTCGACATAATCACGAGCGATCGGAAAAACCAGGAGGTCCTGAGGTGGCGAGAGAGCACGACAGCTGGTGGAAAATCTGTCGTGCGGAATCTGGCTCGCGGGAATAGTATCAATCTGTCATCGGGTAGTCGGGCTTGTTCGCGGTGTCGAAGCGAAAGAAGTGGCAGCGTGTAGCGCGTTATGGGAGAGAGGCGAAAACCCGTGCTCCTATTCTACTTGAGCAGTCGTCGTACTCTATCGGACGGGTCAATCTCCCGACTGCACAATAAGGTCACCCTCGTTTCGTCTCTCTTATTCTCCATTACTTCCATATCATTTCGCACCCCAAGATATCGCGAGGCTGGTGGCGTCGAGGCAGCTTCGTCCCGCGACCATATGGCTCGCTCGCTTTTGCTGCTTTTCTCTTTTCCTCGGCGGAGGCCAAGTGTTGGAAAGCTTTCGCTACCGACCAGAGATAGAGAGAGAGAGAGAGCACTGACTAGAGCGCGTACAACCCGCCCCGAATAAAGCCCCGCGTGAAGGAAGCAGCGAACGACCAATGGGAGAGCAGCCTCGGATTCCGCTCGCTACTTTCATGCCACTTTCGGCTCTCGACCGTGCGGCACTCCGCTATCTCCCTGCTCATCTTTTTCTCTCTTTCGACCCACCCCTCGCTCGGTTATTAAATTACATCGTCATAAATAACGCCTGGCCCACCGTACCTTATTTACCATTCCGCGTCGAGCCGGCGAAACCCTCCCCTGCCGAGCTCAATATTTTCGCATTCGTCATTCCTCTACAATTCCACTCGGATGAAATTAATGCTGTGGCGTATACGAAGATATCAGCCATTGAACTTTGTGAAATATTTCCGCGGTCATATTTCCCGAGTACGAGCAATGAAACGTCACTTTTCTCCACTTTCGTTTACCTCACGATGAAGGAATCAAACGAAAAGTGAATTACTCGAAATTCTCACTCCAAAAATACATAGGATAACATACCACAGTCGCCAGAACTGGGATATTCATTCGACTGTTACAATTGACAACCGTGTCGTTATTTCACCTCTTGATATATTTTTTCCTGCTCGAATTAAATATCACCAAGCTGATGATAGCCCAGTTCGATGATAACTTCGAGAGCCGGCTAACGAGTGCCGAAAAAATTGGACGTACACGATGACAAAATAAATATAAAATTTACGATGGTACTTCATTGTACGCCATACAGACGCGAGGTTACAATATGGTTGCGAGAGCGTGTACGGCGCGCGGTATATCCAACCGAGCTTCGTTAAAGCAGCAGCCATATTTGCACGGAAGCTTCGTCCCTCCTCCCATCTCCATCTCGTCGCAGGCAATCCTCGAGGGTTGGTTCGTCGGAGAGAGTTTGAGTGAGGGGGGATTTGGTAGGTTTTCGTGAACACCGGCAACAACCACCACCATCACCACCACCACCACCACTGCCACGCAATATTCCTCAGCCAAAGGCATAACGTCGTCGTCGTCGTTGTCGGCGAGCCCAACTGCGGGAAGTACGCGGCGCGTATCCATAACCGTCCTTTGTCTGGATAACGCAATTATTACCGCGTTTCATCATACCCTCCGACGAAAATTAGCTTCAAATGAAGTTACAATTACGGTGTGCTGCTTCATCCCTTGTCTGTCTTTCTCCTGTGGACGAAGCTTCGCTCACAGTCTCCCCTGGCGACATAGCGCCACAGCGAAATAGCGAGCCGAGCTTGGAAAGCTCTCGCTTACCCAGCTCTCAAAGCTCCGTTGTACATCACAGATTGCACATAGTACGGGAGCACCAGTTTCGCACAGTACAGTACGAGCATACGGGATACATGTACAGTTTCACGAAGCTCTGGGACTCGAAATCCGGGTTGCCGTGGAAACGTCAGAGGACAGACGGAACCGCGATGAAACCGGATGGTCGACCACCACCACCACCATGGCTATCCCCGCTGCTTGCGCTATATCGCTGCGATTCTACGACCACCAGAAGCCGGAGTCCTCGTATCGCAGCTACGGGCCTTTGTCCCCCGTTTGAGTTAACGTGAAGCGCGTCCGGACCTTCCGAGCCAAGTGTTTTCCACGCTGGACACTTTAGGACAAGGTCCATCCTCTTCTCTCCTCCCCGTCCTCCTCCTCCTCCTTTCTAAATTGCGATGCGCAGCTAGAGAAAAGCAGAGATTAAAGACTTTTGTAATTGGAGAGAACAAAAGAATGAGAGCTTCGCTGCGGACACAATTACCCGAGCTTTCTCGGTTATACTTTTTCACAAATTCACCGGACAGTGAGCTTATGCAGAGGTAAAATAGGTTTGATGCATCGCTGATGACGAATGCGATTGGTCGTGCGGCAAATGACGAGGTCAGCACTCGCAATTAATCGTAAATAACATGTGTGTGTCCGTATTAAATGGACGGATCGAAATATTAGCTGGACGATATCCAAAATGGCAAACACCTCGGAATATCCGACCAGTCAGCCCCTCGTATCTCGTCTCGATTTCAAATTGACGTGAAACATATATATATATACACGGACGAACGTAGAAAACCGGCAGCCGGTTGTTGTTTCGCGAGTGGATCAGCGGCGCGGGGTGAGGAGGGACGGGACGAAAACGATTTACGAGCAATGATCATTCGCCGGTACTTTGACCCAATCGACACAATGCCGAGGACACGAGGACGAGGTCGTATAATGGCAGGAAGATGGAGTCTCTCGCTTCCGAAATGTATCTTTATCCCACTCTCTATTTTCCCATGCTTCATCGGTGGGACACTACACCATATATATATACATATATACACATTCAGTGGTGTATATTGTACATGTAGGGGACACGCTCACTTCGAAGGGGAAACTGAGGCCACGATGTCTATATACATACGCGTATAAGACTATAAATCGTGCGTTATATTGTGCTTAGGAGCGGCAACGTCGTCGTAGCTCGTGACTGTTGACTCTCTCGACGCTCCGGTGAGCATTGTTGGGAGCACACCTTTTGTGCCGGACGGCACTCATCACAAACAAACATACCGGGGAACTCGGGCGAGGGTGCAAAACCGTATGTGTTGTTCGTTCGGAGAGCTCACACACACACACACACATACACACACATGGACAGCATTTGGCCAACAGTGTATCGCGAACGAATAATGCGATAATAATATAGGAAAGTGTGAATGTAGAGGTGGTAATATAGTTTTCGTACGTGTATATATTGCATAAGAGCGAAGAGAGAGAGAGAGAGAGATGGAATGTAGCTTCAGGATCGCGACACGGAAGCAGCAGCTGCCATTTGACAATGCAACGTAGCGGTACCCCGGATGTACAATAATATACTCTTGCCTGGGTCGAGGTATAGGTACGCGCGGGGAGACACTTCATCAAAACGAATGTCGAGATGTCCGACGATGTACATAAGGGTAGACGAAGGGGGTTTGCTCTTTCTGCGATGTGCAAGTAGGCATATATATGGATGGATGTGTGTGCCCTTTTCGATATATATGTCGTGATAGCTCGCTCTCTTGATTGATAAAATTGTACAGGGGCTCTGTCGATGAGAGAAAAGTCGATATTGTGTACACCGTAATAGCGCGCAGGGGTAAACAGTGGAATGGAATCATTTCACAGGACCAGACAACACCTGAAGTCGCGATGCAATTATTTCTAATCATTATTATTTTTCGTCCCTAATTGCAGTAAAAAAAAAAATCAATTTTCATTCAAAGTAGTAGGTAACGTCTTAATGACTCGAAAATCCTGCTTTATATCCGACATCCGACAAATTCCATGGCTATATAATGCTTGACAAAGATGCGCAAGACGTCTTAACAAAGTCGAAACAGTATAGGGGCGGTATAAATCCTGTGCGTGTCTCGGTTTCGAGTAGCGGCTTTGTCCTTCGGGTTATAGAGTTGCTACTGCTACCTTCGGCCGCCGAACGCACACTGGAGTAACTGAGACAGCGAGAGAGAGAGAGAGAAAGAGGGACTTCTTGGTGTTGGAGGGTACATTACCGTCGTCCGCTTCTCGAGAGCTTCGCGCGGGGTTCGCTTCTCTTGGCAGTCTCCAGAGGTGGTGGGATATCAGAGTACACCTCTTCCAGCTATTGTACGCCGGTATATACGTCGCAGTGCCGGCGGACGGAGCCACAATGGACGAGAGAAGCGAGTCCCGTATTGTGTCTCTTGGAGGGTAGTAGCTTCGGTGTTACACGGCTACAAGAGGCCGCGGGGGGAGGAGGAGGAGGAGGGGGGAAGGATCGTCGTCGCCGGAACACGAGCAGAGACTCCGCACCACGAGACTTGACTCGGTCGTCGTTTTCACCCGAACGGATCTTTCTCCTCGCCCAAACGCGGCCAACTTACGCCGAGACACACGGGGGAGCATCTGTCGGTGGCGGGATCCGCTAAATCCTCCGAAACCCCCCTTAAATCCCCCACAATCCTCTCCACGCGCACTTTGCCTTCTCTCGTTCGCTCTCTGCCGTTGATTCTCCGTGGCCCGCGCTTATGTTCTCGCACCCGCTCGCACCACCGCCACCCAGTAATACCGGTGGCTCGTAAGCTCACCGAATATAATGGCAAGTAATAACTTTAACCGTTCGTATTAGCACCGCAAAGCTACACTCCCGACCGTTTAACCTTTCGCGATTCTCCAAGTCGTACACCCCACGCTCTATAGTTATACTCGGGGATTTGGATACTAATGCGAATTTCACGAAGCTCGTATCTGATCCAATTGAGAAATGCCTCGTCGGTATTCGGATGCTCGCACGGTCATAAAATTTGGTTGTTAATTAAGCAATTCCGAGACATTTCGATAATGACTCCATTATTTATGTGGATTATCTCCGGAAATATTTAATTCGAGATCAATTTCTTTTATCCCAGCTTTTTCATTGTTTCTCAGAAATATGTTTTTTTTTTTTAATTCCACTGAAAATGTTTGTGGTGATAAGAATTTTTGGTCCATTTTTATCTTGAGGTCGATGATGAAGAGTCTATTGACCACGCGATCATGGAATCGTGTCGAAAAATAGTGCGATAAAATCTCGTAAACCGGAAAATCAAAGTCCTCTAAATTTTTATGAGCATCGATCGAAGAGCTTCTGTACCCGAGAAATAAATGTAAAAAAAAAGGGTAATATCGCGACGAGTGTACGTGGATGGGATTGATACATCTTGACGAATTGATGAGCCGATTTAACGTTCCTGAGAAGTGGAACGCGGATGAGGAGTTTGCATCGGGAGACACGCAGTCGAGAGAGAATGTCTCGGTCTGAGGGCGACTCGCTATCACGGCGTCATCCCCGTATAGCCCGAGTCGTACGAGCCCGAGGTAGTCGTACGAAATGCGATAAAGTTAGCGTAGAGGTAATTTGAGTATAAAGTTTTATTCGCAATAATTTAGCCGGGAATAGAGGTGCTCTCTCCTCCTGTTCTCGGAGGGTGGGCGCGAGGGAAGAGAGAGAGAGCGAGAGAGAGAAGCGGGGTACGCGTACCCGGGTCATATATTTGATGGGGATACTTGGCATAAAGTCGCGCATAAAAGTAATGCTAACATTAAAGTTTGTGGTTCCAGACCAGAGCTCGCGCGCACCGAGAGCGCGAGTTCTCTCCTACGTTTTCCATCCGCTCTCCTGGGCTCTCTCGCACTTTGCCACTTTTCTTCCCAGATGCGATTCTCCTCCTTCCTCTTCTCCGTTCCCCGATGTACATATCATAATTTCACGAGGCTATGCGTACGTCTACGTACGTGCGCTTCTCTACATTCCGGCTGACGATTACGTACGCGTTCTCGTTTCGAAGCAGCGCAACGACTATCGTCGACTGTCTCTCTCTCTCTCTTTCTCTCTGTACCGCAGTTTAATGTTTGTACACGGTAACATCCGACGCCTATTTGATTATGGCCTCTCGTGTGCATATAGTGCATATTCATTGGCACTGTAACGTCACCGTTTTGTCGAAAACAAATTTCCATACGACAGAATGGCCTCTGGTAAAACTCTCCGGGGAAATTATAATCGTCGCGGCGTGCGTATACACGGCGGGGCGAGCCGCGGGGGGGGGGGGGGGGGGGGGGGGGGGCCTGCTGCAAAAAAGGCCAATGGCTGATGCGACGGCGAAACGAGTGTTTACTATTTTTTAACTCCCTCGCGTGACGCTCGTTTTCACTGAATACATTGCCCGTTTGGGCGACATGTCATTATGATTAACATATTTAATTTATTTGATTACGATTAATTCATATTTCCTGATTAATGAAGATTTTTTTTTAACGCCTTTCCGATTTTTTTTTTACGATTAACATATCAAGTTCACTTGAACACTAAATTAAAAGATTTTTTTAAACGACTTCTCGGTGGTTTATTGTCTTCGCGTGAAGCAAAGTTGACACTTGTTTATAGTGTTACATAATATCGAGTGTACCTTGCAGAAACGAGGTTGGTTCCCAAGTTACGAAGCTGTGCATGCCAAAGTACATGTAGCCCTGCAGAGAGGCATCGGAGGGTTATGCCGGCGGTGGGGGGAGGGAAAGGGGCTTCCCGAGTTTGGGGTAGGATAGTCGAGTAGTAGTTTAGTTCAGGAGTGGTCGTTGGGGAACGATATCGGTGCGCCAAGGGAGGCATAGCTTCTTCCCACGTGGTGCCTCGACTCGCCTCGCTACCCCCATAATTCTGGGCTGACTGCCACCCGCTTGCGACTCCCTATCGCCTATCCACCGCCACACCTACAACTTCCTCGACTCCTTCTTCTTCTTCTTCTTTTTCTTCTTCGTCGTGGCGGTGTTAGTGCTCGTATAACTTGAAATTCTCTGCGTCGTATGGCACCAGTTGTCCTTAGCGACAACTGCCATTCGCTCCAATCGTACAATTTATTCAAAGGATCGACGTTTTCGTAAAAATAACGCAGACTCACACCTCATGACTTATCAGTTGGAAAAAATAAATATTAACGACGCGGATTTATCACAGAAAATACCAAATGAATCCATTTCCAATTAATTCAGTGAATACAAACGTCAAAATAAATTTAACAAAATTTTTATTTTGTTGGTTTTGAATCAGCCAACCCTTTATTTTCGATGAAGACAAAATGAGTTAGGAATTTTTATTGTTACGAACGGAATTTAATAAAAATAATCGTCAGGCTGAAGGGAAAAATTGGCACGTTAATAACCGAGGTTATTTTAACAGGTTTTTAAATTTCTATCTCTAACAAATTTGTATTGAAAAAAATCGTGTCGATGTTTGGAAAGCTCTTGAGCAGCACGTCGATAAAGTCGCGCCATCTGTAATCTCGGGTGTCTTTGTCAAGCACTTGACCCGACTGCGTGCGATAAACAGTCGCGATAACGATGATATGGAAATCGGAAATCAATTAGTCCGAGGTTTGAGTGAATGAATTTATTCCGAATTAATTGTTACACAAGGCGATAAGGAAAATTGATGATATTAGGATTTACTGGGAGATATTGGAGTGCTTAGTCATCGATACACGGTGTCAACTAGGCGCGTAACGCGCCAAGGGCGTAGTCGATCCTCTCGATAGCACTCACCCTCAATGGTCTCGATTAAGGGCGCCTCCGTCACGCCCTACGAGGGCCGCACTACGCCCCTAATGCGCCCGAGCTTGATAAGGATCGCTGCTAATTGTTGCGAATTGGCGAAGGTGCCGAGAGAACGAACACGAGGGAGAAAGCTGCGGAGCAAGTGAGAGATTCGGCAACAGGTGTCATCTGATTGATCGCCGTCGCTCTCTCGGAACACACGCAGTGGATAGCTATCCGACCCACCCACGATTACCTTCGCCGCAAACACATCCACGCGACCCGTGGAACGAACGGCCCAAATGTCACGACATTACGAACTCGCCCGACGCTTGTTCGTATCATCGCGTCGCACTAAATCCGGCCGAAGGATTTATTAACGAGCGCAGAGGTCGTTTGGGCGGATAAAAAAATTATTTAACCCTTGCCGAATGGTTGCTTTCATTTTTATTTTTTATTTTTTTGAGCACTCTGACATTTGCGTATCAATTATCAAAATTGGAATCGATTTTTATTGTTTACTTTTTTTTATTTCACTAATACCAGCGGTGATATCGTGACGGTATGTTTTGCTTCGGAACTTATCACTGTCATTCTGAAGTTCGCTCCATTCTCCGATGTAATACACACTGAACGAAAGCCCTTAAGCTTGTTCAACCGAACAATACTCATCCGAGCGTCGAGACTCGCTCGACCCCAGCTTATCCGCAGAATCAACACACTATTGATACATCATTGGACGAGTGGTTCGACTGTTCCAACAGCTTAATCGATGAAGCGGGTAGAAAAGACTAGGATTCTAGTTAACTCGGTCGCCCAAACTTAATTAATGATCCCACATGTCACATTAATGATCCCTTTCGTCGATTTGCTGAGATTCCTCAGATACACTGACCCGAATTATTTATCACTTCATCCGACCGTAAATTTGTCACCGGTTTTGTACAGAATAGAATATTTATCTATTTTGGGGTTTCCCGAGAAAAAATGAATAAACTATGCCATCCTAAATCAATCACACAATTTCAATTGATCTAAAAAATCCAACTTGTTTTATTAGATACACTAGATCTAGATCTCTGAATTGAAAACCTAGTTAGTCATTTTATTGATTTTATTGATCAGTTCAAAATTTTATGCATTCCATTAATTCGACGATTACACAATATTTTCAGACTAATCGCTCAAATAATGCAAGTCAAATGATTAACCGAGAAGCAATAATGAGATAATTAGATGAATCAGCGTCCGTACGTTTTTCTGTAGGTCGATACAAATATTTCCGTCTCACTGATCGGTCTTATGAATTTTCTTGTCGCAGAATCGTGAGGAACAAGGCTGCGGAAAAGGCGAAACACGCGCACCAACAGCAACAGGCGCAACAGCAAGGCCAGCAGCAAGGTCAGACCCAGGTGGGCTCAGGTGGTTCGGTGTCGGTGATAGCCCATGCCCCAGCGGCGGCCGGTGGTCATCCGGCTGCCGCGGCCGCTGCGCCCAACGCCTACAGCATCAGCGGGATCCTCGGTATTCCGGCGCATCATCAAGACCCGAACGGCAACAGCATCAAGCGAAAACGTAGTGACGACGGTAGGTCACAATAATAAATAATAACAACAATAGTAACACAAGTGAGTGAGTGTTCGTGATGCACTTGCCGCCGGAAAGTTACAATAACGACGAAGAATTATAATTGCAATGTCTGGGTTGCGGCTTTTCTCGCACTTGTCACGAAATTTAATAACTCCGGATGTGAGAAATCCTGTTTAAAAAAGGAGGAGAAGAAAAAAAATCGAGCCTCTCCCTCTAGACTCTCATTCTCGTTACTCGAGCTCTTCTTCTGCGTTCCTCGTTTCTGCACTCCACTCAGTGGCTTCTCCTTTGTCTTCATATGCCGTGAGAACTCGGTGAGAACCTCCGACCCCACTACCACTATTTCTTTTTCTTTTTTTTTTTTTTTTTATTCTCGTCGGGTATTATGTACCGTTCAAGCAATGTTTGTATATATATATCCTTGGAGTACTTTTTGCGAAAGGCGTGGATGAGAAACGACGAGTTTTCACTGAGTTAATCGTATTTATACGCTGCGAAATGGGATTCATCTAGATGCACTCGAGGGTGGCTGTATTAGCGACACAAATTTATACTCGCCGAGGGATATCAGTCAAACGTCAAGGGCCACGTGGCGGGCGCGCTCGCACTCCACTCCTTCGCCTGTCGTTGCGCGAATAAAGCACCGTCCAGAAATATTCCTGACACGTGGCTGCTCACGCGACCTCACATCCCACGTTACACAGCTCGTGTGTATCCATCTCCGCTCAACTTTCGGCCGCTGATAACTCACCACCTTCGACACGCTTTTGCAAACTCGCGTCGTAATCCCGCGACGAATCGAGTGTGGGAGAAAAAAATGAATGTCCGGAGGCCACTCTGACAATACTCGCTGAACATAAAGATGTTGGAAAATACACAGCATAAATGTACACGTTAAACAAAGTTATTCCTAATGATTTTTTTAAAATATCAACTTTTTTCTGTTTATATTGAAAAGATATAAAAAGCGATAATATTTATAATTAAATACCAATCTGGTTGAATTTTAATTTTCTTTTACACATTTTCATTTATTTTTACTAATCCTCGACGATGTTATTCGTACAAATTTCGTGAATTTTATTACGGCGTCGGGATTATTGGGAAAAATAGTAATTGACATGAGCATAACAATGATTTTTTTTTTCAACATATAAATTTTTTTCTCTTTATATTGAAAAGAAAAAAAGAAAATTTCGCGATAATATTTACAATGAGATATGAATTTTATTTTTCTTTCGCACATTTTCATTAATTTCTACCAATAAAATATCCTGGACGATGTTATTGACATAAATTTTGTGAATTTTATTGCGGCGTCGGGATTATTGGGAAAAATAGTAATCGATATGAGGATAACACGAGAGTCGCGGAACGTGTATTTACATCGATATCTCGAGGTGTTCCTGCGGTCACTCGCGAGTTAGTTCCGATATTAGATTACTCAGCAGCATTCCGTCGTACGATCTATCGATTGGCGGTGAGCGCATAGAGTATTCCCTGTAATATGTATATGAGAGCCAGACGATTTAGTAGTAGCAGCGCGGCGAGTACGGGTAATTCGATATAATTCGATTATGAGCGTTGTGTGTGATATGCGGTTGCGAAGTGGCCGGAGCCCGCGGTGAAAGCACTCAATGCTCTGTGGCCGCGATGTGGCGGTCGAGGGTGTAGGCATGCATTAGATTATAAACTTCACAGGCCGTACGCGCTCCCTCGCTATGTTCCCCATACACACGTGCACTCATATACATCTCCGTCGAGTACCCAACATGACACATTAGTCGAGTTCTACGTCGGGGAGATCACAAATTCCCTTTTCACTTCCCCCACCTGCGCTCCTCCACCGCAGAACGACTTTACTTCATCAGATTATAATTTCTAATAGTGAAATCTATAATGATCCTCCTATGGACATCAATCAACGACGTTAAATACTTATTATTATTATTATTATTATTATTATTATGTTTCTTCGTTTATTCAAATTGCTGCAAATCAAGAGTGAAAGCAGTATAACTTTCTTCTAAATTCTTCCTAATTGGACGGAATTCAATAGCAAATATTGAAATAGCTGTGGTCACTGTTGAAAGAGAGCCAAGAATTTTTTACTCACTGTTCAGTTGGATCAAATATCGCATTTTTGCGGTAAATTCAATTGTGTGTCACTGTAAAATGAGATGTAAATATTTAAATAATCGCGTTGAAGTCCAATGAACATTTATTGCTTAATAATCTTGACAACGTTGAATAAAAATTTATTTACACCAGTAGAATGTTTGAGGTGGAAAAAATTGCAGGAATGTTTCGATTATCTTTCCTCTGTGCTTCTGAATATTTTATTGATTCGATGGAAAATCATAGGAATTATGTGGACGGAGGAGAATTGAAACGATGTAAAAGATAAAGAGGTTTGAAAATGCCCGTTAAGAATTCACGAAGTAGGAGAGATTGGCGGGGTCTCGAGAGTGCGAGAGAGGGAGGAATCTCGATGTATCGGGGCTGTTTGTTGTCGCGTTACATCTGCGCGGCTCTCGTATACCGTGCGGATACTTCAGTGCACGGATTTGTGTTGTCGTAGCGAGAGAATAAGAGAGATGGAAAAGGCACCCCAGTTGGAGAGAGCCCGGTGAGCGAGGGGCCATCCAGATTCACCCCAAAGTCCATTATTACCCGTGTATTGTATTGCTCAACATTGACTCAATTGCTTTCGTATAATCTAGGCATACAAGCGCCTGTGCACGCAAAAGGACTCCCTTTTTCCCAGTGCGGATCAAACGAATTATTCGATTTACTGCTCTTTTCGGGTGTATATCCTATAGTTCACGTTGTAGTCTGTCGCTGTACAGGCCAATACACGGTGCCTGCGCGTTGACCTTCCATTTCGCTCGCCTCCATAACTCTCCCGCTGTCAAATCTGTGAAGCATCGCTGAACGTGCGACCGGTAGTCAGGACTTTCATATATAAAACTCCTCGAAAGTCTCTATTTCCCTTTTTCACTCGAAATATCTCCAGTGAAATTGAGCCTTTGTAAAAAAAAAAAAAAAAAAAAAATCTACACATACGTGTTGACTCATAATACAAATTACACGTGAAAAAAATTATTATTCAATTTTAACTAATCAAGCATATTAATTCAATTTCTTCGATTGGTATATATAATATTTATTAATTTCAGAAAAAATATCCCCAGTGAAATTGAGCATTTCTAAAAAAATATATATACACAGATGTGTTGACTCAAAATACAAATTACACTCGAAATAAATAATTGTTCATTCTCAGCTAATCCAGCATATTAATTTTATTTATTCGATTCATGTATACAATATTTATTAATAACCGACAAAATTCTCATAGGCTTGTCCAAGCAAATATGCGAAATTTATTTGTTTCACCTAAACTTTATTAAAATATATAATAACAATATTGTCCGTGGGTGTAGTTGGCAAGGGTTTCGGACGAAGCGATAGGCGGCGGCGTGTTTGGGGCTTGGTCTCGATTAATACGGCCGATTTAATCGTAAAATTCGAACGCGAAGGGCTCGTCGGTGTCGGTAGCCGCGTAACGGGTTTCGAAGTAGCGATAGCCGCCAGCGGCGGTGGATTTTATAGCTCGGGATTCGAAACAACCCCGGCGCAGCATCGGGGCAAGCTAGTGTCCGGGTATCGGTGGCTGTGCCGAAACCCCTTTAGCCCTCCCCCTCCGCCGCACTACTCCAAATCGGAATGGCTCGTCGCTGTGGAAGCGTCCGAGCGACCGGCCGGACAATCACAACTTGACAGGGAGGTTTAACGAGCCCTATGCTACCTACCAGTGGAGGACTCACACATTCGCCCGCATACACACAGCCATCTACCCTCGGATGGTCATTTAATTATTCGAGATACCTCGTACGGTCGGGCAAACCCCCGCCACCGATTCTCCGATGGCTCTCTGGTTCTATGCCTCGGCACTAGTGCTGTCCAACCCCCTCTGTCACCCGCCCTTCGTCTACCGAATGGAAGGGACCGTGCGGGGGGCTCGGGGGGCTTCACATGTGTGTATGTGTGTGTGTATTTGTGAAATACACGAGCTTCGTAAAATGAACAGGGGGCAGCCGTTGTCTCTTTCTCTCACTTTCTGTCGACTCGTCCCACGTGCCGGTTAGCTTCTATATTAAACTGTTGGGATGCCCGAGAGATAATAAAGACGTGGTATAATGGAATCGAAATTGTTTCTCTATCTATCAATGCCATACAGAGGCCATACACGTTATTCGGTGAGTGGTACTGGCCCTGGTGTGTATGTATGTATATATATATATAGTGGTTAAAGGAAGAGTAGCTACATGGCGGTACAGTTTGACGTATACCGAACGAATTCAATTTAATTCCGAGGCCGTAGTTTAATTCCCGTTCGCCTTGATGCTCATCGCGATAATAATGCTCGTGTCTATATCGTCGTCGCGAGCACGTGTCACATTTTCATTGGGCCTTTAATTACATAGAATAGCCGAAAAAAAATAAAAAAAAAAAAAAGAGAGAGAGGTAATAAATAAAATATTGATATTTGTGTTGCAGATGACAATCGTGACCTGAGCGATCATCCCGACGACGACTTGAAGAGACAGAGGAGTAATTACAATGGCGATCAATTGTACTCGAACGTAAGTAGCTGGAGTAAAAGTAAAAGCGAGTATTTTTGTTTTTTTTTTTTTCTCATTCGTAAACGTGAGAAGAAGACTCGTCGATTAATTGTAACCTCACGCACCTTTCGATCTCTAGCGAAAATTGGATTTTTCTGTGTCGTTACAGCTGTGGTCGAGTAAATGGAGCATCAAGGACGAGCACAAGCTCCTGAGTGAACTCGGCGGCGGTGGCGGCGGGGGCGGAGGAGGCGGAGGCGGAGGTACTGGAGGTACCACGGGGGGCAACGGTCCTAGCTCCGGAGGGGCTGGGGGTGGAAGCGGTGGAGGGAACACAGCCGGTGGTGGAGGCTACTACGAGCACAGTGGATTCCCCGGGAACGCTATTGCCACCTCCGCCGAGCTCTACGACTCCCTGGGCACCATCAGCACGATGACGCAAGCGCAGACTCCTCATCTGTACACCCCGCCCATAGGGGGCACCATAGGTGAGCAAATCCATCTCTCCTCTCTCTCTCTCTGTCTCTCTGTCTCTCTGTCACATTTCTCCCTCTTTCTCTCTCTCCTATCTCACCCTCTGAACCTCTGCGGGAAATGGTCCATCGTCTCTTCCTTCTCTCTCTCTCTCTCTTACCCTTGATGTTCTCTTTCCTCTGTGCTCTGGTTCGGTTATCCTTCGCCTCGACTTCCTATTCTCCTTCGGGATTCTCTGTCTCTCGCAGTCCTTATTCCTCGGTACCCCCTCCCTTCGGTTCCCTCGGTTGATACATTCCAAAGCCGCATGTGTATACGACGGGAGAGATAATATACTCTCTCTCATCCCTCTACCGCCATATACAGCCTCTCGACTAACGTGGATCTCACTCTATATATATATCTCACTCCTCTTTCTCTCCATCCTCCCTGTATACGCTTATTATTGCGGCTTACATCTCGCTTTGCATACCCATATCGGCTAAATACGCGGCTTTAATAATGCATGAGGACCGCGCGCTACTGCGCCGCTGTGTATTCCCGTGTACGGGCAAAAGAGGTGGCGGAGCCCTCGCTAGGTGGTCGGTGTTTCCAGCTTGCCCTCGAGGGCATGCCTTTATACCCTCCTTCGCTCTCTTTCTCTTTTACTTTTCCTCTATTACTCTATATCTCGCTTCTCAAATGGAGTCGCGCTCTCTAAACACTGCGCGCTGACTCCCACTCGAGGCTCTTTCTTACGGTTTTATTTTGTCATTTTTATTTTTATTTTTTTGTTTTTTTTTTTTCTCTTTTATCTTTTCCATCTCCGTTTCTCACTGCTCCGTTATTACTTCACGTGCTCATGACTTTCCTCTGGAATCCACGTTTCTTTTCTTTTGTTTTTTTTATTTGCGTTTTCGTTATTTCGTCTTTTATATTAGTGATAAATAAACCGCGGTCGATCAATACAAGGCTCAAAGTTTAAGGGGACAATTGGGAAGTAAAAAAATGGCAGTAACGCGAGGATTTTTGAGGGGTGAAGGATGTTTCGGCCGATCTTTTTTGGTATCACTGGGCATCGACTTTATTGCTCTCTCTCTCTCTCTCGACGTTGAATGTCTCGGCGAGAGAGAGAGAGAGAGAAAGCAACCGAACGTGTCTCTCGTGACGCCCGAACGATCGAATTCCCTCGAAGGTACACGCGGGAAACAAGCGAAGCGTGTAAGTGGCAGGACATCTCATGAAATTCAAAGTGTGTCGGGATCGGCGGAGCTAAGATCTCACGACGATCGTGCGATTTCGAGGTTTACACTTGCGCGTGTATACCTCACGACGTATTATTTTATTACTCCAAAGCATTTTGATCGACCGACGGTACATAAAAAAAAAAACGAAAAATCAAAATAAACTCGTGATAAGGCCTGTAGAATATTTAAAATAGAAATAATAACGAGATTTAAAAACTGGGGCATCCCTTAATGGCAGGTGGTACTTTGACTCCGCTCGCACCGCTCACGATGCAAGAACTAAAATTCAGCCAAACATTGGACGGGGCTAACATGTCTCCTTACCACACCACCGGTGAGTTTTAACGCCACCTCCAAACAAAAAAAAAAAAAAAAAAAAAAAAAACGAAAACAATAATCGAATAACGATGCGAACATTGTAGTTTCATTTTGCCTGCGTTAAATCGCGTTGCTTATACACGCGCTAATATCACTAATATCATCCCCTTGAAATGTCCGATTGAACTTCATTTTGTTATAATGCGTTTTATATTGTTTCATTATTATTTTCGTTGTTATTGAGAATTTTATCAAATATCATTGTGCGAAAGCTGTGATCGCTGTTAGCTATAGTGCTTGATACGAATGTCGTGTTGTGTTATGCATGGCGAAAAATAAAAACAGAAGGCAGTACCGTGGCGGTGTCGTATGTCGGCGTTGGGACCGGAGGTGGCGAGCAGAGCCCACCGGTATCGTTGCAGAACGAAGGTAACGCAACCCCCGCAGCTTCCAATACACCAGGCGATCCAGGATTGACGGTGTTGCAGTCCTCGGTCTCGCAGAGTCAGGTACCCTCGGCGATACCTCCTTACTCGACGATGCTACCAAGTTTTGGCCACTACTCGACAGGTGGGTACCTTTCATTATACTCTTTTCCTACGTCGCGACTTAAGTCAGCGAATGGAAGCGTGACTTTGGGTTTGCTAAACATTTTTTCTAAACCCATGTATTAATTACAGGCTCGACATAAAATTGATCCTCGAGACTCATTGTATTTTCCGGAGCCTGTCCCTTGATAATGAAAAAATGTAATCGGTTGTTTCGGATATGATCAGATCTTTAATCGATTGTCCGAACGAATCGATTTTTCCCGTGTACGAAAAATTGCAGGCGAGCATGATAACTGATTTTTGGTGTCCACGTTCATTAACTCGTATGCACGAACGAAAGTTTCCTTAATCGTTTCACTCGGCACGTCATGGCGCTAAAATTGTCCTTTTTTTTTTAAATCAACGAAGTCAATTGATCGCACGACATATTATAATATCCCGGTGAAATTTGTGATTGCAGGCGGTGGTGATTACGCGTACAGCGCAGCATATTCCCAATACTCGAGTGCACCTTACAGTGGATACGGTTATGGGGCAGCGACAAGCGGGTTGCTCAGTAAGTAAACAGTGAGTATGAGTACCGATTAGATTAGGGAACAAAAATTAGCAATGAGTTATCCAACCGAGTACTAACTCCACTGCTACGAAGGGGCGAAGGGTTAAGTACGTTTGCAAGTGCGGATTAAAAATTGCACCAGCCCTAACACACATTCATGTAAATAATAATATTAATCCAAGCTTTGAGTCCGCACGAGGTGACAGAAGAAAAAAAAAACACATACCGACAAGCATAATTAACATTTGAATCAGAACAGGTGTAAATAATAGAGCAGAAAACTAAGAATACACCGGCCTCGATTAATTGGATTCGGCTAAAATCAATTGCACTTCTATTTATAGACTCCACGTACTACTACTGTAATGGGGACACGCTGGCGTCTTCCCACAACAATTCGCATCAGCATCAGCCGCAGCAGCCGCAGCAGCAGCAGCAGCAGCAGCACAGCGGGTGCAACAATGGAGCTCCTGAGAGCAACGCAGACGTGGCGAGTCGTTCACCACTGGCAGCGACCCGAGCGAGCAGCGGAGCGAGTGCAGCTTCACCGACCGGAAGTGCCTGCACCAAGCCCGATCATCCTTCCACACCGACGGATCTTTATCTCGCTTGATTCGGAGGTCCGCGACGTGATAGCTCTCAATTACGACCTTAATGCCCACCGCGAGGAGCCACCGCATCGCGAGGTGCCCACTTCCGGCTCGAGGTCCGAGTTGCCCCTCCACGAATTATCGAGGACGACGAACGGACGCCATATCACGAAGAAACCAATTGAAATTAATAATACTTAATTACCGATGATCTCTTCGAAAACACAAAACGAATGAAAATGGAAATCGCGAGACGAAGCGACGATAACAATTCATGAGAATAATCGTCGCTGAAGCTCTGGACTGCTAGTGCCCAAATTTTTAGAGAGACTACGACACACGACAATACGTCAGAGACGTCGCCGATGATCCGATCTCTCGATGGCACTCAGCCACGTAGGTAGTTTAATTTATAATTCCTCGACTAGGATAATTCACGTGACGAGCCGCGTAATCACTGAACGCGATACCGCGGTCCCCACCGTGGCTTTCCAACCTCCCACACTCAATTACTATGTTCGATAGTGAGGACCGCGCACTAAAACGGAGTATTTGTTTCTCTTCCTAGGCGCGAGATTATTTGCCTCCCCCACCTTCCTTATCCCACACTCCCTGTACCTTACACCCTTGATGTTACGTTGCGTAAGGATAATATCGATAATACATTACTCAGATTTTTTAATCATGAATCGACCTTCGATCACTACCGTTTAAGGATATTATATATATTTTTTGTAGAGACCAAAGACCACACGCAGAATTAAAGGAGAATACGAGAGTTATGAGCTGAGAGTGATTGAGCGAAAGTTTGTTTGTGTTGTTTTGTCACGTTCGACAGGAGGGAAGGATAGAGATAACAGAGAGAATTTTAGAGGCGACGATTTAATCGATTTAGATTATAATCAACGATGATATAGTATATCTTCCTCGCCTCCGTGTATTTATATTTATATGTTTACGTGTATATGGATATATTGAGACGAGAGAGATGATGATGATGATTATGATGATTGTAAATAAGCGCCGTATTAAATACCGAGCGACGCGAGTAGATTAGAAAGTCGACGGTTTCGCGGGCAAGTCTGACCGAACGATTTTAAGAGTATAGCGAGCGACTCGTATTGACAGGGAGAAATGACGATTAGGCGAGAGGAAGAAGCATAAACGCGCGCATTAGCGCACGTTGTTGTAGTATTGTTGTAAAAAGGTATATATTTAGAGAATAAATAGTTGGCGATTTCGAGGAAAATCCGGAGGCGCACCGGCGATCGTTTCATTACTCCCGGTGAGCGTTACTTCCGTTTTTCAACGGATGTAACAGAGACGACCTTGGCTGGATTATGAGAACGGAAGGGGAGCGAACGCCGGAAACTCCTTCGGGCATTCTTTATCACGAAATCGCGTTGTAAAATTCGGAGGGCGGATTATCGTTGAGTGGCGAAATTTTTCAGCACCTCCTGAGAACGAAACGTGGCGTTTTTATCATCTTTTAAGAATACACGAGTCGTGAGAATTTACGCCACTCGCGATTATCTTCGAAACTCGATTTTCAGGCGAGACTCGCTCGCGCCACACAAATTCTGCATTTCGTCTTTTATTTACCGGTTTATTGGCAGCTGATTGGAAAAAATATATATATATAAGAATTTTCGGTGCGGCGTGACGCAGGCCTGGAAGCCTCGCCGCGAGTAACGTTATTATTAATTAGCGCGATCTTTGGAAGTGTCTTGAAAACTTCGCAGATGAATATCGACGTCGATCACCGACCGATCCGGAAGTCGACAGACGCTTCCGGGATAATTGCGCGCGAGCCAAAATTTAAATTGCGCGTCCTGGAAAAACCTGGTAGTTTGTTATAACAAATGTTGAGAAACAGCAGAATAAGGAAAAAAAAAAAACGAACTATTTCGTTCCTCTCTCAGCCAGCCCCTTCACACGTTCTAGATAATATTCTAATAACGATACGATTATTTTATTCCACTTATTAAATAAGGTTAACTTTAGGTGAGCCTCTAATTAATTCTAAATGCTATTTAAAATTTAATATATAGTAGTGATGTGGTATGGAAGAAAATAAGTGACGAAGATTTAAGGGTGAGAGACGAGGTGATGACAAGGTGGAAAAAACATGTGAGGGGCGAGATTAATACGATGACGCAAAAAAAAAAAAAAAACGAAACTCTCATTCGAGGCTGAGATAAGACATTTCACGTAGCGAAATTCTTTCCCGTAGGCTATAATGACGAAAGAAGAAAACGATTGGATTATGCATTTGGGAATTTTCGTTTGAGACCAAGTCTCATACGTCGTACGATGGACGCAATTTGTATTTAATTGTTTTCTTTTTATTTAATGTTTTTTTTTTTTTCGTCAAACCCCAACCAATCAACCCCCTCAATATCCGGTTAGATAATTGTGTCCCAAAGTTCAGTACGATTATCCCACGATTGTAATTAATTATTGCGCATTTTTATATTGTTACTTAATTATTATTATTATACACAATGACGTTGATGCGCATCGTCACTGTTATTATTCGCTCTTTCTTTATTATTGCTATTATCATTATTATCACGGATTACTTATTATTGTCATTACGATTATTATTTAATTTCCCTTTATTATTTATTAATTGTAACAATAACATATGTGTAATAAGTTTTGCCAAAGAACTCTAAAAAAGAAAAACAGCAATATCGCAATAAATATTTTAGCCTCCATACGATGGAAGAGTTTTAAGAAACGCAAAGATACGAAAGACAAACAGAAAAAGAGGGAGAATGGTGAAAAAAATAAATAAAAAATTTAAAAACACACGCACAAATCCGCGCCAGGTGAACGAACGAATTCCACCTTTGCGAATTTCGAATTTCTGCTGAGGGCTTCGGTCGCCTCGGTCACTACGTACCGCGCATCTCACGAAGGAAAGATTGTTCCCCCCTCTCCCTTTTATTTTATTATTCGTCCGTGTGATATTCTTGTTCCGTGCGCCGCTCTTGCCGAGTCTCGCTGTTGATACTTGCAAAACAAAACTCTGTAAATCCTTTTTAAATAAATATGAGGTTTATATGATGTACGTTCTGTTATTATCCCCCCCAATATTATCCTCCATGCAAATCTTCGTAATATAATATATTTCATCCTGTAGTTAAAACGGACCGTACGTTATTATGTGCAATTGTACATTAAACAAATTTTTTTTTGTTTTCCGTAATTATTTTTCCCACGAACTATTTTTATTACAAAATTATTATAGTATTTTTTTGTTATTTTCTTTAAGTCTTATTGAGATTAAAAAAATAAATAAAAGGAATGAGCATCTATTTAATTGAAAAACTATTCGGTGACACCATCTGGTAAGAACTTGAAGAATTTATATGCACCTTGTTACCAAACGATGAGACACTTGAGTCTTTATCTTATCAGCTACTTACCGCCTTACCGATGTTACCATCAGTAACATTGTCCATTGTCCTTTTATACCAACGGTTGAAAATGTAGGAATTCACTTCACTTCGACTTGTTGCCGATTTAGGGCTACTACGTGACATCGGTCGGTACAACAGTTTCTGAGGAATTTGGTTTTTGCAGACTTTGGTAATAGATTACCTACTGTAACTAATCTCATCTCTAGATGATACTTAGTGTCCTATGAATTATCTAAGATCGAAATAACAAATACGAATGTTACCTACAATTATGTTACCAAAATATGTTTTATTGATAACCGGTAATGATAATAATGGTAATGACGATACTATACCATTGTATAGTGAATGCAAAAAGGTGTCCTTACAATCTATTCATATCAGCCGAAAATTAGATGCAATTCTTTTATTGCGGTCTATGATATCCGCAGGTAAAGGTACGTTGGTGCCATTTGCAATGCGCTCCTTTGAAATTACTTCTTGTAGACGTAACTCTCTGCGCCTCCGCGACCAAAACCTGTAAATACAAAAATGTATCAGCCTATTTACATTATTAAAAAATCGATGGCCTTAAATTGAAAGGCTTTAGTCCAAATTCTCGTCTAGTATTTAATAAAGAAGTTTTTCTCGTTAAGGGTTAATAAATTACGGAAGCGATCGCAATAATTGATTGATGACATGGTAATCAGTTTTTAAGAATGAATTTTGACAGACATACCGCCAGGTCCAAATAGTGCGGAGTAGCACGGATTATTGCAGTAAGGTTTGCCCTCGTGTTCGGCGTGACTTCCGGGCGTCAGGGTCTTATTACATTTTTCGCAACGTAAGCAGGCTCCGTGCCAGTCTTTGCCAAGAGAGGTCTTTCGTTCGGCTGCAATGAAAAAACAAAAAAAGACAATTGAATTGGCGGGTATCTCTGTTTGTCACATCATACTGAATAAAAGTCGATTTGTCAAAGCATCGGCAATTTTTCAGGTGCGTTTGTCAATTTTCCTACCGATTCAGCAGTGACTCATAATTGATACGCTTCTAACTGCTGCAATATTCTTTCGCTAGTTAACGACTTATCAATCTTGCTTAGCAATTTTTTAATGATCAATCCCAGACATGCGATAAGCTAAATTGCAACTTTATTTACTTATAGATATTACTTACAATCCTAATGGATTTATCCGACGTTAATTCTGATAAGATATGCGATTGTGTAGTAAAAAAAATATCGTTGAAAAAGGAGCCAATCGTCACCAATTATCGAAGATACACGTGCATCTAAGCGCAGCCTCAAAAAAAATTCAACTAGGAAAAGCCAATAGTAAATATGAATTTCATAATAAATATTTCGAAATTCCCCAAAAAATGTGATTAAAAAATGTACTAATATCATTCATACATGCACCAAATTGCAAAATTTATAATATGTTTGCCACGATATGTGAACTAAAATTTTTTTATTTAATGAAATATTACGGAAACGTGATGCTAAACGCAAACGAGTAAAAAAGAAATGTTTTCTGTACTTGATAAATATGTTGCGACTATCGGCAATGCCTTTTGATTGAGTATGAGCATTGAAAAAATATGCCGAGGGAAAATTCGCACCTCGGGATTCTTCATTGTCTGATGAAAATGAAAAATGGCGGTAGAGCGCGATGTTGCGCACAGTACGGGCTTACGATTCCATTAGCAATTTCATAATTATTAATTCGAATGGCGACTCTCGGGGGAGCGGAACGGCTCGGCTCATTCAGAAAAGGCGCGAACGCAGAAGAAGAGCCCAACGGGACCTGTGACGCGTGATGCACGCATGCACGCCTCTCCTCACGCGACGAGCTTCTACGTGACGAGGAGGAGAGTTTTCACTTTGCAAAACCTTTGGCGCATTGTTCCCGGTGTCGCTGGTACACTCCCGATTCCCCGTACGGGACGAGATGAATTTTCAGGGGGTTCGCAGGGCGGTGTAATATGCCTCTTGTCATACGACGAAGCATCGGTCCCGGTGCACCGAAGCGCTCGTCGAGTGGCACACCGAATAATTGACGGAATTCTCTAAAGTTCGTAGCCCGCGATAGCGGAGCTTCCGAGCATACACGCGAGTCTATTGTTCTAATATTCTAAGGTACACCGCGACCGACCGAGAATATTTAATCAAATGCTTCTTGGGTTATTATTAGACTGACTCTGGGGAGTTTCTCGTCATCAACATTTCTCGTCATTCGAGGCTCGAAGCTCCGAGACCACGAAAATTCACGGATTAAAACTAAAAGATCATTAGCAAAACTCGACGCTACTTGTGATTCAGCCGACTCATTATTTTAGCGGGTTAATTAACTGCAGGAAACAACCTGTAAATCATTGATTTTCGATTTACTTCCTGGATAATAATAATTCTCGTACCCTAAATAGGCAAAGTGAAAGACAAAAAACAAAGGCTTTATCGCAATTTATATTAGATAAAAAAACGAAACATTAATGGGTGATGGTCGAATATTTTTTTATTGTTTCCGGTTCGAATTGCTGTAGAAAATTTTCAGAATCGCGTGACTATAATTTACTTATCGCATATTCTTTATCTTATTTTTTAAAATAATGTTTGTGTCGTTCCAACAAATTTCTTGCGATATCCGGAAGGAAAGGTATTATGAGTGTATTTTTATTTGAAAAATTATTACAGCATTTCTGTAAAAAAAAAAAAGGAAGTCCAGCCATAATATAAAAAGTCAAGAGACACAAAGACAAAAAAGACACTACCGAAGATGACGTGAGAGTGGAAGAGAAAAATTAGAAGGACACGTACAGTAAGAAGGCAAAGAAGCAAACAGGCAAACGCGAGCTTGCATATAAAGGGCCATTAGTTAATTAACTCCTAATTATCTGGCTGCGGGGGAGCGTAATACAGAATCGCGAGCGCATTGCTGCACAGAACGATGCGCGGCTCGACTGGCAGACAGTGGCGTGCACGGATCGTTGCGCCCGGCGCTGAACAATCGGCGGTTGCACGACGACGACAACAACACAGAGAGAAAGAGTGAAAGAGAGAGGCTGTCGAGGAAACGAGAGCGAGAGAGATAGGAGAGCCCCTTTCCCTACCCGCGCCGCCCGCGCAGTCGTTCCTTTCATTTCGTCCTTTTGCTTCCTTTTGTTTTCGCGAAAAAAAAATAAAAGTACTGATTTTTTCACGTCAGGTTACTCAGAACGGCCTAAAACATTTGAGAAATAAAAATTTATCTCAAAAAGCAGCAACCTGAAATTCGGTACACCGCCCGAATTTTTTTTTTTCAAATTTTATAACCCTTTGAATTTCGAAGAAATATCTGTTTCGTAGCTGCCGAAATTTTTGGGCTAATGGGCTAATTATTTGTTTACAAAATAAAGAAATAAAAAATTAGCGTTGTCAATTTACAAAGCGGTTCAGATTTTATGACTTTATTCGCAAAGTAGAACCTTGAAAAGGCAAAATCAATCAGGATGCATTATCACAAAAGTAGCTTCGTAAAAAGCAAGAAAATAATGAGGAAGCTATTATTGCGAGGTTCTACTTTCCAGACGTTTTTTTTTATCTCCCTCTCATTCCCACTCCTCATTACGCTGCCCTGCCGATGCGAAGGCCCTTCGCATTTCTCTCCCTCTCGCTCCTTTCTCTTTCTTTCCTCCCTTTTCTTGCGCCCTTCTTCGGCCATCTTTCGACTGTTGAAAGCAGGAGAGCACCAGCCCATGGCGTGGCCATTCTTCAGGCAAAACCTGTTTCATCTCTGTTCTTCTCATTATTACCTAGCCGCGTGCTCTACACCCTGAATCTCGAGGTTCTTTGTTGTTGTCCTTACGGCCGGATACTTTATTGTCGTGGCTTACGCGCTCGTACGAGTATACCGCGCGTAACGCGCAGCCTACAGAAATCAGCGGGGCCTCTCCTGCGGGCGTTCTGTATTTTGCATTCTATGCGCCGCCGCCGCCGCCGCCACTCGAGTCTCTCCGTCGTCGGCCCTTCCACGAACCAAAGAAACATGCACAAACGCGCCAAGACGCAAGAGCGCACGCATCGTTTTGACGTCAGACGTTAGAGGAGACTTTGGCGGGTTCGTAAGGTGCAATCTCTTGTGCCTTGACGGCGTGCCTCTTAATTAGCTCTTCACTTCTTCATTCGCCATCTCGGGCACATTCGTGTCATCGTAATTCGTATATTCAGCTTGGCTGCTTGTTTAAATGAATCGTTTCGTCGCTGACGCCAACGCGACAAATTATCACGAAAACGTATATAATAGGAGAATGTGCAGATATACTTAATTATTTTTCCAGAAATTTTGTATTTTTTATTCACTCGTACAGAGCAGCACTGAAGTTATATAGAGAATGAGGAGAGACTGAGAAAAAAGGAAGTGAAGAGTTCATAATATATATATATATGTATGTATATATATTTTTTTAAATGCCACCATTAGACACAGCAATTAAGATATGCCTGGGTTTTATCTTTCTCGTTCTTCAGCGCGGTGTACAGTAGCCTTGTCAATTTGAAAGAGCGCGTGCATTGAGCTCGGGGGAACGCTAAAAACGGGGAGAGAGAATGAGAAAGAGAGAGAGAGAGTCAGAAAGAGCCACCTATTGAAATATACCGTATTCAACGTTGATAGTAGGTCTAAATGCCACTCGTCGAAAAGCCATTTACGACACGAGAACGCGTTCGAAAGCGAAGAGAGTAGCGAATTACATTCGTGTGGTAGTTTGCAGTTGTGTGCGGCAGTGTGCACCACGCAGGCGGTAAAACGCACCAAGCTTTATTATGTAGGTGCACGAGTGGCTCGTGTTTCACCCATATCCTCTACAAACGGTTAAATTGCAATGCCAGCGAAAAAGTGGCGAGAGGCTCACCGAGCGACGAGTGATAATCATATCGAAAGCACCTCGCCTCGCTTTCCCACCGAGAAACTAACGAATCAACCGCCCAGAAGGCGGAAGTGTGTCTTTCTCTTGTTCGAACGGCTCGGTCTTTACGCAAAACACGCGCGAAGCTTCCAAAGCCGAGGAGTGCATTCAGGAAATGTAAATCGATAGTCCAATACTATCAATCGTTTCGAATGTAGACATTTATGAAACTGAACGTCGATTTTGTATTAGAAAAAATATAAACTTCCAGAGTGTTTATTTACTTTTAACTCGACAGAGTAAACAGTAAGAAGAAAAAGTGAAATATGAGTGACCGAGCATAACGCTTCGCTTAGCGGGTGAAAAACATATATTTTTAATACTTATTTAGTATCGATTTATCGAAATATATCACCTCTTGTCCACTCGCGAGCTGTTTGTCGAAAATTCGCAGCAAAATTGACGAGATTTTTGTTGTTGTTATGAAAAATGCCCGCGAGGGTGAAAGTTTCGTGCTCGACGCTCTCGAACCCGAACGCGAGTAAGCCGAAGCCACCGGAATGACATAATATTTACCAAGTCAGACTTCGAGGCCGAGGTGAATGAGATCATACTATATAGAGGACGACGAGGCCTCGCGTCATCGGCGTGTACCTCGAATACGAGTATCTACGCTCGATATGGGGATTCAACGATTTCTGTACTGTCAATGGGCATCGAGCTATGGTCAAGTATTTCGACGATTTTTTTTTATTCCTCTCTCGGAGATTCTGTCGCTGTAACATATTATCTATAATGGACGGAACTGCTTGATAACATTCGTGGCTGAATGGATTTTTTTTTTTTTCGAGCGTGTGTGTAATTTTTGCACGAGACACGTTCCGATAATATTATATAATATTTATTTTTCGATCAACCGATTTTGAAGGAAAAATAAACGCGATATGTTTCATTATAAAACAAAATTGTCGTTTTAATTACCGTAACTGTTATTCTTATTATCGCTAATTACTTAATTGATACGCATGCGTTAGCCGTGACGTGGACGTAAAAAAAGCGCTGAAAAAACGTTCGTAAACGACGGCAAGAAATCCGATGAATAATGGATGAACGTTTTATCGTCTCCAATAAATCTTCGATCTGTTGAATTGTGATTCACTTCTATTTTTGCGCTTAGAAAAATTATCACCAACGGCCACGACACTCCCTATCTCTCTGTTATGTACGGTGACTTCACACGTAACAAGAAATATATATTATCGTGGAATTAAATATCGATGAATCACTGTACACTATTCACAAAATAATCGATAGTTCGGCGACGAAAGTTTGACCATTATCGAGCCTGTTGCGTTATCGATGAAAATCATTTTAATAATCGCATTTATTAATTCAGATGGAAAATAATTAACGCATCAAAATTCCTGTGAGACCAGAAATTTTCATTATATTCTCAACTTCATGAATTTATAGTCAGAAAATTAAGAACTCACCGAAGTACACGGGCTTGTCGCATTTTGGACAGTTCGGCATGATGAAGCGATGCAACAGAAGGCACGAGAGTCTTCAAGGTTAATCCAGTTACTGGAGAACACCGGCAAGATCCCTCCGTGAGCGTGGTCAAGTGAATACTGGCCGTTGGCTGCGTAAGGTAACAATACTATACTACACAGTTGATTGAGCGTGTGAACGTGCGCCCGGTTGGCTTCCAGCGTAGCATAGTAGAGGCGCTATGCTGTATCGTACACTACTGACACGCCAGAAGTATGGTGATGTAATCCCCGATAGCTGACCATCCTCGTGTGTGTGGCCATCCGCGTTGCGTGTGACAAACTATACAAAACAGTGCATGCATTATACTCGTACTTATGGAAGAAGCAATATGGTTTATGATACCCACATTTCACGCTATGATTAGCCGGTTATTAAGCGTGGGAGACGGTATAAAACAATTATATCATTTTCATAATTTTAGCCGCATATAATTCAAAATAATTGTAAGTATTTAACGGATAAGGATTTTTTTTTTTGGCTAGTGATTCAAACGTTTTAAATATTTCAGCTTATCGCGAAATCGGTTTGTTTGTCGAAGAGTTGTTCGATAATTTATCGGCAGGTTTTACGTCGATCATGGTTTATTTCTGCTACAGATAACCGGATTTTTTAAAATCGTAGTGTTATCAGTGATGATAGTAAATTTTTCATTTTTATAAAGTGTTATTTTTTTTCGTTTCCTTGCCGATCGTGTCAACCACTGATCAACGAGTAACCGCAGTTATTATTGCGGTCCGGAATTAGAATATCTTACATTTTTACTTCCTGCCAAAGCCACATCCTCTTAACTCGATTAGGCCGCGAGATTCCAGACGAAAGTTCACGAACTCGGGCTCCAGGAAAGTCAGTTGGAGATCAGACGCGACAGAATGAGTACCGCGAGTTTGATTTCACTGAAGTTGATTCAGGCTATCGAGAAAAACGAGCATGAAGAAGCTTGGAATATTGTGTCGGAAGCGAAGAGCAGCGGCGCTGACGTATTGTCGCCGGTTGGCGCCTTGCGAGTTACGCCTTTTCAATTCGCCGCGTGGCGCGGATGGATTGATCTGATGGAGGCGCTTGTTCAATGCGGTGCCGACGTAAACGTGTCCGATAAACTTGGCAGATGCCCACTTCATTACGCGGCTCATCAGGGCGACGCCGATGTCACCGAGTGGCTCGTTCAGCGGAACGCGACCCTCGACGACCGTGTCGAAATCAATTCCTGCACGAGGGACGTCTACAGGCCGGGCATGAGCGACACTCTCAACGTCGTTATCGGCAAAAATGTGGGAATCCTTCATTACCATTTTGCATTCAATTAACGTATTTAATTGAACGCAAATCCAATCAATAAATTAAGCGCCGCTATGTAAAAAAAAATTAATTGGTTGGCTGCTGTTTTTTTTCTTAAATAATTCCTAAATTATACTATTTCTGCAGTTACCATTGCCGGAATGTTGGGGAAGAACTCCGCTTCACCAGGCAGTGAGAAACAATCATCCGGAAGTGGTGCGGATCTTGGTGAAAGCTGGAGCACAGGTGGATGCTGAGGACGAAAGGGCGGTCACTCCTCTCCTCCTCGCAGGCTCAAAAGTGAATCCTAATGAAGCGGAGGAACTGGATAAATTCGCTGAAGTTGTAGATATTTTAATAACCGGAAATGCTTCACCTAATCGGATCCACCCAGACACTGGTGAGATGAATCTTCTTTTTTTTTTTGCTGCCTTCCTTCTCCAACAATTTTTCTGACTTACTAATGGCGTCTCTATGTCTGGACTCGATGGTACAAGGGTCGTCGGCACTGCACCATGCAGCCACTCTTGGCAGTCCCTCAGCGACGAGAAGATTGCTCGAGGGAGGTGCGTGGCCTCTGTTTCAATGCTCCAGTACCGGAAGTACAGCGTTGCACATTGCCGCGGCAGCCGGCAACTTAAACACTCTAGCGGTTCTTCTGAGCGCCGTCGAATCCGACAGCATCGATATTCAAGATAAAGTAAGATATCATAACGAAATTCCATCGACGAAAGAATTCGGAAGTTTCATGGAATTTTATTCAAAGGTGGGTCGTACGCCTCTCCATAGAGCGGCCTATCAGGGATATCGAGAATGCGTTGAATTACTCGTTAATAACGGCGGCAATCTCGCAGCGGAAACGACGACGGGGGTGACCGTTATCAACGCTATTTTTTCACACTTGCCCAGGCCTTTATCATTTCTAAACGAGCTCCTCGATGCTGGTGTACGACCCAACGGAACCTGCTGTACAGAAAAGGGATCTTACGTGAGAATACATTAAAAATCATTCATTTGTAACTGATCGAATTTTGCTGCACTAAATCCGGAAAACAACGGGAATCAAAGGAGAAACTTCGTTCTCCCTGGTATTAAAATGTAGTTCAGTATCAGTACAACATTCCTCCTAAACTTCAACTTTGATTTCAACCCAATGGCTTTTAAGGGAAACATAAAATTCTGTTGTTCTCCGTACTTTTTTAACAACCCGTGGTATCCGGATTTAGTTGAACCATTGGATGTTCTGTCATCAGGGCTCAGCGATTGCAAATTCTTCCAATTATTTTTATTAAATGATAATGAATTCGCAGGTGAGCGTCGACTTTGGAGTTTTAGCCCCGAAGGGCCAACTTCAAATGGGTATCGTGACGGCGTTAATCGCAGCAGCCTCGAGCATCGAACAATTGGGAATCTTGAATCATCCGCTGGTCGAATCATTCTTGAGCCTCAAGTGGTCGAAGCTGAGGGGATTCTTTTTTATTCTCGTTCTCGTTCATGTTTTTTTCGTTCTGTCCTTGTCGGCTTACGCTATAGTTCTGCTTCGTCACACTCAGGACTTTGCTTTGCCACGATACGTCCTCATGTTCTGTTCCTGCTTCATAGTGGTTCACAACACCGTTCAAGTGCTTATGGTGCCTAGGTAAAATGAAATTGAGATAATGAGATTCGAAATATTCGAGCACAGTGCGACGGAGGCTTTCATCGGAGAGGAGAAGAAGCTTGTCGAAAATTCTGAAAGTTTTATGTTACACAGATATTACCTGAGGCAATTTGAGACTTGGTCGTCCTTGACCTGCGCGGCTGTGTCTCTTGCGACCTCGACCATCGCCGGCGACTACATCGTCGAAAACGCTTCGCGTTCCAGTGAAGAAATCTCATCGACGGTAACCGATGCGAACGGTCCCACTCAGACTCAGGAACCACCGGCCTGGGTGTTTCACTCGATTAGCCTCGCGATTTTGCTCGCCTGGATTCAGATGATGTTACTCGTCGGGCGATTTCCAACCTACGGTTACTACGCTCTCATGTTCTCCACGGTGTTGAAGAACGTCCTTAAGGTCTGCATGTAAAATAAATTTCGTCGTTCCATTTACACACAAATTATTGCAATCATTAGCAGTGAGAGAAACAAACACGAGAACAATTGGCAAAACATCTAATTAAAAAAAAAAAAGAAATTATAATGCTACGAGTAAAGCTCGATTTTTGTCTTTTTTTTAATTAAAAAAAACCACATTGCCCCTCGGCAGGAATAACCCGTTTTCGGTTTACGGGGTGTAAAAATAACAGAGTCAATGAAAATAGTGCCCCGAATAATTTGAAAAGTCTCCCTAATGTTTCGTCATTAGTTGACTCGCATCTAATTACAAGGTTCAAAAACCAAGCCGCGATACATTCAGCATTTAAAGCTCGACTAGAGGCCACCAAAGGCATTCACACGCGACACGTAGAATAATAATGTCTACAGATAGCGCATAGAAAGGCTTTCCCGAGGGTGAATACTCGCGGGTAACCCACGCCATTATGTATAATAACGTGGGTTATCCGGTAGTATTGTGGTATTCGACATTACGTCGTTAGCTCGTCGGTAGGTGAAACGGTGGAGCGAGGGGATCGCACGGTGGCGATGGAGAATTGCGAGAATAACGTGGTTTTCTATAGTGCACCCTCGAAATATCATTAGTCACGAGGGAAAGACACATACGTTCTAAACATCGTCCCGTTGGGATTCTACTCGTGGACCTCGTTTCGGGATGCGCTCTGACACCGAGCGATATTTTCACGAGCTAGAGAAAGACAGAGAGAGAGAGAGAGAGAGAGAGAGAAAGCGTAAAATATGTTACAGCAGCGAGTGCAGCAGTCAGCCAACCCGTTCACAAGCCACACATATATCCACCAGGCCTATGTTAATGACGTGCATCCGGAGAGCTTTTTATTTCCTTTCAGGTTCTCCTCGCATTCATCTGCCTGATTGTCGGATTCGCGTTAAGCTTCTCCGTTTTGTTCCACGAGAACGACCAGTTTCGCGACTCTTGGAGAGCCCTGGTGAAGACCGTCGTAATGATGATGGGCGAGTACGAGTACGGAGATTTGTTCTTCGACAAGCTCAATCCTCGCGAGCTTCCCCGGCACAACGAGAGCGAACTTTCGTCGGGGAACAAGAATTTTCTCCACGTAACCGGCAGAATGGTGTTCCTCGGTTTCGTTGTGTTGGCGAGCATCGTTCTGATGAATCTGATGATCGGTCTCGCTGTCAACGACATTCAGGGACTCGAAAAAGAGGTGAGCTCGCTCGAGGTGTTGGATAACTCTGCACTTATTTCCTTACTGACGAGGGTCCGACGTCTCTGGTAATTAAGCACCGCGCTAGAACACTTTTTAATTAAATTATTGACAAAATTCACTCGCTCCCGAGTCTTCCGGTTGAAATTAATCAACGCGTATAACCAAACTTTCATTTTTATAACGAGCCCTCGAGTCTCCGATGGATGTCTTACGTTTTTTTGCGAATCTTTGACGCTTTTTTTTCACAGGGTCACATTCGGAGACTAGTCAAGCAAGCGGAATTCGTTGCACACTTGGAACGCGTGACCTCGCATCGAATATTTCGTAGCAAGTGGCTGCACTCTCGACTGCGAATTTTGGCCGACTCGAGACGATTTATTTTGACGAAAATCACGATAGGATGCACTGAGAAATATCCACACCAATCGCACAATCTCTCGCCCGATTTACTCGAGGCTCTCTTCGAATTGGCGGCGAAGAATTCGAACAAGAACGAAAAATCCAATCGTAAAATTGGCGACGACGAATTGACCGCTGCTCTGATCAACATCGAACAATTGCTTCGGCAGTTGCAGAATTCGCAATATGAAACTTGTCGGTTGCCTCCTCGATTGTTCTCGAAATCTTTTGTTAAACGCAAAGTGGCGAGGAGGATTCGAAGTACTAATATTTGAAAAGAAAATTCATTTTGTAATACTTTTTTTTTTTCACTTTTTTAAAAGGCTTCCCTTATTTCGTGCAGAAAATTACCTTACCGACGGAGGTAAGAGGAATAAGTTGTCGGTGGTTCAAAAATGAACTTGTAGATGTCACCAGCGTCAGCGCTCGTAAATCGTTTTACCGACGACAGTGGACACGTGATACAAAGAATAATCAGTTTTTATAGTTTTTACAACGTATTTTTCAATTGTTTCCTCGATTATAATCGGGACTTACATTTGTATTATTAGATTATTGTAATTAGTACGATGAGAGAGTGACATTGACAACAAAAATATCTTTTTCATTTAAAAAATCACTCCTGCAATTTTCCTAACGCGGCAAACTATTTCTATTCGCATTATTCAAGAGATAACATAAAAGTACTTTACGCTTGGCAAGTTGATGTCCGTCGGTAAGGAAGTTCCCTGCTTAACTGTTGCATTTCCCGCGCGACAGAGGGCGCACATAATCAGCCTACATATTGCCCAAAAACATGTAATCCTCTAACGAATCATACAGCATTAAAAATGATATCTTGGGAATACCAGCCAATTCACTACTTTGTACTAACCTCTCGTTAGTCACAACGAAAGGAGAATTATTATTTCAAAAATAGTCCTTTGAATATTTGCATCTTACGACTTGGAGAATCGTGTACAGCGAGATAACTTCCATCTGTGCTTTCCGGACGAAAGGCTTATTCATGAGTATTAGCCAGGGCAAAAGGAATATTTGGAAAAGCACGGGTATTCAGAGTTTCGAGGTTTATCGTGAATCTTCATCACCGCATAATATCCCAATAAAATAAACGAGCCGTGAGACAACGAAGTGAGTGAGTACTCGCCGAGATCTCACTCGATCTCGCGTTCCTCGTTTTCGCTTTGGGATTCGTGCCGAGACAAACTATCGCGCGTGTTTCCATTGCTCGGCGATGTAACATGCTCGGCACTTATGGACTCGGGCGCGACGCATCAACGCGTGCCGGCGTCGCGCGCGTTATAGCCTCGAGGGCGAGAATGCCTCGTTGAAATATCTAGTAGCGAGAGCGTTGGCAGATTTAAATTGGCTGTACAGCGAGTGCGCGACTAGCCTGATTCGAGTTACTCACTCGTTAAGATATGCACCGTGTACCCCCAAAGTTCACTACACTCCGCTACATATCACTGCGCTCACGAGAGCCAACGCAGCGGCGGCACGTGATTTACGACGCGTATTCGCGAGCGATCTGCGACTACGAGTCCCGCTCCGAGAATTACATTGTCTCATCTATTGAATCGAATTATAGGACTATCCACTCGGAATCTTGGCGAGAGTGCCGCCGATTGGTCGTCGCTGTGAATCGAGCCGCTCAACAATCACAATATTGCGAAATATTGTCAACGCTATAGAGCGCTAGTTATACAAATATATATATATATATATATAATCACTCGCCATGTGGCATTATACGTAAATGTGAATTTACAATAGGCCAAGTGTAATCTATTGCCCCGCGTGCTCTAATCGAATTGCCGGAATAAGCGACGAACCGTATGCCGGTTAATCACGCCCAAGTTATGAAATTAGTTAATTCTAGCTTCGAAATTGTTAGTTTACGTTTACATTCTGGAATCCGAACTTCGCTTGATTATGACGGCGTATTGCGAATAATTCGTTAATTTGTGTAATGAAAATTTAATTAACGATTTAACGTGACCTTTTCGTGTCATACGTCAAAGTGACCCACTTAAAATGGTTTTTTTTTTCTCCCAAAGTATGAGGTTTAAAGAGTATTTTGAAGAGAAATGGTTAAAAATTGAGTACTGGGAATATATTTGCGTACGTATGTTGAAATAATTCACGAATTTATAAAAATTTCAAGGCATACGCGAAAATTTTGTTTTACACACCCACGCAATTTTTGTTTGGGCGCCAGTCGGGGGTGGCCGATTCGCCCCATTATTAAACGGGCGCTGTTCGGGCGGATAACCAGGGGCGGTTTAAAACGTCACGGTTACCCGGTTTCACCCCGGACGACGCCCGTTTAATAACCGAGCAGTCCGGTGTACGCCCGGCTTCTCCCCGTTTAATATCGTCACGCTCGCCCGATTTGGCCCGGGCTCACGCCGTTTCAATAACCGGGCAGTGCGGTGTGCGCCCGAAAGCGGTTTCGAGAGTATCTCCCTAAAATTTCGTGAAAAAAAAAAAAAGGAAAATTGCAAGAGTTGGAATTTTTTTCAAAATAAAAAACGCTTGTTTTCACTCATCAACCACTTACCGATTTTTTTCCGCCATTTTGTGTTCGATGGCACAGTCCCAAGCTTATCATTTGATAAAAAACTTTTTTTATCAAATGAAAAATATCAAACTTAAAAAATTTTTAATGTTTGGTTTGCGTTTTGGAAAATTAAGAGAAAAATATGATTTTCCGGATGCAGGCATACATTCGCAAAGTATCAATGAAACGAATAATGGTGGGGTCAGATGGTACACATGCTCAGGTGGATTGCCTCTCGTGTAGATGCTGAGGTTGCAGCTCAGCGTTCGTTGACAAGACGCACCTGACCGAGTAGATGATCGCTCGTCGAGTGAGACTGCGTGGTTTGGCGCGTGTCGTCGGAGATCACTGAGCCAGCGACGTCCGCTGCTGACGAGACAGCACTTTGCGTGTGTATAATAAAAGTCGAGGGCACGATGACGGGTACGTCGTTCGATCGCCGTCGAGAAACCTTCTTATCGTGAAGAAAGGTCAGTGCTGCAAAGGCACAATTAAAAAATCGATTAATTCCCCGCAAAACTTCATCTTTGTCGCTACCAAGAAAAGAAATTCGCAATTCTCATCGAATGTGAGATTTTATTTGCCAAAATTCTGAGTCACTTGTCAACGTTGATTAATCCAAAAATTCAATACTAACAATAACGCTTTTTATCATCTTAATTCCAACACATTAACGTCAACCGATTAACAATTACATTACAATTCTAAACAAACTGCGAGTGAAAAAAAAAAAAAAAATTGAATTTTCCATTTCTCCGATTCCTTGAAATTCCAAGTTCTCGATTCGGCGGCGGCCTTAAAAAGAGACAGAGACAGAGAGAGAGAGGAATAAAAAAGAGAAAAGCATGGAAAGAGTGCGCAGAAAAATCGTGGACGTATCCGTCGTGGACACAGGCGTCGGCGCGAAGCAACGCGTCCGTTAATACGCGCGGCTATACTTATATACCACGGTTAGCGGTGGGCAGGGGGGAAGGGGGCGAGGGCAGCGAGCAGCGGAGAGAAAGAGAGAGAACGGCGAGAGGGAGAGAGAAAGCGCGAGAGTACAGTGTAGCGCGGAGTGCTCGTGGGGGTTCGTGTTCGTTCGGCTCGGCGGCCAGCCCGTTCGGTTGCCTGCCATGACTGGCCGTCGTCGTCTCGCGCGGTATCTGGAGGGGGATGAAGTGTCGCGGGGGGAGGGAAGCGGTCCGGACGAATCCGGGGCCGTGATTGGTCGACGCGTGGGAGAGAGCCGCCCGCCCGAGTGATCCGGCCGGCAGTCAGCACCGAGCATCCAGGTAGAGCACTTCGAGCCGGAGGTCGGCCGCGTTACAACGACATCTGAGCTCGGCACCTTGCTCTTAAAACAAAGCGCACATAGAAATACGAACATAGTTTAAGATAGAGAAAGGAACGACTGTATCACTCGGTGGAAGAGAACGTCACGCGATGAGAGGATAAAAGCTGCGCAGGGTGATAACAGCCACGACAACAACAACAACAACAACAACAACAAAAGTAATCCAAATGGTGCATTGTCCTCGGAGCTCGCACGTGTAGGTTAAAAGAGCGGAGTAGCAGAGTCGATCTCGAGGACACGCACACAGACACACACACACGCGCGCGCGGAGAGCGAGACTCTCTGAGGAAGGAGAGAAACGCGCGCGAAACTGACACGGTCTACGATGGCCGCCCCCCGCCGCGAGCACAATCATGCGGTCATTCAGTCATTCCCGGTATTCGAGGTGTTGTCGACGATCGAGAATAAGGAACCCGTGCTCGTTGCGTCGTGGCCAGAAACGCGGGGATACGCGGCCCGTGAGTGCACCGGCATGTCGGGCTTTCATTGAGTGCGCCCGCGCTCGTGGTGGATTAACGAAACAAGCGTGGTGCCCGACCGTGAACGTAGTTATAGTAAAACCTTCGCGTGGTAATCAGAAAATTCGTAACTGAGCGAGGGGTGTGCGTGCGCTGTCCGAAAAAAAAAAAAAATAAAAAACCCGGCAGCTAAGCTCAATTGTGTTGTGTTGTATCATTGTGCGAGCCAATAATCGCGTAATCGCGATATACAGTGTGACGATACTCGGCAGCGGAACAAACGGTGATAGACGTAAAGAAATAATAATAAAATAAACAATGTATCGCGCGAGACCATAATCGCCCCACTGACACACGAATAACGCGTTGCTTTGTCACGATCAGCACGAAGACAGCGCGCATATACATATATATCTCTATTTTTCTCTCTTTTACTTTTCTTTTTTTGTTTCACGAGTGTATATCACTCCCACGCTCGTTGCTTTCCGAGGCTGCTAACGCGATATCGCGTTTTAACGACGGCTAGTAGTGGTATAGAAGAGCGTCGAAGCCGGACGATCAACAACGCAGCGCGGCACACACGAGACAGACACACAGTGCGTTGGCCGGCTCGTCGTGCTGATGCTGTCTCGCATCGCAACTCCGAGCGGAGCCGAGCGTTCGACAAACTCGCGGATGCGTCGTTCTCCCGGCTGACTACTCGTGACACTGTGTCGTGCGTCTCTGGGCTATCAATCTATCGATATATGTCATATGTTCCTGTGATGATTCGCTGGGCGAATGCATTGTATTAACGTCGCTCCGTGAGATCGCGAGCCGACGGTAAAACGCGACTGTCGCTACGGGAACGACTACGTGCAAGTGCGTGCCGTGGGCTGTGCGCGGGCGCGCGCGTGTTTCTCTATCGCCGTTTTATTCTCTCTATCTCTGTAATAACGGTGTGTCCATCGATACACATCTATCTACCTCGCGCAATACTCTACGTGCTCTTACTCTCACTATAGTTATTATCATTATCGCTACTATTATTAACGCTCCCTCCATTATTTCTTCTTAAAACGACAAAAGGAAAAAACGTCTGTTCGTTTATCTCGCACCTCTTCGATGACGTATCAGACGTTTCGCTTCTCGTGCGAATAAATCGCACGTAGATGAGTTCGCTCGAGTGGAACAGTGACAGCCCAGTGTGATAACAGTGTGAAACGAGACGAGCGCGCGTCTCTCTACTATCTCTCTCTCTCTCTCTATCTCGCTCTGTGTGACGTCGACGTATATATGTAGTATATTGTACGACGTATTCCACGTATTTTGTATTATCGACGAGCAAGTGAGTGACAAAAGTATATAAGAGCGTGGAGAATAATAATTCGTGTATCTCGTTGAACGAAGACGATGAGGTTTTAGAGGCAGAGGCGTGATAAGGAAAACGACAAAAGGGAAATAAGGAAAAGGAAGATTGAAGAAATCTGCGCGCGCTAAGAGCGTGGCGTGTCGACGACCGATCGGTCCCGTCGGACGGTCGGCGTCCCGACAATAATGCCGCACGTGAGCAGCAGCGGCGGCGGCGACGATCTCGGCAGCGAGGACGAGGTCAAAGTATTCAAGGATGAAGGGGAGGACGAAAAGCGGTCCTCGGAGAATCTCACCGAGGAGAAGAGCTCCCTCATCGACCTCACGGAGTCTGAGGTGCGCGATAAAAACACCTGCTCATTATGGATCGTAGGATTTTTCCGCGTGTCTACGGGAACGCGAGGCGTTCTCGAGGACCTCGGGAGACGAAAATCCGAATGAATAAGAGGAATATGAGGAGTGTGTCACCAACGTTGTGTGTGTGTTTCAGGAAAAGGGATCTCTCGCCGGTGGAAGCTACGCGACGACGGGAAAGGCCTCAGCGAGGTCCGACCTCAGTCCCGTCTTTGGTGAGTCCACATTTTATTCCCTTGTACTGTGAGAAAATAATTTAAGCCTCCGAATTTATATACTCTCTGTCTACAATTTAACACGACTATCAATTCGGCTGGTGCATTATTTATAATTTCATTCGTTACTTTATTACAAGCGTAATTAACTTCAGTTAACTGTGACTCAATTATTTTCCACCGTACGTCGCAGGGTCTCTTAATTATCAGTTGAGTTAAAGCGTAGAAATTATTTTTTCCCGATCCTTCAATATTTTGCTAAGCCGAGTTAAATCATCGCCAATTTTATCATCGACGCATTGCCGGAAGATGTTAATCTGCTTTAGTTTCCCCGCGTTATCAAAATAACACGAAACAAAACGTGTAAAGAAATTGAAACGTAATTTATATTTCGCGCAATTGAGAATCGCGATACCGTGGCATAAATGCTGTAACAAATTGACACGATTGCTACAACGCACATCGATGCACGAGTATCGTAAATCGAAGTGTCAGCTGATCGCTCGTCCGGAGACGTCAATAATAATGATAATACCGCTGTGCCGCTGTTAATTATGTATCATAACGCTCGGTTTATTCTCCTCCTCTGTTGCATTTGTCTGTTGACAAGGAGACCGCATTAATAATGCAAACGTGGCATTCTTGGGATACGCGATCATCGGTCGATGCCACTGCAACAAAGCGCGTAGTACTTTCGTGAATTATTTTATTTACGTTTTTCAACCCATTCGAACACTCGTTTATCGGCTGTTGCGAACGATCGACGATGTCAATACGCAACGCCCTTGACATCGTCCGAGAAAGCGTAGATTCTCGGAAGAAAATTAAGCGCCAGTGCAGTTAACAGAAGCAAGTCGAGCCACTGAGTTAATTCTATCCTTCGTGAGCGCGATGAACACAGTCTGCGAGACAAATTAACGTGGTCGTCGGTTAACTTGAACGATTGTGATGCTGCGGACGGTGGCGTACGTTCCTCGGGTCTCTCGGCCTCTTCCGCGGGCGCCCTCGCACTGACAAATTCATCGCTTGCTTCGTTGGCGCGGTTGTCAAAGCCTTGCCAAAATTTTCCAACGCCCGAGCGCAGTGCGCGCCGAGAGATTTATCGTGTTGAGCCTGAAACAGGTGTCCCATTGTTATTGTCAAGTCGGTGGCGATATACATTCACTCGATCTCGGCGTGAATGAAAGTCCCCGAAACAAATCGAAATTTCATTGTCATTTTTTTTTCGTTACTTTTTCACGAGCTATTCGGTTTGTACAATTTAACGACTCTCCCCCCCCCCCCCCCCCCCCCCCCAAAGCCCCCCGATAGCCGCCAATTGTTTTCACTCTCTGTGAGGCTTTTCGGTGAACGAACGGATGAGCGCACACTCTTCTCTCTGTTTCGACTGTTGTACCATCCACCAGCGAAATTCGTCACGATCAGAGAGTATTGTCGTCAATCGCGTCGACGCTACTATGCATACATGACGTCGTGACTGCTGCTCCTCCTCCTATATACCACTCTCAAGTGGTTAATAATCCGGAGCTATCGGACGACTCGTTTAATGGTATGTGTATCGCCACTACAACGATAACTTGTCCGCTAATAGTGCCCATCTATTCACAGAAACAAAGCAGCGTTCATTTAATGCCATAAGCGTTATATATTCTATCACATTTCGTGCGCACGTTCAAAGGAAAACGATTTTTCGGCTGCAGTGTATTCAGTTTCGTTGGATAATCATTTTTTTTTTTTTTTTTCAAACGAATAGATGCACTTGTTTTGGCCAATCGTAATTGTAATCGCTTTTAGGATTTCGTTGAATTTTTCTGGATTTTAATGCCAATGGGTTAATACTTTTCATATATATTCCCATCAATAAAGTACGATATTTGAATGATTATTTAATCATTAGTCACGTCAGAATCAATATGAACATTGAATCCGAAGCTATCGTGTTTCTCAAAGTCCTAAAATTGCAAGGTTTGAAATACAATGGTTGTTTTTTTTTTTTTTAAGTTTGCGTTGTTATTGTTGACAAGGTGAATGTCACAAGGATGAAGAAAGAAAGACAAGGTATTTAGTTTCGGTTTAACGTGGGCGCGAAGTAACGAGAGAGCGAGAGAGGATGTAAAAGTAAATATTTCTGAGCAATTTGCGGATCGCGTGTTATGGGAGGCTGGGTGAATAGGGCGCCAAACGGCGTAATAGCAGGAAATGCAAAGGCAAAGGGAATAGGGCAAAGGATGAGAAGAGGAGAGTTGTTCTGGCGAGCAGCTCAACGTGTCTTTGCGCTGATGGAGGCGCGTCCGAAGTTGAAGATAATTTGGCTGACTGTTCGCACGAGATATACTCTCGGGAGCATTAGTCCGCTGAGCGGAGCCAAGAGCGAATATTGAGAGGAGGATGAGGAGGAGGAGGAGGAGGGAGGAGGAGGGAGGATAGCGTGTAGGTATAGTAGACGAGCTGCAGAGTCCACAAACGAGACTCTCTTTCCACTGCGGCGCGTCTACCCGCTCGTCCCTCGCCAATGATATCTCGTTGTGCGAAGTAATTGACGAGTTCGCGTGTAGGCGGTTCGGGCGCTTAGAGATAGCCGCGAGCGCGTCGGGCTCTTCTTCTTGCACTCTTCGTATTTCTCGGTGTGTATTCCACCGAGATGCGAAACGCGGAGAGAGGAGCTGCGATTGCAGAAACTCTCTTGCTACTCTGTACTATACAACATTGTATGCATATTCGTAAACGGTAAGAGGCTGCAAGTGCAGAGAACGATAACTAGCCGAGATATAGTCTGCGGCTATTCGTTCTTTATGGCGTACGCGGGGTTAAAACTGCAGTTAAGTCTTCAGAATGCAACGAAGCTCTACTATGTGCTTATTAAAATCGTATTAACTAATGTGTTGGTGATAAAATAAAATAATATGCATTTTTTTTGAATCTGCATAACGGAAACAGTTGGCGAATAATTACTTTCATAATGAATAATCTCACAAGCTTCGAATGAAAATATTGGTGACATAAAATTTTCTGTATAGACAGCTGAGTCTGCTGTTCGTTCTTTGTGGCGTACGGAGGGTTAAAAGGGCAGTAAATACTTCGGAATGCAACGAAGCTTTATTGTGCACTTATTGAAATAGCATTGAATGCGTTCATAATTAAATAAAATAATATATGTTTTTTGAGTGTGCGTGTAGGAAATAGTTGGCGAATAATTAGTTCTACCGTAATAACTAATTTGATTTAATCGCAATGCAGAATCATTTCACGAGCTCGTTATTAAAATATCGCTGGCATTAAATTGCGACGATCTGCTTAATATTATTATTAATTATTATTACTACAGAGCAAGTGCTTTATATTTCGCTGCGAGAATAGTAAAAAATAACGTGTTTCTTTGACAATGGCTTGAATATATGCAATATAACGGGTCATCCAGTGTAGCCCAAAGCCAAATATCATCAGTGATGCTTGAGTTAGCGCGGTGAGGTGGAGAGGCGGTAAATGAGGTGTTGCGGAGTTGAGTTACAGTGCGCAGAGTTGGGAGTGTAGGAGGAAGGAAACAACGAAACGAGGTGAAGGAGTGAGGAAAACTTAGCCGTCGCTGCTGCTACTGCAACATTGCCCTGAACTTGCCCGAATGCATTTCCTTCGAGCCTCGCGGTAACCACTCACTTATGCACATGGCATTCAAGCATATTCGCTTCTCTATCACTCGTACTGTCTCCTTTCTCTAGATCTACGGTTCTCTTCTTTAGCTCGGACCCCACCCGAGGAGAGCCGGCCTCTTGACGCCTCGCACACAGCGAGTCTCGTTCGCTCCCCTTATGCGCTCACTCGCTTCGCGCTCTCCCTCTCTCTTTCCCTCCGTCTTGCGTTCTTGCCCTCGCCCTCGACAACTATTCTCTCTCTCTCTCGCTCTCTCGCGCGAGTCTCCTTACATCGCTTCCCCTGGGCACCTAACCTACCGATTTCTTACGCTTAGCATCGCCTACCGGGTGAACTCTCTCCGCAACACAGCTACACATTCCAAAATTCGTCAGAAATATTTATAACATTAATGCCTGAAAATCAAGTTTCAATAATTCGAGTGCAATGCATTTTAATGAGTAATATTGAAAAATATCTACACTGTGCCTTCGAAATTTCGAGGAATATACTGGAATAGTGAAATTGGATACAAAATTTTGAGGTCACCGTATGCTGTAAAACGGAATTACTTTTTTTTTCCTATGCAAATACTTCTTTTTCCGAGGTAATGACACTTGTAATAATTTGAGGTAAACGCTCGGATGAGTCGATTGATTTAACGTTATGTAACAAGAGCGTGAGGAGTTGGAAGAGAGTCGAAGGGGAATTATTGGAACACCCGGTAGACGGAGAACAGACAGGCAGTGACTACAGTCAGCATTATGCACCTACCGTGGGCCTCGGACCTCTACCTACCTGCTCGCTAACGAGCCTACCTGCTGCACTTCTTACATTCGGAGAGGTCGGAGCCTCGACGAGGCTCTCTCTCTCTCTCTCCCTGCCCTTCTCCCCTCGCGCGCGCCCACTGTTCCGTTTTTCTTCCCTCCGCCGCCGACGCCGCTGCCTCTCTTCCTCTTTCGCTCCCCATCGGAGAGCGATCTCTCGTTTCTTCGCTCGGTCTTCCCTCCGGAGCTTCGATACTCATCCCCCTTGTTGCACCGCTGCAACTGCATCGCAGCTAGCGCTCCCCGCGGTGGTGTTGCACCTTCCTTTTGTAACTGGTTAAACAAATTTCCTCGTAAAACGCTTTTCCGAGAAGCCCCGGCGAGCGGGGAGCACCATACAACACATCGAGAAACAGGGAATGTAAGTAAAGCAGTGCGGGCGGGGGAGGGGAGGGGGTGGAAAAAGAAGGGAGGGTAGCGATCCGACGGTATAGAAACGGCGAGGGAATAGTAAAGAGCGATACAGATTAACCTTTTTGCTTTATTTCCTCCGTGTCCGCTACACGCTCCCGTGGAATTCACCTCATCTTTCGTGTTACGCTCGCTGAGCCCCACCTTGCATATATCAACGTTGTTTTTATTCATCCTTCTATTATTCCGTGGGAGCTACGCGCCGGGAATGGACGCGATATGTAACGCTAATTACTTTGAAAAAAATCTTTTAATATGAATTTTTTTCAATCGGCGCTGCGCATCCAGCAATGGTCGGCATTGCGGATATACAAATTATTTCTCCCCGGGTTTAATTAGTTCGTATCGCGAAATTGCGATTAAGTGGCGAATGGAAGTGTATATGGTTTTTTGAATTAATTTAGATTTTTAACTTGGCGCTCTTCACGGAGGAGCTTGTGTTGTATTATTAATTGTGAAGTGCACATTTTCTGTTGTTTGTGAAGATTTTTTTATTGGCGCGTTAGGTAATTGATTGGTCGGTCTTATTTGGAAAATCGAGTCGACTGATAATAATTTTTGTAATGAAATTCGTCGCGTTTGAGCTCGAGGAATAATTCGAAAGCTGAAGAATCGCGAGAAGCGCACGTGTTGGAAGAATTTTCTCATTCACTGGTGGGCAAAAAAAAGTAAAGTAGTAAAACTCGGGTGGTGTAATAAATCACTGAGCGAGGAATTCGTGTGAGCCTCATCTGTTAATGTTTCCATGTCATTTAGTGACAGCCACCGACTCGATAATGTATCCAGACGTTATTAATTATCCGAAATGTAACGATGTAATTGTCAGTAAAAATTAGAAGGAAGGAGGAAAACGTGACTCCCGGCGTTTAGTTGGGCAGAAGCCGCAAAGACGCGGCATTAGCGGCTAGTGACGGAAACTCGGGTCCCTGACCCGTCACAACACGTGCTCGACACGTGGGGTCATTTAATTCACGTCGTCACGCAATGTCACGCGAGCGCGCAGGAGAGACGCACACGGTGTGGTCCTGTTTACAGTACGAATCACGAAGCATGTTTCTCTCTCTCTCTCTCTCTCCCTCTCTCCTTGTGTATAGTTACGCGAGGCGCACCAGAAGCCGCTCTCCGCTGCTTCCCCAACCAGCGCACCGAGATTGTTTATTATCAATCAATTCAGTGTCACGAGTTCAGGCGATTTAATTGTTATCACAGCCTGTTAATTAATCAGCTGCGCTGTACTTTCACTTAGCATATTTAATGTTTGCATTACCCGAAGACTAAATTTGTCCCCTTATCTGCCAGTGACTTTTAAAAAATGGGTACAATCTTCGCTGCCAAATTCTCCAAACATTTTCCTCTCTCTCTCTCTTTTTTTAAATACAAATAAAACCGGATCGGTATGTATATTTTTTTTTAATTCAATCATCGTGACATAGCGGTAGAGTGTTTTGGTTTTTTTACCTTGTATCACCTTTTTCATATTCAATTAATGCTAATTACAATGACGTCACCGGAGCTCGAGACGCCGATGAAGCTTCGCAATATAAAAACGAAGATAATGATAATAACAATATCAATTCACCAGACAAAAACCGAGCGAGTGTCATTGACTTCGGTCTCAATTAGTCACGACGCTGTCACGAAGACTCGTATGAATCATATCCGTTCAATTCCCGGGGAGTGAAGAGAGAGAGAGAGAGAGAGAGAGAGCATCGATAAGCTCGGATATACCGTGAGTCGGTAGCTCTCCGCCGATTCTCCGCTATGTTTAATCCATATATGACTACTGTCGGTTAATCATTGGAATTACATTATTAATTGCTCGAAATTCCGACGTCCAGCGATACCCACGTAAGCGCAGCGCTGCTGCACGTTAAGTAACCGTTTAGAATATCATCAATAGCAATATACGTGAGTCGTTCGCCGCGCTGAGTTACCGGAAAATGGTAAGCGAGATAGTTATGATTATAAAACGATATATGGGAGTCACGGAAGGATGATGGTAGTCCAGAGAAGCGCGAATACGAGAGAGAGAGAGAGGAAGAAGAGGAGGGGAGGACAGCGAACGCTGGAAGAAGCGATACGGACGAGAGGGCGAGAAAGAGAAGGAAGAAATGAAAGGGAACGGCAGAGAGCAGCAACGGGAACGTCTCTGCATGCGCGTCCGCGTCGAGCGAGGTTAGCAATCTGTGTAGTGTTTTACGACAACTATAAATATGGCCATAAAGCTCTTTGTTTAGAGCAGCCAGTCCGGCTTTCGAAACTGGGCGCGCGCGAGCGACTCGCTGCGAGTTGGCGATGCTTCGGACTCCGCGCGCCATGGCGTGTTTTCTCGCGCAGCCGTTTGGGTTACACTCGATGGTTAGCACAGTGAATATATACCCTGAAAACCGGAGGTGGCTCCCCGCCTCGATAAACCTCCAACTTTGACCTCTAAAGTTTTAAGTAAAGTTTGTCCTCCTCCGTTAAATTTCATTCGAATTGCCGCAGTTCCGTCGAGTCGAACCAACAGTTTACCGATAATACTCGGTGTTCAGGTAATCGAGACGTTGAAAGCGGCCGAGGGAGAGAGAGAACGACTCCTGAATTCCGGGAAAGGTCGTAAATTCACTCGCGGATCCCGACCGGATGTCGCGGAACCGAGGAAAAAACGAGTACCCCGAAGATGTTATGATTTACCGGGTAGTAAATGTCTCGGTGCGCCCGAAAGTGCAACATTCGAAGAGGGGCCGGACGTTTTAACGCTCGCGACACAGTCACGAAAAGAAATTCGTCGTCCTCGAAGTGGGACCGGATTATATTGGTGTAATAATATGGATTTTATAAACACGCACTTGGTCATGGAGTCACTGAACGGTCGACACCCGAGCGTAGATAATTATCTCGTATAAAAGGCATTCGAAGAAACGCAGTGTGTATGTAAAGAGTTGCGGACGAGAGAGAGAGAGAGAGAGAGAGAGGACAGATTGTCCGACCACCGTCAACACTATTGCGCCCTCTTATCTTCGGAGTCACTAAACGTGTACATATATTGTTTTATCTCGTGAAAATCTACAAATTCGATGACCTCGTAGAATGCGCTCGTCGTTCCCATAAACTTTATCTTAGCGGTGGAATCTCGAACACGAAATCGAGCATACCGGGATAATTTCACTGGGTATTCCACGGCGACGATGTCTCTCTTTCTCCTTTTTCCGGCTTCTTTCCCACTCGAGCTCTCGTTTGCTCACTCGAAACGTCTGCTGCTGCTGCTGCTGGTGCTGCTCGCTGCTTATACTCGTGCACCACAGTGCACGGTACTGCACTGCTGTGTGCGCCTCTCGTGGTTCGTTCCGTGTGCAGTCAGTGTGTCTGCGGGTCTCTCGCAGCGGATCGTTAGGCATACGATCTCGGTTCCGAAGCCAGAGCGCGCGCGGAGGGTTCCCGTTGCAATTTCGACGAGGATGCTTTTTTTGCTTGGGTTATTTCGTCTGGTTCGCGCCTGATGAGGATGCCTTGCTCTGCTCGTGGAAAGGATGCGACCGAAAAGAATAAAAAGACGTGAAAAAGAGGAGCGAAGAAAGGTGGTTGGTACAGGGATGGAAATACAGGTGTATATCTCGATGTGAATTCAAGTGGACTTGAAATAAAAAATCATCGAAAAAGTGGAATTATTGTGAAACGTTAAAATTACGATCTTTATCAACAGACGTTATTTAATAATGTTATTTGTGGCTTTTATTTTTATTCCTACGCTCGAATTTATTCGAATTCAATTACATTATTACCTTCTCATCACATACGAAGTATGTAAAAAAAAAAAAAAGGAATAATTATTCACAGGTGTACCAATATATTTTCGCCAAAATAAAATACAAATTCTAAATACATTGTAATTCAATTTTTATTCGCTTATGTTCAGGAAACCGTCACCTTCGATAAATTACCATCATTACAAATTCCGTCGAGATTGATTACATAACCACGCGAATTGAATTTCAAAACTAATAACCCATTAAATAAAATGTATGAAAATCCGGACGATAACCATTTACATTGAACCTCCCATAACGGTTGCTCTGCCCAGCTAACCGACGTCCACAGCGCGTGTATCCACACGATAAGGAAATGCAAGTGAATGCATAGAAACAAATAAAAAGACGGTGGCGCGCTGAGAAGGATGGAAAAAGTGAGAGACGAGGAGAAAGAGGTGGTCTCGATCAATCGTCCGTCCGGGATCGGGCGGTGAGTTAACTAGAGCTAAATAAGGTAGCCAGTCGGCGATCTCACTCTCTCTCTCTCTTTCTCAGTAAATAATTGTATCTCGTAAAGCGGACTAGGTAACTAAGGATTTATATGGGCGTAGCCGTTGGGGTCCGACACTTGCTACGCCTCGAACGCCGCGCTGCCGCCGCGCCTCGTGTGCAGCAGAAACAGCAGCAGCAATAGCAACATAACCGGCACTGCGACAGCGCCACAGTGCGCACACAAACACCGAACGGGCAACTCTCCTCATCGCGCGCACAAGTAAAGCCACGCTGAGCGCTGGGCTCGTGGTTGTGGCGCGGGCTTGACTCCGCGCCTTTTCTCCGTCTCCGTCTTGACCCCTTCCCCGAGCTTCGCGTCGTTCTTCCTCCGCTCATTGCTCCTTAACGTGTACCGATATAGCTTTAGGAAGACAACGCGCGCGCATGGCTGCTGGTGGGACAGTGCGCGGCGTTACTCGCCGAGCATAAGCTATCAGGCTGCTTCGAGCGATCGAGCGTGTGCCCAAGCTAAAAAGCATGGAAAAACGAGACGCGGAGGAGCTCCGCTGCGACGAGTCGTTTCGCTTGCTTAATGAGCTACGATTATTCATCCATTCTCCGTACGTTCGATTATACTATTGTACGATTTTCAAAAAAAAAAAAAAATGTTATTCCGCATTATTTTTCTAATACACGTGTATTATCAGTGTTTGTTTATGCTCTTATTAATAGTTTCCTCGAAGCAGAACGTATTGTTCTTATCGGTGACGCGCCGTGTGTTGGCTTTATGACAAGAGACCGCGTGGTTGTGTGTACACACACACACACTGTGTGTTGTGGCTATCATAACTGGCATAACACAAAGTGTGTGTATTACGCGTTGCGATCAACGCGAGTTTTCACTCGCCGGCTAATCTTATCTGCATTAAAGATATTGCACCGTTTAGGAGGTATATTGTAATTACAGCAGTGGATGTTCTTCAGGTTTTCACTTGGCTTTTTTGTTGTTGTTGTTGCTATGTTTCCACCGCGTTGAAAGAGTGGGTGCTGCTTCCAGTTTTCACCCAACCCTTTAGCCTTCCTCTTCCTTCCTTCTTCTTGCCGACTCGTGTTCGCTTCTCTTCTTCTTCTTCTTCTTCTTCACTGACTCGGGGATGCCTGAGGCCGTGGAGAACGCGCAGGGCCGCAGGCGTCGAAGTATATACGTCGTCCACGAGAATTTTGTGTCTCAGTCGCTCCTGAAGAAGAAAGGAAGAGCTGCGGAATAAGTAGATGAGGAGGAAGAGTAACAGAGAGCCTAGTGTGGAGCTGCCGCGCTGCTCACTGTGTTCAGTGTTGGCTGTGTTATAGCTCGTTCCTTCGCCAGCGGGGAGAGCTGTTGCTGCTGCTGCTGGTACTTCGGCATCGGCCTTGCGGCGTTGCCGTTTCGTTGGCTCCTCGTATCTCAACCTTTCTCGAGACGCAAGCGGCCTGCAGCAACGCCAGTATAACCGAAGAGCTGCTGCTGCTGCTGCTGCGGCCACGAGGCGCGCAGGAAAGGAAGGCCCACCGTCGCCACGAACGCCCCGCGAACTTCGGGGACGCCAGGCTTCCCCCGCTTTTTAAAATAAATTCACGACCGCGGCCTCGCAGCGCACGTTCAGCCGGCCAGTCGAGAGCTATGAAACGAGCTTGGTGTATAGCCTCGAGGGCACACGCGCGCTTCGGGCAAACCGCGCACTCTTTCTCTCTGTAAATACAGCAGGAAGCCCGAGGCTAGAGGGAACGCAAAGGGCTTTGGATAGCGCTGGTCAATGGATGGTCAAGAGTCAATGGAAATACTAATTAGCGTAAATATTGGTAATAGAGGAATCGAGGGAAGTCGAGGGGGTGGGTCGGGCGGCTAATGGAAAATAGCGGAACCGAGATTACGCAAGAAATGAGATTTCAAAAACATATTTATTCAAATTCAAATTCAGAGTTGAGGAATACACGCTAAATACACTATACAAATCGAGATTAATCATTTAATCAACTGTAGCCGATACATCGATGTATGAATTACTTGAAATTTAATTTTTCTGCTAATTTCATTAATTTTACTAGCTCAAGAGCGTTGAAAATTGGGATAACCATGGATTTTCTATTTTTCGGTGATTCGTCGCCGTAAAATCCTCGCGCGATGAAGGCTACGGCCGCAAAACTCCAGAACGGATGTGACGGGTGTGCCGGGCTACTCAATTTTTTGGACAGCTCTTTCCGGGCCCCGAGAGGAGACGAAGACGAAACGGAAGGTCGATGGACCGAAATATCGTCCTCGTCTACACGTGCACACCGAGAAGCGTGCTTCTCGCGCGCGCACCGAGAAATTCTTAGCTTCGTTTATTTCTTCCTGGAAATTATCGCGAGCGAGACCAGCAGCAGCAGCGGCAGGGCTACTGTGCGCTGCTTTCACTGGTGGCGCGATGGTGTGTAAGCATCGGCACGCAGTTCTGTGCTCGACTAAATAGCCCGCAGGTTCTTCCTCTCTCGTCTTGTTTCATTTGAATTCCCTCTTAGACTCTATCGCACCCACTTTATTGAATATTTAAACCTTTTATTACGGTCACTAAATGATATGCCTTTCAATTAATGCTATACTCATTCAAGTATTTCAATTAAACGCTTTTCTCGTTTAACGATACACTATATTATTTATATACACCGGGACAAGAATTTTGTAGTACCTATTAGGCATTTCGCTCATGTCACTACAAGCTTTGTTAATTAAGTATATAGAAATTATATTAATTTAATATGTCGAGACGTCAATTATTTATTTTATCTCTGACACACTTGAAACAATCTTGTTAATTATTGTGAACTATTATTTTTTACACTATGCGACTAATTTTTGACTAATTTTTAATGTTACTGTGATTTATTTATAATAATTAACGTATTGATAAGGTCAATGTGAATTTTGATATTTTTGGCATTTTGCAGGCGAATAATTAATATTTATACGTTAATGATGTTTTTATATTGTTGTGGTGATGAGCTTTGGCTTTTATACATAATTCTTCCTGATCCGGAAGCTCGCGTTGCTGCCCAGACTCGCCACAATCAGTGAAGAGTGAGTTCGCATTGTAGGACATGCGTTTTCTCTCGTATTCCGCTATTAACATCACAACCAGATCTCCCACTCGTCCCACTATTCCCCCGGTCTCTCGCTATCGCTCCGTGTATTCGTCTTTGTTATCTCGGCGCGTTATCTGCCCACCGCTATCATAAAGCGCGTTGTATGTGCAGCGGGTCCGGTGAAGAAGGAGAGCGCGTCTTCCACCCAACCGAGTACCGACAGTGAACTCGTCCTACACTTGCTGCTATTCGTCGCATTCTGTTTCTCCTGTACACTCGACATTCTTATTATTCTCTCTCTTGAATAATACCTCGGCGTTATTATTCATGCAATGTATTTTAAGCAAATAATGCAGAACAAAAAAAAATTCGCACAGCTTGAACCGTGTATACAATAAAAATCGATTTTTATAGGAAAGGAAATAATAATTAATAACAAATCATGTGGTAAAATAATGCATTCGATATTTTTCTTTTACTTGACATTACTTAATCCTTATTTGTGAAATTTACCCGAAAACAATTGAAATAGTAAAGTTGATATATTTCGAAGTATATATAATGACTAATAAATTCGGGCGTGAACGATGCAAAAGCCCAAAGGAAAACGAGCTCAACAGCCTGAGTATAACGAAAGCAGAGTAGCAGGAGCAAAGCCAGCAGCAGCAGCAGCAGCCTTGGTTTGCGGAGGCACTGCCAAGGCAGGCACCCATTGTCCGCGCGCCGTCTCTTGTTACGAGACGAGATGAGCGGGGCCACAGGTCCGACTGAACGAGAGAGCGAGAGAGAGAGAGAGAGAGGGCTCACTCGGCAGGCAAACGAACGCACGGCCAGAGAGAGAGAGAGAGAGAGAGAAAGCCAAACCCGAACGAAGGCAAGAGAGAAGGAAAAGGAGCCAGCGGTCAAACGAGCGGACCCGAGCAGGTCCCGGGCCTCTTTCCAGCGACTTCTTGTTTCTCCCTTTGGTTCCCTCGGCGTTGGTTCGGTCGCGCGGGGCCCCCGCGGAATGAGAGGAGGCGACGGTAAAGAAAATAAGGAGACAAGAGGAGAGAAGGGCGGAGGAGGGCCGAGAGACGCGAGAGTAAAAAGCACGAGTGTTCTAAGGCCCGAGCGAGTCCGGGGCCCACGGCACTGGGTCCTTGCCTCCAGGTCCTCTGGCTCTCCTGCCAGGAATTCCGCTCGAGACCTCCGTCTTCTCACCGGGAATATACTTTTGGCCCGCTGTCCTGACCTTTGCCCCTATACACCCGAAACTCACGAAGAAAACACTCACTCCCCCCCCCCCCCCCCTCCCCCTCCCGGGCCACGTTCTCTTCCTCACGAATTTATAACTTATAACTCACAACGCCGTTTATCATAATTCATATTGTCACTTCGGTTGTTGTACCGCACTGCCCTCTCTCTCTCTCTCTCTCTCTCTCCTCGGGGCTACTTTACGTTGTGTAATGTGATAAGGCTTTGGTATAATTATACGAGGTGCCATTTCCCAGTAGGGGAACACGCACAACTCACGTATTTACATACATACGAGACGTTTGTTTGGTTGCCGGGCGAATATCGAGGAGATATTACCCGATCTTGCTGTGTAACATGCCACATGCCTTAACCCCACTACAACACATTTATTTCGCGCGATAGCGGGCCCGGCCTCGGGGGGCTCGTCAGGAATCCGTAGGACCCATTAGGCCGCGCAGGGTGCGCCAACTCGGCTTGCCTCGTCCTCTGTGACCTTTGTTACTCGCCAAATCCGTTTGGTCGTCTCCCGTTCACGAGGAACACACTCAGACGTACAAGATGCTGATGATCCTCTTCGTGGTATACGCTCGCTGTTATTGTTGCGTTGTGTTTTATTCGACAATGCATCTGCTCGGACAACCGGAGACATTGATTATTGCCGCGGCATGCTCTCGAGTGTATACGTGTGTTTTGTCTGTGTCCTTGTCTCTTCTCGGGCTCTCGTCGAAGCGCATAACGTCAGAAGCAACGAGGAACGGCGCGCGGGCTATAGGCTCCTTCATAAATCGTCTTGTATGGGCTCCTCCGTTGGATCGTATAATTTCTTATGGTTCCGTTGGTAGGACTACCGATTGGTGGGTACGCCCGTAATATACCTGATGAATACTTTTACCTTCGAGCCTCAGGAAGCGGACGCGTCTTCTTCGCCTCTCCAGTCGTTAAACCGAAACGTCGCGGGGCAAAAAAAGCAAAGCGATTCGAAAAATTCGAAATTCCTCTCGGGATTTATCGATATCAATATTCACCGCTCCAATCGATTGACCTGAAAAATTTTCTAACCAAAGTTTCTAACCTGTCGAGCGTCTGAAATATGTTTTACTGAAATTTAATTAGAGAAGTACGGGGAAAATCGAGAATTGTCATCGCTATGAGACTCACGGAGAATTATAGATTTTTTTTTGACAAATGCGCTGTTGAATTAATATATGCTACGATAATTTCAAGAATTCACTTTCATTAACAGCTAAAGGTAATTAATTTTTTAAAATGCTTTCTTTCAATTTCACCGCGGAGCAGAGTATCGTATTACAATTGTACATTTTAATTTTATTCACGAGTTAATGCATACGAAATTTGCAGACGTTTTTTTTTTTTCATTTTCAATCAACGTAATTTAATTTTCTATGGTATAAAAATATGATAGAAATGTGTGTAATAATGAAACGCTCCCGCGTTGCGCAGAAAATTCATCGCTATTCTCGAAATGGGGACATGTGCACTCTTTATTAGTTGTTGATCCGTATAATTTTGTTTTCCTTCACGGTCTCTCAGGTGAGGAAATCATTGGATAAAGAAAAACACCGAGCAGGACGAAAGTTACAGGCCGAGTGTACAAACGAGTGAAAATAAATATCGGCGCCCAGACAACGACGGAGATCCGTAGTTTGTCTGGCGATTTTTCGGTAAATCTTGTCGGTGGAGAAACCAATGAAAGCGGTGTGACTAAGGCATTGCACTTGTTGCACAAAGAGGCGAATCGAGGGTCTCGAGAGTGGCCGGTGGTGGGGATGAAAAAGGCCAGGGACACACCGATGGTACAGTACTAAATTCTTGGCTGGAGGAGAGTAGCAAAAGCGAGAGAGGAGACTATTGCTTTTCCTTTGATTTCTTTTGCTCCCCGTAGACCCCCCGTGTCGAGGCCCATGAGACCGGACACAAGCACACATTTCTATTGACACAGGGGGACCGAGAAGAAGCGAAGGAGATGGGAAGCAAGAAGAGCGAGTGCGAGTGAGTGTAGCACTCACTCAGCCACTTGGAACTTTGCTTGGAATCTGTACGGTTCCTCCGCTCGTCTATACTCTTTTGGTGCTTCTGCTTCTGCTCTCGGTCTGTTGGTAGCCTTTGCCTTTGTCCCCAGGGGGTGCGGTAATCCTTGACCTTTTTTTTTTTTTTTTTTTTTTCGTCTTTTTCTCTTTTCTTCGTGCGTTTTCCCTTGGGAAACGGACTCTCGCGGACCCTGCCCATACAGTTCCGCGATCCGGCGACTTTCGGCGATCGGGCTGTCCCGAAAGATCACCGAAGACCCGATAGTGTATTCCGAACACGTATTACGTAAAATTAATCCCTCGAATCTCGGTAACCGGCGATTTTCTCCAAAGGACTGTTGCTGCTTTGGTAGAGGTCAAGCCTCTGGTAAATACAACACAAAAAGCAGACAGGAAACAAGCGGTTGTGTACGAATTCCTCCCCTCCTCTCCCCTCCGCCCCACCCCACTCTTCGATTCACTGTTGGATATCGCCGGTTCATCGCTTCCGAGAAGTTATGATAAAATTTGTGGCTGTGAAATGGGTTCTCGGGTTTCGCTGAACGAACGAACGAACGAAATAACGAATCCCGAGCGGGAACGATGTGTGATAGATCGCTGCTGATGCTCTCCTCGCTTCTTTCGACGTTATATCTCAACCTCTACGTGTAGGTCGTTGGAACTCTGAATGTTGTGTTGCCGCAGGTATAGTCACCTACTGTCCCAACGAAGAAGAGGGCCTTTCTTCGTTTGCTCGGTTGGCCCGGTGATTTGAGAACCACCGGGCGCGCGTTCGGCTCTACTGTTGGCCCCGACGTCGTCCTCTCTCGAAGCTCTCTCGGTTACCGGTTGGCGCACACTGCGCGGCGGTGTCGGCAGGTCGGTTGGTAGGTAGGCAGGCAACCGAAGCTGCTGCAGCAGCAGCAGCGGCAGCGTGGTAGAGAGAGGTATATCCCGTTGATGGACCAGAGCTAATCTAAAAATCGCCGGAACTTCACAATTATAGTAATTTACCAGCCGACAACAAGCTGTACACACAAGAGGCTCTCGACGCGCGGCCCCATAATGGCATTAACCGGCTACACTCTCTCGCTCTCGCACTTTCTTCGACTCCTCTCCGCTCACCTCATCGTTCTCCTTCCTCCCTCACTTTCAATGGGCCACGCACGATTTGCACATTTTTGGTAAAGAGCCCATGGGGTTTGAGGCGCCATTTCTGTGTCGTACACTACTGAAAAATGGACCCCGACTCTCCGCCTCTCTCTCTCTCCTTTCGTCTCCGGTCTCGGCTCATTAGCACGTCAGATTTAATTATAGACGCTTGGTTATCTTCAATTAAAGGGGATATTAAAGCTCCCGGATCGAGAATCAAGCCATTTACCGGCAACATTATAGGCATTTCTTGTCGTAATTTTGCGGTCGAACGCTCGAAAGTTATGTGAATCGAGACCGGGAGACGCGTTATTATAATTGAAGTGTTTTTCGGTTGTGAGCCTATAAAAAATAATCGTCATAATTGCTACCCCGTGAAACGACCTAACGAGCAAATATCGTCGCGGTTATATTATCTTTCGACGCTTTTTCATACTTTATCTTTCACATTGATGCTATCAATGTCACACCAAATTGGACAGCGCGAGATTTAAATACTTGATGGACTGCTAAAAATTTTTACTAACGAGGTAAATGCATCATTCCGTTACCTGAGGCGCGGTCCTGTAAGCAGCAACACAACATCACTTAATAAACATTTAAATAACAACGATTCCGATCTTCCCGTAAAAATCTGCATTACCAAACCGTAAAAACAATTTTTTATAATCCACTCAATCGCTTGTACAAAACGTAAAACACGATATTCAAGATACCAATTAAAAAAATCAAGAAAACCAAATAAAAATCACATTGTTTGCACAGAACACAAACACTTCGTATATCGTTTATACGAATCAAGCGAAACGTGAATGTTTGAATCAATGTTTCTCGAAATCAAGAAATATTTCTCCGAGAACGAATGACAAGAAATGTCAATCCCGTTTCTTTCGAATCAACGAAGCCCTTTTTATTCCGGCGCAGTCCCGCGCCGGAAGGTCGAAGGGGTAAAGTGACACAACAGTCTCGGAGACGCTATAGACACACGCGAGCCAATGGTTACAGAGAGGAAGAGAATGAGCGAGCAAGAGTCAGACGGCATAGGGGGAAGAAGCGGACTGACAATAAACTTTGGTACGAGGCGTGTGGCGCACATGTGCGACTTGGATAACCAAGCGCGGGCGCAGAGACAGTTCGTGCTGCATGCGGAGACTGGATAAATGCAAGCAGAGCCAAGAAGAGAGACAGCAGCAGCAGCAGCAGCGCCGGCAGAAGCATAAGCGTATATAGCAGGAGGAAAAGTTGCGAGAGAGCGCGGGTTTTGCCATCGCGTCTCTGCCGATTCCGAGTCCGTGGGCTTAGCGAATACTAGCAGCGCGTGAGAGAGGGAGAAAGTGATAGCGGAGAAAGCCGAGTGACAGAGAGAGAGAGAGTGCGGCTCGTTCGTTCGCTCGCGTTCCTCATTTATGATTTTGTCAGCGACTGTACCGGTTCGCCGGTAATCGCGCGTGTGTGCGCGCCCGACCGCGCGACAAAATCCATTCCGATCGTATACCGAGTCCTTCTCCGAGCCACGGAACACGGATCTTTGTGATCCACGCGTGCATAGGCGTGGGACGAGTTGATATTTCAAATAAACTCGTTCACCCGATACCCGAACTATCGATAATTCACGTTTTATTAATCATTAACAGTTCATTTATTATTCGTATGCCGACGAGGCGAGGACTCGAATCTCTCGATTAATTCGGCTTAAGTAATTACAAAGAAAATCTGTCGTCTCGCGTCTCGCTTCACGATTAACCGACGATAACATCAACGATAATAATCGTCATTGTAATCTCACATGTGTATCTGCATTGCATTATTGATAATTTTTAACTCTCGTGTTTATATTTTTTATTGAGATATTTCGTTCAACCTGTTGAGCCCACGAATCTCTTTCCCTCGAGGCGTTTGATTAACAGGTGACGATTAGTCTCGGGTCTTCGCACCGCCCGATCACTTCTGATTGAGATATTATAGACTACACGCTTGTGTGTGTGTGTGCGCGCGCGTTTTTTTCGTGTGCGCGAGAGAAACCAGTCGTTCTGTCTCTAGTCGCTCGTTCGAACGAGCGTGTAGAATCAATTAGGAGATTTTTCGAGTCCCCGTCGAGCTAGGCACGCACGTGAAAGACAAAACACGATGAAAGTCGTGTGTTTTCCGTGTTCTCCTCGCCGCGTCGCAATGGCGTGGGACGAATGTCCGTCGCTCTACACCAGAACCTTCGCTATAATAGATACGGTATCCTGCGGGATAATTTACTGCCCCCGAGACTCCCAGTCACTGCGCTATGGTCAACGGACGCAGGTTATATATTTGAGAATGCAGAGAAGGAGCGTGGAACGCCGGGAGAAGGAACGACGCACATTTTCGAGCGGAGACCCTTACGTTTTCCTCGCGCGCTCGCTCGTACCGCACAGTGACGTGGGCCGAGGCGACGATCCTCCAGCATGACGTAGCTCCCGACGGAGCCTCCATTTTTACCGTACGACCAATGCGTTTCATCCTTCTCCAACGTCTACCTGCGATACGACTTATTGTACGAGGGTTGCGACGGACGTATACGTTTTCCTGGAAAACCATACACAGTCCGAAAATACATCGACAGTTTTTTTTTTATTTAATAGGAATTTTGTGTTGAAAATTAGTCATGTATTTTTGGTTTTTTCTTTGTACTTATTTTTTGTCAGAATTGGGGTTTTCATGTTTTTATCGAAATTTTTAGGCTGTAATGACAGCATAAAATGTTTTTTTTGAGATTGGTTAGGAGGAAATGGGTTCGAAAAATTCAAAGCGCTTTTGAGATCGATTTTATCGTTTTTCGAGAGTTTTGCGATTTTATTGAATGACGAAATCGATGAGAAGTTGCTTTGAAGCTTTTTAAGTTTTTTTTTTTGCACTTTTTGAGGTGGGGAAATTTATGGATGTAATTTGGGATTGTTAATTTTGAGCGGGTTTAACTTCGACTGCGGATTAAAGTTCCACGGATCTTCACGAAGTCGCAGTACGCACTATCGCTTGCTTCAACTTACTCACACGCTCCGGCTGCATGAACTTTATTTATAGACCTCGCGTACGCCACGACGATTTAATCGTCCTTTGTTATATAAATTGCGGCGAGCCGCGCGAACGTGGACGCGCTAGGCCGCACGAGACCTACGTTTCTTTGACACTTTTACGAGGCTCTATTGAGTTTGGCCAAGCAACTCGCGAGGCTCGCGCCGCCGGGTCAATGGTCAACCGGAACGTTGGGGTTGCGCGTTGCCATTTTCACGGTTCGAGGCGTTTTCCAGTGACACTTATTTTTTATTAATATACTTTGATTATATATATATATACTAATAATACGTATACTTTAATTAATTAATCAATTAATGCAACAAAAATTCATTCTATAAAATTCCATAATGTGATTAATTTTTTTCTTTAAAAAAAAAATTGTTAATTTTTGAAGAATTTGTTGAGAATGTCAAATTTTACACTAAGAATTAAAAAAAAAATCAAACAAATATTTATTACTCTTTCCTGCGATTTTTTATCCTCGTGTCTGGCAATTCTGTACATTTTATTTAACCCTTTCCTCAGTAAAAAAAAAATTATAGTATGCATTGGACATTAAATCCGAATTAATCGGGACGTTCGTGACACTGGCAGCCTCTCGCCGAAATACAATACTACTTGTTACAACAACCGACTCGAGGTTTCGCCGGTCGAGCGGTGACGTGCGAATGCATCGAGAAATATCCAAGTTCGATACGAGCGAAAAGAGAGCTCAATGTGTACGTACCCTCGAGCGACTCTTCTTGTTTGAGTGTCGCGTTACTCGGTTTCGAGGGCCATGCTGAATTCTGTCTAAGGCTCTTATGCCTCGAGGACCTCTCTTTCTTTCTTCCTTTCTTCCAAGAGAAATGCACAGAGAGAGAGAGAGAGAAATGAGGTAATCGATGCCGTTCCGATTAGCGAGGAACCGCAAGCGTTCCTCTGCGAGCGTTCGTCGCGATTGGAAGTCGAAATGGAGTCTCGGTGGCTCGTTCATTCTCCGCCCAGCCTCCGTGGCTCCATTTCTTTCAGTGTCGGAGACCTCGAAAGTTGAAACGACGAGAAATAAAAAAAAAAAAAACCTGCACGCCTATACTCTATATTCGACTGTATATTTGTGTGTTCCTATAATAAACGTGAATTTCGCTTGTTTGTTTGAGCAGGAAAGGTGGACCCGACGCCCCACACATCATCCTTCAACATGGGTTACCTCGTCTCGCCGTACCCTTACCCAAATGGTGCAGGAGGACCGATCCCCGTCTCTATGGTAAGTTTTTTTCTTTTTGTATTTATTTTTTTCATTCATTTTCTTTTACCTCTCCTATTTCATGATCACTATTTCGCTTTGCGTTATTGACTATGGTACCGTAAATTGGGCGGCTATACGCGGGCAATAAAACGGGAGTCGATATGCGCTGCCAAAATGGAGGGTGAAATAAATAAATAAATAAATATAAATAAATATACAGGAGCCTGAGGGTGGCCAGGGTCGACTGCACTCGATAACGAAGTGTCACGCGAAAAAGCCCACGTTAAAAGATAGGTCACTCCTGCTGTTGGCGGTGCGTGTTAGCCGAATAAAAAAGGACCGAAAAAAAAAAGAAAAAAAAAACACACACACACGAAAACGTATGTACAGACTGCGCTGCTGTTTAAGTGTGTGCAGTTGCACCGGGACGTTGGAGGGATCGCTGGAGGGAAAGAGTGCACACACGCGAACACGCAACGTGTTGAGCGGGGGCGCGGGGGGAGGGGGGGGGGGGGGGATTGAAACCGATAAAATCAAGAGGCCACCTACGGTTGTCTCCCTCTTCCTCTCGCACCCTTGACCAGTCGAGAGCCTCCCCCGTGATCAATGTGATTTTCCGGCAGGTTCGCGACAGAGGCGAAGCTTCTTAGTCGCACTCATTTTATTCTATGAACGCAAGTGCATTTTTTACCCTCTGCATTGTCAATTTCGATTTTTCAAGATAATAATTATTATTTATACGCCGATAGGCATTGAAAACAAAAAATTGTATCCTGACCGAAGAATTAGTTAAAAAAAAAGAAATTTGCCAGACAATTTTATGAAATTATCGATATAAATGAAAACGGGCGTTTCAAAAATCCCGAAGAGCAAATTCGATAATTTTGTCATTTAGTTTTGGGAGAACAGTCTTAAACCGTTAATCGCCCGTTAACGTTACAGTTTTCGTAGTAAAGTAATCGATCGCGATCGTTACGATAATCGAATTAGCGGGCAGCGAATTCGTTGACACGATTATCCAAATGATGACTGTAAATTAATAGTGACTCGGGCTATCACGTTTTGCGCAAGTGTATTGTTCTGTCTGGTCTAACGCAATAGAGAGTGCGAGGCGGGTTTAGCCAATCGGCGGCGCCGAGGCGGAATTGATTCGTGCTCCTGATGGCCCGGGGGGTGCATTCAGTGCATAGCGCCAAACGTGCGTGCTATCCACGTTTTCGTATTTTCGTGGCAGCACTACAAACTATATACTGCACGTACGATCAAGTGGGGAATGTACACACGCACGTAACGTGCGTGTGTGTGTGTGTGATTGGCTGTGTGTTTTCGAGAGACAGGTAATTTGGCTGCGGTGGAGCATGCCCAGCACGATGGGCTCACGGGGAGGGCTAAATAGTGGGCAAAATTGAGCCGATTTGGTGTTAAAGAGAGTGTGCCAGTTGGTGCACCGGTGGTGGTTGCTACGAGGATCGTGTGTGTCGTCATCCTCTTGCGGCGAGGGCTTCAATGTCGAGGCTAGTGGTGGTAAGCCGCCGCTCCCGCTGCCTTCGTATGTGTGTGATGCGCCTCGCGAGCGCGTGAGCCCATTAAAGGCCTCTTCGAAGTTGATAAACCAGGCGTGCTCAGCACCGGCCACCGATGGATGAACCCGGACTGGCTTCTTCGTCGCTCCCTCGCGCGGCTGAGCCTCACGACAACCATCCTCCGAGCGCATCTCGTGCACAGCACAATATTAACTACCTGGGATATGTCACGTCACACCCTTAGACACACTTTCTGTCATGCACGAATCGAGCTGATATTTATTGCGCCTTTTTAACCGGTGCTTTTTCCATTTCCCTTTCATTACATGTCTTCCGCTTTATTTGTTTGTACTTTATTTTAGGGTTACATTTTTTTTTTTCGGCAAGTCCATTTATTGCTGGCCATTTTTCCCTCGTGTAATTGAATTGGCATGCATTTCTGCTTTGCTGAGGAAGGTTAGTAAAAAAAAAAAAAAAGGTTTTCCGAATTTTTGTTTGTTGGTTGATTGTAAAATTTTAAGTGTATGGATTTTGAGAAATGGAGCGAAGGATTTTTCGGGCGAAATTAAAGTTAGGTCAGCTGGTCAAGCAGATGGATTTTTTTGGGATAAAAAATCGATTTTTTATTTTTTTTTTTCCATTATCTGTTGAGAGTTATTGTAGTCCTTTTTTTATATTATATTTGTATTCTTGATTTTTATATTATATCGACATACGTTTGAAGGAACGATGTATATATGCTGGCATTTTCATTTTCTTCTTTATCCTTTCCTTCTCGTTGATTTTTTTTGTCTCTCTCTCCACTTCTCGTTCGGTTTCGAAACTCTCTTCGTGGCTTGTCTCGGATTTACCTACCTCGGGCACTCATCTCCTACCGTGTCATTATGTCGTTATTTCCGACAACGAGCGTGTCTCGGCGAGGGCTCGTATTATATAGCACCACACGTTGTACTACGCTGCTATACGCGTACGAGATCACGTTCTTAGACATGCTCGTATATCTGTATGCCTAACGTGAGCGTGTATATGTGACGAAGCTCATGATTCTCACTCCGAAAATCGCTCAAATATCCTACACACACACACACACACAGATAAATATTTTTGTGAGAAAAGCTCGAAGCCTCTTTTACCCTGAGCTCCTAAAAGTGGTGAAGAATGCATTTAAAAAATTATTGTACATGTAGACAAACAGCAAACGAGGCTCTTCGCGTTTTCTACGATTCGGAACAATAAAACCAGTCAGTAAAAAAAAAAAAAAAAAAAAAAAAATAACGATCTTGAAACGATTGGCCACTCCGGTCGCGTCCCATTCACGTCTATGCGGAATACAAATACAATTCTCTCTGGGGCCAACGCCTCACTCCGTCCGCTGTCCTTGTCTCGATTACGAACTACACGAGAAACGATTAAAAATGCCGGACGCCGCCGCCACTGCGCAGTTCAAAGTCCGTGATTTTTTTTACATTTCGGGCGAAAAACGAAGTTTCAATGTGTACGCAAAATCGTTGTATTTGGTTTGACGCTACGCACAAGTGTATTAAAATCATTTTCCTCTCGACATTTCATAAATACACGTCGGATATTCCTGTAAATGAGATTTTTCGTGAAATACTTCTTCGGACTCTATCCTCGTTTCATTTTTTATTTCACCACAATGTCAACGAATTTCCAGCCGCAATTGCACATCACAATTCTCACGTGCGGTGTACAGCAACGCCAAAAAAAAGCAAACGAAAAAAGCTAAAAAAAAAAACGAAAAAATAAAACAGTGACACCCTCGAAACCGTCATCAATGTACCGAGGTGTATCGACAAAAACTCATGCGGTGACTAAAATTCGTTCGGCGAATTGTGTGGGGAAATGCAGCGCACGTGAAACAAAATGAAAAAGCCACGAACGTGGAGGGGCACAGGAAGAAAAAAAAAACACACACACACAACAACAAAAACAACATGTGAAACCTCACCCTTCTACCAATTAAAAAGAACTCGATTCGGCGCAGAGGTTCCTGAAAAAAAAAAAAAAAGAAAAAACACCCCTCTCCCCCAAAAGGAATAACGGGAGTATCGGAGCGTAGGTTTTCCGCGGGAAAAAGGGAAGGACGACGGAATGCAGGGAGTAGGGTTGAAATGAACGAGAACGAGCGCCGTAACGTAGGAGCTACACAGCGAGGCTTGCGTTCCGGTACAACAGAGACGAAGGGAAGTAGCGCGCGCACCCACACACTCACACACATATGCTCTGTACGCTAGGCAAAAAGAGAAAGACAGAGGAAACGCGCGCTCGTACGTGAAATCTAAAACCCTTGTATTAAAACAGCGAGGAAACAGGCAGCCATGTAGGCAGTCGTGTTGCGCGAGCTTAATTCAAAACAATATAATGGCCACGGCAACATATAGCATCAGAAAGGTGGAAAAAAAACGAAGCCATATAAACGAGAACCTTCGTATGTACCGCTCAAATATATGTCGTATTCATATATATATATATACTACATTATAAATTGCGGGAGCGAGTGCTTATAATACAGACGACAGTTGGTTCTCGTCGTCGTCGTAGCCCCAGCTTCGAATACTTTGCACTAGTATTCGCTCGCCGATCTCTCGTATAGAGCTATACATATATCGAGATCGGCGTCGGCTATTGCCCATTCGTTTTGCGCGCGCGAAGCCAACACCACCAATGGCGAATGCCGGAGTGCTCTTTGTCCCCGCGGGGATTTCTCGCGGAGTTCGCATCTACTCGACGGCGCTCGACGGCGGAAGAAACGCAGCGAACGACATTGTCCTCATTGTGGGCTACCGCAGTGAGAGAACGATAGCGAGAGAGAGGGAGAGAAACTTGGGCCGTTGATGCCAAGATGTCCGCACGCGATACATACACACACGTGCATGCATGCCTATTTCCCGTTTGGTGTATTTACTGCTCCGTCTCCTCTACCCTTACTCACTTGCCCGGACCCCCTTCGTCGTGTGTGCGAGTCGCGCGCGAGCTTGTCTTGCTAATTGTTGAACGATCGCGCGGGGAAACGACGCGACAAGCACACGGCGAGTCCTTCCTCGCTGCGGCTCCTCTCCTCTAGCTGCGTGGGAGAGTTTCTTCAACGAGGATTTTCTACGAAATCGCTTAGATCGCGCTCGCGACTTTTACGAAGGCCTTAGGGGAGGTTTCTTTGTAATTATCATAATCACTTTTTTAAGTTGGAGGCTCATAGTGGATATTTTGAGTCACCGATACTTAATTTTTTTTTTTTTAAACACATATTCATTTTTTATTTATTTAAGGGTTAATTAGAAGTACAGTAAAATCTACAATGAGTATTTACGAATAAAAATATTGAATTACAGTGGAAGCTTAGTAATTTGGCATTTGCGCGAGGATTTTTATTTCTGCAGCGTAGATTGTAGTTCCATTGACATTTTTTTTTTTTTTACTAATTGTATTGCTGATATGACGGACCTTTTATTAAGAAATAGGTTGCGTGAATTTGAAATTCCGGTGAAAGTCTTTGCAATACCGTGATGCACCTGGCACGCGCATCCTACAGTCTTTGCTTCTGTGCCGAGTGAGAAAGAGAGAGAGATAAGCCGCTCGAGCGGACGAGGATCGTTCATCTACCCCAGAAATTCCTCGATGCCACAGCGGTAAGCGACTCCCGGAGTTCTTTGAGCTCCGCCGAGATTTCCAGCGACGCCTCTCAGCGTCGCACTTCCCCCTCCCCCGCTTCCGTTATCTTTCTTCTATACTCCTTCACCGTCAACCGGGACATTCGAAACTTCTGTTTCCTTCCTCCTCAAAGCTCTCTATTATCCTCCGCGTTTTTATCCGATTTTGCGGTGAGCAACTGAGAAGAGACGTCCGCTCGCTAATTTCCAAACGCTTCGTTACCGATTTTCCAGCGCGATTTTTCCATCCCGGGCTTGGAATGGCTGCCGCAGCAGCAGCACTTTCCTTCTTATCGCGCTTGACCAATCAGCGCCCTCGCAAAATATCTCAACGACGACGACGACGAGGAGAGCTTCCACCATCGCGCGGTTTCCGTGCGGTCGTCAAGAATGTCAAAGCGAACCAGCCGCCCTTTCTCCGCTCGGCGGCGGCGGCGACAGCAGCAACACCAACCGCAGGATTTTCCGGTTGTCTCCGAGGATAATGCTTCGTGGGTCGTTAATGGCCGCGATCGAGATGCTCCCGCGATAAACACCCTTTTGCTGTGGCCAACTTGGGCGTCGCATATTTTTCTTCTTCTTTTTTCGAGAAAAATTTACCGAAACTCACCTCGATCTTCCGGTTACAAATCGCTCCGCCCGGCGATCGCTTATCTCCTCGTGGAAATCTCCGCTCTGAGCTTTCAAACGGATTTAATCTCCTGCACGTAGGCGGTTCTTCTAAACAGCAGAATTTACCAAATTTTTTTTAAATTATGAAAATATCGTCGAGATTTTGGTCAAATGAATTTTTAAAAAATAAATAAAAATAAGAATGCAATCATTCTAAACACTATTTTATTGACAGAAGAGGACACTCCTTTTTTACTGATATCTTCACCCTTAATTATTGTACAGACGTTTGGGGATTACTGCGAAGATATGCTGTTAACACTTTTTATTTTCGAAATGGAAGTAATCTTGATAGGAATCGTAGCCAAGCTTCGGTGTCGGTTCTCTCGTTCTCGATATCCGAAGATTGGAAATTTTATCCACCTCCGCGTTATAGGTACGTCCGACACAAGTTTCCACACAAGTCAAGAGGCTGATAGAGAAGAGGAGTCGTCTCGTTTTGTTGTGTGTTGTTCGAAAGCCGCACGCCGCGTCGTCTCGATTCGCACTCGCGTCACACAGCACGAGAGCATAGCTCCGAAGAATGCGAAGCCGGTTCTCTCGTGTGTGTGTGCGCGCGCGCTTCTCCCGTCGATTCTCGGAGGAGAGAATCTCGTTCGGGCGTCTCATTACTCGCGTCTACGTGTGTCCGAGAGTCCGGTGCTTCTTCCTCGTCTCCTTGTAACGATCGGCTCGACGTGTGCACACGGGAGTGTCGAAAGACCTTCCAGTTGTCGAGTTTCGCGATCGTCGAGACATCACCGGGTCAGAAGGAACGCTTCGCTAGTGAGTCTTCTTTTCAGGTGATACGGGTTCGGCTTAGGGCGTCCACAGGAAAACGACCACTGACCGTTCCTCCGTCCTCCAGTGGTTCCAGTTCACTCGGGGATATCACGTCGACGGGAGGATTATAATATTATATATTAATAACACCAAGTACATCATAATCAATATGGTACAAATTCTGCGATTACCCGGAGGCGTGTATTTTATTTTTATTCAATTACCATTTCAATGATCATTATTACTTTTTGCCAATTTAATTGGATATGATGCACGTTCAATATTTTCGATAATTTGGGCAGTGGAATTAATTGCAAAAGAATTTAATTAATTTCTTCATAATTGTTGTAATTAATAATAATTATCCTCTGTAGAAGATTTATTTTGGAATACATTTTCATCGAATAAATTTTGCCTGATTGCGTTACGGGGGGTTTTTTTTTTTTTTTTTTTTTTTCCATAGCAAAAGATAGTTATCCGAGATTGCAAGCAAGCTCAGAAACCGGAGGTGCAAGTACACCGAAGTACAGGGCAAAAGCAGGAGCCTTTGAGATGTTTCGTCCGCAAGATTTCACTAGATATATCCGACGGAGCGTAAGAAGGTTTCCCGGGATTACTTTAGCTCGGGCAGTCGCACTAGCCGTTTTACTTAACACCTGAAACCCCGTGAAAGATGCGGTCTGGAGGGTCGTTCGAAATGGGGGGGCAGGGGGCCCGACTAGACCGAGAAGGACAGCGAGCGAGGGAGAAGAGTTCGAAAAGGCAAAACGAAGGTATAAGCCCGGACGATTCGGCGCCGCTCCCGAGGGATAAATGAGCCAGAATAAACGGCGGGGGAGGGCCCACCGTGAGCATCGAAGAATGCCCAGAACTAACCGAACGAGAGAAATCTCGTTGTGGCCATTGAACACGGTGAATCCTCAATTCGCCTTGTCAGAGAAACTCATTTTTCTTATTTCTCCTCTCCTCTCCTCTGCCCCCCCTCATCCCTTTTTCTGCCTTGTTTTCTCCTTACACCCACGCCCGGATAATTTACATTTCCGATATTCCGGTAAAGTACATTTTGCGCTCTCACACTCGACTACAGCAAGGGATAACGTTACTTCTCGTTCCAATCCGACTCAAGAGCCACATGGACCAAAGATGCTGAGGGGCGAGAGTGGAAGATAAAGATGCGCATAGAATAGGTCATCTAAACTCAACTCACACACACACAAAACAGGAAAATGCGCGCGTCTCAAAAGAAGAATTGTGGGCCCGGTGCACGTGAATTCCTCGTGGGAGTGAATTACCATCTTCTCTCTATTCACTCCAAGGGAACTAACGTTTTTTTTTTCTTTTTTTTTGTAGGGGACTGAATTCATAAAAGTGTTTGTGTGAGGCAAGAATACAGGCGTGTTGGTCCAGAAGGAACATAGTAAAAAGGTCTTGGCGCTCACAAAGGCCTCGTCCAGTTTTTGTTCCTGGAAGTCGTTCTTCGGGGCCCCTATTGAGAAAAATCCATATTTCCTCGAGATTCTTGTCGTGTTTTGGAGCGAAAATATAATTGCGCGGCGTTAAAGCGGAGCCCAACGAGAGGAGAGATGTGAGACAAGTGCATTGCACCCAAGTGCGCAACGTTGTGTGCGCACTGTTGTGTGTATACTTAGCCTCTACGATGGATCGCTTTTTCGTCGATCAACTAACGTAATTATTGGTTGAAAGCGCCTCGACGCTCATCCCAAAGTGCTCCGGGCTTCGCGAGCCTCTTCTCACTACCCTTTCTCGATATCTTACTTTCACGCTCCAACGGACCGCCGATTATTTCGATCTTACACGCCGTGTGAATAATGTGCGCGCGGCCCCGCTTCGATGTGCGACGAAAAATCACGGGACACATTACCGGAAACGTTACCCGAGCACCTTCGCGAATTTCTCGCGATTTATCGCCGCTCAAATTGGAGCTAGAACTTTTTTTTCCCTCTGCTTTCCGGTTAATTACGTTACCGTGTGGATTTTATAGGGTCCATTGGCGATAAATTATCGTCGCAGTCTGTAACTCAATGGAAAACAGCGTTTATCGATGGGAAGGCATTCGTCAATCACCTACATTCGCAATGCGGTAATTATCGAGTTGTCAAGCGACTCCGGGTGAAACGCAATTCTCAACTTTTCAACCTGGAAATCGTTTCGATTTATGAAAGTGCGGATTAAAGGAGCGGGGGTCTGTCTAATGAGTCTACTGTAAATTAATCGCAGGAGAATTCGCTATTTCCGCATAAACTTTGAGGGAGTTTTCGAAAAATGTAACATTGGTTCACGTGAAATTTAATGTAACTGGTGCTGGAAATTTCCGGGCAGAAACTGGAGTGCCAAATTTATTTGAATGTCCGGTGAAGAATTTAAGGGCGATACAATTACCATTTGTCATTTATACTCGAAGATCTCCTCAAGGTCTCGAATTTTTCACTGCGCCATTTTGACTCCACAAAAAAAAACCACATCATAAATATATTTTCGAATGGTCACCCGCTAGTTCATCATTAACAGTAATAAGGAAATCCGGTAAAAAGGGCATCGCGATAAAAATGCGTTGAGAGTGGATTACCAATGCCAAAAAAAAAAAAAACCAAAAAAAAATACGCGGGTGGTCAAGAACTCTTCCGGGAATGAAGAGCCTTCGTGCGGTCTCGTTGTCGTTCCTTGCCTTCGCAAAATTTCAAGGGTTTGCTGTGCGGCGGCCGGACGAGATCCGCACGGCGAAGCTGAGGAGGGCAACCCTCGCGTGTAAGCCTAAACGCGGGCGCTGGTAACTCAGGAACGCGAGTGGATGAGAATGAAAGTGCAGAGTGAGCGGAGGGGGGGAAGGAGACAACGATGAACGAGGCTAAATGAGGGAAGGAGCGCCGGGCGCGCGTAGCATTTTGGTGGACGTTGTCAAGAGAGAGAGAGAGAGAGAGAGACGGCGAGGAAAGTATGAGTTGTGCGGTGGCGGCCACGCTCGAAGTGCTGGACGCTTGCGAGTCGAGAGCTGCGGTGGTTGTCTGAGCGATGAGAGGGGCGTGCCTCACCTCCGCTGTGTAATAGCCGGTAAGCGGGGCTATTATGAGACTGAGAGAGAGAGAGAGAGAGAGAGGCCGAAAAAAATCCTCCCGATGTGACGTTACGTCGACCGCACCCGGGACTAAAGCGTACGAATAAAGAAAAACAAACAGGAAACAACTAAATATAATAATAATGACAATAGCGATAGAGGAGAGAGTGAGAAGAGGATACGAGGCTGTTGAGCGGAAAGTCTTTTTTATTATTGCTGAAGCGAAATTGGCGAGGAAGAAAAAGGGAGCATCGAAGGGGCAAGGGTCTACACGAGTTTAGTCAGCAGCGAGCCCACGAGAGAAGACAACTTTTCCGCTCCAATTCACTCGGCACGTCCGACGTGTATCCGCGCCAGGGCTCCCAACGACTCGCCAACGACTATCCGAAACGTTCGGGCTTTTTACTCGGCGCGTCCTTGCTCGTCGCGCACACCACACTTTGCATTTTAATTTCACCGGCGAAAGCGACTACGGAGACCGACAGTCCGAAGGAAACAGAAGCGACTTCTCGGTCGGTCGGTCAATTTCACTCTAACACTGACTGAAAAAATTTGTTAAACGATTATTTTGAGTATTTTCGAAAAAACAAATCATGTCGATAATTCATGGCAAAATAAAAATTGTGAAATTAAGTTGATCTTAAAATTTCACTTCGACACTAACTGAAAAAAATTGGTTAAATTATTATTTTGAGTGAAAATAACGTTTATGAGGTAAATAAGTAAAAACTTACATTTTTTCCATGTTTTTAGTTATTCGAAAAAAAAATCATGTCGATAATTCATGGCAAAATGAAAATTGTGAAATTAAGTTGATCTTAAAATTTCACTTGGACACTCATTGAAAAAAATTGGTTAAATTATTATTTTTAGTGAAAATAACGTTTATGGGGTAAATAAGTAAAAAATCACATTTTTTCCATGTTTTTAGTTATTCGAAAAAAAATCATATCGATAGTTCGTGGGAAAGTAAAAATTAATTGTCGGGTGGCGATGGAAAAAAAAGAGAGAAAATCAGATCCGGACGTTCTCGACGAGCCACCGCTCGAGTCAATGTCATTCTTCTCGTCGCATCTCGACAGAAGAAGCTCTGCGAGCGATGATCCTCCCAGCGCGACTGGTGAGACGTTAATTGAGCACCGCCAAGATTCTTGCTCTCGCAGCTTCCACCGTTCGCTCCTCTGTCTTCTAATACTGGTCTGCTGCTTCTTCTTCGCGAGGACGCGATACCTTGACGAGCTTTTTGCTTTTCGTCCCGAAGACACTGTGGGAAGTAACTGACACTCGACAGGTGTAACGGTGATGCACCATCAGCAATATCAGCTTCGAGATCCTTTGCTTTCTGTCCTTTTTCGCAATAATGCACTCGTGCTTCCACGAGACAGGACGATAAACCTTTTCCACTTGGCGACTCGAAGCTAAGACTTTTTTCCCCACAAGATAACGATCCCCGAGTCAGATACAAAATATTCCAGCTTCACATCTCGAAATAAAATACAAAATTTCAAAAACCTCAAAATAAAAAAGAATTATCTCAATGATTTTCCAACCAAATCTCACTAACAAAATTATTTAATCATTTGAAATACGTTTAAAAAACGAAAAGTGCCACTATTTCTTATTTTTGACTATTCTAATTTATTCCTTGCGAACGAGTTAATTTTTTTTTTCCAAACAGAAAGTCATACAAAATGATGTCCAAAATTTCTCCTCGATTTTTAATATCAATAAAAAAATGTAATTCTCATTACAAACGATAAAATCATCCTTACGTTTTGTTTTTGTACCTTGAAAATGTAAAGATTCACTTTTACGCCCGACATTGCAGTAAGTGGAATAGTTGAATTACGAGTTGAGTTTATCTGTCTGTGTCTGGCTTCTCCTCTTTCCTTAAAAGAAACGGATCACGAGGCGAGCGGAGAGAAGGAGAGGCTATAATCGAGCGGAGAGATTCCCCACTGTTGGTTAATTTTTTGCGAACATGTGTCGAGAACGAGTAGGCAGCAATGTGTGATGAGTGCACGGAGAGACCAGGCGACAACGAAGCGACACGCTAGACTGCTGCTGCTGCTGCTGCTGCTGCATCGTACAAGGCGGACGCGACGACAATGATGACGATGACGACGAAACCACCTTACGTGCGTACATACTGTCTGCGACACGCTCGTGGCCCTTAATTAGCGATCGCAAACCACGAGGGGATCTACCATGTGTATGTGTGTGTGTGTGTTTCTCCGGTGTCACATTCGAAACAGGAAGGAGGGAGAAAAGTCACTGGCAAGTTGCGGTGCTAACAGAACTCCACAGCAATACTGCTATTAATTTCTTCGTGTAACTACAAGGGGTTTGCTGAAAGTTCGCGTGACCCAAGAACAAACCTTTTTTTCATGTCTGCCAGACCCTAAAGGCACTCGAAAATTTATTCAAATTACAGAAAGTTACAGGCATGCAACGAAAACTGAATCATCGAAAATTTTCCTATTTATTTCTGCAATGACATTATTGTCAGATTAATTAATCATCAACTTTCAGTCTATTTCGTCATGTGCAAAATATCATCAGCATTTCAGTATTCTAAATTTTCTCATTCAAAAACAATTGCATCGATTAAAACCTGCCCAGAATAGACAGCAATTACATATGTCCCTTATCCAAACATTCAATTTGCTTTAAAAAAAAAAAAAAAAAAAAAATCCTGAATCGGAAACAAGGCCTTCCGATGTAACGCAGGACAGTAGCAAAGTGTACCATCGATGGACATACTTCATTGTATTCGAAGACCATACTATACTCGGAATAAAAAGTAGGAGTTCGATATGATCGTACGGAGGAATTTTTGCACGACGACGAGGACGAGGACCTGCAGCCGAGGTATTGGACGATGGAACACCATCGGCGGCGCGAGTAAGCGTCGAACGAGGGGCTGGAGCTCTCCATTAGGCGTTTTATGAGATCACTGGTGAGCCCGGAGCGGTTTTTATGAATCGGATTGAGGGTGGTGCGAGTAGCGAGTAGCAGCGCTGAAGAGGAAGCGAGCGCGGGTGGGTGGTTTGTGCGGAGAGGAAACGTGCTGCTGTCCGTATTGGAATCCGCATTAATAACTCAAGGGGAGAGTGGGTGGAGGGGGTGGGTGGGGGGCGCCCGGACGCGACCGAGTACGGTCGTCAAATAACGAGTTCTCAATACCGGCCTTTCATACCCATTTTTAATCAGTTAAAAACTGCTACCCGAGCGTGTACTACAGAGTATAGATAGGTTTGTATGTGCGGCACAGTGTGTATGGACTCTGTACGGTGTGGCGCCCCCGGATATGCAGCACCCACGGGCGAAGGGTTAATTGTATGGCCGGTGCGCGAGTAACGCTCGCTGGAAATAATCATTCCAACGCTCACGTACTTCCCTCGCCCATATATACCCACCGCTCGCGGTGCATCGCTACAGCCACATTGGTAATCGCACTCGCGAGCGCGTTGTTCTCAATGAAAGCTAATGAATACGTTCGGAAATTACGTAATAACCGAACACGGGCTTTTGGTTAGTTGTTTCTTCGTTTTCTATTTTTATTTTCCACACTTTTTGTTGTTGTTACCACTCTGCGTTATTTCCAGTGAGCGTTATTAGTACGTCACTTGAGGCAAGGGAGAAAGGATGGAACAATTGCAATGATTGAATAACCGCATTTTTTCAGTATGCACTTATAGATCGCGGTGAAATGGATTAGGATTTTTTTTTATGTCAGCACATCTTCGGTTTTTTTTAAATTCGCTGTATATATGTTGATGAATAGTTGTTACTAGTTAGTCATTGTAAAAATGATAATTTGATTTGAAATTTAGTGACAAGAAGAATCTATACAACACAAAGTCAATAAATAAGAGTTCGATAAAAATTGATATTTTATATTCGGAAACATACATTTTTTCTATGTAAACACATAATAACTCGATAGTCGTGATAACGGCAAAAAAGGGCTTTTTCAACCCTACTATCAATAATTATGAATACCATATTGCTTTGAGTATTGAAGCGAAAAGTTTACGTGATTCGGTGCTTTCGACGATTGAATTTTCGCGCAACATCTCGTGCCCCATAAGTCTAATACAGTATATAATTATTAGGATTACGTATTACGATAGTGTGCGTGGTATTCTTATAGCTGGCGATCTGAGATACGGCTCGGCTCGGTGTCTCTCCTTGTTCATCTCGAGGGTTTCTCGCGCGCATCGAGAAAGCCACGTGGTTAACCTTCCACAGTCTAGACGGTGTTCCCGGTCTCGCGCGCGCGCCTCCCGATCCTTTTCTCTCGTACTTACCGAGCCGGCGAGTGCAGCTATATGTATACATCTGTGTATACGCTCATCCCTGGTGCGCGGCCGGTGCTGCTGCCGCTGCATCTCTCGCGGAACTCTCCTAGATGGCCAGTCGATACGCAGTGGCCATTAGCCCGACCTTCGGGAACTATATACCTTCTTCTTCTTCTTCTTCTTCTTCTTTCTCTTCAGCGTTCGCTTCTACCGCCTCGCTCTGCGCTCCTGCGCTGGCATCGTTCGGTTATTTCGCGGGCGCGAAAATACGGTTAACCGGCTGTGGTTCAGCGAGAGAGAAAAGAGCCAACTCCGAGCACCGGACGTTTTAGAAAATAGGTTATTATTATAAGGCGAAGGGTTAACATGCCTTTGTTCTCCATAAGGTTGCAGTATTTTTCGCAATAACTAAAAATGAATACAGACATAATAGTAGAAAACAAAAAAAAACGTGTGGTGAAAAATAAAGAAAAAATATCCGGAGAAGCAGCTGCGCTGTCCGAAAGCTCTTCTGTCGTTTATTTTGTCCTCTGTATGACGCAACATCCGGTAGAGTTTAATCAGTTACAAAGTTCCCCGGACGAGTTAATAAAGCTTGACACAGTTGTGTGTGTGTGTGTTTTTTTGTCACTCGATTAAAAGGACCAACTTTTTTTTTTTTTTTTCGCTGCCGCCACACCGAAAGTTCCGTTATTTCGACGGGTGTAGAGGCTCTCTCTGGATGTTTTGCCAGAGTGGGACGAGCGCCCGGTAGTTTCCGCAAAGTCGCGCCAACGCTAAAGCCCATAGATATAATTTTATTATTCGAAAGCCGCTTATACCGCGGGGCAATTAAAACTTTGGTAATTGCCCGGGCTAATTACGTAATTACGGGGGAGAAGTACAACGACAGCGCGGCAGGATAATCAGCGAAGCTGCTGGTGTGGCACTGTGTTTCTCTGCGGTGCACGAGCGCGCCCACACGCTTTGCCTTCGCTTAAAATTATGTTTTGCTATATGTATTACATCCATTATCTACCGTCCCGATAAAATAGCCCACATTTCACGAATTTATTAGCCGCTCGGGGCGTATAATTATTCGCCAAAAATCACATACATTTCATCGGTCACGTGACCTCAACCACATTATAATATTCAAGTGTTCTGATTTAGAACACTGGAAAAATGTGTGTTTAAAAAAAAATAATGTTTTTTTTAGATATTGATGAAGAAGGAAAAAAATAGGAAACTACCGTAATCGATACAAGGATATTAAAAAACAAGGTGCACTTCATAATAGTCAGCTCTTTAATAATATCTCAGAGGAGGTAATTATAGATCCATTTGTAACGGCCACGGAGCTCTCCGCTGAATAAGAACTTGTTTACCACGATTTATTTTTAGATCGCTTATTGATACTCCAACACGTGGCAATAGTTTTTACTTTTTTTTTTAACTCTCAACCTTTCGTCATCACGAAGGCCGTGGATTTGTCAGGATTCACAATAATTAAAAAAAAACATTGTTACACTAATCAAAGACACACTCATTTCAATGAACAATTCAGCAAGGACCGAACAAAAAATGTCTTTCAATTTTTTATTCATTTTTTTTTCAATATAAAATAATTTCTTCAATCGAATCGTGGTCCGCTTATGTAAAACCCGCGCACGGACTCGAGGCGAGAATTCCATGGTCCAACGAGAGGCACAACGCTATCGTTGTTATCGCGAGAGCTGCCAGAAGGATATGCCCCGATGTTTGGTCCTGGTCGCGTCGCCAACGTCCGACGGCCAACACGTGCATAACACTATGTGTGTATGTATACATGTAGATACGCGCTCTTTGGAATCGCTCGGCTCGAGTTTGGAGCGAGAGCGCGGCGTCGAACCGTAGACGGGCGCGCGAGACCGTTAGCTCTTTGTGGTATCGCGTGGTAGTAGTACTCTCGCAACAGTCGCCCCTTTGATACGTTTCTCCGGGCCATGGCGACAGTGGAACAGCGGCTCGTCGTTCTCGATGCTACTGTTTTGCACGTGACACCGCCAGCGCGCGTTCACGTCGACGTCCGCCGTCGCCTCGGCCACTTCCACCACTACCCTACGGATTATCCGAGAGCGAACAATCGTGGCTGCCCGAAGCAGCGCGCCGAGTCCGGTTCGGTAGCCCGCAAGGCCGCGCGCTCGATGTAACTTGTCTTCTGCTGCTATTCCGGCTACTCAACGTGTTAATGTCTCTCTGAACCGAGAGAAGGCTCTCGCGTTTATTCTCGTTTCACGTGACGTTCAACCCCACGCACGACTTGTACATATCCGCGTCTCTCATGTCTGAGCATTAACGCGATAAGAATTGCACGAGTAAAGAGCGCTTGGAATGCCATTCGGATTTCGCCTCTCGAAGATATCGCTGCTGTTGAGTTTTCTTTAATTATTTACCGTAAAACCGAAGATTCTGCGGAGGCGAAGTAAAAATGTGTTGCTTTTTCGGTTTCTGTTATTTTTTTTGCTTACTCGCTTACGAGTGTACTTGGGTAATAAGTGGGGGGAATGTAAAAGATAAGGATAATCACACTTGCACGCTTTGTGTTTGAGTATTTAATTTTTTTTAAAATGAGCTGTGAGAAAATTGTACTAATTTGTATATAAATATGTAAATATTGACCAAAAATAAATGAATGAATATAGGTAAAAAAAAAAAATTCTGTCGCGAGCACACGCCCGCCGGCTAAATCAATGAAGCTTGCCCACTCGATTATGCGCGCTTCATCTATTCGCCGTGTAGTTTATTCATTCAGAAAACAAGATTATTTGCTAGGCTTGTTGTGATAATTGTGCCTCGTCGTTCGACGATTTTCCGCTGGCGGGAAGGTGAATTTTTATTCATTTCCCTCTCAGTTTTCTAAACGAATTTCGGATGGTGAAGAAAATGTTCGTTCGTTTGAATTAAAGGAATGCAAAATCAAATGTACTTGCCCATTAAGCATAAACATGCAGCAGTACAAAAAAAAACCCATTTATACACCTTTAAATTTTGTGAGCTTTTATTCTTTTTTTAACTTAAATAATAATCCATACGAAATTAAATACAATAAAAAAATATTAAATAAAAATTAAATACAGCAATAAACATTTTCGGCTCTTGTACCGAGTATTATTTCGTGTGTTGCTCGCTATTATCATTCGCTCTTCGACAAACTCAGCGCAGTGTTTACGCATACCTTCGAATCAGTGGCCGGCTCTTTATCGTTGTAACGAAACATGGCGTTATCTCGAGCGGGTTGAAAGCTTCGCGTGTAGATGTTGTGTGTATATAAAATTCTCGTCCGCTCGTTGAAACAGGAGAGAATTCGTAGCGCGATCTCCTCTTACACAGGGCGATCGTGCCTTAAATCAGAGTCGAGAAGGGGTTGAGTGACGTTTTCGCTCTCTCTCTCTCTCCCTCGAGCAAAGGACTACGATAATTGAGGGGCTCCCGTCGCGTCGCGCCACCTCGTTTCGGCGCACCCCACGAAATTGGGCGAACGAGGCATGCCCCGGCAGCAGCAGCAGCAGCAGCGAAACTCCGGCTTTCCTCTCGAATCCTCGTTCTGGCAAGTTCCCTCGTGTCTCTCGGGATCGCGAGACCCGCCCCTCCAGCGTTTTGCGTTGCTTCTCGGACCGGCCGCCCTTTCGCTGCGCTACGGTTCTCTCTTTCCCTGTTGCGACGTCGGGGGCGTTGGGCCACGCGTTACTCGAAACTCCAACATGGCAGCGCGCGCGAGCGCGGCGTCGCCTCGATATATCATTTATTTACTTTCTCCTCAGCATCGTCTCTTCGGTGACATTCTCGGGTGAATTTCAAAATATTGACGACACGTCGAGCGGTGAGAACAAAACAAAAAAAAAAACAACAACAACGAAAAGAGCGAATATAAAAGGCAAAGAAAAATAGTCACGCTACGTGTGTGCACTGCTCACGGCGCGCTCGAAGCTCGCGTGACTCGAAGCAATGGAATTTTAATATTCGTTATTAACAGTCCGTGCGCCGGTGGCAATTGCGACGGAAGAAACCCGTAAAATGACCTTTCTCTTTCTCTCACTGCATCTGCCTATCTTTTACTTTCTTTTCTCTCTCTCTTTGTTTTGTTTTTTGTATTTTACTCGCGTCCCGTAGCGTATAAAGGTACACATGATTCGCGTTAGCGATAGGTAGGCACCGGGGAAGCGAGTTTCGAGGCAACAGAGGCGCGACCGTTCGCTCCTTCTTTTCTCCGCTCGTTCCTTCCCTCGTTCGCGCCGTTCCTCCAGCTTTACGATCGTACCCGGTAACGAGCAACTTTATCGGTCACCGCTCTCGTCGTTATTCCCCTCTCGTGAGCAACGGGCGCGAGCTCGAAACCCTCTCTCGCCCGTTCTCCGCTCTCGAACTATACGGAAAAATAAATATAATCGCGGGTGGGACGAGAGACGCTAAGTTGAAGAAGAATAAGGACGGACGGAGATATACGCCGAGGGAATCGAATTTTTCCCGCTTTCGCTCCTTTAATGGCATCTGGCCACCTTGCAATTTGTACGCGCGTCGCTTTGGCTCTATCCTCCTTCTGGTGTTTTACACTCGTGTCCTCTGCACTTGGTTCCATATGCGTATCTCACTTTTTTTTTTCACTTCCTCCGCTTTTTCCTCCTCTTGTTACGAATGTCAGGGAAAATTTTCCTTTAAGGAGGTAGAAAAATATTTTACAAATTCTATACTATTTTTTTTACACTAAAAAAAATTCTCTTGATATTGTACCGAGCCTCGGGTGTCGCCAGTTCCGTCGTTGATTTTAGCAAAAAAAATTAGTGACATCCAATTTCGCGTCAGGTGGAAAATTGATCATAGAGTTTTTAAAGCAGAGGCGCTTGATTGGCTTGATTACAGAGTCCAGTGAGGACTAAGGAGAGTCCTTTCTTCGGTTGGAATCGTGCCTTATTTTTCTTATTCTTCTTCTTCTTCTTCTTCTTCTTCTCTTAACTCACTCTCGACGCGGCTTTCTTCCACTTCATCTTCGCTCCTTCTTCATGCTCCCGAGACTTGCATAGGAGCTTCGAGTCTCGGTGACTGAAACTTATGGCCATTGCGGAGTGATCGACGACCCGGGAAATAAAATTTCGATGTTACCTTCGACCCTTTGGGCGATACTTCAGACGGTGACAAAAGTGCCATTCAAATCGCGGTCCACCGTCGACCTCCGGCTTTTCGCTTGGCGACAAAAATTACTTTTTTCTCGACCTCGATTTGGATGCTTCTAAAAATTCGCTTCGAATTTGGTACACACTGGTTTAAATGGTTTTTGGTTTAAAAATTACGCCATCGATCTCAGGTCTTTTGGAACTACAACGGTACACCATAATATCAACGCTAGCTCGTCACGTGTGCACACGTCACGAATCTAGTATATATATATATATATATAATATGCCTGTGGTACCATGCGAAATATATCCCGAGGACGGTATACTATGTACGGCGTATACTAATATACGACGAAAGATCAGCGTACACTCATATACATACTATCCGCGCCTAGGTACAGAGCGAGAAGTAGTTTATGTTCCAAGTGGCGAGGATTAACGATCAGTCGGTTCCGATGTCATAAGATATACCCCGATGGCATTGGTGTGACCGAGCGAGAGAAGTGAACGTGCGATATAGAGGAGGAGGGAACGACGAACGAGGGACACGCTTTAGTACGTCGTCGACGCCAAGTGGGACGTGTATAAATGCTGCTACTACACGTAATACGTGTTCCATCATTTTTATTCGTCACAATGTAAACGGAGTACGATACACTCTTTGCGAATAACACTTATCTCGTTGCTAAATCTTATTCCCCTTTGATTAATTAAAAACCGCATGTATCGAAAAATGCCGCTCTACGTTCATTTTCAAAAAAACCACAAAAGTCTCTTGTCCACGATTTTTTCTGCATCCCATTGAACGATTGATTCAGCGAAACCATGCAATTTCATTGTCTCTTCTCGTCTGGAGAACGAAATATATTCGTCTGTGCGAAAAGTGAGGAAAAGAGGAAACGTCGCTTTTTACCCCCCAACGAGTTTACGGTGCGTTTCGTTGTCGCGGTGTTCGGAAAAGCAACTACTCAATTAGTTCGCGTCGCGTGACGTTATCGCGAGCTGTGTGTTACCACCAACGAGGAGGAACAAGGAGAAGGAGGAGAACTACTAGCAGCACAGCAGCAGCAGCAGCAGCGGCACAGAACTCGCCCCGAAGCTCTCTCGCTCTGGTGCTCGGGTCCGAGAGGCACCATCACCACCAGCGAGCAGCAGCGGCAGCAGCAGCACCACCACCATCACCACGAGAACAGTGTGGCTGACGCGGCGTTGCCATGCCTCGCGCACGCACCAAATATTTGACGCTAACCATCGGTGAAACACGCTCGTTCGCCATTCCCCGTCACCCTGTGCCCCTCGTTCGGCGTCCCGCACGTCCCGGAGGCTTACTAGCCAGCTCGAAAACATCGGCGCCTCCTCTTATTTGCATTGCCCTTAGCGCGCGCGCTCGAGCTTCCTCTCTCTTGAGAGAGAGAGAGAGAGAGAGAGAGAGAGACTCCGGCGTCATTGTTTCTCTTCTTATTTCTTAAGCTTTTATTTTCGGGCCTTTCGAGAGCCCTCCGCGCGCCTCGACCTTCGTATCTTCTTCCTCTTGCTTTTCCCTTTATTTCAGCCGTTTTTTTTTTAACTTTTGTTTACCTTTTTTTCTTCTTACTGTTCTCTCTCTTTCTCCGCTGCTTCTTGTCATTCTTCTTATCCCTTCGCTTCATCTTCGATTCTTGTGCTTTCTCTGCTTCTGAATTCCCTTTCCCGAATGATCTATAGAGCATTATCTTGTTGTCTACCCGGGGATACACTCGGGGATATATCTCTCAACGCGAAGCCGCACGTGAACACGTACGCGGTTTATCGCGAGCCTCTCGACGAGCATACGTATGTGTCCTCGGTATTACAACGAGAATGGGAGAGGAGGGAGAGAGCGATGATGGTAGTACGTACAGCTACTTCTTCACCGCTAACAGCCGCGCACGCCCGCGAGCACCAAGAGCACCGTCGCGGAATTTCCATTTCCCCATATATACACGAGCGATTGTTCGACCGCTCTGCTCCTCCTTCGACGCTCTCCGGGCGCTCGCTTGCTTCTGCTCTTCACAGGAGCGAGCTCCGCGACCTTTGCGTGTGTATACCTCGCTCAAGAGTACACACGCTCCGTGTGTATACCAACGGAGGCACTTGGACGATCGTTCGCTCAAGGTCTTCGCAGGAGCGCTCAATGAAAACACGGCTTTTCACTCACTCGTCTTCCAAAATTCATCGTCGTTCCCAATACCCAGCGCGTCGCCCATCGTTTCGTCATTTCGGTATACCGAAATTTCGTCGCGTTTAAAATATATTTTAACGATATCGTAATCTTTGAGGCGCAACTATTTTGACAATGGCTCTCTCAAGGCCTCGACGGCCACTAAACCAGCCGAGGAATATGCGTTTACTCACGACTAACGTACTGAAACTAATCGGTATTTACCTCGTCTACGCTACTGGCATAATAATTAATTTTATACAGTCGTTTGTACGATAGTTTTTCATCGTCCGAACGAGAGAAAAAGGTCGATCACGGGCATTTTTTTTTTTTTTTTTCGAATTTAAGAGGAAGTCAGAGAGAAAAGAACGTCGCGTATCGCTGTTCAGCAGTCCATTGCTATTTTACTTTCAAATTTCATCGAAGTGGGACTTTATTTTGCTTATCGCGGTGCCCATTGAATTATTTCACTGGCCGGTGTTCGCAACGGAGAAATTCCACAATCATTCGCACAATGCGCAGGTGCCAAAAGCCCAAAGCTCCTTCGCGTTCGTATCCAACTCCGGTGCGGATATCTCGGCGAGGTGCACCATATACAGTGATGCGGCGAGCTCGTGTTCGCCTGCATTTATTCTCGGCTTGCTCGCGCCTCCAGGCGAGGGACTATAAATTCCCGAGCAATATCGATACCTCGGCAAGACGCAGGGCGAGAGAAAGAGAGAGAGAAGGGAGTCTCTGTAAAACCTCTGTCCATTCGCCCGAAGGGTATTCCGATTTAGCCGTGTTTCGTGTGCCACATTCGTTCTCGATATTCGTACTTCTTTCCTCTATTTCGCCGAGCGCGTACTTCGCGCGAGATATTTTTATTTCTTTTTAATACGATGATTTCTTTTTATTCCTTATTTGTCTCGTCGGTTTGGGGTCGATGAAAATGATGATCATGCCGAAGATGATGATGAGGCGGAAAGCAGAAATAAGAACGTTTCCTTTCTGCGATTCGATCGTCGAAGGAAGAGCGAAGTTCGAGCTTCGTACTTCTCGCGAGAAATTTTTATTTCTTTTTAATACGAACATATTTTTTGATTCTTTACTGTCTGGTCGATTTGGGGCCGATGAAAATGATGATTATGACGAAGATGATGATGAGGCGGAAAGCATAAATACGAATGTTCCTTTTCTGCGATTCGATCGTCGAAGGAAGAGCGTAGTTGGAGCTCCGAAATTTCGAACTATAGGGAGCGAAGAGAGGCCCGTTCGTTCGTTCGTTCGTTCTCTCGGCGCGTTGTAATTTACGAGCGATCGTTCGTCGAATTCGCCGGACGGGCAAGACCGCGCGCGTCCCCGTGATGATTCTGCCTCGCGGCCTCGAAGAGTGCATCGAAGAGTGCACTCGACTACACGGGCGTACACGCCACGGACTCTCCTCGTCTCTCTTCTCCTCCGCGCGCCACGATCCTTCGCCTCTCTCTCTCTCTCTCTCTCTCTTCCTTCCTTTCTTCCTTTGGCCTTTCTCTCCATTCTCTCTTTCCTCCTCACGCTCGTGCCGTTAAGATGCACAAGAGAAAAGAGCTCGTAACTTCCCGCCTGTTGGGAAGTTCACGCTGTTCCAAGATCCTTCTCGCGCATTCGCCACGCTCTGTACTAAGGAGAAAAGAGCGGAGGCGAGGCGAGAAGAGAATCACGATCCTCGCGTAGAAACACGGTGGTCTTGACGACGTCAACGCTCTTTAGCAGCAATCTCGTTCCGACACTAGAATTTCGCCAACTAAATATATATCTCCCTATTTTATCCGCAAACATTTTTTCTACATCCATCTTTATTTATTTTTTTATTTTTTTTTCATGAAAATTTCTATTCTAAATATTGCGCCTGAAAAGTCTTGAAAAGTTTAAATAATTAATATAGAAAATTCGATTTTTATCGTGTGATTAAACATTTTTTTCAAATCTCCATAACTCGCAACTAATTTTCAGGCAGAACATTTTCTTTCTCCAATGATTGTCCAGTGTTAAAAAAAATGCATGTTTGTTTATAATATTTTAATTCAGTATCCGCACACAGTTCGCATTTAGCGCGAAATTTATTTATATTTTCCCGAATATTCTCCTCTCAACGTAATTGCAGTCGCGAATTCCTAGAATTAATCGTAAGTTGGAAAATAGGAATAGAACGAATCGGTAGCTGCAACATTTATCAACAATATTTACCCAGTGCACAGTGTCTTTGCGTTACTAGATCAGTGTAGCGTTGCACGTGCCTTACGTGGCTGTAATGGGGTACACGCGGTATATATATTGAACCGTAGCTGCCACCGAGGTGGCGTTTGAAGCCTTCTCCTCGGGAGATGTTAATTAACTGGAGAATTAATCGAACGAGACACCCGCGCGCGGGCGCGCGTACCAGCGGAGCGCATAGTCGAGTCGAGCACGGTGTTAATTACATCGAGGCTCTGTGCCTTCGCGTAGCGCCGCCGCGCGAGCCTCGCAATGCACTGCGTGTCGATCGCGTACATCGAATCGTATTATGCACCGTAGTTTCGTTCTGCGTATACAAGACTCGCCTCACTTGCCTAATACAAACGCCGTCATACATCAGATAACATACGTCGATTCCAGTGCATTGAAATTTCACAATTACGGTATCGAATATCGAGTAATTTGTAATCTCCCAATAAACAGAATGGACATCGAATATCATAGCTACATAATAAATTACAAAAAATGCTCAAAACGTGAGTGTCACAATGTAAATAATCATAGCGTGTGTACATAAGAAGATGCATTCGTCTACATAGTTGTCGGTAATATATATATATATATAGACACACGCGGAATACTTTGAGAGACAAAAAAGGCGAGTGGAAAATGGAGAGAAAGAGAGAGAGCGAGAAAGAAAGGGGTACGGTCCTCGAAGTCTATGAAGCCGGTGGCGACGTACAGCAGAGCGTGAGTGTCGCGGGCGCATTTAGATAATGCGTGCTCGTGCGCTCGTCCGCGCTCTCCTTGCACTCAACTCGACGTCGCTCGTCCGTAAAAGCCCGAGGCGTGCGCGAGAGCATCCTTTTATCCTCTTGTAACTTTGGTAGTAGGTATCCCCCCCACCTCCCCCTGCCTCGCGCACACTCACCCTCGACGTTTTTAGTGTCTCTCGCTCGCTCGCGCTCGATCTACCGACGTGTACGTACGAGAGACGCGACGTTCTTCGACGTAGTTCGTTGCGCCGGGCACGAGTACCCGAGAAGAGCAGCAACAGCCACCACCAGCGGTGTGTGAAGCCATCCGACGAGACGTACGTACGTCCGCGCGCGCGCATATTCGTTGCACCGAGAGACCGAGAGCGCCCATTAACAACCGTAATTGCTCCGAAACGTGTGAAATGCATCGCCGGCGCCTAACGCCCGTGTGTCTGCGGGCCTCACGAGTAACCGACGCTCCAACGACATACGCAACGGACACTCGAGCCTTAAGAAGCCACCTTAATAACGCTCGCTCAAGTCGTTTTCTCTCCCTTCGCGTCGATATTCACCGTATCACACACACGCTCTGCTATTAATATTTTTGTCTCTCCGGCTGAGGCCACTTCACATACTCTCATCAACAGCCGCTGACAAAAGCTTCGGACATTTACATCAACGAGAGTACCTCCCGAGTGCTTCGTGAATTGCACGAAAATTGATTCTCCTATTCGCACCAATTGAAATATTATATTCTTCGTATTAATTTATTTAAAAAAAAAAAAAAAGTATGCGAGGGAGAAGATTTCACAGAAGGTTTTTGAAGAACGAAGTTGCGAGGGAGAGCGTAGAAGCTGCGCAGCTACGGAGAGAGTCACACGGGAGGTGGAGATATACAAAGGCTCGTTAGAATGCCATTACGGTCCCGAGACACGTATATATATTTTCCAGGCAGTCACTGCGCGCGAAGAGATGAACGTACTACAACGCATCTCGTACGCTCAGCCACAGGCCTCTCCTCTTCTCTACTCTTTTCTCTCCTCACTTACCATTCTGTATTAACGCGATGTGAAAAGAACTGAGGAAGAAGAGGCTGCTGCAGCATCAGTGTGGCCAGTCGCGACAGCTTCCAAACGGGAAATCTCCACACACACACACACGTACATGTGTGAAGAAAATATTAAAAACGATCCATCAAAATATCAATAAAGTCACAGACTTTCCAGGCTTACCTTCCATTAACGGATTGTTAGCCGCCACTCGAGCGATACAAACGTATCTTCCCTTTTACCGCAGCATCCCTATCCGCGGTGCTGGTGTACACGAGCCTCACGAATCGCGTCTCAAAGTCACTCAGCTCGTTACGTCGAGATCGCGCGCACCGAAAGACCGCCGGAGAGAAGAGCAGCGGTGTTGTACACGCGCGACGACCTCGCCGCTTCAACGACGCGATTTACGGCTCGTAATTACCAACAGCGAAGATCCTATATACGCCGGTGCGCGCTACGCTCTCGTCTCTGCATGCACCGAGCGAGCCGCTATCTACTCAATTCTCGTGTTATATCTGTAGAATGCAAACTACGATTGGACGTATGAGGATCGTAAAGTTAAAAGAGCACTGAAAGGCGCGCAACATTATTACGCGTCGAGAGACCAGCGCAGCTATGACTTATTTTTCCGCATGTGTGTGTGTGTGTGTGTGTGCGTTTTTTTTTTGTTACGCGCTGAAATAAAAAAGATCGCGACGATAGGATATACGCGCAGGCGCCGATGATCGTCATCGCGGACACTCGGCGAGCGCTTTCACGCGATTGCAAATTCTCGGGCCGAAGCCCGCGCCGCGATTGAATACATATTCGCGCGACGGAGATCGCGGCACGCCTGTTGCCCCCGAGCCTCGCCTATAATGGTAATATCTAGGGCTCGTCGGTTTGCGCGCGTCCCCCCGACGATTGTTCCGACGCGCCGCGCGGCCACGTATATATGCATGCGGAATCACTTTGTCACCATCGACCTCCGTCGCTAACTACTCATCTCGTTCTCCGCGCCACTAATAGCTCCGCGGCGATCTAAGAATATTTATGCAATCGTAGCGCGCTTATGGAAATTTTACCCACCGCCGAGATATATACCTACGAGGCTTACACAAGTCAACGACACTTTCTCCAATTTCTATGCAAGGTCCAATGCAGAAGAGCGCGCAAGGCTTTATCCTGGAATCGATGATCGCACCTGCGCGATCAGGAGAAACTAGGTTTTCTTCATTTTTTTTTTTTTTTCTATGGTAAATATACTTCCGTGAAAGGCACGACGATAAAATGTCTAACGCAATCTGACGCTTTTGTATACGCAAATTTCCGAGTCTAGGATTTTTGGCTTCTCGAGTAGTGGGGTAAAGTGGTCCAGGAGTCTTATAGACGTTTTATCTCACGAGTACAGGTGTGCTATAGTCTCGATGAATTTTGATAGGCAAGCTGGCTTGATTTTGTATTGAGTAACGTCGATATTTAGGTTGGAGAACGGGGATCGATCTTCAGGGCGGTGAGGACAGGTTAAGGGAGATGGGGAAGGAAGGGACGGGGACTTTTGGTTGGGGATGAGGTCGGTACGTTTCCATATACTCACCGGCAGCCACAGGCCGGCTCATCCGCGCACACGTGCACCGAGTGGCAGAGCACGGGAGGTGTCTCGTTTCTGTATGAGACGGTGTGAGCAACGAGGGCAAGAGAGGACACACGAAGGGTACGTCGAGCGGAGGGAAGGTGTATCGCGTCGGGAAAGGAAAGATGAGAAGAAAAAGTGAGAGGTGGAATCAGAAATAGAATGAGAGGGAGGGATTGCTGGCGTTGAAGACTATTATTTGGCCAGGGCGACCGATTCGTGTTATGAGCGAAAGAAGCGAGGAAAGGGTCCCGTTAGCGTAGGGTCAGAACTCCTCCGCCTTCTTCGTTCACTCCTCTCTCACCGTGCCTCCCGTTCCTCGTCCTCTTACTCTTCCTCCCTTCTTCCTTGTTCGCTCTTCAGCATCTTCTCCGTTGGCTCGACTTCGCTCAACACGATTTATTCCCCTTCCCTCACACCTTTTCGAGCGGATCTTCGAAAGCCTCGAAGAGCGAGGTTAAAACGAGGCAGCCAACAGCGTGTTATCCTCCTTGTTGTTCTTCGGGAATACCCTGAAGAATAAGAAGAAGATGATGATGAAGAAGAAGAAGGAGAAGAGGAGGACGACGATCTCGAGGATGATGAAGAAGATGAAGATGAAGGCGAAGAAGCAAAAGCAGCAGGAACAGCAGCTCTTCCCACCTCCCCCGCACACACCATGCTTTCTCATCTCGTTCGAAGCCGAGGAGAAGAGTCTGAAGGCTGCCCCGAGGCAGGTACAATATAACCCGCCGAACGACCCACCACCTCTCTCTCTCTCTCTCTCTCATCTTCCTCACTCTCCCTACTACACTCTTGCTTCCTTTTCGTCTCTCTTTCTCTCACTCTACGGTATATACCTTCGAACCTCTCGAGCTGTTATTTATTACGCGTTTGGCGTTTTTATTGGATTTACACAACTTAAATACCGAGTCCGACGCGCCCGGGACCCGATCAACATAAATATTGTATTTTCACGAAGGAAAGTGGAACCCGGCTGCACCGAGTGGCCCACCGAAATGTTAGAACCTCTCTGCTCGATGACAATCTCTCTCTCTTCGGCATGTAAAATTCCTTCGTTTTAGGCGAAAGTAATAATTCCGAAGAGATTATGATATTTCAAGGCCGAGGTCGGAGAGCCACATTTCACGTGAGCTATTAAATGTGATACAATACTAACAATAATTATGAGGAGGATTAATATAATTGTAAATTGCAGAATAAACTCAAGCGATTAATAAAATTAGCAACGATGAATTTAAGTGTGGGATTCGAGGAAGGCCGGCGAAGGTCGTACGTTGTAGTTCCCTTCTGGGCTCCTTTAATGAAATTTATTTCCTTGTTTGCGCCACGCTCTTGTCGCTGTAAGTACGAAGTCGTCGCGCGCCTTGTTATAACCTTCGGCGGAGACCGTAAGGGAACAAGAATGAGAGAGAGAGAGAGGATTTTACGGCGGTCGCCATCACCGAGAGTTACAGTAATAAATTATAATCATAAAGCAACGATGTGAGGAAAAGGGCCGCTATGCCCTCAGTTTGCGAGATGATCGAGTTTCGTGATGATGATTGGTGCACCCCTTTCTCTCTCTCTCTCTCTTTCACCTCTTTCGCATAGTTTGTCAATATTAAATCAACAATAAAACAAATAATAACATAATAACTAATTATAATTAAGGGTACCGTCCAAAAAAATATATTAACATTTTTTTTCTTACCTTGAACACATGTTTGAAATATTACGAAAAATTTATTTGTATCGATACAACTTGTCTTTCAAAGACCTAGATATTATAAAAACGTATATTAAATATTTTTGGCATCGTGGATGTGTTCTAAATAATCCAAATTAGAGTTCATTACGAATCAGGTAAATGATTCTCATTTTCCTGTGCGTTGATAAATAGTTCCATCGATAATTGCAACAAATCCTCGTAAGTCAATCCGAACACGAGGATTCACTGCACTGAAGCTTGGCAAGGGCCCTTGGCAAGTGAAGGGTTTTGTTGTAGCGGAGATGCAGCGAGTGGAGAATTATTCTTCTTCGGAATCTCGTCGATCACTTTTTTGGCGAGTGACCCGCGCGCGGACGGATGGAGAACGAAGCTCCTCGTGACAGAGCAGCTTCTGTTTTACGTTACTTCTCTGTGCAGAGCGAGTCCCGTATGGCGTACCAAACGAGTAACGTCCTCTCGCTTAACTCGGCGTCTCTCTTCGACGCCCGGAGACGTGCGTGCGCGCGACGCACGTACAGTAATCACTCGCCTCCTTATCTAGTGACGGCGGCAGCCTCGGATCTGCTGGTGTATAGCTGTGGTTGCTGCCGCAGTTATGCCGCTTCGCCTCGATGATCATCCATCATCCAGTAGCGTGGAAAGCACTCGTTTAGCCGGCTTCTCGCGCTTTCAGAGAGTAGCGGCTTCTTGCTCTTCCTCGCTCTCCAAGAGAAAACGAAGAAGGAATTGCGGCCGTGCAGTTGCAGTCCACTGAAACGGCTGTAGCTTCGGCTTCTGTATAATTCAGTGGGATTATGTGGTGACGGACAAGATTTCAATGAGGATACACCCACGAGATGGTCACTTTTATTTAAAAAAAAAAAAAACTTTCACCAGTCTCGATGTAGACGTTTACAGACGTACAGTCCAGTCTCGTGCGGACGTTTACAGACGTACAGTCCAGTCTCGTGCGGACGTTTACAGACGTACAGTCCAGTCTCGTGCGGACGTCAGACGACGCCCCGCGACGCCTATTCTCCTGTGATGTCCATTGGACGAGAAAGCTCACTGATAGAAAAGCCCACATCTCTTTTATAGCCACACACACACGAAGAGAGACCACAGGAATAAAGAATAAAGACGGGGGATTCGTGGACGCGGATAAGGGCCACGGGAACTCCACCGATCGATTGACCAATTACGTTGCGCCAGTTTTCCTCGGGACCACCCTCGACGCTACCGCTATTTTTCCTCCTTCTTTTCTCCTTTCGCCTTTCCAATGGACCGAACGTCTTCTGTCAGTTATCGCATTTTCACCAATTAACGAAATTATCCATGGAAAACTTGGATAATTAGATTTTTGTATAACTCAGATAAAAACATCCTCTCAATTCATGGGAAATCGACGAAAATTGAGTACAGATTTAACGAATTCCGGGCAATGTTAATGTTATTTCAATGATCATTAAAAAAATCATAATTTGCTGCAATGATGCGACGATGTAATAGCTATTACAGAAATATGCCGGGCGTAAATTGAAATAAATTATTAGACGGAGTGACGGATGATAAAGAAAAAAAAAAGAAAACGTAACGAGCGAAGAAAAAAAAAAAGGAGAGCACAGTCGTGGTACGTGTGGGAAGTACCCTCTCGTTTAACTAATTCAATTTCACGACGGAGACGACGTAGATGACGACCTTGGCAGTCGCGGTAAGCAAAGTGGCATCACGCACCGCCTGGCAACATGTGAAAAGTCACGCGATTGAAGTGGTCCCGTTGTCGTTGCGCGAGTGTTGTGCGCTGTGCAATACCTATCGCACGGTACACGTGCGCAATTAACTCCTCGGCGTATCCGCGAATTTCCTGTGGGTTCATGAAAAGTTTTCTAATTATATTGACGAGCCGTTGAAAGCCCCGGTGCTCCCGAATAATTTCGCCCTTCCGTGACGCCGGTTTCACCACAACCTGAAGAGTTGGTTCACATTGTAAAAAAAAAATACGCTGTTAAATTAACACCAGATGAAGTCTCAATAGGTTCGCGCACTTATGTGTCACTTTAGCACCAATCGACGCTGACAGATAATTTATTCAAACGTTCTTCCAACTGCTCCACGTATTCACAATTTTTTTTTCATATTTTTCACGTGCATATTTCAGCCGTAAAAAAATATTGAACATATCTATCGTTTATTCCTGTTAAATTCAACACCGCTTTTTTTTTTCACTGCAGCAACAGTTGCGATTTTTTTTTTTAAGCACAGTATAGAGTGAAAGAGAGACAGGAGAAATTCTCGAGCGAAATTAAATCGGGACCGCGGGCCCAAGAGCAAATAAAACTTGGATTTCTTCGCGGTATCGATGAAAACCCCATGAGCTTTGGTGTCAGTGCGATAAAGGCAATGTGGGCACGCGAGCTGCGCGGTTGTGACGGTGACGCCTACGCTCGCCGCTCGGCACGTCCGCAGGCGTCAATAAAGGGCGACCGGAACACGTGCGGAAGTTGCCCGTTCACTCGATTATCATACACAGCGAGGCGAGATGACCGGAATCTTTTTTTTTTTTTCTTTTCTTTCGTGCAAATGAGTGCGCGACAGATATTGCGACTGTACAATGGAAAACGGAAAGAAAGGTAAAGAGAGAGAGAGAGAGAGAGAGAAATAACGCCAGTGAGGACGAAAGGAGAGTGCACGCCGATGCGGCAACATTGGAGACCGGGTGGGAAAGGAAACGTTAGAGAGAAGGTATACGACGAACGCGAACGAGGAGGAGGAGGAGGAGGAGGAGGAATGGAGGCCTGACGAAGAGGAGTGAAACGAGCGAGCGAAGGTGCAATGTAGTGGGTGTCGCTGATGCTGAAACCGCTTCTGCTGCTCGCGCCAACTCCCTTTCCTCGTTACCGACTCGCTTGCCGAGCGCCCTCCTCGCTCTCTCCTCGAGCTCGGCGCAGTCGCGACATGATCCATCAGTCCTGTCTACCACCAGCATGTCGCTTATTTTTTTCTCTCTCTCTCTCTCGTTTATCCCGTGCATTTCCATTTTTTAAATGTACTTCATTGTTTTAAAAAAAAATTATTTATTATAATTTGTTATCGCAGTAGGCTCTTTATCCTGACAAATTATTATGATTATGAAAGTCACACTTTTCAGGACGCTGAGAATTTTCGCTGCAATTAAATTCTATTGAATGGTTCATTATAAATAGGATATAAATAATTTCAAAGAACCAAGGGAATAAGGTCATCGTGGTATTTTTCGTCGCGCGTATTAGCCTGTGAAGGGAATCTTTGTTGGCGAGTTGTCCCACGAGGGGAACTCGCGTCCAAATAGAAACCCCACACACGGTGCCCCTTTCGTTGGTTCCCCGGTTGGTGTTCCTTGAAGAAAACAAAAACGAGTGAATAAACAAAAAAAAAAAAAAGAACCCACCACCAAAGACGAATAGGGCTTTGTCTACCGTCGAAATCATTTCGGATCTCTCGCGTATAACCAGCAGCAGCTAAAGCGCGACGATATTCTCGGAAGGCGAAGGACTTCAATTTCAAGTGAGCCAATAAAATTCGGTGGACAGAGAAGAGCAACCGAGAGAGAGAGAGAGAGAGAGAGAGATAAGTCAGGAACGAGGGAACCGGGCCGAAGAAAAGGATCGCTCTTCGGTCCGTGGCTGAATGGCGGGTACGAAGAGCGACAACGACGTTCTTGGGGGTCATGGAAATCCGAGCACGGCCCTGGAAGTGAGTTGCGCTACGGCCCTCGCGTTCCTCGTTCCCCTCGCAGTCTCGCGACGTGCTCCTGCCCCTGCAGCACCGCACACAGCCCTCTCTTCCTCCTCTTGGCCCTCTTCTGCCGGCTCGAAGCCACGCGGACCGACAGTCCCCACCGGACGTATCACCCAGAGATTCTCAACCCTTTCGCGCACGCAATACCGTCCGCAAAATGTCCCAATAATCCCTGTCTATCGATAAATCCTACGATCGTTACTGAAAAAGATCGACGACCTGGTGATTAGGGCTCGAACTAAAATACGTGGTTAAAAAAAGGGAGAGTCGCAGGGAGATGAGCTCGTTCATCCGCGGCATCAATTCATTCCGCAAAAGGGTCATCATCGGAGCGAGTTGAGCCCTCGCGAATGTTTAATCGGCTTTTTTAGCAGACTGCTTCGGGAATAGTGCGGGCCCCCCTCGGTACACCCGGAGAATTGGGTGCGCGAGCCTTGCGGCGAGTGAAGAGACGACGACGGTGGCTGGGAGGGAGGGGGGGGGCCCTTTAATTTTGAGCAGGCTTCGTGAACGTGAAGGAGCCACGCGGATCGGCGCTACGCTCAGTCCCCACCGGACGTGCCGATGTCAGAGATTCTCAACTAACGAGACAGAGAGAGAGAGAGAGAGAGTGTTTCTCCGGCTCGTTTGTGTCTCTCTTCTCGCAGTGCCTCGTCGCCGCGTCATCGAGCACAGCGAACTGGCCGATGCTGCAGAGCCGATGATTGCTCGGACACGAACGAGACACACGCACGAGAAACGAGAATGAAGTGGCGCGGCGCGGCGGAAGAGGCAGCAGCAGCAGGCGGCGGTGGAGGAGGAGGAGGAGGAAGAGGCGGTGGCTGGTGCTCAGTGAGAGTCCAGCGCGTCACGTGCCACGAACTCGTTAACTACCCTAACGACCAGGATCCGCGTGGCGCGGCCACCGGTGGTTTCGTCAATAATTGGCCGAGCGCCGCGCGGGAATTCGCTTTTAATAATTTATCACGGCATCACGAGCAGCGCCAATGACCCACCCAATAATAATACTATACACTGTTTATAATATATACGTGTACGCTATATATCCAAGTGGACGTTAACATCGCGTATATTAAATCTGCATACCCACGTACACACGTACGCACGGATACCGACACGGTGCGCGTAAGGCTTTCACACAGGCTCGCTGTTTTATGGTTAATCGCTTGAATCGCGCGCAAGGATGCGATGAATAGCAAATCGTTAAGAGAGCGCCGATCCAACCGGTCACGTAGATCGATCTCCATCGAGAGAAGAACATGCGCGCTTCGACAGAGAGAGAGAGGGAAAATTCGAGTGGAAAACTCTCGCGCAAATGTTCCATCGGTCATTCTAATTCACCAACACGAAGATTTCATCAATCGGAATTCTTTAACGTGCCCGCAATACGAAATAATAGCCGAGGAAACAATGCAACCGCCGATCGATGCTGTTTTTCTTCGATAGAAATTCTCTCCGACTTTTTTTTTTTTTTTCTTTTCTTTACCAAGCGCTTTATTTATACAGCATCGTTTTTTTCACGTTCTCTTATTATTCTCTACCGTATTTAGCATAAGAGACATTTTCTTAGGCTGAATATTCGATCGCGTCGTGTAGCTGAGCATTGAGAACGCGTGGAATGTTCTTTCGATTAAGAAGACTATTTTATTTACGAGTATCTATGCGCTATTGTGCTGCGCCCTCCGAGATGCATTTTTTTAATGATTCGTGAATTAAACGTCTTGACATTGCTAGGAAAATAATATTACAGCTGTCGGTGGAACACTCTCTCTTTCTCTCTCCTTTGCTCCGGATTCGGAACGCGCGGAATGTTCTTTCGATTAAGAAGACTTTTTTATTTACGAGTGGCTATGTGCTATTGTGCTGCGTGCTTCAAGATTCATTTTTCTTTTATTAATTCGTGAATTAAACGTCTCGACATTGCTATGAAAATAATATTACAGTTATTGTTGGAACATTCTCTCTCTCTCTCTCTTGCTGAGGATTGAGAACATATGCAATGTTCTTTCGATTAAGAAGACTTTTTTATTTACGAGTGTCTACGTGCTATTGCACTACTTCCTTTGAGATGCATTTTTTTATTGATTCATGAATCAAACGTCTTGACATTGCTATGAAAATAATATTACAGTCGTTGGTGAAACATTCTCTCTCTTTTTTCTCGTGGACTCCGATACTTTCCTTTGGCTTATTCACTCTCCTCCTGATTCTCGATTTCCCTCGACTTCGGTGTACAGTGTTGGCTTGTAAATACGCGAGGGAATATAACGGGGCGCTCGCGCGCGGGCTTAACGTTAGCGCGCGCGTATCTCGCGGGATCAAAGGCGCCGCCGCCGCTCGCGCACACCAACCTCCGCGACGGTTTTATATACTTAATTTATGAACAATATAGTATATATAAACAGCCGACCTACCAACCTACCTACACAACGCTTTTACCCTCCGCGACTGCCTACCTAGATTCTGGCACCTTTCTTGTCAAACACCCAGCACTTAACCCTGCCTGATTACGTTATACATTTTCTTCTTCTTCTTTATTTTTATTTTTTTAAATAATATCCCGCAGGTATTTTGCCGTACGGGAAGTTGATTGCGCAACGACCACGACGCCATAAAACGATATCACGTCTTCCTCTTATCAGTTGCATTTTTCAGGGCGACATTAAAAGGCACTGCAATTAACTGCACATTGCAAGCATTCCAAACTCTCATTTCATAATTTTTTTTTTTTTTTTTCGTTCGATATTGACAATTTTTTTTTAAATATTCGATGACGAGTGACGACGTGTGTTATTTCCACACATGGAAGTGTTATTTTGAGGCCGGATAAATGAATAAAAATGTGAAGTAAAATAAAAAGGGATTTCAAAAGAGCCGCGTGCCGGGGCCAATGATCTCGCGATTTTTTTAATCAATATAGGTATAATTAATTAAAAACCAACGAGGTCGAATTAAGCTTCGATTTAAAACAAAAATGTGATACCCGAGCCTTTTTAGTCGATCTGTTATCTCTTAAATTGCCGATTTGGAAATTCTCGTCGAGATTTACTAAAAAAAAAAATGTATATATTCCGCGAGTGTTCGCGTCTACGCCAATGCCGGCGAGTCGCTCGACGGCGCGCCCCTGCCTCGTCGGCTAACCGGCTTTTTGGGCGAATTTTATTATATCGTGTAATGGGTCCCTGTGCCTCGTCACGTTATACTGTGTCCCGCATCTCTGAAGAGACTCGACGAGTGAGAGGCGGAGAGGATCCTCGCCTCGAACTTAGTTGGTACTCCGCCGAAAGAGACGAGCCTCTCATCGTAACGACGGTGATAAAATATGACGTTCAGTTTCCTGGAGATTTAACGCTAGCTTTTCGCAGCCCTGGCCTCTTTCTCGTCTCCTATACTAAACCAAACAAAAAAAAAAAAATTTAATTTTTTTAATCCTCCACCACAAATCATATGACCCATGTCTAATAAATAATTTTCTTATTTGTTTCAGGTAAGTCCGTGAAAAAAATCATCCCGTACACAATTCGCAACTTAAATCCACCGAGTAAGTGAAGTGCACAGTAATAACCCATATCGTAGGTATCGGTTGATCTGAGTCGTGGTAATGGGCCAGTCACTGTTACGGATTACACATAAGAGGAGTATAAACAGAATGTGGTGCACTTTGGGATGAGGAGCTGACGCTGAGTGGTCAGAATTGTGCGTGCTACGAAACATGCTGGTCCGGTGCTAATCTCACTGTGGATGGAGAATCGGTGCGGTGGCTATCAGCGCAATTCAAGTCCCTCGGTGAAGCCGGGAGACTTGGCCCGGTGATTGTGGTGTTATACGGTATGGTATATGTTCACCCCACCGAGAAAACCGGCTATGGTTGCGGCTAAACGACACACTTGTCCCGCACAATGGAATATATCGTGTTGGCTGGTTGGTTGACTACGGGCGGCGATGGTCTGGCTCGTTCGCCATCAGCAGCCAGTCAGCCCGGGGGGCTCTTTGGTGTATAAAGCCATAAGCAGAAATAATAACGCGTATAATGCACGAGAGGGACGAGGGGCAACGCCGAAACCGCCACGCTCTTCCGGGTGTGTATTAAATAAATATGACACGCGTGTAATACTACGGCAGTTAGAAGAGGCGCGGTCGACCCCATTTGCACCCCATCAATCGCATGTGGTTGCGTCTATCCCCAACGATCGCCACCTCCCCTTACATATACATTTCTCGCTCTCCTTTCTCTCTCTCTCTCTCAATCATATCATTCTACACATGGAATCCTTTCCCTCATAGCATTCTGTTTCGCCCACAGTTCGACCACCATCCGCGCCCGTTAGTCCGTTTTTACGCCATCAAACCATGCATCCAATTGCTCGATACTATCTGGTTGAAAATTTCTCTCCCACGGGATATTGATTCCCTGGACTCTGTGCAATCGTCGTCCTCCTCGATTAACGCGAAATAACGCAAACCGTGACATCTCGTCAGCCGCCGGACGACCTATGGGGCTTCACCTGTCCAAACTATCACAAACGCACGGGCATCGGATTACTCAGTCATCGCGTCAATGTTGCTGCTCCGAGCGAAATCCACGCTCGATTCAATGATTGTTCATTTTACGTGTAACGTTACGGTGAAATGGAATTTCGTGAAAAAGTTAAGTGTTTAATACAACAGGAAATTTGTTGGGGTAACGATGGTGCGCAACATTTTCGAGCTAATTACATAAATTATTATATATTCAATTCATAATTTGAACATTAATTTGAATATCCGGATGTGAAATTTGATATCAAGTACGTAAATGGTCAAAAAAATTGGACAATCATAATGCTTAAGGCTATGTATCAATTAAACCATCATGGTAAATTATGGAAAATGACTTGTGACTCTGCGAGCAGTCGAAATATAGGATAACGTTAATTTTTCATTCACGTTAAGGGCCATTGTGTGGTGAGGAGACACATAAGGGTCGAGTGGGCTCGAATTGAAAGGTATACACCATGACCGAAAATTTTGATGTGCGAGCCGGAACCCGCACCGTCAAACCCGTCGTTTCCGGCTCGCCCACTCGCCCTACTGAATCGAGCCGGGTAAAGTCGAGTCGCGATGGCAGAGGATCGTTGGGACTCGATCTGTGAATGGGCTGATGATCGGGGGGGGGGGGGGGGGGGGTTATTCCGGACGCCCCTCGAATATGAGTATAATATCGTTCTCCGTCTCGCTCCGGCGTTCCCTTCGCTCACCCCCTCGCCACTTACCAAATGATTTATCAATTGAGCGGGCAACCCCAGGGAGAGACCGGTGTTGAAATATTATAACATCATTCCCTACGGCTCACCCTAATATTATCCCTTTTCTCCGTCTCCTTCTTTTGCACACACCGTCAAGTGTGTTGCACCGTCGACCACACGATCCTGACGCCCTGCGATGCTTATAATTCTCACACTCGCTCTCTCTCTCTCTCTCTCTCTCTCCCTCGCACCCACGAGACTCTAGCCGCCATTAACATAACAATGTTCACCTAATTGGCGGCTAATCGGCGCCATCGGCTGTACCCGATCCTCCGCGTTCCAAGGATCAACGTCAGGGGGCTTAACCTTCCTTCCCGATCAAATTTCATTGCTCACAATTATCAGTCAAAAGTGCGTGCACAATGTCAACACACACGTTCAATTGTCCTGAGCTCAGAGAAATTTATGTGACCCTAGAATAGTCGTATCGCCTATCGATGCACCATTTTATCACACAATAGTTGCCAGGATTACTATATTTTATAGTATTTTATGTTTAGAATAAAATTAAAAAAAAAAAAAAAAATCATCGAACGCTGAATTCAACTCAGAGGAATTGGCGTAACCCTAAAATAGTTATATAGCCTATCAATGCACCATTTGATTACACAATAGTTGCCAGAGTTACTATGTTTATGTTTAGAATAGAAATTAGAAAAAAATAAATAAAAAATGCGTGTATTTTGAAAAAACGAAAATCTAGACTTTTCCGTCGTATTTCAATTCACCATAGTGGAATATTTACAAAATGGCAAATAGATACGTGAGATAGTGAGTCGCACATGCTGCAGGGATCTCGATTCTCTTCTCCCTTCTTCCAAACCGCAAGGAACTCTCGTCGTCACGAAAACATCACGTCCAGGAAAAATTACGGATTCCGCAATGCCATCACGATCTCTCGGTACCTTTATAACTATAACTGGATCGTAATAACTATCAAAGGGGAGGCGATCAGCTGCTGCTGGTGCCGCTGGTGGGTTCCACCAAGGGAGCGCACGAGTTTGCGGTCACGTACATCATTGGATTGGCGTGATGGTCAATTCTTCTCTTATTTTTCTCCTCTCCGCCGGCCACGCTCGCCGTGGACAGCAATTCCTTGCAATATTTTCAGGATTTCCATTATTATTGTTATTATCATTGCTCCGGGTGCTCCCGTTGCTATTATTGAAGTTTTTTTTTTTTTTTTTTTCCTCGTACGTGTGTTAGCCTCTCGGCGCTCGCGAGAACGTCAAACCGAAAAACCTTAACCTCCCATAGCATCTCGCAACAGAAATGATGGATCATAGATTTGTGAGTGGAGTCAACGGTAGATCGGCGACTCGCGATCATCAGCGACCCATTGTCCACTCGATCCTGTATAAATAATCGCTTCAACCGTCATCCACAAACCATACACACAATGGCCCCTCGCGGAAATCCCATAATCGTATATATGCACGCGCCAATGCTTAACGAATGCCACTTTACACGCTTTTGCGTGCGAGGGTCTTGTAAAACGTGCGAGATATCCCAGCGTCGTTTCATTATCGCGCTGTTATTTCGTCTTGTTATGCGAGAGGAACCTCACGCATCAGAAATGCGAGCTCCTGGCTCGTTCCCTCTTCGTATTTCTCGGTGGTCTTAAGCCTACAGCAATAATCTTCACATGGAAGCAAAAAAAAAAAACAGAACAACCTAATTATATATAATCATCGGTGAACGAGGTAAATGTACATTATAGTTGCATGTGAGAATAACAACTGTTTAGTGCGAGAGAAAAAAAAAAAAAGAAGAAGTTCTGCGGAATTTTTCCAGTGGACCGCCGGGGCAAGATATATTAATTTTTCCCCAGAAAATCCTCTTTACTTTATAGAATATTTGAATTCTGAATCACACTGTATATAAAAGAAGCCACACACGAGACACTTGGAAATATGGATGCCAGAACGCTTTTGCCTTCCATTCCTGCTCTCCTCTCTCTCTCTCTCTCTCTCTCTCGCTCTCGTAACCTCCTCGTGTTTATATATAGGAAGCAGAAGATCAAAGAGCGAAGCTACGAGCTTAGGCATCGGCATTGCTTCTCGCTTGGGGAACGTCGACCACCGGAGCCCATCGTCACTGTCGAGCAATGGGTTCGAACGTGGGTCGGGCCTGCAGTGAGGAAGGGTCGACCACACCGCTGGATATATAAATGTGTCTCTCGGTCGTTGGAGAAAATATTCCATATCCACAGTGGGCGCATCGCCGTTGGTAATGATTCTCCTCGAATCTCAGAGTTCCACTCACGTCTGTCAGCTTCATCTAATTCCGCGCCACCCCGAAGCTCGTTCATCCGGTAAATTAATAATTTCCTATGCCATCGCTGGGCACTTTTTGTTTTAGCGGTGCGCGCCCGCTCGTTGCGACGCAGGAGTAAGAAAAAAAACATTTCACAATTATAATTTAAATACCACACGCCACAGTTTCATTTCCTCTCGTCTCATTCATTTTCTTTTTCATTACTACGCGGTTTTCTGTTTTTTTTTCTTCTTTTTTTTTTTTTTTGTTGTTGCTCTTTCACGGTTGTACGCTCGGCGTTGTAACGGGCCAAGAGGAAACAAAGTGACCGAGGTCCCGGGGTTTCGTGCGTAGTTCACCCACCCGCGAGAGAAAGAGCGAGAGAGAGACTCCGTCCAATTAGAAACGAAAGGGGCTCGGCTGGTTGGCACCCCTCGTTAGCCGGTTTCGTCAATTCCCAGAGTGGGAAAGGACAATGCTCGTGCGCTCTCGCTTCGAGTTCTCTCTCTCTCTCTCCACCAGAAGCAGCAGCTCTAACTCCGCCAGTTCCTTCTCCTCACATGTGCCTTAAGGTTTATTCGTTTACGAGGAGACCCCCATCATACTACTACTACCACTACTACTACTACTACTACTACTACTACTGATACCACTACTGTTGCAGCGAAGAGGACTGCTGCCGCTGTTCTGAGCAACGACGTGCTAATTATATGATTTTATATAACGAGATGCGGGTTCTCGGTGGCAGGGAGAGGAGGGGGCTAACCGAAAGTGGAGGGAAACGCGAGGAGCCGAAGAAGACGGTGGTGAGAGTGAAGAACGGGGGAGTTCTTCGGGTTACCCCGCGTTCGTAGAACTGCAGGAGGAGCCTCTTCTTCAGGGTCTCCAACCCCGCGCGTCCCTCGCCGCAGTTGCGTCCGCCTTTTTATCCCCCTGCTCCTCGTTCTTCTCATTCTGGCCTCTTGCCCGGTACCACTTTCGCCGGAAATCATAGGTCTTCCGCGAGCGAGAGTAGACCAACGTTTTGGCGGTCACTCGACGAGAGTTCTCTCCTCTCTTCCTATATACCCCGACGATTCCTTCGACGTAAGGCTTGTAATTTATAGCCCGAGCCTCCCCACAACACACAATCAATGGTACCGCGAACGGTCACCATTCACCGACGCACTTGACCATCACAGGCCACGCGGTTATTCATCACCACCCCCCAAAGTCATTCACTAAATTTAAGCAGTGCCGAAAATACGATTTTACCAACGAAATACTTGAAGCTCAATAACCTGTCAAATTAAATGTAATATGCAATTGTGACATATATAAAATTAATCTACTTTTGTAGTTAAATCAAAGGACATGATAAAAATTAAAATACATTATCACACTGTACCATTAATTAATGTTAGATTGTACTTAGATACGTAGAGACACGAAATCGAGAATTATAACCTTAAAAATATTGATAATGGTGATAAATTATATTGTTAAATGATAATAATAATTTGACCCATATTATCGACTCGACCGAGTGGATTGAAAAAGGCAACGCTCGACAAAGCAACAGGGCTGTCCTCGAGCGGCGGAGAGCACGTACATTGCTATGGGGATGCTACGATTAATCCGTAGAATATATTTTTTCGCACCCCAGGGATGCACTCGTTCTTACAGGAGGGATTTCCCCTAGTCTAGGTGCACCACCACCATGCGTGGCTGCGTTAATAATCTACAGCGTGACCTGTCGTAGCTTTTGCTGGTGCAGCAACCGCGCGCGCACGCCTCGGGCAATTCACCCGCGGTTAACTATATACAGAGCAGAGCTGTTCTGTGTTGTATCGCCGCTTCTGGGTTCTCGAGAGGGGAACCGCGTGGTCACCCCTCTCCGTCGCATCATTACCCTCTATTAATATCATAATATAAACATAACTCGGGCTCCGGGTGTGTACACATCCACAGGTTCCACCTATTATGTTGGGCCACTCCTGTTGTTAGTTGTTAGTTGTCGGAGATGCACTTGCGGGCAACTGGAAAGTACGCCTTTCTCGCTCACCTCGATTCTCTTCCAACTCGAGTACCACCGATGGAGATGTGGAACGACTGCTGCATACGCACATTCATGCGGGAAGACCCTTCGCCTGGGGTTTGTTAACAGCCCTTCGCATTACCCTGGCCATATATATATATATATAGATATATATATATATATATCCTCATTGCGCCCTTCCTTACTTTTCCGAAATATATTTATATATTAAAAATTACGAATTTACATCGGATTTTTTAAAATATCATTTTCATTTTTGTGATTAATAAAAAAAATTGAACCTTCGGAAAATTTGCCCTTTATTCATACGTTTTCGTTATAATGGACTCAATGGTTTATAATTTATAAATTAAGGCAATATTTTGATATGATGGGCGATTATGATAAGCAGCATTTTTGTTAATGTAATTTTAGTTTGTTTTTTTTTATTACTTTATTCAAAGCAGAGTAGCCAATGGTTGTATCAATTTTTTTCTTCTTTTTTTTTTTTTCTTCTGTAGACACATAAGTACACGTATCCCATGGGTGCGTATAGACTCGAGTGCAGGGCGCCGACTACGCGCGAGTCAGGGAAGGGAGCAAGTGGCGCGTGATGAGTGGGGTGTGTTACATGCACATTATGCGGAGATCTCTTTCTCCCTTTTCCCCTTGCAACTCAACAGCAGTAGTTGCGTACGTCACTCGATCCCTCGAGTTCTCCACACACAAATATCACAACCTGGTGAACACATCCCCCTCCTCCCCCTGCGTTTCATATACTATACCGGTGCGCAATGTTCGAGGGGCAAATTGTGCGATCGGTGCACGCGGCGCTCGCCCAGGGGCAAATTGTAAGCGCGGCTTACAACTGTATCGACTAATCGTTTCCCTCGCAATGCTGAAGAGACCTCGTCCTACGACATTTTTTTTCACCCATTAAAATAAACAGTCCTAGTCGAAAAAAATTATTTCAAGACAACGCAATTTTGTTCCCTATTTCATATAAAATTATTTTCCGACCCAGCTAAAATCATATTCTCCTGGCGATTTTGATAATTACCCCTCATAAACAGGATCATTAATATCCGGTGGAATTTTCCGTGTACCGGGGAAACGTGCGCATATCAAACGGGTGAAGAAAAAAATGTTCTAGTTATTCGACTTCATGGATCTGCTCCGGTATAAATGGTTCACGGTCGAACCAGCTTCGAAAGCAGCACTATAAAATATTTCGCTGTTAGAGCGAGGAGCGGCTGCCCTTCCGGTAAGCATGGCTATCATTTCCACGGCTAGCGAATGCATTCTCATTCGCTCACGCACCTACGGACAGACTCCGGGGCACCGCAGGTTTGCATCTGCGGAGCGGGAGCTCGTCGACCACCGACGCCTCTCAAATCAGCAGCAGCAGCATTGCCGGCAACCGCGTCCGCAATTTAGCACGTGCGTGCTGTGATATCCACCGCACCGCCCGCGCACATGGACACAAACCTCGAGCGTATCGGTGGCTGCCACTCGTGCATGTATTTCTACGCGCATACACACGCTCCGGAGGTTCCATTGCTCCGCGCTCTATCGCGATAGAAAAACTAGAGGGAAAGTGCGTTAACCGTAGCTCCGTGCGTCAGCGCACGTGTAATCCTCTCGCATGAATTCTCGGGTTGGCGCACACGCGGCTACCGTATTGCCGACGCGCGCATTTTCACGGACAATAAAATTAAAGCGCGTTACGTTGATACGGAAGAAGCAGATCTTCATCAAATGAATTAATATTATATCGTGCTCGCTGTACTCGAGAATCTTTACAACGCGTTTATTCGTCGTATCTCCCGTTAAAATCTTAATCACTTAATAACCATGTACGCCGACATGTAAAATCGCGTATTGAATTACGATATAGTGGAGAAGCCCGCGCAAAAATTACACAGACTGATGGATACTTTTGCATCGAAAATACCATACTTATGCACGCACGGTGAGCTTTGTTCTCTATGCGCATTAAGTATCATATTTCTATGTACTGGTGGCCATTATTTAAACAATCGTGAAGACGATCTTCCGGATTGCCTCCTTCGTTTTCTCGGGCTCAAATTTACAAACACTTGTGTTGAACTTTTGGCTGAAAAACGTTGCTTTATTATATTCTGAATATCGTCACATAAAAAAAATGTAATTAAAAAATATATATATATATATTTCTGTAATTATCAGCTGTAGCTTCAGAAAAATAAATAATAAATTAACACGCGTATATTATCAGCCTTAAAATTTCTCCTCGCAAAACCGTAATATTTTATTTTTCCATATAATCGCAGCAGCGACATTTTCGTCTCGCGTGCAGGATAAACGAAAAAAAGTGTGCGCACAGCGATAAAAATATAAAATCCCCGGTCTAAAATCCGATAGCAGCACGATGAAAAACAAAAAAAGAAAAAAAAAATCCAACCGTGCTAAGTGAACTATTTTCACCGTAGCACGCCATATATATTTCGAGTGCCGAGTTAGCCAAAGTATTCTCACAGCCCTCGAAAAAACTCCGCGGCAACAATGCCCCAAACCCTATTACGTTTTGTTCGTCTATTTTTATCTCTTGATACACTCATCCGGAGATTTAGTGTGCCCGAGGGAACGGGAACGGGTGTAGTACAGCGGAGCTTGCGTCAGGCGGAAACTCGCCCGTCGGTGGTATGGAACACCGTTCGAAGAACCACCAACCAGTGCTTCTGTAAGGGTTGTACATTGGTGCACTTGACTGTAGCACGTACTCCGGCGCTGTGCGGAGTGAGAGTCGTCGGAAAAGAGGAGGGGGGGGGGGGGGGGGGGCTCGATAGAGGGGAGGGCTAGCGGTGCATACGTTGCGGTATGGATTAGTTAGGCGGACACAATAATTTCGCTAGCACACACCCGCCGGTAGCCGGCGCGCTCTCGACAATGTTCTTGGTGTTGGTGGTCGTTGGATGGGTTGGTGCGATGACGCGGTATTCCAACTGGCGGTGGTCCGCTGATACATTGGTGTTGGCGCGTTGTGATACGATGATACGGGAGTACGTGTTGGTGCTCCTGAGTCTAGCCGCAGTGCTTCGGGGGTTGTTCTCTCGATTTTACCCTCGGTGGATGGAACGTTTCGCCCGAGTGTATGCTGGCTGCCGTTGGTTTGTCCCGCAGCACACCCTTCCTGCGTGCTCTGCCTCTCGGGCTTCGTTCTCTCTCTCTCTCTCTCTGCGTTCAACCCTCTCCCGTATCCACCCCCGCGATATCACCCTCCTGCTGACAGTCCGACACAACCCACTCGTGATCTTTATAAATATGAATGCTAATACGCGCGGAAATATTACACGTTATTATCGACCGCCATTACTCAACCTACCATGGCCCCGACCCATGGCTCTTCATGTGTGTATATATACGTAGGGTGGCGTGTATATGTATATATATATATATGTATGTATTTGCAGTGGAATATCCGTAGGAATGGTATTATTGTTAGCCTTCAAAATGGCATTTAAAGGTTTTGTGATTTCTGACGGGGTTAAATTCGTTGCGGGTTGTCTAATATTTTCCGTAGGTTCATTGGAACACACCAAATGACGGTTTAGAGTAGGGATTTTTAGCTTTTTTTTTTTCTCTTTTTTTATCTTCGGGTTAAATAAGACGCAAAAGCGAGGAGGAGATTTTCCGATTGGAGAACGTAAATTTGGTGTTCGAAAGTCCGGAGAAAAGAATGGGATTGGAGTGTTTGGAAAAATTAATCCGGTCGGTAAGAAGATCAGATGCCTCGCGGATCGGCTTTTGGCTCGTAGAATGGGCAATACGTAAGACGAGAGTATTTGGTTAATGGGCCAACAGTCGGGCGATCCGAGAGCTCGACTTCCGTTCGATAATCTTCCGTCTGGGTGGAAAGGGGGGGTGGGGGAGGAGGGGAGATATGTATAGAAGGAGAGAAAGGCGAGGAGAGACGCTGCTCGCGGTGGTCTTTCGCGCTAGTGTGGAGGAGATCCAGGGGAGAACCCCTGCCCACCCTTATTAAGATTCCAGCTGTGGAATTCTACCTGCCCGGAGCTCGCTACTGGTCTTAAGTAAATAAAACACGATCTGCCCACGTCGCTTGCGCCTTGGCTGCGCTGCTCTCCTCCTGGTGCTGGCAGCTCCTGTTCCTGCCGTTCGTTGTAGCAAGTCCCCGTCGTCGTCGTCGTCTTCGTCGTCTTCGCCGGACGCTGTTGCTCCTCGCTTTCTCATATCCCCCCTCCGCGCCTCGCTCCTCCACCGCCTCGCGCACTAACCAGCAAAACTTCCTAACTTCTGATTCGATTTTTTACCCACTAAAGAAACAACAAACAAGAAACTTGGTTCTCCTCGCGCTTCGCTAACTACTCGTTTTTAAAGGCAGCAAGTTCCATAAACGAAAAAAAAAATTAGATATATAAATACCATTAAATTTGCAGCTTTAACCAAATTATTTCCTCGCTATGTACCATTGTAATAATCCTACGAAGATTCAATTACAGAGGCTTTGAAAATATTGAAATAAATGAAAATTTCTCACGCATTTTTATTCTATTTTTAAATAGGACCTCTTATTTTGAACAAATCACTTGTTATGTTTAGAAGATTGGTCACGACTTTTTTTTTTTCTCCGCGTATAATCGCATGTCTGAGGACCGGAAGTGGTCCTTGTATCGTATAATACCAGAGCGCGATCCTATAAGCATTACGTTCGCCAGTCTCCCTCTTCTCAGCCCACGTATGTATTCCACTGCGTCTGAAGAGGCGAGACACGCGTCTCCGTACTTGTATCGTGGGCACATGTGCCCCGTTTCTCCACTACACCTCGATCGATCGCCATATCGAGCTCTCGAGACGGTCGGGCCGCGCGTTATCGTTCCCCCGGGGGTTGGCTGCGCTAGTAGACCGAGTCGCGATGTCTCGTCGCTCCTGGTCGTCGTCGTTGGTGCACAGGAGGCGTGCGGACGTCGACGCTTACCAACGAGAGATTCTCCGTGTGTAGTGACAGGGGCTCACTGCTGTCGCACCTCCGTTCGCCTCATTGCGAGTCGTGTCGCCTCGCGGTTGCTTCTTCTTCGCCTCTCCGATCGTGCTTGCCACCGCACAACTATTAGACACTCGCGTTGCTTTTATATATATAGCGAGAAAGTCGCGGAGGACACGCGCGTCCAGCGGAGACCAGTAACACCATAGCCAGACTTGTGACACAGAATCGCACGCAGGCATTTCGCTTTTTCTTCATCATCTACTTCATCTTCTTCTTTCGGTCCTCTACATCGAGCATGCGTTTATCGTTACCGTTGAGCGTTACGCGACATGTAAAGTCGATGATTACGAAGCCACGGGCAAAAATAATTCCTTATCTCCAACTTTTCCTGCTCCCTCGTGTCTTTCCACCGATTTTTCCACCTTTGTCCTCTCGTCCGACAGGCTCAGACTCTTATTGAAAATTGTCCGCGGGGACGAACCGAAAGTTTTTAATATTCCCTTCGGCGATGTTTGCGCGCTTGTCATTCAAGGTTCTCTCTCTCTCTCTCTCGCTCGTCCAGGCAGAGATAGAGCTTCTGCGAGTGGCGGGACTTGCGCGGATGACGAACGAGGAGGATGAGTCAAGGATAGGCTGAACGTATACGCGAATGGCGACGTCTACGAACACACAATGCGAAAGTCCCCGCTGCCGTGACGACGCCGCTCTCATGCCTGATGCCTCGCGACGCCTCTCTCACTCTCCGTTTTTCTAACACCTCCGGTGCAACTGCATCTATAGTAGTTTCTACGCGGGGATGCCGCGGTGGAATCGTTCGAATCTCGTATGCACCGGGACATACCGGGAGCTTGTGATAGTAGCGATAGTCGAGGGCGTTCGTGAAATTCCTGGGCTTGCGAGGGTGGTAGTAATTTCTCCGGTACGCGTTGTTGATGACGACGACAACGACGACGACGACGACGAGCGATGAATATATCACGAGCTTTCTCTCTCTCTCTCTCTCGTGTCTGTGCGAACTGAATGTGCAGAGGGCGCATCCGCGTAGACAGCACGAGCTCATTGTGTGTGAGAAATAGAAGAGAACAGTGAAAGAAAAAAAAAGGGAGAGAGAGAGAGAGAAACACGAGCAGTCCGAGAGATAAAGAGAAGACTTCCGGGCATAATCCGGAGCGTCGCGTTGAGGCGTCGTCCCGACGTTCTGGCGCTAGAACAAATCAAGCCGTACACCACCGCACTCCTCCTCCTCCTCCCTCCACCCCCTCCCTACGATTCATTGTTCCTCGCTGCCCGAAGCGATTCGCGCCCCGATTGGCGCCCGAAGATGATGCCTCTCTTCCCCATTTCACGGACTCCTCTGGTTCACTCTTTTTTTTTTTTTACTCGCCTTTTTTTGTTTGCTTGTTTTGTTTGCAATTCGCACTCTTTCACTGTTGTCTTTGGATTTATTTTCCGTGAAACAGAGATTGAGAAAGGTCCGGACGCAAAATTCACGGGGAAATAACTGCGAAAATATTGGGATTCACAAGGTTATCAGGTTATTTTTTTTAATACCACGGATTTAACCGTCTAATGTGGGAAAAATTTGTACGAGAATATCTTATCGCCTTTATAATTTTTTTTTCATTTGTCTAGAAATTTAATTCAGGTAAAATAGGGAATAATGAAGTGTGTGGACAAAAATGATATTTCTAATTATTTATCGAATATGAATCATAAAATATGAATGCAGTATAATTTTTGCGAAAAAAAAAGACAATGGTGTAAAAATGTAACTATAGCCAGGGTTCAATGTTCACACGGAATTTATAGGTTCAATCGAGTGATTCCAATTTACACTTGTCTGCCAGTGGGTTTATATTTATCGAATCTCCCGCGGTGACACGCGACTGACTCTCTCCCCATCGACGGAAGACGGGAACGCGACGTTTCGCGTCCAACTCGGCCAACTCTCGTTACAAGTCGTTACGCGTCCGCTGGGAAAAGATATCCTGATCGATTATGTGCGTATGTGTGCGCGGTTAATACAGTCTCGTCCTAGCGTTGCGCGCAGTGTTTGTGCTTCGAGATATCTCGATCGCTTATTTACCGTTTGCGATGAACATCGCAGCTATTGCGCTGCCTCGCTGCCCCCGAGAGATTAATGAACGCCACGTGGGTTTCTCCTTTTACGGATAATCCGTGAGGTGGCCTGTTAACGCCGCGAACTCTCGTCGTCTTGAGCTTCTTGGATCGCCTCTTAGCCGCCACTGTGACGCTCGTCTCGTAAAATCACTAAATAACATTCGCCTACATTAAACAAGCATTCGCTTACATTAAGCAAAAACATTGGATTTAACTAGCAGGGAGAGATAGTACATTGCGGTACAAGGGAGGAAATTTAATGATTTTCAAAAAAAATAAAATAAGTGCACTTTATTCTCCAGCGTTCTGAAACTAAATTCACGTGTTGAATGTTGAAGATTCCGTTTCATAGAATCACTAAATAACATTCGCGTACATTGAGCAAAAATCGTATATTTTAACAGCAGGAAGAATATTACGCCATGAGGGCGGAAAGTGCGTGATTTTCGCTGAGGGTAAAGTTTGTCTACACAAATTGCCGGAAAAAAAAAAAAAAAAAAAAAAAAAACGAATAAGACAAAATTTCGCCGGAGTATAATAAGGATATTTCACAGTGGGAAGGCGGGGAGTAAGGTGGACGACGTTAAGGACTCCGTCTCGCAGGAGCTTCGGGAATGTTTAGTTTGCGACGAGGCAGCAGGGCGTCGGGAATATATATTCACAGTCGTCGTCATCCTCGAGGAACGAGAAAGGAGCTCAGCGCACAGTCCTCGTTTCACGGACGTGCAAACGCCGCATGGGGCCGAGACACGAGGATCTGGAAAAATCTGAACGAGAGAACGTGAGGTCGCCGGTTGCTCACTATTGTTGCCGGTGAGACTCGACTCTCCTCAGTTTCTATATTCCACCGTGCAGATTTTTAAATTCTACCGTAGCCCATCATGTAAATCGCCTTTTCAAGCGAACCTAGTCTACAATAATAATAATCTCTTTCACCAAACACATTAAAAAAAAAAAATTAATTTCGCAAATATTTACAGCCTTAAAAAGAACAGCTTCTCAAAAATAATATTTTCAAAAATCAATGCAGTAAAAAGCGAATTACAAAAATTTACGAACCCTGGAGTAAATTATTGATATTGCAAATAAATGGATTTTTCTTAGCGATTAAAAGCAAAGAGGTGGAATATATATATATATATTTTTTTTAGACCTCCCAAATATGGACTATTCGGACTACAGTGTGGAGATCGTTTGGGCAGAACCTTTTGCCGATTACGATACGTCGACATGATTGCGACACGATGGACACACACGTAGAGAGAGGGATATAATAGTAGTTTACTATAGGTAGTATGCTGTATAGACGCATGTACACGCGGCTGCGTTCTCCTCGTTAGTAGAAACATAAATCCTTCGAGCGTCGAGCGTTGCCGGACAAGGCCTCTCTCTCGCAGCGCTTTGTCGCTCCAACATTCTCGGTCGCATTAGGATCGAACGCGACGCTTTCTTACGGGGCACCAGCGAGACTTCCCGCGAATCGAAAACGGTTCGAGAGCCCTGAGAGTATGAGGTCACCGTCTCGATTATTATTCTCTCTCTCTCTCTCTTTCTTAAAACAAAAAAAGTAACAATAATTTCCATCGATCATGAGAACGTAACCAGGTGTAATTAAATTTTATTAAGTGCAGCTTAATTGCAGTACTTCTCCATTATTTTATACGCTTCACGGAGCTTTATTTACGACAAAATGGAAAATTCATCAACATTCTCATAAAGTTGAGTGCGTCAAAGGTTACATAATAATAAAGAAGCTATTTGCTAAATTCTATTTCGCAGGCTTATTGGCTGATGCATCCCTACGAGCGTGGAATTGCTTTTATTTTCTTCTTGTAAAAAGACATTCCTTGAAAATCTGCTCGTTTTTTTTTTTTTTTTTCTTGTATATCTTTATCTTCAATAATAACAATGAAACATGTGATCTTTTTTAAACATCTTTTACGTATTCGTTAAATTAAAGGCGACTAATTAGTCGCGACACCTAATTTCCAAGTGTGTGTATGAGTGTGTTTTTTCCCATTGCACCCACAGTCGGAAATTTCAATCTCGTTTCGTAAATTCCAAAACTGATTGACCTATGGAAGAATCCCGGCGAACCTGAGAAGCCTATTCACAGTTTCCCAGGTTAAATTACGAAACCCGGCTCCGGGATGAGATATAGAAGCGAGGGAAACGAAACGGAATAGCTATAATCTTCAATCAACGTTCGCATCGGTGGGTGTAGGGTGCAATTATGACCTAAGGACAAATATTACTCCCGCCGACGTCGTACGTCTGCGAATGAATTGATCCTTGACGTGTCTGCAAGCAGAGCTTTCGCAGGATCTTCAAGGTATTCTCTCGGAGCGACGTGACGAAATGAAAGAGTGAAGAGTGCTGATTGGCTCTCTTTCCATCACAAAGAAAAAGAAAAAAAAAAAACATATTATTTTTCTTCAACTTTGTTCAACAGATGCTCCACCAAAATCTCCAACAACCTTTATATTGATGTAATTACTGCACACGGACCCGGAAGCAATTGTATTACATGTAATCGCTCTTCGAAGCAGATAATGAAGGTCCAGCGATAGTCCAATCCGGTGGATTCTGCGCTGGAGCATAGAGGGATGAAGGCGATAGGGATGTGCGTGAATACCGTGCGTATTCAGTCGATAGGTAATAGCCTAGGACCAAGGGAATTGGCAATAGAGATCGAAAACAGAGGCGCGGTCGAAGGCCAATAACGGATAGAGCAACGATCAGACGTGGCTAACGTTAGAGCGGAGCGTTTCTGCACAGTCGTCGTGATGCATTAGGCATAAAAGTGAGCATGAGTGGGAGGGAGAAGGTAGGAGGGAGGAGGCCACGTGCATGCTGCTGCGTCAAGGGGATGGCGAGTCGAAGTGACGGGATATAGGGAACAGCGACGACACGAGTACCGGTATAACAGCAGCAGCAGTAGCGTCAAGGCAGAGAGGTGGACAAGGAGGAGTGGGTGGGAGGGCTGGCGGGAGGGGGGAGGACCGAGAGAGCCAGTGGAGCAAGCGAACACGAGAGAGCAAAGCATCCAGCAACGAGAGAGCGAGTTCAGAGTCCCCCTCCGGTTGCACACCAGTAATTGCTTCCTTTGAGTAGCTCCGGAGGTGTAATTTAGTCCCGACCAACAACCTTAACTAATTAACACACCGAGTAGCGAGTGAGTAAGTGAGCGAACGAGTGACTGACGGACGCGAGCTATCGCGCGGCCCCGCGCCTGCCCGCCCGCCCGCGAGCGTACATTCTGACGCTGCCGGGACCGGCTTCGAGCATCCTCGTGCTTCCACTGTTTCTGGCTTGGTGGCCGTTGATGCTCGATCCTCGTGACTCTCGGTGGTGGTGCTGCGACTGACGATGCTCCCTCGTGGGCGTTCATCGAGCCGAGGAGACTCCTGGTGCACCTATGTCGCTTTTCGGCGTTCTCTTAATAGCGGAAATTGAGATCACGTCTAGTACCTTGTCAGGGCCTGGTCAGAATCCGGCGAGCCCGATCGGGCCCTGGTCAGGCCTTGGCAAGGCACAAAAAAATGAAGCGCAATGTCACTGATCAACGAGGGGCTTAATTTTTTTTTGTTTTTAATACACTATATTGATATTTTATTTAGTGTTTTATTTTGCATCCGGCTATCATTCGAATGTTAATTAATGGGTGGCGCGTTGTTCAAATAGCATATGAGAAAAACGGTTCATCTCGAAGTTCATCGCGCGCAGGTACATCCGAGTAATGGACGTTCATTGCATCACGCGAGCGCTCTTCTTGAATATAAACTCAGCCGGAGCGTCCAGACCGAGTCACGTTTCGCAGCCAACGAGAGATCCGAGGACCGACGAGAGGATTCTTCGTCATCCGAAAAACCAGCGCATGCAGATAGCCCAACGAGATCCATAGACCGCACGCGGCGATGGGCCTCTCTTTACCAAAGAGTCCACCGAAAAAACACCACGACCGACAAGACAAAAATATAACGAGACGAGATCAAGTTCAAAGATGAGTTCCTGGAAAGTCCTTTCCGCACGAGTGACCCTCGACCCCTCGCAAATTTCGTGCCACGAGACACGCTTTCTTGCGAAAATACCGGTAGAGACGTCACTTAACCTAAAAAGTCAAGGAAAAATCGTTCTACCCGTCACAGTGACTGCAGTGAAGTGTTATTTGCCCTGTCTACCTTGAAGAAAGTCCAACGAGAATGCGGAGAGAAAAGTGACGAAGGATAGAGAGGAGAGAGGTGCTGCTGTGCAACGATGCTCGTATTTAACACATGATTAAAGCGAAGAGAGAGAAAAAGAGAGAAAGAGAAGAAGGATAGAACGGATGGAAGAAGCGAGCACGAGAGGTGTACCTTATATCGGAGCGCGCCGTTGGCGTGACCGAAGCGATTGCAGCGAGGAGATGAGCAGGCCTCACATCCACGCACAGTTCTCCCCGCATCGCAATACCTCCTCTCATTCTCGCTTCCCTCTTGAGACGAGGAATTGTTCGTTTTTTCGGAGTATCGGTCCCACATCGCTTTGAGAGGACCTCCGAGAAGAAGGAGGAGAAAAGGAGACAGCATCGGGAGAGAAGTGGCCGCTAGCGACAGCGTAATCACCTGGACGAACTACCATACGGCGCAACGTCAACCATTGGCGTAAGCTCTCAGTCTCATTCGCAGTTTCAGTTTTCAGTCTCACCATTTTTCTCCTTCCTTTTTTTTTCTTTCTTTCCTTCTCGTTAATACGGTGGAAGAAACAAGGTCCTGACGTGGCGCCTTGTTCCCCGTGACGGAATCTTGACGTGCGGAATTACGGCAAACGCGACGCCCGGACGTTCCCCAGCGCCGCGTACGTTGGAATAATGGAGACGAGCAGTTTTCGTGAGTCAACTGTTTGCGTACTTTCGTAACGGCGGTAACAGTTTACCGCGGCGTTTCCGTCACCGAGAAAAACACTTTTTTCGTTGAGGGCTTACGGCAAAAGGAAAGTGAGTAAAAGTGTACACGTTTTTGGTACTCACTCCTTCATCACTTGCTCCTTTATTTCTATACTATTTGTGTGTAACGTCATCCTATTAAACAAATCAATTCTCTTTCATGTCTCTCTCGTTAATAACTGGAGACTGCTTAACAAATTTTTAAATATTAAAACAAATTGAGTCTAATTTATTGCTACAACAAGGTACGATTATACAGCAGGAAAAATATGAGTAAAATTTTTTTTTTTCGTGTCGATTAATAGCAATATTTATCCGAAGTGAATGTATGATCACGAGTTCTTGAATATTAAAAATTAAGAAATAAAGAAATTACGAGGTATGTGTGTTTTCTCTCTGTAACAGGGAATTTCTCGGACCTTTGTCCTTTCACTGGCAGCCCCTTGGGCCTTTATAGCCGGGCACAGCGGAGCCTCCTCGCCAGAGAGGATACAGAACCGACAGCGAACAACGCAATCTCCGGTGCAATCTCTAGCTTCGAGCGAAGGTAGATTTTGGTGGCTTAGCTTGATTCCGTGGAATCGCGTATATACCGCATGACGAGAGACTCACCGAGAAATCGCATGTACGTAAATAAACGTGTAGAGATGGCTTTTCAAGGATAGAACCTCCGGTCTTCGACGTCCGCGGGAAATTACGATCCAACGTCAGTGACTACCGATCTCAAGGAGATCTGGCGCTCTCTGTTTCTTGGGAAACGCGCGCGCGCTTCATCGAACGAGAGAAAGACGCGCACAAAGCGCGAGAGAGAAAGAGAGAGAGCGAAAAAACTACATAATCGCCCATGGGATCTGGGAACCACTGAGCGCTATTACCCTACGCGCATGTTACTGACGGATTCCCGCTGTATGCCGATATTCCATGGTGCACAGTATTGACACTCGCGTCTATGGTGTTGTTCATGTTGTCTAACATCGGTTCGCTGGATCGGCGAGGCATTCTCTCTCCCTCCGTAACCCTCATTGGCTATAAGCCCGTTAATGTATTCCGAGCACTAGTGCAATATCCATCGGGCTCTCACACAATCCGATGGTCTATGGGGTTATTCATACCTGCACTTAGCATAATTCGAGCACGAGGAGTCCCGCAAGCATACTCTTTGGCTCTCCGGCTCTTGTGCGATAACCCTCGCCCACTCGACCACGGATAATTCCATTCCCGCGCGCTCGCACACATACACACTTAAATCGTACTCCATTCCGTAAATGCCTGTATTATCACTCACACTGATAAGTGGGACACCGAGCCATCGGACGTCTCTCTGTGCACGTATACGTGTGGGGGTGTGTGTGTGTGTGTGTGTGAGCACCACCGTACGCTCTTCCCTCCGTTCGGACAGCAGCAGCAGCAGCAGCACCGATCTCTTTGGATCATTCCATCACGTCACGCGAGCTAGTACGACGCATCGCTTTACGCCTGCCACGTAGTCGAGGTACTTGGCGCGTCACGCTGAAGAAGCGATAGAGGCCGATGCGGCGGGAAAGGAGTTAGCTGTGTTGCTATTGCTGCCGCTGATGAGAAGAGAAACGCGAGGGAGTCGTGAAGTGTAGAAAGAGAAATGACTCGCGGGAATCGCGATAGAGGAAGACACAGACGTTCGCCAGCTTAAGCTCCTGCGATCACCTCGGCCTTGGGAGTCGCGCTAACTTGCTCTGGATCTTTGCCAATATGTAACGCGCTACTCTTCAGGGATCGAAATTTCATGTCCAGGGAGGACTGAAACGAAGACATTAAGAAAGGATTTTAATTACATTATTTGTTTCTAATTTTTATCTGACTCATCAATATGCTTTGTATTAATTAAATAGATTATGTGATTTGTTCAAAAAAATTTTGCAATTCAACTCGGAATTCCCGTCGATTTCTTGGCAACGATCCTCACAAATATAAATAGATTTGGTGATTGCATAAATTATGATTATACGTTTACGACACTTTCGACATTTCAAGAGATTCAAATTAATTATCGTTACGGTATTACGTTGAACTTTGGCGTAGGAGTGAAGAATTTTTTAAAAATCATGCCTACCTCGGAAATGCATTTTCAATTAATCAGAAAAAAAATGAATTTGTTCCTCGAGGCATTAATTACGAGTGCGTTGATTGAATGCACGTGTTTCGACGACTCCTCGCAATGAGTGATGGCTTTTTGGCCAAGACGCTTGAGGATTTATGGACCCAAACGATTTTGAATGGGTCCCTTCGTGCAGACGCCACTGGCGGGCCCGCGCGAGTCTCGGCCCCTTGTTCACCGCATTAACAGGCATGACTTGAAAAATGTGGTTCCTAACACCGAGCGTCCATTCGTACACGAAACGAGAGACGAGTCTCCTTACGGTCTCCCACTTTCGTTATATTTACTCCTCGCTTTTACACATCGAGAGGCACTCTCGCTCGATCCTTCTCTCGACGAGCCGGTGGAACCGGCCCGCTTCGTATTTATTAACGCGTCTCGTTGCCTTGTTTCGTTGATAGTTTAGGCGGTGGCGCGCGTGAACACCGAGAGAGTCTCTCTTTTTCACCCGGCGAGTTCCTCGCGCATTTCGCCGCTGTGACTCGCTCGGATCCCCAGGGCTCGGTGCCAAATAACATTCTACGAATTAGCGATGCGTCCCTCCCAATCTCCGGGGCACACAACGTGTGATCAAAGACATTTATGATGCCCCCAGCAATTAGTGCTTGGGATCCTTAGCATTTTTTAGGTCCTCCGCCACCAATTAACACCACCGGACACACTTGTACATTTTCCTTCTGATGCTAAGCCTTTTTTCTTTCCTTCTCACTAACAATTAATAAAATCATCATTTGTCCGGGGGAAATGTATTTTTTTTTATTATTTTTTCTCTGTGTACCTTATTCAGCTTTCACAATTTTTCTTTCTCTTTTCTACGTACTTTTCCGCAATTACTCATCCTAATGCATTACTCCTTCGCATTTTCGTATTTCTGGAAAATCGCGGAAAAGTTGGACAATACAGGGAACTTTATTTTGAATGGGTACCAAAATAGCGAATAGCTGAAATATCGAATATCAAATATAATGAACGTCTGAATTGTAGAATTTGCTGTTTGGATTATTTAACGTCTAGAACTTCACAACCCCCCCCCCCCCCCCCCCCCCTCGCATCTTGTTGTCGTTTGTGAGAGGAAAATATTTAGTTTTAATCATTAACCGCAAGTTATACGATACCTAATGGCACTGCTGTTAATATTTAACCCTGAAACCGAGAGCAAGGGAAAATACAACCCCATATGAACACGCTGACACATTCCTAAGTGTACAAATCGAGCGGGTGCACGCAGACGACTTGGGGGTGTGCATTTGCTCACGCGATGTCAAGAGCGCAATGGACCGAGTAACGAAAACACGTAATTTACGTGCGGCGAACGCGACGATTGCGTGATATCACGGTGACGTATTTAGTATAGAGAGAGGAGAGCTTCCGTGGTTGCCATTGCAGGAAAATATCGGTACTCCTCGGCACGTATTAAAGCAATCTATTCTCGTTTCTCATGTTTACTTTTTGGGTTTGTTTTTTTTTTTTTTTTTGTAAAGCCCCACGCGCATAATCAGGCTGCGTGATGAACTGTCGTAAATGCAAGAAATCGAAGCCCCGAGGCTGACTTAAGAGGCGTGAGCCAATCCATCAGTCAAAACGACTGTCACTTAATTTTCGAGGGCCTTCATCATCGTTGCAATTTTTTTTTTTTCTTCTTCCTTCCTCACGTAATCAAGCACATCTCGCCTCGTTAACGATCCCACACGTTTTTTCTATAATCCCCATAATAGACCCGTACAGTTCTTGGAAATAGATGAGAAAATAAATTAAGCCTCAACACTCCCTGCAACACCTGCGTGATGGAAATAAATTCGAGTGAACCGGTTATCGAATCGGTTGAAAAATACTATCTCTCCATAAAACACTATCAGAAAAATCAATATGAACAAATTATTTCCAAATAAAAAAAAGAAAATTATATGGAATTCAATTTTGTCATTATTGTTATTATTAACCCTAACCCCATTGAAAAAGCTGATAATGTCACAATGTCTCCCATAAGTGAAGGTGTCTAACGGGAAATATCACGAAACAACGTTATTTTTCCATCCTATCCCTGACCTACCTCGCTCAGTGTCCTTAACCCTCGGTTTCCTGTATCTTCCTCGCTCAATAATTGAGTCTGTGTGTCCGGAAAGTGGCGTGGTCGTAGGATACGTGCACACAAACATACACACACACACATACACACGTGCCTATATAATATCCTTTGTATAGTCACGAAACGAAACTTCCCTCTTGCACAGGTGCGACCGCAGTGCCCTGTCTTCCTAGCTACCTATATACACAAGATTGTGCTATGTGGACAAGAGTGGAGGTATAGTGATAGGATCGTGCCTGATCCTTTCCTCCCCGTTCGGGTTCACCCAATTTGCATGAGGAAAACGTCTCGTCGCGGCGGCGAGGTACTACTGTCGTGGAGTTTGCTAGGCCCCTCAACCTCGTAGCAGCACCAACTTATTTATAATGGATGCGTGTCGTCGTCGTCGTCGTCGTCGTGGTGGTGGTTGGCAAGCGAGTACAAAGTCCTCAGGGTCGCGGGGATGTGCAGCGAGGGGTGCTGACTCTTTTCCCGAGGAGGAGCCGCGCGCCGTCGCCTCTGAGGGTTGGCAAAAAAGAGAAGAGAGCTCGCGCCACTTCTTCAGCATTGCAGCCAACACGCCCGATAATCCCCGCTGATCGAGCGGCTTAAATAAAAAATACACTCGTTCGATCTGGAAAAACCTCCCGGGAGAAGGAAGAAGGAAAAAGTTGTTTCCGTGTTGAGAGTCGGCGAGAGCGGTGAAGCCCTGAGACGCTGTATATCTTTCCCCACCTCTTCAAGGTGTCCTAAACGATTCCATTAGGCACTCTCGGCTCCTCGGGCCACGAGGACGAGCGAAATCCCGAGTTACTTACGGTGCGAATAAAACTGTTTGCGTCTCCCTTCACCTCGGGGATCCTGAAGGCGTTGGGGACCCTGATTGATCCTTTGGTTCGAGAAACGAAACGAAGGGCGCCGCGAGTCTTTCCTGACGCGGCACAGGTGCTCAAGGACCCTTGGGAATAAGTATTTTTACGTCTAATGCACATGTGCGCGACGTTTTCCTGATGTCTCTCTTATAGCCTTCGTTTTTTTTTTTTTTTTTTCGTTTGCCTCCCTCACCTTTTCGTGATACCATCCATCGCATGTCGAGGAATAACGTCGATCAATCGATGCGGTATGTAATCCCGGCACCGCGGTCATCAATGTTGCATCGCTCGTGTGGGTTGCGGGGGGGAGGACTCTTCGGTCGTGAGTGCCGCAGGCGCAAAACAAGCGGAAGACATCGAAAAAGCCACTATTATTATCCTCCTCGAATAGCGCTATTTTGTCGTGGGATTTGTCGTCGTTGACGCATCCACTTCGTCGGACAATCCATACATTCGAAGACCCTCCGAACTGTCACGAGGGCTTCGTCCGCCTTGTCACGTAAATCGGTTGACTCGAGTTTCAATGTCATCACGATAACTTGCCCCTGTTGGAGCAACACAGCTAACTTCGGTGACATGCAACATTCTCGTTGAAAATTGATGAAGAGAACCAACAACGACAACAAATAAGCACAATATCATTTACAATGTCCCCTCGATCCACCTCCTAATTTATACAGGTCAATAAAATCATCCGAAAAGTGACAATTTCATGGAAAACACTGAAAAATGACGTTTTAATTTTTTCAATCAACTTCTTTTATGACAAAAATAAAAAGAAAATAAAGTCGTGGACGGGAGAGCTTCGGGCCGTCGCAAAAGGTTCTTCGATGTGATCTCATAAAAACGTATACATATGGATAACTGAGAGCAGTGTGTCCCGTTTAATCCATAAATACATATATATTGTAAATTTATAGCTTGGACAACGTTTTTTTTTTTTTTTTGAAGGTGGCAGTCTGTGGGATGGTGTGAATGCGTTGACGGGTGACTAGGATGCAACGATGGCTCGACGTCCAGCAAGACTGAAAATTACATATCGGTCGTACTCTGTTGTGCATAGGTGTGCTATATCTTGGAGCCCCTCACGTAACCACCCTGCGTTTCCGCCTCGCTCTCTTTCGCTCTATCTCCGCCGCTCGTGTTTTTTTTTTTTCCCCTTTCTTTTCCCGGCCCCTGTCTTTACTTGGTTCGTGTTCCACTTGCACAGCTTATTCGGGCTCTCCCTCTCTCTCTTTCTCTCTCTCTCTCCATATCCATGGAACGTGCAGCGGCTCCTCTGCCCTCCAAACGGAATACTCGATCGCGATTAAACATACATAGGCATACACCTCCCTGCTCACTTTAATTCTACTTTACCCTTGCCCAGGGCCCTCCGTTCACCAGCATGGAATCCTGCCACCTTTACCAGTCGACTCTTTTTACTCAGCCACGCTTTTTTTCCATTTTTTTTTTTCGCGTTCCCTCATTGTTCGTCCAAGTGGCCTCGGCACAAATTTATTCCAGCTCTCGTACATTTATTCTTTCGCAATAGTACGCGCAAATAAAGCTAATTGTCAATGTAATCAGCATTAAATTAAATATCCAAATTTCCACCCTATTTCGCTCTCATTATTATTATTGACGCGTGCTTAATTGAATTTTTTTTAACGTTGACATACATTTCGACGATTTTCGAAAAAACAGAACTGTTAAATTATGAAATATTAATAAGCGAGGATGTCAAATGACATTTCAGCAGGAATTACTTTGAATACGTTGCGCTCTTGAAGAGCAATTAGAAAATGACTGAGGGGTGGGATAAAAATCGGCGAGGGGAGAGGAGGAGTTGCGAATTAGTGGAGCAGCTCGTTTGGAATGACTGGACATAGTCTGGGAGGATAGGGCGTGGGTGGGTGTCCAGTGACGGACGCAGGGAGTGCGAGATGAGGAGGAGATAGTGAAAAGAGGAGACGAGGGCTTTCGACAAACGGAATTTTTGATGTCCGATCTGTTATTCACGCGACTACACCGAGCCCATTGTATACAAGGCTCCTCTTCTTCTCTAAACACAGCCGGTGGAGTTCGGTTCGAAGCGTTTGGTCACAGCCACACGTTGGATTCATGTTGGATGAGGACATCGGCGAGGATGCAACGCGAGCGCGGCTAACGACTCGAAAACAATTAACGAAGAGAGAGAGAGAGAGACCACGGAGTTGTTGGCAGAGGAAACGTACGCACCTGCATCACCGGACCCAGCGGGGTTTAAATAATCGTTATCTCCCGAGCGTGACGTTTGAATTATTTACCAAGTCCGATTTCAGCTGCTCGTGGAAGTTCGCGGTGTTCTCCGGGAGAAAAGCTCGCCGGGAGAGGGTTAACTAGGTAATTGTAACGTTTCGCGATGATTTAACGATAGGCGGCTCTTCAGGGTCTCTCGTTACTCGCACTATCATCCGTTCCCTCCTTTTCCCTCTCTCGGGGCCGAGTATATCGCGCCCACAGGTTGCCGGTCATTCGTATCGGGGACTCGATCGTAAATCACGAGACTCTCTCGCGCGACCATTATTTAAAAGCGGGCGACCATTATTTCTTCTGGGAAATTGCGAGCCTGAAATACACACGAGGAAGGATAACTATCCTCGTTCTTCGGCTGTGGCCGAGCACGCCGAGCATAAAGTACACACACGCGGAGTGGTTTAACGCTCGGCGAGTTTTCCGAGAGGAACTTTGGTCGTCGTTTCGAGAAAGGAGAGGAAAAATTCTTGAGCGAGCGAGCTCGACGAAAGATAGATCTGCCAGGAGGAGGAAGGTGGTAAATGGCAATGGAGCGCGTGGAAGTCTCGGACGGAATGGGAATCACTGCAAAACAGTCCGAGAAGGGGAAACGCTGGAGGAAGAAATCCAGCGTGGAATATTAACGAGGATCGAGCCCTTGCTCCTCGCGCTGGCATCTCGTACCTATCGCATCCTCGCCTCGTACACATAAACGTTTTTACTAATCGGCGGAGAACTCGAGGCACAGAGCCCCTTCCGGTTGTGGTATATTGACGACGATCACCCGAGAAGATAATCAGGGCCTCGCGCAAACCCGTAATTATTATTCTCCAGGCTCATCTCGTTACGTAATTATAATTATCGAGGGACAGGATACGGGGAGTCGAGAAAACAGGAGGTTATGGATATGTTGTACTTTAAAGGGATCGTTAGTTCGAGAGATTTGGACTAAAAAATGTATTGCATCGGTGAAGGGAACATTTTTAGGTGCCGAAGCATTTTTATTGTCACGTCATGATTTACGATGGAATTAAAATAATTGTTAATTAAATTATGTATGAAGTTAATGATTATGGCATAAATGGGATAGTAAAAAATGTGTCTAAATTGGCATTCGAACCCTTCGATAATTGTCCATAAACGTGGTTTCTTTCCACGCTGAAATCTCACGGTAAAATAGAGAAACACGAAGCTCCGGTTATTTTTTCAGTGCTTTAACTACATTCCGGGTTTTCCCAATAATATTCCGGCGCGATCGAATGAAACTTTCATGCACATAGTGATTATTTTTAAATATCAATATGATTGCGTGAAAGCCGCGTGCTGCAAGCGGTGCGGAATAATGCCTGTTAATCGTAAGCGTAATAAATGTAAATTTTAATAAATTATATCGATACACGAGGGAATGTTTTTCTCATGGAAAAACAATATTGTTTGCATATCGCGTTAGCCAGGAATTTTCAGAGAGAACTTCGTTATCAATGTTTTCCCTTATCGCGCGCGGGAATCAATTCCGCGAAATACTTTGACCGGTAATGCATATTATTTTGTAAATATTTGTATTAAATGAGTGGAATTATCGTTTCATCATCGCGAGGCTATTTTCAATGAGTTTCGTTCGCGTTATTCATTGGAAATTAAAAGATCGATGGAAAATGTTGAATTAGCTTGGGAAATCAGCGCGGTATCGCGAGATGTACTGCGGTGAGCCGCACGATTATAATTGAGCCGTCGTTTTTCGTCGAGCGTACGCTTGTCGGTCAATATACACAAGGCAACGTTATACATATATGCATGTTTGTACAGTGCGTATCGTTATGACGCGAATTTCGTTGGGCGCCGCTGTCCGTGGATGAACGCGCGTGACGGATGAAATCATGATTTCATCGTCAGCGGCACGAAGCGTGCGCGCTCGTGGTTTCGAAATGACTTTCTCGCTTTTACCCTCGGCCCCGCATCGCGCCCATTCTCTCTCTCTCTCTCTCTTTCCCTCTACGATCGTCGAACGTATGTATCAAACGAAACCTTTGTGAAGCGACGTACTGTTCGCGCGCGCGCCTTGTATTGAATTATTATTTCATCCGATTTTCCAACACCCGCTGGAATAACCCACACGCCGATACAACTGTCAACTGTCACCGGCGGTCTCGACAGTGATTATTTTGTCGAGCGCCGAGTCTTTGATTAACGTTTAACGCACCCCGTCATACGCACGATCCTCATTTAACGTTTCCTACCGGTTTCGAGATTCTGGCTTTGAAAGCCAATCGGTAATCGATACTTTAAACCATAATTCCTCGAAGAGCGTAAGTAAAGTCGATTGAAAATCGCAACAACGAAAAGGGACACACTATTTAGTACAAAATTCGCAACATGTGCGACGATACCTTGTCAAGACCTACAACAACTCATACGTACGATCCTCATTTAACGTTTCCTACCGGTTTCGAGATTCTGGCTTCGAAAGCCAATCGGTAATCGATACTTTAAACCATAATTCCTCGAAGAGCGTAAGCAAAGTCGATTGAAAATCGCAACAACAAAAAGGGAAACACTATTTAGTACAAAATTCGCAACATGTGCGACGATACCTTGTCAAGACCTACAACAACTCATACGTACGATCCTCATTTAACGTTCCGTACCGGTTTCGGGATTCTGGCTTTGAAAGCCAATCGGTAATCGATATTTTAAACCATAATTTCTCGAAGAGCGTAAGTACAGTCGTTTGAAAATCGCAACAACAAAAAGGAAAACACTATTCAGTACGAAATTCGCAACATGTGCGACGATACCTTGTCAAGACCTACGACAACTTTGCAGAACGTCGCTCGTTTCCCGAGGTCTCAAGAGCGTCGAGCTTAAAACGGAAGTGGAGAACGGCAGCGGAAGACGAAGAGGAAGATAGAAGAGAGGAAGACGCGAGGAACTCAGCGCGCACAACCGTGCGCGATCACGTTGGCTTAACGATCGTTCCACGAAAGAGGGATACCTCGATGTTGCCGAAGAGCCGCGCGTGTTTTCGCGCATTGTCGAAGCCCCTGGTGCATCGGTCGCTGAGCAAGCCGCGCCACTGACTCCCCGAGAGTGAGCGCAGTCGTTGTCGACGTTGCGAGGAGCAAAATAGCCTCGTGCGGTCGTTGCCGAAGAGCCGAGGCGACGATGGAACTCAACGGGATCTTCGGGCCCGTGTCTCGCAGTCTCCTTACCTCGGCTCGCGTCGATTCTGATCTACCGCACTCGCCAGAGAGCGTTTGGGTCGTTAACATCACTCACCGGAGGAGCGACGCGCGCTCAGAACTCACGGAGACGCAGAAATGCGCTTCTAACAGCGAGTGTCGGCGTCGGTGGCGTGCGAGAACAAAAACCGATGTACTTACCGCGAACGGTTAGCGGTGCACACGTATATACGCCAGTATTTACTGTACTATAAGCACATCGTTGTAATAACACGCGGGGAAAGGTATTGCGCGCAGGGATAACCCGCTCACCAGTGCAAAATCCCCATAATTTATCCTCTCACAGCATCGTCTCATTCATGAACTCTAACGCTCCTCGTAAATTCCCGACGGAGTTACGTACTTCGAAATCCATTCATTTCGAGGTCGCGGATTTAACGATAATTCATCGTGTAATCCCGCGCAAAGAGGAAACTTTATCAAAAGAGTATATGAAAATTAAGAATTCTTAAGTATGATCCATTGAACCGAGTGATACTCAGGTTTATTCAACCACATTAATTTTTTTTTTTTTTTGAATCTCAGTCCTTTTCAGTTTATTGGCAGTCCAATAAATTTTTTACTGAACCCATCGATATTTTGTCGAGTGGATCATTTGTTAATTTGGTCCACAACATTTTTTTCGGCTGGAGTCGAGAAATTATATTTCCAAACCAGAAATATCGTTTTTCGCACGAAAGTGCATAAGCGATCAACAATCGGGATAGTTGAATGCAAAGGTGCGAATCACACGTATGTCGAACTTGCATCAATTATTGAAGGTACCAGGTTAGGTAGATGGGCTATAGGACACATTTCCCACGCAGTAAAGGTCGAACACATGGTCCAAGGCAGAAGAAGAAGTAGAAAAAAAAAAAAAAAAAACGCAAGCGCACCTGCAGAGAAAATAGTTGAAGCTCGGAAGGTGTGTAGAGCTATTGATCGAAAAAGTGATCTGAATGAGAGAAAACACACTGTGCAATGCATATACACGTGCAGTGGCGACGGCGAGCGGGGACAGCACGCGAGATGGACGGAGGAAGGGTAGCCTCATTATTTTCTAATGCACTTGTTAATTGACCAATCATGGAAGCACTCCCACGCGACCAGCGATGCAACCTGTGCCGTGCTCCTCCTCCCAGTGTTAACCAGCGCCGGAACAATTTAATGATCGGCCTCAGGGATTATTATTCGCCCCCCGACGTTTTTATGTTCCATGCTCCGCCGCAGTGAAATGCTGCAGCGAAAATACCAAGAGCGAGGAAATATAAGAGAGAACGAGAAACGGGAGTTCACGTACACGTTGACTCGCTCGGAGTGCATGTAGTCTAGTCCACGATGCACTAGTCACTGGTTATGTGCATAACGCGCCAAGCGCACCAACGCATCTCCCTTTTTTCTTCTGTTCTCCGCACGATCCTCATCCTATTACCTCTCCTTACCCTTCGGTAAACATGGAAACGCGCTCATATATATATATATATATTCTTCTTCTTCTTTTACCCTCGCCTCCTTGTCTCTCGAATTCACCGACTCAACTTCCGGCGATGTAGTGTACACTGCTCCTGGACTATGTGCACTCTCATCATGGTCACGACGACTCGAGAGGGTTGAACGAATGTCATTTCCATCTCTCTTCGTCTCACTATGTCCACCTACTCGATTTTACGCTGTCTTACCTTTTATTTTTCACCCTTTCTCACTTTTTTTTTTTTTTTCGTTCTCTCTATCTCTTCCATCAGTGCACCACTGGTCCATATACGTTTCTAACCATCGCCCAGCATCCAACGACTCCGGGATTTCCTCGACTCTACCTGCGCGCAAGCACCTATTTCATTTCAACGACCTTATTCCCTCTGCTTATCCGTAGACGCGCCACTCTCTCTCTCTCTTTCTCTTCACCTCCCGGTATTATGCTCGTGTATGCGGTACACCAGTTTTTCTATATGTGAAAGAAGAGCGTGTACGACGACGTCGTGCGCAATGCGAAGGAGGAGGCACGCTCGTTTCGATTTAACGGGCGAACGAAACGAGCCTCTTACCTGCACATCATTTCCTTCCAATACCCGGGCTACGCTTCTGATGGGAGCGCCCGTCGACTTCCGGTCCGAGAAACGCAAACAAATCGCCTCGGATTCCTCGCAAAATCCTCACTACTCTATTTCAATGATCTATCGGTAACGCCCTTTTCAGTACGAAGGACTCAACCTAAAATCCTCTTCTTCTTCTTCTTCTTCTTCACTCTCTTCCTTTTGTACCGGACTTTATCAATTCATGTTCGCGAACATTTAGGTTTATACAATAATTTAGGCGCGATCTTCAATGGATTGGATTCATCAAAATTTCATATTTGGTTTATGAATTTATGTGAGAATATTGACATGAATAATTATAACTGTTTTTATTCGCCCAACGTAATTTTTTTCTTCATTATTCGGAAATAAATAAATTGAGAAGTATGAAAAAATGTATTATAAGGTGAGTTGTAGAAGAGATCGGAGAGGGTGAAAAAAAAAGTGTCCGAGTTCGTGGAGAACGTCTCGTGTCTGGATGAGGATCACAGTTTAAAAGACATTAAAATCGATAATGTCGGGTAATAAATAGAGGGAAGCAATCGCAACTCGCAGGTGATTAGAGACTTCCGGGGGCGTGGTTCGTTGAGTATCTTCAATTTTTTTTTTTATTTCTGTACGGTACGTCGGACTTTCAGTGGATTGCACGGTACGTGTGTACAATTCCGCCGATGAGAATTCGCTTGAAGGTGGACGGTCGTCGGTGTCCTGGGAGTACGCGATCGACTGTCTGTCGTCGAGCTGCACGGCGCTCAGGGCGAGACCGACGGCGGATGGAATAATGACTCCCGCGCCTCCCTCGAATGACAAGAGGTGCATAACTAATGATTACTCGCGAACCCGAGCTGCGCGCCTCCATGATAGCTCGAGATAGAAGGTCACCAAAGTCACAGAGAATCGATTTTGAAAAACTGTATTGACAGTTACATTTTTTTTAAATTGAATAAATTAATTAACTTCAAACCTCGACTCTCGGCAAATTTGTTATAGTGAATGGTTATGGTTATTCCCATTAATTGGTCAAAAACGGCGGTTTAATTTTGCTGCATAATTAATTAACTCGATAAAAAGAAAAATGATTTTGCTTTTATTCAACATATTGATCAATTATTCCGGATTTAATTCCGGATTTAAGAATTAAATTAATTAATTTTGGCGTAAAATTAAATCCCAGTCCTGGGCGAGTTATAGTGAATTTCATTATCATTAAATTTTTTTATGTTATTCCCATTGACTTGGCAAATGTTGCGGTTTAATTTTCCTTCACAATTGATTAACTCGATAAAAGGATAAAAGAATTTTCCTGTTATTCGATACATCGATCAGTTATTGCGGAGTAACGAAAAACATTAGCAATAATATTGGTTGAAAGTTAACGATTTCATCGTCAGCCACCGTGATAAAGTACTAACGTATATCCTTGTAAAATGAAACGAGGAATAAAAGAGGTTGTTTCCCTCTAATGGCGGTAGCCACCCGTTCCGCCTCGCCTTCACTCTCGCGTGATCCTTAAGTGGTTTACCGATCCCTTACCGTTTTGTTTTTATCGAATGAAGACTCGCGGTAACGCGATTTCGCCTGAGCGAATAACCAATCGATTTACCCCGAGACATTAAGGAAGGTAAAGTGAATCCGCATCGCGCACGTTATACACACCGCAACACAAACGACCTCTTAATTTCCGTTTGCTGTTACTCACGAGAAATTCAATCAATTCGCCAACTCCGATCCCTCGAACATTTGTTAATATTTCTTGAAAGAAAATTATTTTAACTCTACGTGCTTCGATAGCGAGAGAAAAAATAAGAAAAAAATAAGCCGAAGGATGTACAGGAATATTCAATTGCCGGCGGTAAAGCTATTTACTATGAGGGATGAACGAGAGGGAGGAAATAAAGGAAAGAGTGCGCCGGAGCGCGATTTACTCCAACAATGGCGAGTCATTGAGTTCTGTCGGATCAGCAGACCCGTAGGATCGTAACGCAGCATCAAAATCCGTCTCCTGCGTCGTGCCCCCGCGAGATATTCTATTCGCTCCCCCACAGCGCGAGCTGAGCTGCTTTTATTAATCTAGCGCACGCAAAAAGCGACATGGCTTTCCGTAAATACGCGATATTCGCGTTTCCGTGACGCGCGCCGGTAAAAATATTGTCCGACGCTTTATTAAATGATTTTTCAGCCTCCTGCGCCGACGAATTTCCCGCAGAAAGAAAGCGCTGCTGTATCGACCAACACACTGATAAAAACACATTGACGCCCACGTGTCAAACTCAATTACATATCACATTTGTCATATTCACCGGGAGAAAAAACAAAAAAAAAACAAAAAGAAAACTACGAAAATTTTGCTGGCTTAAGCTTTTCGTTGATTTTATTTACGGCGAAATGAATGACGTTTGATAAAAAATGTTATTCAGCAGCGAGAACTTTCGTTCGTGAATGTAAAATTGTAGTTTTCGTAAAATGGTACTTTTCACAACAATTTTTATCAACATTTTTGTTGCCGTCTCCGGTGTCGGAATAATGTTTAACGTTTTTCAAGCGTTTGTGCAGTGGGAGCTCGAAAAAATTTGGGTATTTCGGTCGCCTGTAACCTTCGCCCCCTCCGGATCTGATTTCACGACGGCTTGAAAAAACAAGCGACGGAGTTAATTCCGTACCGGATTCCTTACGAAACGGGCGGCAGTAGCGCAGAAACGAAGCAACCGCACCGGCGACAGAACGGAAATCACCGTCTCCGACTCCATACGAACGTGCAGCCGGCTTCGAGAGCTGGAAGAGCGACTCGACTCTCCGTATATACCATCACCCACCCGTCGAGGATTCGATTTCTCAGCCACAGGCTAACCCTCGTCCCGACCAACGAGTACAATCGTCGTTGTGTTCTTCGGTTGCGTGCCTCGAAAGACGTGAAATTCCATATGACACCGACACGATGACAGACGAGCCCTTTAACCCTTGCTCAGCATACACCTAAAAAAAAAAAAAACAACTTCCGTTGCGTCATGAAAATAACACATCGCTAAAAAAATATAACGCAGACTTTCTCCAATTGAAATTTTGAAAAAAAAAAAAAAAACTACCCACTTTTAAAGTATTGTACTGATTTTTTTTACGCCCTTTTATTTTTTCACTAAACGCACGGCCGATGTTTACCAAAACTTTTCAGCTCAATTTCCTCCAGCATTTAATCACCGACGAAGTACATGAAGAACTATCGAATATCGTAAATTTCAGCCATTGAAAACCACCTGAAATCCCGTGTCTCGGATTGTCCATCAATCATTCCCTGTTCACCAGAAAAATGTCTAATGAAAATAAAGCGTAACGTCAGTACGAGCTTTTCTTTTCACCGTTCCTCCGAAAATCCCCGACAGAACGGATCCAAAATTCCTGTATAGCCGAGGCTCCGTTGCACAATAGAGAATCGAGGGTGCAGAGTGGAGAGGCAGAGAGTCACGGTGTGTATAGGTAATAATAGAGGCACCTTACACGCCTCAATCCCGACGTCCAACCGTCTTTTGAGCGTGAGAGGAGGAGAGCCCGGTAACCGGGGTCAAGAATCAGCTGAAGAGAGAAAGAGAGTGCTGCGGGGAGGGGGGAGGAGGAGTAAGAATATAGGGTGCTTCCGCGCAAGGTTCATCCGTGGGAGATACACATTGCGGGTAAATATTTGGACATCCGTGACCGCAAAAGTGGGATCACTGGGTAGGACAGTGAGCGAGAAACGTATTAAGGGCCACAGGGGCAAGAGCGAGATACAAAGGGAAGAGAGAAGAAGAAAAAAAAAAAATAGAGAACGAGAGCTGGCAGCTCTTGCTAGGTCACTTTCCGTCCTCCTCGCGCTCCTCCACGAGCAAAGACGTCGAGCAGGAAGCCGGTTTTGGACTAGGGACTAGGGACATTGTCCGCGCGCTTACCGGACCGAGATAACGGAGTTACCGCGGTCAGTATACGAGGCCCATTGTGTGCACACTTCACGAACTACACCAATTTATAAAGCTGCGCGGAAAAACTCACCGAGCCCTCGGAGTTATTCGGTATCCCGGGGGAATGGTAAGGGCTGTGGTAAGTACGCCATGAACTTGCTCGAGGGAGCCATTTTTCTCAGGCTCTGATCTGTGTACGTTTTGTCCATTGTAGGATAACGCGGTACGGTGCTGCACCTCAGTCGATACGAATTTCTCGTGAGGACTTCGCTGAAGGTCCCATTCGATTCCTTCAAGAGGGAAGAATTTTCTTTTGGGCTCGAACGCGTCAAGGACCACCAACAGTTGCGGCGCACGCGGCTAATCGTCCGTACACGATTCGTTTGTGTGCTTTGTGGATCGCAGTCTCTTTTTTTTTTTTTCTGTCAGTTATCCAAAGCTATCGGCCTGAATCAATACGCTTCGATCCCTCGTCTTTCGATATCGGTGCATCGATTATGTAATATTTCGTATTGTGAGACTGAGATGTTTTTGACAATATACAGAATCATCGATTGTTTATTCGCGCTGTTATTGTTGGGGTGGAAATCGATTTTTTTTTAGGTATTGGATAATTGGGAGAAATAATTGCAAAGTATAGTCGAGTTCAATCGATATTGGAATTATTATTGGATTTAATAAAATGGTGTAAATGGAACGGAGGTCGAAGGGAAATCTGAAAATGCCAGCACGAAGCAGCGGCTGTCAAAGTTTCGACAAAAGAGCCGAGCGAGACGACTACTCGAAGAGAATAGTAAGAAGAGATATTAGGGTCGAAGCTACAACGAAACCAAAGCGTCGAGAGCTAATCGGTTCTCGTTCGCTTTCGATCTCAAGGCTCATTGGGGCTCCAGTCGTCCGACATTGTCTCGGTCGAGGGCGTGTCGAGCCTCGCGACACGAGGTGGTCGATTTTAGTGAACTCGGAGTCGTTCGATGGCGTCAAGAACCAGGTAATATTCATCGATCGTCCAGCGATAGGAAGTCGTGCCTGGACCTCCGGGGAACCCGAATTCCACTTTTACCTGTTACCTTAGTCTATTCCTATCTTCCTTATCCAGTCTCCGGATCGGCTCTTCAGCTCGTTTCGTTCATCGGTTACTTATTTCCCTGTGAGTTTTGTCCGCAAAAAAAAAAATGGTACGAGAATATTAAAATATGCAAAAAAAAGTTCGTGTATTTTTTTAATTCATTTTTAAAATTAATATTTTTAATTTCGTCTTTTTATTGACATTCAAATACGAGTATAATTGGCATATGATTTTGTGCTAAACGATTCTTCGTATTTTTTATTTATTTATTTATTTATTTTTCGTGCGCACTTACGAAAAAGCGCGTGGAAGAGGCCAAGACGTTTTCGTCTGGACCCAGAGACGATATTTCGGTTTGTTGGAAGAAGAAGGTTGAACCCGCCGGAAAAGTTGGTTGGTGGGTGGACGCGTATAGCCACGAGAAGGAGAAGAAAGGAAGGAGTAAAAAGTTAACGCGGTGTGGATGGAGTGTGAGAGGAGCGAGGAGGTCTGACTGGTGAAGAGAGAGAGAGAGAGAGAGAGAAAAGTGGAAAAGGTGTGGAGTGTGAGTGGAAACAGGAGACGAAGCAGAAGGTAGAGGAGGAGTAAACCGGGAGCAAGTTGCAGCAGCGACGAGAGTCGTTCCTCGTTCCTCGGGTTCGTCGGAACGACGTGTGACTGCGTGTGTGACTTCTTGTTTGCTTTAACGTCTCGACGACTCCGCAGACTTCTTCTTTCCACTTTTTTTCTATTTCTCTTTTCTCCCCGAGTTTCTCTCCCCTCTCACGACCTTCGCCTTCCCTCTAAGCCAACCCCTTCTACTGTTTGCCTGGGACACACAACTTGTGTTTTCGCGAGTGCGTATCAACGTTGCGGTGTGGGATAGAAACGCCGCGTCAGTTTTACCGTAGAACAGAAAAAAAAAAAAAAAAGAGAACCGGGGACACTCGACGTCAGTTCAAGAAGATACAAAATAGACACAAAATTAACTATAGAAAATCAGTTGAATCTAATCCGATCGTTATTTCACTCATCGATTAATCGGAATTGCCCGATAAAAATCGCCAATCAAATCGATTCAACATCCATCCTCTTTTTCCTCTTCTTCGGATTAAATTCTAAATGGCGAACATTCTCCCACGGGAAACCATCATCCGAGAGTATAAGACTCGTGATTTTGATCGTTATCAAGCCCCTTGCGTATCACCTCAGCCAAAGGGAAAGCCGAGGGAAAGCGGCGTATGAAAAATCTATACAGAGCCTCGGGAATTTATTTTTATGAACTATGCAGCAGTAGGGCTGAAGCATCGTCGCCCGTTCTTTGATGTTCGAACGAGATGCGTGGATAGTCGGGGGGCGTCGGGTGGGGGGGGGGGGTGCTCTCGCATAAATATTTAGAACTATACGGGAGGCCCCGCGATAATGTAAGCATCTCTCCCGTCTCGTATCGTATGCCGACCGCTGCTGCACCGAGACTCTAAACGACGAGACTCTTTTCTCTCGGAGCGTTTGAGGCCACTCTCGGCATTGAGCCCAGGGGGTGCGAACGAGCGAGATGAGAATGAGAGAGGAATCGATGCTGCAAAAGCCCGCACAAGAATTTCCGGAGCTCTCGTAGAGAGAAAGAGAGAGAGAGAGCTCCACGTACTCTCGTAGCCTCTGGTAGTGCCTCGCGCGTCAGCGAAATGTCACGAGGTCCTCAAAAATACAAGAGCCTCGGTGAGGTTCTCGTTGAGGGTTTCGTCTCTGGATTGTGCGGCGAAACAGCCCTGAAGAGACCCCGAGAACCGCCGAAGGAGCGGCTCTCATCTCGCAACAATAATAATTATTATCTCGAGTCGAGTCGGTGTATTGAAATATTCGTCTGGTTAAATAGTCAGCATCTTCACTCCGCACCCCCCCCCCCCCCCCCCACAATTCTCTATATAGTCCAACAAAAGAATATGTGGAACATTGTCCTCGAGGGTAAAGTATGTGGCCACATAATAGAGCCTCCTGTATGATTATACGGAAGATGCGCCTATGGGCGGATAAGTTTTCTCAAGAATCTTAAAAGCGCTCGTTTCGACGCTCGTTAACAAGCGTCATCATCGCCGTTGCCGCGTGAGCACCTATCGGAAAGTGGAGCATGGCTACTGGCTCCACTTAGCAGGTGACAAAACGGAGGCCGGTTGATATATATATATATATATGCATATCTACACACACATATGATTTTGAAAAAGGGGCCGAGAGAGAATAAAGCCCGTGTTTATAGTCTCTCTATACGTGGAAAGAAATAGGAAAGGTGAGAGCACAATAAAAGAGTTGCCGCGTAGACACAAGAAGAGGCCTCGCGTGTATATAGAATATATAGGTTGCTTCGCGTATACTAGTTTGCCGTTGGTGATGATGACGGGCGGGCAGGGGGTTGGGGGGGGGGGGGGGGGGAGAAGGCGCGTAATGCGGAACTGCTCCACCGTGCGATGTGGAGCTGCGAAATAGTCGAGGGAGCGATGTGCGCAGGGTGAGAGCGGAAAAGAATAAAGAAAGAAGCGGGAGAGGAAGGCGCGAGAAGAGTGTGCAAGAGTGACAGCTGAAAACTGCGGCCGCTTGGGAGCCAAGGAGGAAGAGGCTACAGCGGAGGAAGGAGAAGGACGGAGAGGGAGAGAGAGCGAAGTAGAATGAAGAGGTGGAGGAGAGAAGGCGCGGGACGAGGGGAGGGTAATTACGAAATATAAAGGGTGGGCCGGCCCACGCCACCGAGGCAGGCAGCCAGGCAGGCAGACTGATGAATATTTCACCGCGCTGCATTAGCCAACCGAGAGAACGCTTGTGTGTGTCTCTTTCACTTTCCATATAAACTCCCGACGCCGCTGTCCTTCTCTTCTTCCCTCGGTACCCGCTGCTTCTTTCTCTACTCTCATCCCTCTCCCTCCTGAAAAAAAAAAAAACGAAGCCTTGCGTCAAAAAAACTTGCGGCCCTCCTCTCGTCGTCCCTCGCCTCTCTTCTTTTGGGCCTCTGTCGTTCTTGAAGAGCGAACGCGAGAGCGAGAGAAAACCGACGACCCGGTGACGACGAGGAAAAAAGGCCCCGGTGATGCTCCCAGATTTCTGTGCCGCGTGCGTTTCACACTGTACGCGCTTAGTTGCCGCCCACGCAGCGACGACTCTGCACTCTCGACTCTCTCTCTCTCTCTCTTTCTTTCTATGTGTCCCACACTGACTCGTCGGCCTCTTGCTCCAGGGCCTCCCCACGCGAAACGGGAACAAAAGTAGCTCCCGGAGACGAAGGGCTCTTTCGGGGGAGAAGGATGCCAAAGGGTTGGTCGATGGGTCTTCCGCGGTCGCGAATATCCAGGCCTACATTATCGTTACTCCCTTCTTCAACCACCATTCACTATTTCCTCGTGGTAAAAATATGAGAGGCTGGGAAAAATATTCACCCTGATCAACTCAATGATTTTCAGGCTACGATACTAAGTCATGGTCACCGTCAATCAAAATGCGATTAAAAGAGAGCCTAAAGACAATAAACAATTACACTTGCACAACTAAAATTCTGAATCAATCAATGAAAATGTCGACTTGGACTCGGAAAATTAATAATCTATCCGATAGATCAGTCTCAATTTCTGTTTTTATTCACTATTTTTAATTCTCTGTTTTTACACTGTTCAAATAATTTCCTTTTAGTACCCGATGGAAATTTTCGTTTCAATTCACCCGCAAACTTTAGAAAGCCATATTTTGTATTTTCTCTCGGCGAATTTGCAGACGCATAACAAACCGTGTCGCGGAGTGCAGCAGTTGACTTAGCGCTAGCGCAAAGTCGGTATAATTTTTATCGCGAAATGTTTTCTCTGCTCGTGTTTTTTTTTTTTTTTTTACATCCCGTCTGGTAATCGTGTTGCTGCGGCTGCTGAACAGTCTGACACAATTCTAGCGTGGGTACTACACGAGCGCGCATACGTTTCCATCTAGAAATTCCCACACGTGCGCGCCCGCCGGATTCGCGATTTCGCGAACGAGCGAGTCACGTCTCGCGGCGTTAATTTAAAAGGTCACCAGCCCCCGAGCCTCTGAACGTCGAACCCACCGACAAGCCAGCTATTTAGCCACATACATGCACCGCGAGCACAGTGTACGTAAGCGCTCGGGGATGCAGGATTTATAAAACAGTCGAGCGCGAAAACGAAGGGGGAAACAAGCGAGTGTAAAAAAAAAAAGAAAAAAGAAAATCAGAGCTTTCCCATGCACGTTCGAGAACGAAGAGGCTTTCGCGCACAGTATTCCAATGCGGAATAATAAATAACACGTTCCCGTGTTTTACACAAACGTGCATTTCAAGATGTAAAGCATATTTACAACCTCTCCTCCATAGTCACACGATATCCACGTGCGCAAATGATAAAATACCTTTGCCCTAAACCCAAACGAGGCAACGCTGTAAAAGATTTTACATACAGATAGATAAAAAATCATCCGAATAACCAAGTTTCACATTATTTCCTGAAGAATGTGCCTTCGAACGCTGAATTTCAATGACTCCGTCGCTACAAATACAAAGACAGAAATCAAGATGATTCAGCGATACATACATTCCTACAAAGCACAAGCAATTATACAATTCTGGAGATCATCAGAATTGCCAGTTGTCGAATTACGAGACATTGATTTGAAGGTACACTTCCGCAGTGTAGAACTTGTCCAGAATTGTCTCCATGTCTCCTAATATCCAGGAGAAACAGTGTGTACATTTGATGAGTCAGGCCCAAAGAGGAAGGCAACTATGAAATTCCAACGCATGAGCATCCGAGTAGTGAGGAGTCGCAGTGAGGCCCAGCATCAGGAGCAGCCTCTCTTGTACAAGAAGCTGGAGTAGTCCGCAGGAGTAAGTACGAAGGTGGTCGTGGAGGCCGGTGGCTGGGAACGACGACGACAACGGTGAGGACGACGGCATGTGGGGCTCTCGAGGCTCGACTCTGCGCCCTACGTGTGCCGTGTGCTCTTTGGTGCGCGCTTAGAGAGAGCTATATGAGTTACGAGAAAGCGAGTGGACGTATTCGCAAACCCTCGCATAATGCTCGTGTATGTATGTGCACGAAGGTAGAGCGTGGAGGCGAGCTCGGGAAGCCGAGATGGTTCTCGTTCCCGTGGTTCAGCAGTTCTATGGAGCCTCTCGAGGCGGTATCAGTACTGGTACACCGTACTGGTGTTGGGTAGTGGTAGTATTAGTCCAGTGGCTCGATGGAGAGAACCTGGTTAGCGATTCGAGGCTCCGCTCGGAGTCGCCCCTTGACAGAGCCCCTGTATGCACCAGTCACCAGTCGCCAGTGGCACTGTCGCCTGGCATTGCGGCCCCCTCGACTCAGGCACCCGAACACGAACACGGCCAGCCGAACGAACGAACCTCCAGGAGAGGAGCAGCAGCAGCAGCAGCAGCAGTTCTCTACCTCTGGCTGCTCGTATATACGACGACGACGACGACGACGACGTCGACGACGACGACGATCTAGCTGCTATACATACAGAAACCGTACGTACGGTATATATCGACGTCGGAGCCGGACGACCACTTCACGTCTGGCGACCTTTTCGTCATGCACATTCGAATTTATTGGCGCGTGTTCGAATATTCATAAAAAAAGCCCCCTAAAGCCTCGTGCACCAGCAGGAGTGCACCTCTTTGCACAGCTTTGTATGTACATGTATAACTATATACATACTGGGATCCCTTTACCGCGCCCAGATTTATGCGAGCTACCAGGCTCACTTCTCTCTCTCTCTCTCACTCTCTCTCTCCTCTTGGACCACCACCACCACCCCCCATCGACAAATTATACCGGGTTTCATAAGTGCCCGCTAGAGGGAGAGAGGAAAATACTGAGAAAAAAAAAAACATAAGGGAAATAAAACGAAATGTGTGCTGTACTGTCGTACAACTGCGGGTGAATAGTCAGAAAACATGAAGAACCGAGTGAGAAAGGGAGAGGCGACGAGACGAAGGGATAGCGCGGCGGGTATACTCACCGCGAAATGGAGAGAGGCGGTTATGATTGAAAAGTTGATTGTTGCCTCGAACAAAGTGTTCACTGACTCTGTTCGCAGTTTAGTCTCGCAGTTGTGGGCTTGATTACCGAGTATACTTTGCTCGGGACATGGGACGAGTGCTCCCCGAGCCGGCAAACCCGAGAGTCTACTCCATCCAGGCGCAAGGAGGCCTTGGAAGCCCTAGCCAGACCTTTTGGATTCTGATGCTGTTGCGCCCCCTGCAACTTTATTACTGTGACCGTGCTCTCTGATGACCAACCGTCACCAACGCTCTCCTGCTTTATTCGTTAGTTTATTTGTTAACCTCTTCGCCTCTCGGCGACTTGAGTTTTGTTTCCGTTGGCTTGTCGCCTCGTCGCTCTCACCAACTAGTCTTTGTATTTATATATATATATATATATATATAATTTTTTTCACGGCACTTCGACGGTCGATAACCTTTAGATCTCTCGTTTCATTGAAAGTCCCACTGGGTCCGTGGAATTAAGAACCTCGTGTTGATTTTTTTTTTTTTTTTTTTTTTTTTAATGACTGATTATATTTATTTTTTATTCCTGCAGGCTGCGAAAAGGGATTTTTCGCTTCCAGTGTGGTTAACTGTGAAATTGCCGAGAATTTCCGGACGCCAGGCTTCCAACGATCGTGACGCAGCTTTCCGGTCGTGAATATTCCATCGGATGTGGGTTCCGATATCGATGAGAAATTCTCGAATAACCGACCCACGTACATACGCGAGGGAGAATGATATTCTACTCGGAAAATGATACTTCATTGGAAAGAGCCATTTTGTGGTTACTGTCGCTCCGAAGAAAATTAGTGGCTAATATTTTTAATTCGCGTGTCGCGCGAATAATGCGAGCGGAGTTTGACAAAAAATTCTAGTATCGAATCGGAGTTTGGTTTTTCAGGGTGCGCGAAAGGCGAAAGCGGATGAGGAAATTAAAAAAAAAAAATGAAACAGTGAAAATGGGTGGAAAAAGGAGAACGCAGCGAAATATCGTGGCTGCGGAAAATCGAGGCTCTGTGTATATATAAGCACGGCAAGCGCGCAGAGCACCGGGTGAGTCACCTCGCGCGCAGGGGCCGCCCGCATTTTGCCAATGCGGAGGAGGCGGAAGCAGCGAAATCCAAAGGCGCGTCGACGCTGCCAGCAGGAGCAAGTTTGGGCTATTGTTTTTGGCAAAGATCAATGTGATCGGTTGGCTGATCTTCGGCATGGAGATTCGGGTAGCGAAGCAGAGAACCCGAGCCCTGGCGAATCGTTTGCTCCGCTGAGCCTAAAGAAATCCGCAGACTCACCCCTCATCGCTGTACTACTTTTTTTTTCTCTGAATCCGAATATGAATTTGAATCTGAATCCGAGTCCAAGTTTCTCTCTGTCATCTCACCCCCTCTAAAAAAAAAATCCTCCATATTCCACTCTAATCATCATCCCCTTGATTCCCCAAAAAAAAAAAAAAAAATGACACTATTTTTAACCCATACTGACACAGTCCGTTAAAAAAGCGAACAATGTGAGAAATTCCAGGCCACGAAATCACCGAGCATCACGTAATCCTACAACGCGCTAATTTCTCTATCCGTAAATTGACAAAAAAAAAATCAAACTTTTTTTTATTCTCATGATTGTGACAGTGAAAATGGCAATTTTGGTGGGCCGGATTTTTCGGTTGGTTTTGGGGAGAGTCGGAAAAAAGACACGGCGGAGGCACGCGGCCATTGTAGCCCACCTACCGGATAAATGGTGTTAAAGTGCACACAAATAAGAGGTACCCGAGGTCGGCCACTTTATTGGAGTACCCAGGGCGTGAGCAACAATAGCTAGAGTCGCGAGCAATAGCGGCGGTAGCGCTGGAAGCTGAAGCAATGCCAACCCGGCATGTTATACATTATATGTTGTGGAGCGGGCGAAAGCAGGCGCGCGTGAACCCCGTTACGTTGCCGCAGATATCATGTTATAAGCGTCGGCGGCGGCGGCGGCGGCGGTGGTGTAGGATTGTACTCGTGCGGCCAGGCGCTTGGGTTCCGAGCCCCGGAGGGCCCTGTGTGTAGCGTTAATATAGCGAACGGCGAACGCTGCCGGAGCTCTTTGCCACTCCACCGAGCAGAAATTGATAGGATAAATTCCGGGTCTGAATTGGCTCCGTCGAGCTGGAAAGCCTCCCCACGCGGCGGCCTCTCTCCTCACACTATCCATCTCTAGTTCGCTATCTTGCTTTTCCTCTAACCCTCTCACACCACTATCGCCCTTCCTGCTTCTCGTCTGCTGCGCGCCCTCCTGGTTTCCTTCCTTCCGTCACTGCTTCCTCCTTTCCTCCTTACCCTCCTCTCTCTCTCTCTCTCTGCACTCGCTATCTTTCGGCAGTTAACATTTTCCAACATTGGGTTCATGATTATTATTATTCAATTTCGGCAATTATAATAATGGCCTTCGAAAATCGTTATTAGGGTTTGAAGGATTTGCAATAGTGAAAAAAGTGCTTCTTTTCTTTAAAGGGTTTCTAGGATTAGTTATTAATATATTGATATATTATGTAGTATTAGTAAAGTTACGAAGATTGTGAAGGGGATTTTTCAAAAATTTGCATTCATTTTTCTCGCCTCGTTTGACATCAAATTGATAATTCATCACTCGCTACGTCGTTCAATTTTTTGCGCCGTGTCCTGCTGGTCCATTTTTTTTTTTTTTTTTTTGTAACTGTAGATGCGAACGATAGCGATAGCAAAAGGAGAAGCGGGAGTCTGATTACCGTGCAGCATAACTGCGAGCAACGCACACGCGAGCTGGTGTTTGGTGGAAATTCGCGAAAAAGCAGAAGCGTGCAAACAGTACATTGTACCGCGAGTATACCGAACGAGGCTCCGTGCCGATTGTATACGCACGGATCCCACCGTGAAAAATGTTACCGGAAGCGTGTAACGACGCTCCACTGCGATGTCCTTTTCCGGCTTCGCTGGTTCAGAACAATAATCATTTTGTGCCAAAAAAAAAAAAAAAATGAAAAAAAAAAATCCAGAACATTTTACAGCCGAGAGGTACGTTTAATAGAAGTCAGATATTCTCTCGCGTCGCTAATGCTACCAAAATTCTCCGGAGCCACGGAATACCGAATTTTAGCGAGTGTATATTAAACACAGTGTAATATTAAACGCGAGTATGAACTCCGGGGGAAAGTGGGGATTAATGAAAAATCATGAATCCACTATTTTATTCGTTCCGTGGATGATCGCTATTTCTTTTCATGAATAATTGCGACTCGTCAGCAACGCTCGAGTCAAGCCATATAATATACCGGCAGCCGTGCACTCGAGAGTATTAGCGAGCGAGCTGACTCGCAGGAGGGATAAAACACGGGTAGAAACGAACCGAAATACACACGGGCAGAGAACGGATTACAGAGACAGGAGGAAAAGAAGGGGAGTCGTGAACATCACGCACACGGGAACGGCGACAATGTCGACGAGGAAAGGAGAATACGTGGAGCAGGACAGAAAAGGCGTTGGGGATACAACAATACGCACAACTGTCGTTTATCCATTATGCGCACTTAATTAGGCCTTGGCGTGTCGTCGGTGCTCGCGAAAGCTGGGCGGTCGGCACTCGTCAATAGCCGTGCCGACAAGATACGTCTGGCAGGTTGGTAATACTGCTCGGAGACATGCGAATATGGAGAACACGTAGACAACGCACCCAACCCTCGAATTCCGCTCCAAATTTCAACGCTAATACCCGCCAAATAAACGACAATCCTCGAAACTTTTGAGTCCACGATAAAAATACCGTTTTTCACCCGCTGAATAAATTACAACCGACGTTTCGCGGTACGACACAAATATTTTTAATCTCCTCCAAGCCGCGGCGATAAATTCAGCCTCGATAGAACGAAAATAGCAATTCACCGATTGTCAAATTTGACGACGAAACAATTTTTTCATTCCGCTTTAATCGACATGAATTTTATGAACTCGTATGCTATGAACCGATAGCCATTTGTTTGCAAGATTCCTGGTGTACGGTGCCTACCCACTTTATTAATATCGACAAATTCCTGACAATCCTTGAAAATTTTGAGTCGATTATAAAAATGCCGTTTATGAGCCGCTGAATAAATTACAATGAACATTTCGCAGTGCGACCCAAATATTGTTAATCTCCTCCAAGCCGCGGCGATAAATTCAGCCTCGATAAAACGAAAATAGCAATTCACCGATTGTCAAATTTGACGTCGAAACAATTTTTTCATTCCGCTTTAATCGACATGAATTATATGAACTCGTGTGCTATGAACCGATAGCCATTTGTTTGCGAGATTGCTGGTATACAGTACCTACCCACTTTACTAATAGCCCAGCACGCCATCCGGGGGGTGAGAGTCTTGGTCAGATATGTGGATCATCGTCATGACGATCAAGGGGGGCGGCGGGTTTCGGTTCTATTAGCTCTGCTGTCCATGTAATGCATGTCACAGAGAGAAAGAGGAAGGGTCTCTCGACTATGGGCGCCCAGGGGGTAGACAAGATTATAATCTGTCCCATTATTGTGCCATCGACGTCCCGGAGGGGATTTTTCTATTTGACAATGCAGTTACACTTTTTGTGCATTTAACGTGGTGTGCGCATCGAGCCACTCTTGGGTACGTCGAGGGGGACATGTCACTGCTGCTCTCACTCCCATCGAGTGTTTCCCTCGTGCCCCACGAGCGAATATATGTAACCAACCCCCTGTCATCATCCCCCCTCCGCGTGTTTCCTCTACACGAATAACCCCGTGTACTTACTACCACTGCGCAAAACGTGTTCAGGGTCAGGACTGAAAAATCGCACACGTTCAAGACGACCGTACGAAATGTCTGCTCGCCTGGATTTGCGACTCTGGTGGGACAGGATTCGGGAGTGAAAAAAGGACTTTATCGAGGGTGGCTCATCGTCGTGCTCTCTCCGCTCCTGTGTTCTTACAAACCCGAAAAGGGGTCCTCGGTATAATCCTACCTGCATATGATGTTCCAACCCGGCATTGTTTGCCCGGCGTACGATGACATACGGAGGACACGTGGACAGTATTCTCCTCCTGTGTCATCTCTCCCTTCGTCACCGGGACACGCTGCCCGATGATGCGCCCGGTATACACTCTACTTCACGTTGCACAGACTCGCGTCCCCCTCAAGGGGGCCCGTCGAGATGGGCTTAACCGACAAAATGTGCTTAAATACTTTGATCATGCTGTCACGAGATGACTAGCAGTCCACAGTCACTGCCTAATAGAGACCTTCGTCCTTTCATTCACTCTTCTCTTGCTCATATTTGGAGCATACCCATAAAAATCATCCTCATGACCCAGTTTTTTTTTTTTTTTTTTTTTTTTCTACGATTTTTTATTCTGATTATATTCTGCTGAGGTACTTCAGTATATCAGGAGGGTTAAACGATCAACGAATTTTTATTTTGGGTTAACGACGAAAAAATGTAAAATAAGTTGGCTGTAAAAATAAAATGTCTTGTTAAGAATTTTTTTTAAAATTTTGCGACAAATTTTTACGTTTTATTGGCAATGTTTTAAATGATACTCTTCATGGTAACTCTACTGCAAACATTTATTTAAAAAATAATGTCCTCGAGTTTCCGCAGCGAAAAGGCGGATCTCACAGAATTCCATAACAGATCAGTGACCATTAACATCGTAGGAAGTCGCACACCTCTTGAATATCTGTAATCGCAGAGGCCTTGGCGATAATCGGTTGCCGTATTACGCATGGCAAAATCGAGGATGCACGTCGACTGCTTGCACTACGTTCCGCGTCGCTCCAGCACATTTACTCACGTATAGGTATACATTGCGTGCGTTCTACCTCCAGTAGCATCGCCGAGAGCCAAAGGGTAAACTCTCTAGCGTGGTATCTGTCTAATAACTGTTATTACGGGTGTGTTGACAGTAGTAACGTGGCGTGTAATAGAAGCAAGTCGAATTATACAAGCTATACAGCGTCACAGTATCGTATACACGCATATATATCTATATATCTCCATATATACAGTTGTAGAATTATAGCAACGAAAGCTTCGTGTAAGATCGCAAGCTCATCACGTGTTTCCATTTCCGGTCTGTCAAAAATTATTGCAAATGTCCACATTGCGTGTCAAATATATTCGTGATGTGTTCGAAATGTCCGGAACCACGTAACAAATTTACGAAAACGAGCTTTTCGGTAAAAGCAGAGATTGACCCGATTGCTTAGTGTAATTCGGGCATGATCAAGTCAAAGTACTCTGGGAATTGCAAATACGATCGTGACGGATAGCACGTCAAATAGATAAATACGACGACTTTGCTTTAACGATTATGTGTATTGTGTACTGTGTATTTTCTCGAGAGAGAGAGAGAGAGAGAGAGGTCTGCTGCTCCTCCCTCGTTCTCCCTATCGAAAGCCCTTGACGATCTTGTCTGCCGAGTCTGCCGGCAAATAAGGAGACGTCGCACCCCTTTTTCGGCAGGCCCGCCTCGAATTATCTTCGCGGCTGTGCGCACGCTCATTGTACCGCGTATATGTTCTCGAGCGTAATAGAGAAGAGAAAATCTGTTGCTGTGCATATTTACTCGGCGATGGATCTGCTGGCTCACTTTGTTTCATTTATCTACCGAACTTCGTGTAGAATTACATTAATGCGTTTGAAGAGAGCGGGATTTGACAATTGATTAATTATGGTGTTTTTTTTTTTGCTTTCAGGTAAGTTGCTGAGACATTGGCGATTTTTCTTCCGGGCATTGTGTGAATATGGGCGGCAAAAGTAGAGCGAGATGCTGGTAATGTATTATATCAATATCAGCTCAAAAAAGTGATAGCTTATTTTTTTAATTGTTTTTTAAAAATATCTTTGAAATAATTATCAAGTCTCGTTTTATCGGAATCTTTTGTTACTGCGTTTACGAGATATAAATAAAGGAAAAAAACGAAGTCGTATTTAAAAAATGTTTATCGTAACTCGATTCGCGAATTTGCATGAGGTCCGCGCTCCTGATGCCGCGTATTAGCACCGGTGATCTTACGAGAAGCGATGTGTCATCATGGTTCACGGTGTTTCTCTACACATAGACATAATAAATTGCTCAATCGACACGGAGACCGCTTTGGATGCTGCCAGTAGCTCACCAGACGTGGAGAAGCAGCGTCAGGCGGATAATGCACTAATGAGTCGTGTCTAGCGCGCTAGCGTAACACATATCGTCGCAATTTAGCGAGAGTATGTCTATACATCGTCGGAGAGATGCCAAGCAAGGCCACGAAGCTCGGGTTCTCGTCGCTACCACACGGCTCTCGTTCCTCGTTCGTTTATTATCGGCATCCGTTGCTGCGTCATGGGGTGGTTTCCGAGCCTCTGGCTTAACCCATACAGCGCGACGATAAAACAAGCACTGCGCTCCTCGGAAAACTCAACGCGCACAGTTTCCTTCTTACCGCAGCTCTTCGAGAAAACGATTATCGCTAATCGGATCTCGGATTACCTCGAATCGTGTGGTGTGTTGGAAAGGAGAGCCCAGAAAAAGCGAGTTACCTGTAAAAGTCTTCGTGACTTGGTTGCAACGATTTTTTTCTCGAAATCCCAACTTTTTTTTTTCATCCACGTCCGTATTAGAGTAATTAATGAATTTAACATTCAACGGTGTCTCCGATGGGTTGTTTTATTGGAGAACCTCTCACGCTGCGTGGAGTTGACTCGATTTGCTTGGTCATTCTCGTTAAAAAAGGCCCGAGGTGAAAAGAGGGTGAGAGGCGATCGGTTAATGAATCGATTCGCTTGCGATCGCTAGAGGAAGCTGAAGAGAGAGAGAGAGGAGAGGAGGATGTATAGCGGAGAACGATGTGCCGCGGACGTGTTGGAAACTGGTTCGCTAAAGGACGCTCCAAGTTGGTCGTGAGCGCGTCAATGGTACAAGTTGGTGAAAGCCTTTGGTGGTGCATGGTGCGAGAACGATCGAGGGAGCGTCTTCTGCGCAACGTCGCGCTCGCATGATCGCCACCGATCGACGGTCAGCCGAGCAGTGGCAAGAAGTCGAAGAGCCAGAAGAAGAAGAAGAAGCGAAGAGGCGCGGCGAGGAGAGGAGGCTCCGACTCGGATCCAACCGTGACGGGAATATGGGCACCGGGGGAATTCACCGAGCGTTAAAGAAATCGATGAAGAAGCTATCGATCGTGGTAGCAGCTTATACGACGAGCCGGAGAACACCGGAATCTTATAACCGAGCAAAAAGCTCCGGTGGAAAAGCCACCAAGACGCTGGGCGAGAGAAAAAAAAAAAAAAACGTGGTGTGCTATCACCGAGGCTATCACACAGGTGCGCACTAACCGCACTCACCGTTAATTCCATGAATTCACCAAGGTGTTTACATTACATTCACATATTTGCAATTATACGTGCCATTTGCCCACGAATTATCCATATTTTCTAGCGTTCTCATATTTTGGTATCGATGATTTTAATTCTTGGGATTTTTGCTCAACTTCCTTCAGTTCAGTTCTCTCAATTTTTGTTTTTTTTTTTTTTTTTTCGCAAAGTAGCCGATTAATAAAATAAATGATGATTCTCGAGGTCGTAATGACGTTTTTCTCAAAAATTCATTCACGTGATAATTAATAAATAAATAAAAGAAAAATATGAAAAATTGAAACGATAAGTATGAACGTCAAAGTGTCAAATGGTCGGCACATCTGCTACTCCTCCTCCGTAGTTTGTGCTTCCGCTGAAAAGCCACGAGACACGTTGTTCGAATGCTCGATCGAGAAAAGAACAAGAACGAATGTGGGGGGTTCTTCCGCTCACGGGAGCCGGAGGCGTCGACCGACGCCGTCACTCTCGCGCGGCGTCTTGACGTACGTCGCGCGAACCAACGAGCGAGTGGCTACCATAATCCAGTTTCTCGGCTCACCTGACGCGCCGCCGCTCGCACAAACCGAGCGTCCCGGGTACTCCACACTCTTCTCCTCGCTGATCGTTCGCTGCTCTCCGCGTGGCTCGCTGGGCGTCGTCGTCGATGCTGCCGCTGCTGATGATGCACCGAGTGCCTCCGCGCTGTCCGTGGTGTGTTCTCCGACGCTACAGCCGCTGATGCTCCTCCGACGGTGCATCAAACGAGGCGAACTCGATGAGGCTTCACTCGTGGGTGGTCGCGAGCGCTCGCTTTCTCGCGGCTCTCGTGAAACCGCCTGGAAGCCGCGCGCGGCATCCCGTAATTACGGGTTCCTTATTTACCGCCTGTTACACACTTCGTTAACGCATCGCTTATAAAGCAGTTGTTGTTGTGTTGTCCGCCACTTAGTGCGGGGATATAGAAGCGCCCAGCTTCCATCTTTATCTCGGGCTTTTTCGCCTTCACACCCTCGTAATTTCGCTCCGGAGTAATGCGCTTTTGTATATACCAACTAAAACTTGGAGATTGACAAAAGGACGCGGAAAACTGGACGACACGAGTTACATTCCGCCTGAGGATCGAGCAGCTTTTTGTTATTGTTAATCAACAAACCTCGCGGTTTTTATGGAGAACATTGTGTGCTTTGAAATAGAATTTCAGTGTGAGGCACGGAGGAATGCAAATAGAATTTTTCATCTAGAGTAATAACAGAATTAATATGAAATTGTTGTAGATCTTTCTCTCTTTTTTTTTCTGTACACTCGTATATATTTTATTATTTTTCTTGGGCTCGATGGATGTTACGATAGAGGAACGACCACGACGATCATATGTCGTGGCTGTGGATTGTTAGTTTGTGGCATTCGAGCAAAACTTCCTTCATCATCTTCCTGTCCCCTTCACTCTCTCTCTCTCCCTCTCTCCCTCGGTGGATAATTGCGATTGTAATTAAAATTCTTGATGAAAAGAGGATCCCTGTGGCTCGTAGCTTCTAGCCACTGGTGATGATAGTATACGATCGTGAAACCATGTCTACATTCCCCCACACAAGCCTCATGTTAAAGCTTTCCCTCTCTCTCTCTCTCGTTTTCTCTCTTCAGCATGTTCGTCGTGGTTAGAGTCGACAGGCTCCTGCCAACGCCGCGAGGAAATGCGAGCAAAAGAGCAGCCAACCCCTGGCCAGAAGTGCGAACTTCGTCCTCGTCGTCGTTGTCGTCGACGACGACGACGACGACGTAGCTCTCGCGGAGTGCCATAATAATTGGAACGGTCGCGTGCGCCCAGACTCATAACCGCTCCCGCGGACAATAGACTCGTCCGAGTGCAAATTATTAACGCGCCTTCCGCCCTCGTCAGCGTCCCCAACCCCTCGCCAGGCAACTCTTTCACCGCGCGACTCTCCAAGCTTTCCACACGCGTCTCTAGGAAATTTCTTACTTTCGTCCATTTCTCTTCTCTCACGCCCAGATACGACGTTAACACTTGACGAGCCAAGGAGAAAAAAAAAAAAAATAACGCGTAAGAGCTGCGTGAGAATGAGCGAGCATCGAAATCTGTCACCGGAAGAAGAAAATAAAGTGGAGAGGCAGACGAGAGAAAGAGTGACGAGCACTTCGCTCCTGCGTTAATTGTAAAATATATCATTATAATAATTATCACGATTATCATTATTTTTTATTATCATCATTATACCCCAACGTTCACTTCGTTGTGACTTCTTTTTTTTCACGCGATTTTATTAAAGACTGTTATCTGAAAAGCCCGAAAGCTGCCATTTGGAAATTTAGTGGAAAAGGGGCCATTGAGCCATTTGAAAAAGCATCAGGGCTGCCCTTTTGTAGGATCGTGTCTATGGAATACTAGTTCTGTGAGCATCGTCTGCCCAATGGAGTGCCGCAGGACGTTTTTTTTTTTGGTTTTCTTCTATTTCTCGGCGAAAGATTACCGTGCGAGAGAGTCTATGGCTCTTCAAGGTACTCGGATAGATTTAGCTTATACGTGTTTTTCACTCCGGTACCGGGGTATCTCTCCTGTGTACGCTGTGAAATCTATTCTGCGGGAGAGCGATGCTTCCGGTGAAATGTAAAGGAGAAAAGCCGCATTGGTTTTGCGCGCAACCGAACACGCAACTGGCCAGAAGGGTTTTCGTGAATTTCGCGGCGTTAAAGCGAGGGAATAGCGTAAAATGAGAGTTAGATAAACGCGAAGCGAAAACGATCGGGCATAGAGAGGAGAGGAGAGAGAGAAAGAGGTGAAAGAAATAAAGAGAAAAGCAGACTCAACTGAACATATTGCTGGGAGATAAATCTGGGCGCAAGCTCAAAATCCTTCTGACCCGTTGCCCGTTCATATACGAGGCGCTGCTGTGTGTCTGGCATCGCCCGTTCAACTCACTAGCGTTGAATGCCCAGAAGCATCAGCAGTATCCGCGCGAAAGCTCGCTTACGGGTCATGGCAACTGGAATGCAGAGAAATACAAGCTCACGGGTGGCCAATCAGGGGTGAGTTCCATTTGAAGCAAGGCCCCGCGTTGCTTCCTCGCGGGTTTTCTCTCTCCCTCTCTCTCTCTCTCTCTCTCTTTCGCTCTTGCCCCTGCGCCAAGAGCTGAAGACGAGGGTTTCCTCTCGGCGACTGAAAGGCATTTAGCCAATCTAAAAGGTCTTTTCATTAGACATTTCACTTTGTCTCATTCTCCACCGCACTTCTACTCTTCATCTCTACTTCCTGGATGGTTTATATTTTAAATGCTAATTGCAAGTTTTTAATGGGCCATGGCGCTTGGTCTCATTGTATACGTCGTATTATAGAGGAGAAAAAAGAAACGAGTGGGCCACAGTAACAAATGATAAATAAAAAGAGGCGCAGATAAAGAAAGAAATAAAGAAAGAGAGAGAGAGAGAGAAGAATATCCAAGTGAGTCGCGGAGAGGAAATAAAACGCCACCCGCGGAGAGACACGACAGAGTATAAAATATAAAACAAAAGATAAAGAATTAACGAAAGGAAAAGAGTGAGCCGACGTATTTGTTGCATCGCGTATAATGAAAAAAATTACGGCTTTCGCGGTATTATGAACGCCTCCAGCATTTCAGCTCGACGTACGCGTACGTGTGTGTGTGTGTGTGTGTGTAATGACAGGGGGAGGTACTTATAAGTCGCCCTCGTCTCCTGTATAAAGCCTTTTATTGTACGCTCTGTACCGAAGCGAACGCCGCGCACTCTTTTTCACCGCCCCCTTTGGCCTTCTCGTCCTGCGACCCGACAAATCCTCATACGTACGCGCGCACGTCTCTTACGTCATGCCGCACAAGCTCGCGCTTTCCTTCCGTCCTCGTCGAGCCCTTCGCCCACTTCACCCAACACTCCCTTCGACTATCCCTCACCGTTATCACAGCCTCTTCTTTCAATCTTCCTCTCCTCCCGTGATGCACACCCTCTTCAGCCTCGCAGCTTTTCCTCCAGCAATTAAATCAACGGATTTTCATTCCAAGCCCTTACAGCTTCCTCCCGAGGGCAGTTTTTCATCGCGACGTACTCGTGACTCGTGAAATTATCAATAATTTTCACTATCGAAGATTTCCGCTGATTAATAGTGATGCATGAGCCATCAGCGGCGGGATCCGCGAAGCGAAATTCGTTTATCCCGCACCCCAACGCAAGAAAAGACCCTACGAGGGTCAGACAAGACGTAAGAAAGAGCAAATACTGAGGGCGACCCTTCGCCGGGTTATTATTAGCACGTTGCCGCGGTGCTTTGCCTCGGAGAACGGGAAAATGTTGTCTCGGAGAAAAAGGCACCCCTATGTTCCATCCTCGGTGTCCCGGTTCGGCGTGCCGCATACCTATACACCCTTCTGTATGCCCTAAGAACGTTTCATCGCCGTCGAGAGGGCGCGGGCCATTGTATAGGCGAAGTGAAGCTGGGTACGACGGGAAACTCGTACCGCGGGGATAAGATAACGAGGTTGCGTTGTCCTCACCGAGAACAAGACCCCGTGAAGCTACCGGAAGGGCAAATGACGCGAGAAGAGAGGAAAAGAAGAAGAAAAAATAAAATAAAAAGACGGGGGCAACGTCGAGGTTAAATAAAATCGTATATATATACCGCGAAGCCAAGGAGGACCCGAATGTGCTAAAAGGTACAACAAATCCCAAGGAAATACAGCTTCCCATATTGTGCCACATTATAAGCCCCGCTTCTCGAAAGGGCCACTCAACGGCAGTCGGACAAAAGGGTTAAAGAAAATATAGCGAAAAAATTTGAAGAAAAGATGGCCTAATCGGATAATTAAATAAGAGCGCGTCACGAAGGGACAGTGAAAAAAAAAACGAAGAAGAAGAAGGATAAAAAAATGAAAACGTGACTTCCTAGTCAGAATTACATACCGCCCCGAGCGAACTTCATTGCGACAGTGCGCGCTGTCCCTTCGTTGCGAATTTTTGCAGAGGTGGATGAGCGCGTTGTCCCGAGCCCGAGAGAGGAAGCCGATTGTGTGCTTTCGCTCGGTCCCGGGGCGAAGATGCCTACGCGGTAGGCGCAGCGGAAAGCCAGACAAGATCCTCACCGAAGCCACTGTATTTGTGAAAACGGAACCAGCCACCGGGAGTGGCTGAGAATAAAAAGATTGAGGTGGAGAAAAAAAAAAAGAAGAAGAAAATAAAGAGAGAGAGAGAGAGAGCGAGAAAAATGGCAGCGCTGTATTCCGGGGCTGGTGGCGAGTTGTGTGGACGCGTCGCCGACCACATTGTACTTGGACAGAGAAGAGAAGCACCACCAGGAGCACCGGGGGATGCAGTGGCATTACGAGAGAGGAGCACACGGGGCGAGCCCAATTTCCTTGCGGTCTGCATTGCCACACTGGCATTCTGCCCCGTTTGCTCCTCTTCCCCTCCTCCACTTTCTCTCACTCTTACCGCGGCCACTGTACTTTTGTTCGTACCTATGAAGTTAGCGAACGTCGGACGGCGTTGGCTTCTCGAAAGGAGACGAGGAAAGCGGCAGCAGGGGCAGAAAGAGAGAGAGCGAGAGAGAATAAAGCTGCGAATGGAAGAATGGTGCAGGGACATGGGGCAAGAAGAAAAAGCAGGAGGAGGAGGAGGAGGAGGATGAGCTAGGTTCGTGTATGAAAAGAAGAGTTAAAAAAGCCTCGTGCTTCTACAACTGGATTCGCGAGCTTCTTGGTAATCAGGTTTCGCTGGCTCCAGTTCGCTCTCCTCCATTTCTCCCAGCCCTTATTTTCCTTCTTCCTCTCCCTCCCACGTTTTTTTCTATTTAACGAATGCAACGCCCAGGAGTCATCTTTCCGTCGTCCCTACTTTTTTCTCTTCAGCAATGCAACAGCTCTTTGGATTTTTTTTTCTTCTGCCGCTTCGTTGTTATTAGATATACAGAATTGGTAATGGGGAAAAGGCGATATCTGCCGAGAAACGTGAGGGTTCATTGGGTTTTTGTGATATCCAGGAACTTGGGAGAGTTCGACTGGGAGTTTTCATAGCCGCACAACGGCGAGTGTCCCTCCAGTGTGTAAATTCGCAAATTGGAGAGGCCAAGGTAATCAACTAACCGCGTGCGAGCAACGGCGAGAGTAACTCCTCCTAAACTCATTGAAATAGTTGGTAACTTCGAGCGGGACCATCGGGGACGGGAGGGAACATCAGCTTCGCGAGAATTCTCAGGCGCAACCCTTGCGCACTGGCTAGTTTACCCAGGGAATTTAGCCGAGGCCCCTTTTCTCATGTAGTATACAACACCACAACTGGCTCCACCGAAATACCCAACCGGGCGCATTGTTACGACTAACGTTTAGCGCACTGAAAACTTTTCCGGTTGTGCATCCCTCGCCGCTCCCTCCCATCCCTCGGCTCAACCACCCGTTAAAACTACAACTAATACTCCTGCGAAACTCTCAATTATCTTATTTATCGTTTTGCAAATAATCTCGGCGCACTGTGTTTATTATTTTTCGGTCAAAAGTTCCGGACGAGAGAGTTCGTGTCTCTCCACATTACCGATTCGATTTATTTTTCGAATAAATATTTAAAAAATACACTTAATCGTATTGATAAATTTCGATGAAAAAAAAAAAAAAAAAAGAGACATCGACATTGCGAAATTCCGTGAAAGCTCATTTTTCGGTATGAGCCGAAGAAAAAGGATGTTCGACGTCAGTGGTATTGTAGGAGCGCGATACAGAGGGCGGAGGGTATATACACGCGCCGACACCTTGCCCGAGGCAATTGGAACAACACGCGGCCGCTGCCGTAGAGTCGAGCATCTCATCAGATTAAAAGTTTTTCAGAGACATAAATAAATGAGCTGCCGGGTACAATGGGTATATATAAGGATCGGAGGAAGCCAGGACGAGAGGGTATAAAAGCTGAAGATAGATAGAGATAGCAATATCCATATATACATATATATATACACATACAACCGAGTCTGCAAAGAAGAGAAGCAATAGCAAAAGCAGAGAGAGAAAGAGCGCGAGAGTTCCCAGGCAGAGGAGAAGCAGCACATCGGCAATGCCGAACAGCGGGGTACTGTCCGCTGGCTTCGGGCTTGCGTATCCGCTCTTAGTATATTGGAACGTGGCTCTCTATCTCTATTCCCCGTTCTGCTTCTTCGTCTCTTCAGCATCAACTACACTGTCCTTTATATATCGTCTCCTCTCTCTCTCTCTCTCTCTCCCTCTATCTATCTATGTATACCTCCGACTCTACATTCCGCGCATCTATCTCTCTATATATACACGTATATCTAACTCACTGGGTATCCCAGCTTCTCCGCATTGGGTGCATCTCACTCACGCCCTCCTGTATCCCAGGATTCACGTCGCCCTCGTCTCACCATCCTTCGCAGCATCATCCTTGCCGCGTCCTCGTTCTATGTATAACAGCGGCGGCATAGTGAATACTATACATAGACTACACTGTAGTCTGTATAATATGTATAGTCGGTCGGTGCTATAGCTATCGTCGCTCTCGTTCCTTCGACCCAATCCTCTTGGCCGGTCCCTCGATTCCCCGCACCCTCTCGGCCACGTACACAAAGCCTCTCTCTGCCACCGGTACCCGTTGGCCCGAGAACCTCCGCGTACACCACCCCACCGAGCAAGCTTTTATTATACAAGATACGAGAGATAGTCGCTCGCTCGGTCCTCGCCTACCAACCAGCTTCTCTGCCAGCCGGGTTTGTTCCTTCGTTCTTGGCAGCCCTTGCTTCGGCTCTACATATATATATGTCTCTCTCTCTCTGCTGCTGCTGCTCTTCCACCCTCATCCTCATCCTCTCGAACGAACATATCCGAATCTGTCGACCACGACGGGCACGGCGACGAGAACAACCAAGAGAGAGAGAGAGAGAGAGAGCCGGCCCCGATACCTGCTGACGACGGTCCATTGGCAAACTTTGCAAAACCCAAAAAATCCCGCCCCCCCCCCCGGATCACGTTGGATTAGCCATCTCACGAGCAATATCCTCCATTCTTATGGGGGTTTTCCTACCCATCGAGAAAGCCTTTCACGATAAACTTCCAGCGGCAATTCTATAAATCGTGTATCGCGACATTTATTGGAATCGAGAAGAGATCCTTGATACTCTAGAATTTACTTCGTACTCGCGTATGCTCCAATTCGACTGCGGTTGCACTCAACAGTTATTACCAGATTTTACTTGAACTTGTGGTAATTTTTTTCATTTTATTGGCTGTGAAAATCAACCGATAACTTGATCTGCAAAATTTAGTTTGAAAAAGGAACGCAAAAATCGGATGTACGAACGGAAATTCATTGATAAACCAAAGTACCACTCGCAGGGATTGTCGCAATTAATGATTTTCGCAACGAATGTTATAAAACTGAGGTACGAAATTGAAAACGTAGTTGTCGCGTTATTTCCTGATCGATGGCGGGGCATAATATCCGGCTGGATAAAGGAGCATTGAATTTATTAGAACGTTAGAGGGATATCACCAGGATCTGATGATAGGGATAGAAAAAAAAAGAAAAAAACGTTGGTACCCAGTATGGGAAACCGATATATAGTCAACGAGATTGGATAGAATGGGAAACCTCTCAAAGTAGATGTACGCCTTCTGCGTTTGCATGGCATGATCCTCTTTCTCGTTGAAGTAAATTACACTTTTCACAATCTCCTCCTGCACGAAGGACTCGGCGGCGGTACCGTCGTACCTCACAAGAAAATTATTCACCTATAATATAACGTACAACAGGTGTATCAGGTGCAGAATGCCCCTGGCTCTCAAATATTCTCCCTTCTTCTCGGCGAAATTGAATTTTTTTTCCTCCTTCTTCCTCTTTATGGAGATTAACTCCGATTAACTTACGAGCTGCCCGAGAGGCCTTAGTCCCGCTTGCTATCTTGCTGATTATACTTAATATACTTATTATAAGCGTGCGCGCGAGGCGTGCAAGTCTTTGAGTCGGTTCGCAGGAACATCGTGTATATATATGTATATATATATAATATCGTAATACCTGCTGTAGTTTACCTGCTCATTCAACTCGCCCCTTCGAGTATGATGTCTGTATAGAAAGATACAGTTGATGTTGAAGAAATGTTGTAAAGCAACTCATCATCTCACATTCACATGATACGCGATATAAATAACCAAGTATTTCAATAACGAAATATTTTTCTCTCTCACTCTCTCGTCCGACGATGACATGGAACAACGACTTACCTTTTTATCCTTAATTACGAGGTACACATTTTTTTTTTTTTTTTTCTCACACTATTTTATTCCACCACTATATGATATCCGGAAACGTGTGTATTACGAAATGTTGCGCGCATTTATTATAAAGAGCATCTACGAGATTCCACAAAGGAATTCATGAAATTTTCACTCCCGGCTACATTATCCCCGCACTCCGGGCGATTATCGTCAATTGCATTCACCCTATGAATTTCATTTACTCCGATTATTTCTCACGCGCAAACGAGCTGAATATCGCTCGGTGCACGCATTTAATTTGCGCTATTAATGGGTCCCTCCCATCACTTAATCGCTGGCTTAATCTCCCGCTAAATAAAAATTATCGCGTGAATAGAATATTAGAATAGTTATTAAACGGAAAGTCCGAGCAGTATTTCGTATTCGACGAAATCCCAAACCAATTATACTCGTACTCAAATTTCAAGTGTGAATTGAGTCGCCTAAAATATTTATTTATTTAACTAAAAAATTAATTAACCTTAATTTCTCACACTCTCCATTTCTATCCTATCCCAATCCTCTTAAAAAATAATAAAAAAATTTCCAGCCATAGTTTTCCTTCAATAAAAAAATCGTACAATTCTAAAGAGAAACAAAAATCTCGTCAAAAGTGGACCCGTAAAACAATTAAACAAAAAAGCCCTTATGGTTCATCACGATGGACCAGAACACCAAAAAAAAAAAAAAAGCAGAATGGCCGTGAAAAAATCGTTGATCTGTCTAGTTGATACGAACAAGTGGTTCACCGGCGCCGATGGCAAAGCGGAGTGTCGAAGCCGAGCGTATTCCAGTGGCTGGGCGGAGAAGGTCCTTCTGGTTGATAGCCCAGTGTGCGGACCATCAGGAATACAGCTACAGCATCGGCAGCAGGAGCAACAGGACGACGTGGGGTGCAAGAGTAGCTCGGGCATTGTTTGAAATACGAACACTCAGATGAACGTCCACGGAAGCTGCGGGAGAACGTGAAGGATGCATGGACTCGGCATTATCCTCTCCGTCGCTCTGGATTCTTTGGCATAGGTGCCTCTTTTTTTTTTTTTCTCCGTCACTCCAGCGAGGCTGCATCAGCAACGTCCGCGCACTTTCCACCCTCTCTCTCTCTCTCTCTCTTGCTTTTTGCTCCCGGCTCACTCGTGTTTCTCTCACAGCGAGATATCTCGTATGCATGTTACGCCTGGCCAGCACTCCGCATGCTCTGGTCGCGAAGTAGTACGCTCTCGCAAGGCCGAGAGAAAAGCCCTGGAGAAGAGAAGAGGATTCCGTGTGTGTGTGCCGTGTATCCCGAAGAGAGCTACCGTGCTGCGCCAAAGGGGGCGGCTTTCGGTCGAGTGCTGTACCGTTGGTGCTCTGGGTAAACTATATACACAGTGCAGATATGCAACATCATTTTCCCGTACGTGACGTCTCTCTATTTCGGTATTTCACTTTCAAATAATACGGACTTTGTGGCCTCACGACTATTTCTCAATGTCCCTTGCCTTTATTCGCCTCATATTTTCTTCTTCAATTATCCTCAAGCATTTTGTCTTTTGTGGCTTGAGAAAATCATTAGAAAAAATTTTTTTTTTAGTCGTTTAGGTCGTCGCTGTAACCGCAGTGAAAGTTATCATTTTTATTTATAATTCTGCCGATAATAAATCAATATGAAAACAAAATTGATTATGTCACAATACATTTTATGTGAAAATGAATTAATTAGCAATAATAATAATAATAATAACAACAACCAAAGCCTCAAATTATTCAGATACTTTACAACTGGATGGAAAAATTGCAGCTGGTAACCGAAACCGCGAGATTTTCTTTCTGATTTGCTTTTATCTTCTCTCTTGTCGTCACGATCTTCATCCGTTTCTGTGGAAACAATTCTCAGGATAGCTCGCACTTGGCGACTAAGCGTTTTACAGAGCAATATCAGTACGAGATATGCAGTATAATACTTAGCCGTGGAGTGAGAGCGCGCATCACTTTCATACCCTCATCTCCCGCACTTTTCGTTTCAGCGTTTTTCCTCGATGTATATACGTATCCGTGGAAGCTCCCTATTCAGAGTCGGAGCCGGCAATATCAAGGCCCTCCTTTTAATGTGCGCATTCGCGGCTTCCGCTGCGAATTCTGCGCTCTTCCAGCACAGCTACCCCGACAAATGAGAGGGTGGATAAAAATATGGAAGTGCGAGGGAGAGAGAGAGAGAAAGTTGTAAGGGGTTGGTTAATGCTTCCCTCCCCCGCGTTTTGGGAGCCTACAGCCACTCGATCAACGGAACGCGCACCACGTTACCCTCGCCGCTTCTCCCGCCATTTTATTTTTCCGCCTAGCTGAAGTATATACACGACGTATCCACAAGACACTTTGTTTTTCATTCCCCCTCGGTGCTGATTCCTCGTTCTGCACAGTGAACCGAAGGGTTCCACAATTATTCTCAGAGTGATTACTCGCTCGTACTACTCTCTCCGAAGTTAATGATTTTCGCGGCCCTCCGCCGCATTATTTTACCTTCGCAACGTTATCGAACCAATTAGTACTCAAACAACCAACTTGAATTTCTCATTCTCTTCGACAATACATCTATTTATTTTTATTTTATTCTATCCTCCAGCGACAATTCATATTTAAGCTGTAGACATTTTTTTTTTCAGTTCAAACTTCAAAATCTGTGTCAATGCTACATTTAAATTATGACATTAAAATAATTGGTACAAAATATATGCTGTTTTTTTTGGGCGATTAGTTGATATACATTCTCTACTCTCATAATTTTTATATTGACACTAAATATCAATACAAGTTCCATTTTACTGCCTAAAAATAAATTCAATGCACCTGACTTCATAATATACTTTTTTTCAACCTCATTGTCATACATTGATTTTTCGAAAATTGCTTTGTTTTCCGGTTTTTTAGACACAATAATTTATTTTCTGAAAATCGCATTCAGTGGATTTTAATGATACAAGTTATCTCGAGTGTATCAGGAAGTTTAACGCGATATTCTGACAAAATTAATAGGACGATGAGCTGGTGGAGTCAGGTACACGTACCTGCATGGTGAATACGGTAGGCATTATGGGAGACGACGAGGGTTAGGGAGCAAAGTCAGAGAAGCATACAGGGTCCAAACACAGGGAGAATATCCAACATTCGAGCTGCTGGAGGGTAGCCGAAAATGGGAAGTGCATGTATGACCCGAAGGGTGGGCAGGTGGTTTCATATTCAGTATGATATGTATACATATATGTATATATATATGACGTTGGAAACGATGATTCGTGTATACCGAAGCAAACACAACACTAAATAGGGAAGGGTGGCTTCGCGTGC